>OZ023198.1:8671140-9403235 GCA_963995505.1 Hypericum androsaemum
AGATCTCTCATTTCCCCCTCGAATAAATTCTTCCTTTTGGTTTTCAAAGGAATGCTTTTATATTGCCGTGAGCGGTGTACTAATCTTTTGAATCCAGTACCCAGACGGATCATACTCATACTACCTAGAACAACATTTTCTTTCAGGCCTTTTAACCAATCGATACGACCACGGAGAGCAGCTTTTGCTAAAACGCGAGCAGTCTCTTGGAAGCTTTAACAATTTATGGGCTGGTTGTAGCATTAGCCCTTTTATTTGCAAATCCTTTTGTCTAATCCTAACAAAAAAAATTGTATTTTTTTGACTTGGGACTTGCTGCTTGCTTTTTTTGAATTCTATCAAGATTTCACATTTACAAGTACTGATTTATTGGTACACTAACCCATGGGAAGGACTGATTTGAGGATAAGGAATTAGTATATCGAACTCGCTTTCTTCCTTCCCCCCCCCCCCCCCCCCCCCCCCAATTAAATCAAAAGTTTTTGAGGTCGTGTTGCAACAAAGGAAAAAATAAAGTCTTTCTTGATTCAGACAAGACCTGATATCTAATTCCAAGACCTGATATCTAATTCGAATAAGTATTATTCATATTAGATATTTAGAAATCAAAATTTCCAATTGGAAACAAAAAAATCCATTTCTTTCTAAATCGCATTTTTTTGAGTCGTCTATTTACAAATAAAATAGGTAAATGAATGAATAAAAACTAATCGAAATATTAAAATACTAAATAATAATAGAATAATAAAATAAATAATAAAAATTAGAACTCGAATATAGAAAATAAAAACTACAATTAAGAATCAAAAATAGAGAATTAGTCTGTCTATAAGAGAAGAGGAGATCCTATGAAAAATGTAACCGATTCTTTCGTTCCCTTGGATCACTGGCCATCCGCCGGGAGTTTCGGATTGAATACCGATATTTTAGCAACAAATCCAATAAATCTAATCGTAGTCCTTGGTGTATTAATTTTTTTTGGAAAGGGAGTGTGTGCGAGTTGTTTATTTCAAGAATCGGCTGAATTGAGCCAGCTGCACTTTTTTTTTTGTTTTCACTAAGACAGAAGCGGTGCATGATCCTGCGAATTACTTATGAATAAATTCAAAACTCATCTTTAAGAACCATAGCATTTCGCATGATTCATTGGTAAATAGACTTTGATTCTCTCTCTATCAACCAAAAATTGGGACTAGTAACATGGTTAAAGCGAACCTATTTGAAGTCCAGACACAGCAAAGTCTTCTTTCTACTACAATGTTAATCAAATACAATGTTAATCAAAAATTGGGTTCAAAAAAAAATGAATATTTGAAAATGGTTTTCGACATAGAACACTCATGTTGAAAAAATGATTGCAAACACCTTTTTCTTTCTTTTTTTTTTTCTTAACTAAAAAAAAAATAAGCGATGAAACATTTTCCCAGCTTTAAAGGCATCTTCAACGCCATCTAAGGAATCTTGACAGGGCTCTTTATCTTGAATGGCATCCTTAAGGGCCTGAGCTTCATAATTGGAAAACCGAACACCGTGGAAATACATGCCACTCAGCCTTGCCTCTACGGTGAGCCATAGTATTTTTATGGCCATAATGCTCTATGGTGTTCGATGGAGAATGTTAAGTTTTGGAAAGATGCATGGTTAGATGGAGGCGAACGTCAAACCGGTGCTAGATTATCTCCTAGACATGGCAATTAAAAAAGCTGTCCAAGAAGGAACTAGGAAGGACTACTAAAGTAGGCGAATGTCAAACTGATGCATGGTTAGATGGATGCATGGTCATGTGATTGGGCTGTCTTTGAAAAGTTTTTACCTACTGAAGTGTTATATCGTATCGCAGGTATGCCAGTGCCAAAAGAGGACCAATGGGTGGACAAAATTTTATGGGTAATGACTCAAGATGAAAAATGCATGACAAAGTCAACATATGAGCTAATCAATGATTGGGAGTAGAAGCAACCAGCATAAGATTGGGAGACCTTATGGAAATGGATGGATCCAAAAAGACACAAGAAAGTTGCATGGCTAGCGGCTCATGGGCGTCTACTCACAAATGCCATACAGAAAAATCACAACATGACACAAGATGGAGCCTGCCCATGTTGCAAAAATCATGATGAGACCATCTTATATGTGATTTGTGATTGCGTCAAAATTTAACACTCTTGGACTTCTTTGCTCTGACAGGATAAACTAAATTCAGTTATGTTCTTTACTCTTGATCATAAATCTTGGATAAGTATGAACTTGTCTGCCCATCCCTAATGCTCCCGACCTTCTTTGTGGCTATTAATGCCTTTTAGGCATGACACAATCTTCAGATTTGGGGCGAGGGGATGGTCAGACCTGCTAACAAAGTGTCTTTTATCTTGAACAAGTGTAACCAGATTGATAAGGCGTGATCGGATGTGCAATATCGATTGGACTCATTTTTGAGATAGCAAACGAAAGCTGGATCAAGGGCTTCATATCCAATTTATATCAGTTTGCATAGAATTGCTTGGGGGGTAGGGTCGGGTCGGGTCTGCATAGGATTGAATTGGCAAAATTACTTGACATCAAGAATCTAATGTAATAGTTGGACTAGAAGGTGGTGGAAGGACTCATCAATAAGTCATAACTGAGTCCATAAATTATGAATCCCCTCTTGGCTCAGATACGACTGAAACTCAAATGAGATTGGAACGTAAAGATTATTGACACCTATCGAGAGATGAACCAATTCACCCAAAAGGACAAAGGGGCACAATAGATTTTTAATGGCAAACTTGTAATATTAGACAAAAATAAGGACTCATAAGGCAAGAAAGAACGAGGACACATAAGACGAAAAGAACAATGGCACAACATAGAAAAGAGCAACAACACATCAGGCCAAAAGAACAACGACACATCAGTTTTGAAAGAAAAAATACAACGATACATCAATTTTGAAGGCAAAAATGCAACGTTGCATCAGTTTTCATAGAAATACAAGGGCGTATCAGTTTTCATAGAAACACAAGGGCACATCATTTGTCAAAGACAAAAACACAAAAGAACATTAGTTTTAAACCAAAAATACAAAAGCACATTAGTTTAAAGGTAAAAATACAAAGGTACATCAGTTTTGATACGCAAAAATATAAAGACACATCAGTTTTATAGGTAAAAATCATAGTTTTAAAAAATATGGTCCGACCGACAGTTTGATTGGTTAGATTGTGAATCATTTAATACAGCGGGTCATTTTTAGGGGTAAAATGGGGTGTGGTTGAACTGTCGTAATTCCGATCTGACCGGACAATTTTTGCATTCGGGTCAACCGAAAAAATTTGGTCGGAATAGAAATTTGGTATTAGGGGCAAATTTGGAAGGAAAAAAATTAAATAACTCTCCCTCCTAACTTCAGCCTCGTACCTTCTTAGCCTCTTCTTTACCTTCTCCTATTGTGATATACCCATTCCACAAACCCTAATTAAACCATCCACACAAGAAATTCCATAACTCTCCTTTTTTGGAAGTGAAAATTTTAAATCTTTCTCACAACCCAGATCTTTCTCCTTTACAGTCTCGTACCTTCTATGATTTCGTTTGAGGCCAGATTCTTATTCAAAGTTTCATGGTTTATTTTGAGAGCGATAAGTGATTTTGTACTTCATGAAGATGGAGAGTCCAAAGGGCAAATGAAAATAGGTGGGGATATGTTGAAGTGAGACCCAGTAAGCATTTCAATTTTGCCTTTTCTACACCTTTCTTTCTTTTTTGAAAATATTTAGATGTTTTGGGCAATTGTTTCATCTGGGATTTTATTTCATGTGTCAAAACAAAACTAAAAAAAGATAAGAGGGAGAGAGAGCAGGTGAAGAGGCGCTAGAGAGAAGAAGTGAAAAGAAAATTAGAGTGGAAAGCAAAAAGAAAACATGTTTTATCCTTTTACTAATTAATAATATCCTCGAATAATGTGGAGTTAACATTTGACAGGGAAGTGAGTAAGGCATGGCCTTCCTTAAAGTTGAAGTGTGACATGCGTGGGGTAGATATTTATTATTCATTGTGACTTTAAAACTTCTAGTCTCACCAGTAGTTTGACTTGTCAGATCAGATGATCTAGACACATAAAATCTGAATCGTACCAAAATCTGTATTTTAAAATTATGGTAAAAATACAATAGCACATCAGTTTCAACGAAAAAAATACAATGACATATCAGCTTTTTGTTGGGTTGTGGAGCCTGAGTATTTATGCAAGAAGCATTTGGTTCAAGAGAATACAAGACATCAAGATCAACTGGCTAACTCATAGAATTGGGTGTAAATGTGCAGGGACAGCATACGCTAGGGACATATAACGCAAAATCAGGTGTACGTGCCCAAGCAATAAGAACACACTTACAAGGAGTAAGCGTACGCGTACAAGACCTTAGTATATGCTTATTGCAGGAAAACAAAATATTACGCGTATGCGTCCAAGGACAATCGTTAACATACAACTAGATTAGGTAGGCGACAAACTGAAGCAGTTTAGCTTGTTTAGGACTTTACCACCCTTTTAGGATATAGTCTAATTATAAATACCCACGTACTCTAATGTAATCGTGTGGTGTGTCAGAAAGAAAACTTAATAGAGTAATCCTGGCTTGGCAGCGCCCCCCCCCCCCCCCCCCATACGTAGTCATATTAAAGAATTAGGACACCAAATATTGTGTCTACTTTTTTTCATTCTTTTGTTCTTTCTCGTATAACTGCAGTTCTAAATCTAACAACTGGTATCAAAGCTTCCAGGTCAGAGGGGCCGGTGGGAGAGAGCAGTCATGATGGATAAAGAAAAGTTAATAGTTGAGAAGTTTGATGGAGCAGACTTTGGATTTTGGAAGTTGCAGATCGAGGACTACCTGTATGACAAGAATTTGAATTAACCATTTGGTAAGAAGTCTGAAGATATGAAGGAGGAGGTTTTCAACCTCAGGATGGAAAAGAGTACAATGGTGGTCAAATATCTTAACAAGTTCAACACAACACTTGCCCAATTGAGCTTAGTTTAGATTGATTTCGACGATGAGGCACTAACTCTAATTTTTTTGGCGTCTTTGCCTCAGAGTTGGTACAGAACTATTACATGTGCCAGTAGTTCTGCAGGGAAGATAGAGCTTAAGTTTGACGAGGTTAAAGATATGATCATAAGTGAAGAGGTTCGTAGTAGAGAATTAAGAATAGCCTCAGGTTCAGCTTTTAGTACAGGGACTAGAGCCATGTAAGAGTCTAAGTCGAAGTCGAACCAGAGCAGATCAACATCCAAATTGAGAAGCGTGCCGAAGAAGGATAGATGCTCGGTAAAATGTTGGAATTGTGATTGGTATGGTCATGTTAGAAACAAGTGCATAACACCACAGAAGGAGGACAAGTCATCTTACACAATTAGAAATGAGATTGTAAATGCATTATTCCTGGGTCTGTGTAGTCCATTGTAGTCGTGGGTGATGAGAGCATCGTTTTATTAATGCATCAATGCAAAGATAATGAAGCAGTATATCTCAGGTGATTTTAGAAAAAAAAATTATTGATGATGATGAGCCTTTGCAGATTGTGGGGAAGGAAGATGTTCAGATCAATGCTCTGAATGGTTCTACGTTGCGATTGAAAGGGATGAGGCATATTCCAAGGTTGATGAGGAATTTACTTCTCGTATGGTAGTTGGATGATGAGGGTTATGCGGTAACCATTGACTTTCTACAAGAAAGTATGGGCCTACTTTATAAAAAATGAGTCGGATGCCTTCGACAACTTCACAAAGTTGAGATCCCTAATTGAGAATGAGACAAGTCTTAATATGAAGTGCTTGAGATCACATAATGGCAGAGAGTACGAGCTCAAAAAGTTGAAGGAGTATTGTTTAGCTAATGATATTCGCATTGAGAAGACAGTGATTGGAACCCTCATGAGAATGGCACAGTAGAACGTATGAATATGATGCTAAATGAAAGGACTAAATGAATGAGATTGAAGTGTGGGCTACCGAAGATGTTCTTGGCAGATGCAATTAACACTGATGTTTTCTTGATCAACAGAGGACCATCAACCCCTTTGGAGAATGCGATGACAGAGGATGCTTGGAGTGGTAAGAAGGTTGATCTCTCTTTTTTGGATATTTGGTTGCATTGCATATGTTCATATTGATGCTCCTAGTAGAAGCAAGTTATATGTTATGTCCCTAAAGTGCACGTTCATTGGATATGGTGGTGATAATTTCATATTCAAATTTTGAGATGAGAAGAATCCTAAGATTATTCAGAATCGCTATGTCTTGTTTAATTAGCAGGTTTTGCACAATGACAAGTTGAATACATCAGATGATGATGGTTCATGTACCCAAATTGTAGAGTTAGATATCTCGAACTCAGGTGGGAGCAAGAAAGTATAAAATGACTAGAAGATTGAGGAGGCGGAACCAAGTTCTCCATCGCCAATGGTTCTACACAGGGGATCCACTAAATAATGTGGTTCACGAGATAGATATTCGCCAGTTAACTACTATCTCATATTGACTGATGGAGGCAAACCCGAGAATTTTAGAGAGGCGTCATAGTGTGCAAGCGCGCAAGTGGAAAGTTGCATTGGAAAATGAGATGGAGTTGTTGATGATCAACAAGACTTGAGAGTTGGTCAAACTCCTTAAAGGTAAGGAGGTATTGCAAAACAAGTGGGTTTATAGAGTTAAGCAGGAGGCGAGTGGCACCAAATGCTACAAGGCGAGGCTGATTATGAAAGAATTTTAGTACAAATATGGTATTCATTTTATCGACATTTTTACTCATGTTGTTAAACTAACCACTATTTGACTTGTGTTGGGTATGGTTGTTGCATAAAGATCTAGTGTAAGAGATCTACATGGAGCAATCAGAGGGATACTTGTCAGGAGATAATAATAAGCTTGTGTCCATGTCGAGGAAGAGCTTGTATGGTTTGAAGCAGACTCCAAAATAGTGGTAAAATTTTTTTAATGGATTCATGCATGAGATATATTATGTGCGAAGTGAGGCGGACCATTGTTGCTACTTCTAGAGGTTTGATGATAACTATATCATCCACTTATTTTATGTTTATGACATGTTGATAACAGACTTTAGTTTTTGATAAGTGAGCGAGGTGAAGAAGCAAATATCTGAGAGGTTTGCTATGAAGGATTTAGGAAAGGCTAAGTAGATCTTGGGTATAAGGATCAAGCGAGACAAGACGGCACAAAAGCTGTTTCTTTCGCAGACTGAATACATCAAGAAGGTGTTGAAGAGATTCAGTATGCAGGATGCCAAACCCAACTCATGAGCACTCTCCTAAGTAGACATTTTGCGATGTCTAAAATTGACTCGCCTAGAAGTGAAAGGGAAAAGGCTTAGATGTAGAAGACTGCGTATGTATCCGCACTAGGAAGGCCGATATGTTATATCGTCTCTACAAGGTCAGATATAACGCATGTGGTAGAAGTAGTGAGAAGGTTTATAAGCAATCTGGGAAAGCAACATTGGATTGCAGTGAAGTTAATCCTTGGTTACTTGGGAGGCACTGCAGATAAGGCTCTATTTTTTTGTGGCAGTAAAGTTGAATTGCCAGGATATGTTGATGTAGATTTGATGTTAAGCAACCTTAATAAGAGAAGGAGTACTACATGGAATGTGTTTAAATTGGATGGTGAATGGATCTCTTAGGCTTCGAGTTGTAGAAGATCGTGGCTTTGTCTACTGTAGAAGTAGAGTATATAGCAGTGACATAAGTGAGTAGAAAGATGGTATGATTATAGAATTTATTGGGTGAATTGGGGAAGGAGCAGAAGGATAGTATCCTCTACAGTGATATTCAGAGTTTTATTCACTTAGCCAAGAATCTCGCTTTCCACTCAAGGACAAAATATATTGAGTTGATGTATCACTACATACGATATCTTTTAAAGAGAAATCTTGCAGCTTAAGAAGATTCTAGGAAGTGAGAAGCGTGCAAATATGTTAACCAAGGTTGTTCCCTTGGAGAAGATGAAGTTGTGCATGACTTTAGCTCTCCTGTCATGAATATATGAGGTACCGTTGAGAGGTAATTACAATTGAGGTAAGTCTCCAAGTGAGATATTATTAGATTATGAAGCTCAAGTATCTATGAAATAGGTGTTTGTTACGAGTGAATACAACCAAGCAAAATCAACCGGCTAAATCATAGAATTCAGGTATGTGCACAGAGACCAAGCCTACGCTTGAAGCACGTAACACAGAATTAGGCGTACGTATCTAAGCAGCAAGTGCACGCTTACAAGGAGTATACGTACGCGTACAAGGCCTAAGCGTACACTTATTATAGGAAAACACAATATTACGCATACCCCAAGGACAAGAGTATGGGTAAAAGCATATTAGGCAGACGATAAACACAAATAGTTTAGCTTGTTTAGGATTTTACCACCCGTTCAAGGTTTAGTCCAGTTATAAATATGCATGTGTTCCAATGTAATTGTGTGGTGTGAAAGAAAGAAAACCAAGTAGAAAATTTCTAGCTTGGCAGCGCCCTTAGACGTAGTCATATTGACGAACTGAGTCACCAAATATCATGTCTCTTTCTTTCGTTCTCTCGATCTTTCTCGTATAACTGCAGTTCTAACCCAACATTTTCAAAGGTAAGAACACAACGATACATGAGTTTTCAGCAAGAATGTCATTTTGATCCTTCAGATCTGTTGAAACGACTAATCCAGATTCGAATCAAGTGAGACATTTAAAAGTGGAAAAAATCTTACAACGAGTATTTAAAACTGTTGCGTTCTCAAGGACTCAAACTCGAAATCTGGTTAAATTAAAATAACGCCTTCATTAGTTGATCTAAGTACTTATTGGTAGATTATTATTATATATATAATGTACTACATGCCCACTTTAGCACTCTTATTGCACGTCAATATCTCTCCAATGACCTTGAAAATTTTAGTGGAAGATTTAAACCCTACGCGTTAGGGCTAAATTTTTTAACTTCCTCTTGTCGGGAGAATGGAATCCGTTTATTTTTTCTGAGAAGCTGATTGAATATCTTCTTCTCCTACAATACCCAACTAACAGCCAGCCTAAGTCTCGCGCGGAGGAAGAAATCCACCATTTGGGATGGTGGGCTTTCTTTTCTTCAAAAAAATATTAAAGAAATACAGTCATAAAATTTAAGAAAAAATCATAATTAAATTGTTTTGAGAAAATTAAAATGGTAAAATACGACCAAAAAGGTTATTTATTATTATTATGGGAGAACCATAAGATAATAATTATTATGACAAGAGTAATGGTAAAAAATTTAATCCAGTAATACGATGTCTAGAAGCAAATGAAAAAGAAGATTCTAAGAAAAATACTTTTTAGGGGTAGGAAACGACCACTTGATGAGTTAATATGGAGCAACTAATTAATCTACTATAATAACAACCGCCACTTCTGATTTCATAAAAAGACATTTATTTTTAAAAAGCTCAAGCCTAAAACTTTGTTTTTAAAAAAATTAATTTTTCCTATCATCGAATGGTACAAACTAGCCGTTGGATCAAATACTACTCAGAAAAGAAGTGATTTTCAAAAATAAATCACACAAGGAAACCATCAACCAAATTTCTTATCATCCAATGGTAAAACCCATAGTTGGATTCACTTAAGAAGATATTTGGTTCAAATTTTATAAATATAAAAATATTATTAAGAAAACTTCATCTATTATAAAATCTGATAATATTCGACTCAAAATATAAAATTAAAAAAAATCTCTGAAGCTGTTGTTTTGAACCAAATAGGATATGTATATAATTTTTAACAACATCCAGAATCCAAGTACCACTATTTTCAATATTCCTTGACAAATAAAGTCACTTCCGCGTACCATCAAACTTATCTTAAGTTATAAATAGTGAAGTGATTAATTGAGAAAATAGTTTAAGACTAGAGTTTAAACTTTAAACGTGTAAATATTCTATTTATATAACCAATTAGATCAACTACTAAAAGCGTTCTTTCAGCTTAACTAGTAGGCCTCGAGTTTGAGTCATTGGGAACACACCAATGTTAAGTGCTTGTTGAGAGAACTTTTCTAGATTTCAAAGGTTCCACATCACTCGAACTTGAATTAGTTGACGCAATGATGTCCAAATTCCAAGTGGTCTAAACAGAGAAAAATATATTCGACTCATATAAAAAAGAAAACTTCAATTTTGGAAAAATTACAGATTAGTACCATACATTTTCACTTATTTGTTAACCAAGTACTTTGTTATTTTATTGCAATAGATTTTATTTTTTCCAAATTCACTTTTTTAATAAATTCCTAACCATGGTAAATTTTTTGAGCTGATGTCTACATGGATGACTACATATGTATATGTATGATACATTCATGTTGGTGCCGTCGTGACTTAGAGTGAGTATCCAAGAATTTGAAACTAATTTTTCAAATTTGTCACTATGTGAACTACTCCTTTTACCGCGGCCTTCATCTTTCCATTTACCAGCCTTCATCTCCTCCTCCCCGACCTCCATCTTTTCCAGATTTGATCTAAGACAAACATCCATCGAGGCCATCATCCCTAGCTCGCCGACCTCCAGCCGACACCACGCTAGGCCGTAGGTCTGACCGTCTCTCAGTCCCAGGCCGTCTTCATCCGTTTCAAGCCGTAGCCCGTCGTCTTTCTTCACACAGTCTGTAGCCGCTCGGGTCTCCTCCATCGTTACCCAGATCGTCGCACAGCAGGCAAGGCCCTCGCCTTAACGTCCAGGCCGTCGCACAGGAGTCCAGGCCCTCGCCGCACCGTCCAGGCCGTCGCTCGACCTCCTCCCCTCTTTTCCGTTCAGCCTCCGCCTACTTCTCGTCCTCGCGCCGCGTCCACTTTCTGGCCCACTTTCCAGCGCGCCAGAGCCGGCCTCAGTGGACGATCGGAAGGGTCGGTCTCTGTAGACCACGACCACCCCTCCGATCCACTTTTCTATTTACTACTTTAATAAATTTATGTCCTTCGTTTGGTACTGTTTTGTTGGCCTTTTCTCTGTTTCTTGTCCCTAGGTATGTGATGTTGCTTGCTTTTTTTGCCGTGATTTTTTGGTTCTCTTGCTTGTGTTTTGGTTATTGAGTTTTCTATTCTTTTGTTTGGATCGACTTTGATTTCATCTGAGATTCATACGGATCTCGAATTTTTTTCTGTGGTTGTAGGTATAGAAATTTGTCTCGGTTGGTCTCGTCCAACCTCGACTCTCATTTGTGGGCATATCGTATTCATTCAAATACCCACAAGGCTTCGTTTATGATGTTTCTGTTGGATTTGTGAATGAGCCCAAAGAAGCTCCAAAGCCCAAAGAAGCTCCAAAGCCCAAAAACCCAAAGTCAAGTTAAGGTGTTAAGAAGTGGAGGTGTACCACATTGAATAGAGCAAGGAGGATTTCTTTGTTTATAAGGAATTCCTCTCCTTACCTCTCAACTTGGTTGACTACCCAAAGTTGACCCACCGCTAACTGCGATTCGCACCGTCCGAGCAAGGGCCCGCGCCCGGGAGCGGGAGCGGGAGCGGGCGCTTGAGGTGCACTTGGCACTTCGCACGTCGCGAGGAGCTCTAAAGTTTTGCGAAACTTCGGAGCACTCCAGACAGGTGACGGGACACGAGGCTGAGCGGATAACCCGACGGGACGCGAGTACGAAGGGGTGCGACGAGACTGGATAAGGCTGACTTCCGAAGGAACACGAAGGGCCCTACAAACAGGCAGCAAGGCTTATCGAGAAGGGCCTCCGAAGAGACACGATTGTTCAGACAGCCAACGCCAACGGACGCGTTCCTTCGGGGTGGCTGCTTCCCTGCCTCCTCCAGCCTATAAATAGGCCTGCCCCTATTGCCATTTGAATTATCCCAGCAGCAAGTGCATTCCATAAGCATTGTTGTCTTCTCCTCTCCCCTCGTTCTTCACTTATAAATAGTCCGTCCAAAAGTTCTGGGTATATAAGGGTTCGCCCGAAAGTTTCGAGATACGTGTGCAACGTTCTTGGAAACGACCGAACATTCGTTGTATTTTGGGGACGATTGCCGTAGCCCGTACCGCATTGAAATATACGGTGCAATCTCGTCTTACGGAGAAAGTGTCCAACACTTGCCTCGACTGCCGTAGATCCTAATCAAGTACACCGAACCCTCCGAAAACAACAGTTACCTTGTAGTTATTAGCCGTTGTTTGTCTTGTCAGAATTTTGCCTAGGTCGTTGACTTTCATAGCTTCTCAACCGCCCATCGCTTCCACATGTGCCACTCTGTTGACTTCGGGATAGTTTTCGTCTTCTGTTTGGTATTTTCGGTCTGTGTCTATGTATTTCTTATTGCTGTATTGTAATCTGATTACTTAATGTTAGGCCACGCACCACCATTATGAAAAAAAGGGAAAATTACTCTCAAGTTTCTCGAGTTTGCTTAAATATACTAAAAAATCTTCCTTGTTTGAAAAATGATCTTATTGTCCCTCTTGTTTGATTTTATTATACTTTCAGGTCCATAATTGAGCTTTTTTTCTTTTTTGGTCATTGAAATGACAAAAATACCCTTAGGACAAAAAAATAAAAAAGATTGCTGACATCATCTCTTCTTCCTTAAACAAAACATAGAAACGATCCAGTCTAATTCATCGACAACTTCATTTACACTTCTAATTCATCGATAGGCTCACCCTACCCAAAAAAAACCAAACGACAAGTTCATTTACACTTCTAATTCATCGCAAATCCTAGCTACCAAATCTGGAGGCGACGACGACGCCAATGACGATGGGGAGGAGGGTGAGGTAGGTGAGCCAGTGCTCGCGGCGGAGGGTGATGATGTAGGCAAAGACAGCGGGTGGTGGCGCCGACCTTCTAGTTGAAGGAGACGGGGAGGAAGCGGAGGGTTAGGTGGTTCATTCTTCGGTGGGCCCCGCACCCGAGGACGACGGAGAAGCAGAAGACGAGGGAGAGAGCGGTAAATCCCGGGACGTAGATGGGCTGGTGGAAGGCCACGCGCAGAATCCAGGGCACTGGGTCTCTGAGTTGCCAACCCATATGTACGAGACCTCGGAGTACACCGACCTGTGGGTCCCACACCGACAAGAGCAGAACCCTTCCACGACCACATCAGATGGCGGTGGTGCTTCCCCTGGTCTTGACGCGGTTAGCTTCTGGATCTTGCCGGGACCCACCACGGCGATGACAGGGGCGTATATGATGGGCTTCCCGATCTTAGGATCGAATGTGTTTAGTTCGATTGTGTTTGGGAAGAAAGTTGATTTAGTTTTGGGTTTGAGGTAAAAGACGATGATGATGTCACTGGCGAGGTAGAAGACGATGATGATGTCAACATTTTTTTATTTTTTGTTCTAGGGGTAATTTAGTCATTTTCAGGACAAAAATAAAAAAAGGGTTGCTAACGTGCGCTAGGGACCCGAAAGTATAATAAAAGCAAACTAGGGGAACGTCAGCGTATATTTTACAAACATGAGGGACTTTTGAGTTTATTTAAGCAAACCCGAGGGGCATGAAAGTAAGTTTCCCTTAAAAAAAGTGATTAAGCTTGGCACATGAGTTTAGGCCACTAGAGGTGCTACCTACCCGCTCTGGTGTTGGGGAAAACACCCATTTTCCGTGGACCCAAGCAACGCAATGAACACACAAGCACACGAGCAAACCGCGAACACTACGAGAAGAACGACCTCACAAACACAAACACAAAGGAAAGCCCAAGGAGGGACACAATATTTGGTTACCCGGTTCTATCTGAACGATCTACGTCCGGGGAGCTACCAGGCTAGAAGATATTTCAATATCTTCACACTCTCGACTTCACTTGCTTTTACAATGGATGCTAACACACTTGGCTCACTCTCTCCTCTTCTCTCTCTTTTTCTCACTTTCTCCTTCACTTGGAGTAGCTACCATTCACTTGGATTTTGACACACATTCTATGAGGCTAACAAGGCTATTTATATAGCCCAAAACCCTAGGGAGTCATTTAGGGTCAGGAGGGGCACTTTTGACCACAAAATAGCCCAAAATGTGCGTTAATCGACGCCTTCCAACCACCAGGCGCGAGCCGGGTTCGAAGCTCCTCAACAGGCAGGCGCCCGCCAGCCTCCCGGAGCCCGCCGAGTGGTCTTCTCTTCGTGGCTGGCGCCCGCCAGCTGACCCGGTGGTCGTCGGGTTGACTGTCGGTCTCGCTCCCCTCTTCGTTTCACCTTCATCTCGGGTCCCCGCGTCTGTTTCTCGACCCGATTGATCCTCCGAGCATCCCCGGGCTCCGAATCCAATCGACCATCTCCCGAACCATCCCTGAGGCTCTTCACTTGAGCCGCTCGACTCCTCATGCTCTTCACTCAAGCCACTCGTTACCTCGTGCTCTTCACTCGAGCCATCCTCAAGGCCTTCACTCGACCAATTTTATGCTCCGCTCGCACTTAGGCTCCATACCCAACATATGGATCTAGCTAGCTTGTTCTTCTATGCTATCCCTGACATTTTTCCATTGTGTCTAGGGGTGAACATGCGGTATATACCGATCCCGAATACTGAATACCAAAAATACTGAATATCAAATAACAAAAAAACCTATGCCGATCTCGAACCGAAATTATTTCGGTATCTACCGAATATCGAATTAAAATTTTTGTATTATACCAAAAATCCCACAAATACCAAAATTCGGACAAAAAATTCTTAACTTACAAAAAATTCATAATCCATACAAATCATTGCACCTTCTCTGAAATCACAAGGTATAGTCAAATAAACTCTGAGGACTCTGTAGTTTTTCTACTGATTACTGAACTTCTGTAGTTTGGCTATTATTATACTCTCGGATCTCTGACTGATGTCAATAATTAAATTTTCTTTTTTATCATAGAAATGACATTTACGCCCTTAAACAAAAAATAAACCATAACAGCTTATCAGTAATTATCTCTTAAAATTCCTAACAGCTTATCATCAAAACCAAATCCCATCAAAAGGGGAAGAATAAACCATAACAGATTACAATCCACCCAACCAAAAGGGGAAGAAAAAACCATAACAGATTATAATCCACCCAACCAAAAGGGTAAAGCCCAAAATCAAACAAGCATCTTCCACAATCCAATCTTTCCCCAATCGAAACCCTAAGAATAAGATCCGACAATAGAAAATGCAAAATGGGAATAAAGCAACAGAGGGAGGCGTAGGGACGAAGGAGAGGAAGAGGACGGGCCCGGGGGTGCCTTGGAAGAAGTACAAGAGAGAGAGAGGAGACTGAGAGAGAGCCGAGAGGAGAGAAGGTTTAGGAGGTAGAGAGAGAGACTATCCAGAAAGAAGAAGAATCAGGAGTCTGAGTGAGGTATGGTTAGATTTGAATAGGAATTGGTTTATATACTTGGCAAAGTTCAGTTTAGTACTTCAAAATTTTTGGTATTACCAAAATAATATCGGTGTATACCAAAATTATACCGAATATCGAAATTTACTGAAATTTCTCAAAAGTCAATACCGAATAAAATCTCGTAAACCGAAATACCGATCCCAAGATACCGAATACCAAAAATCCCGAATACCGGATGCTCACCCCTAATTGTGTCTATGGCCTATTAAAATAGATTCAGATTTCGAATTTAAAATTTTATATTACATTATCAAATTCGAGTCTCTAAAAATAATATTAACAATTTATTGAAAAATTCTTGTGAACATTTAAATTTTGTAACGGAATTGAAATTAAATTAGTAGCCAAAAAATAAATTAATTCACGGTAATTTCACCTCCACCCTTTACTATATATCCTTCCGCCTTCATCTACCTCCCTCCCTCCCTCCAATAATAACCTTCTTCTTCCCCGGAAGGAGAGAGAAATAAACCAAACTTAATCTGAAGCTAGCGGGTCGATTACCCTTCTCGGCTAAGCACACTCAGGTGCGTCTCTAAAGATCCTTAATTAGATAATTTGTTCATTATTGGATTTTCACTTTTTGTTTACTGAGCAGCTTCTCCTTCGGTCCTTCTCTCTCCCCCTTTTTAATTCTTCTCCTTTTCGTGCGAGGAATTTCAATTCGTTGTTTGCACATTTTTCTTATGTTTGTTTCTGCAAAAGAGAAGTTTATTATTGCAATAGAAATGTTGGGTATTACCAAATTGTTAATTTATTAAAATTTTGGGTAAATAAAATTTTTAATATGATATTAGAATAGGTTGATTCATATTTTTGTTATCCGTTTTATCGTACTAAGTGTAGAAAATTTATTTGAAGTTTGAGAATCTAACATAGGAATGAAGTCATTGCATATAAAACTATGTGAACAGAATTTTTTAATTCCTGAAAGGAAAGATAACCATCAAATCTCTTTCTAATACCGTAATTGGTCTTCTTGGATTCATAATGTAGGGCCTCGTTTATTTATGAACTTAGGTTCCATCGAGAAAAAACACAGTAACCCTAAAAATGAAAAGACATAAGAGGATAAGAAAAATAATACATATATTAATCTTGGAAATTGTGTGGGTTAGGTCTGGAGCGTGTTCAATCTGGTGTTGACACTGTGATTTGTTGGTTCAATAAGATTTGAAGTTCATAATACTGTCTCAATATTTAGGGATTGTTTATAAATATGGTAACATATAGCACATAATCTCATAAATAACAAATACGTTGCTCGCTCTCTAGTCAAAATTTAGTGTTATCTATGTAGGGAATTTATTTTGAAGGGATTTATGAGGGCAATTAAGTTTTAGGTGCACACCTGTTATTTCGCCATTATTGAGTTGATTAATACATGTTGTAGTTGAATAAATATTTGAAAATAATAAAATTATTCTAATAAATATTTAAATTAATGTATTGTTAAATATTTAAAATCGAGATTTATTAATTAAACTAAAACTAAGTTTTACAAGCTGCTTTCTTTGTTGACTGCAATTAAGTGACACGTGAACTGTTCGTCCGGGTGTTAGGTGCGTACTTCTGTATTAAGCAAAATTTAGTGTTATCTATGTCAAGTGCTAAGTTTTTTGAAGATTAGGTACTCTTTTTGAGATTTTTTTTTGAGAATTTAAGATTAGGTACTCTTACTTGGTTATAATCATTTGTTAATGAATAGCTTAAAATCTTTGGAGTTGACAACAACTAAACCGATTCCTACCAATTTTTATGGAATTTCAAACTATTTACCTCCTTAGATGAACTAAATGAACAATAATATTCTCTTTAAATAGTAAAAAATTTAGATTCTACTAAAAAGATTTCGAATTTAAATCTAACAAATAAAAAAATAGGTCAACACATTTTTTTTTCACGTATTTTGGTGTGGTAAGATTTTGACGAGACTAACGGCCGCAACCCAATTTAACATAGCCAGAAGAATATCAAAATAGTTTGTATATTCCATAACAATTAATAATATTTACCTTTCAAAAAATACTTTAGCCGGTAAGAAGAGGGACCCGTATCCTTTCAGTTCGCAAAAAATATCTAAACAACCAATCAATTGTTAGATTTCTTCAAAAAAGATATATATTTGTTGGATTTCGATCTATAATATTTGCGTTGACTTTTTCTTCTTCTTTTTTCCATTATTTTCTCTCGTGTTTGACTGGTAGCTCCCTTTTTTACCATTTGGCCCATCGCCAATCCCAAAAAAAAGTGGACGAACTTCCCACCGAAAAAGAGTGGACGTCACGTCACGTATTTATGTTTCTCACCACACATCGAATCCCAAGTTGCTTTTAATGCCTGGACAATAAAGTTTTGTGTTGAAAAAACGTGTACATTGTTTTTTGATTTTTTTTTGTTTATAACCATAGTATTCGTACACTTAGCAGACTAATTCTAATGATGTAATAAATTTGGAGTTCGAACATGGTCGGATTACAGAGTACATCAAACTTCTTCCTACGTAACTAACTCCAAAACTTTTAACTCAAAACCAATCGTTGACCTCGAAAATCCTCAATTTATTTTACGGGTGCACTGGTGGTTGGAACTTCAACAAACTCGGCACAGTAAGTAGTTGAAGGGAGTTCAAAGAAAACTTCTTACTTGTTTCTTTTAGTTGATTGTTTGGTAGCCAACAATTCTTGGTGATCAATTTATGGAAGGAAACCAATATTGACCCTTTTTATTGTTCCTTTCTAGTGTTGGTTTTCTCACAGTATCATGGCGGATTCGGTAGAGGAACGGCTTCTCCCGCCATCAGAGCTCATCAGCTCCGGTGCTGATGTTGGCCTGAAGAGTAGAGTTTGGACAGAGTCTAAGAAGATATGGAGGATTGCTTTTCCTGGGATTATAGCAAGAGTGACATCCTTTGGCACCATAGTGATGACTCAGTTGTTCCTTGGCCACGTCAACTCGCTCGCCCTGTCTGCTTTCGCTCTCGATCAGAGCGTTGTCCTCCGCTTTGTCAATGGCATCATGGTACCGTTCTGACACTTAAATAGCATCATGGTTCATTTGCCCCGTCTAATGTCTTGTGTTTATTGCAAAGCTCGGCATGTCAAGCGCGACGGAGACCTTGTGTGGACAAGCATTTGGAGCAGGACAAACCCATATGATGGGGATTTACCTGCAAAGATCATGGCTTGTAAATGCCTTTACCGTGACGATATGTCTTCCGGTCTACATTTTCACCAAACAAATTCTGGTTGGAATAGGAGAGGATGCATCAATATCAGTGGTAGCCGGGGAGGTGTCGCTGTGGTTCATCCCGTTCAGCTATAGTTTCGTCTTCGCGATGGCCATCCAAATGTTCTTGCAAGCCCAAATGAAGAACAGGATCATCGGGTGGCTGACAGTGCCCTCATTCATCCTCCATATTGCATTGTCTTGGTTGTTAGTTATTAAACTTAATTTAGGGATTCCTGGCGCCATGATCCCGCTAATTATATCTACATGGAGTGTTGTTATTGGGGAGTTTGTTTATTTGTTTGGTGGTTGGTGTCGAGATTCATGGAAAGGTTTTACAACAGCTGCATTTGCGGATCTTTGGCCCGTGGTGAAGCTCTCAGTATCATCCGGAGTGATGCTCTGGTACTTCAGGATTTCGTTCTTAGTACGGTTTCGTTGTGTCTGATACAACGCTAGTGCGAAAATGTAACGCTAGACTGTTTGGTTTTGTGATTTGGCAGCTTGGAGCTATGGTACAACTCCATTTTAGTGTTATTGGCAGGATACATGACCGATGCCGCTGTCGAAATATCCGCCTTTTCGATTTGGTAAGCTCGCTCGCTGTTAATTACATGATGATAGGTTCTACTTTACATGCTGATCTGTTTCTCATTGCAGCCTCAACATAAATGCCTGGCAATTCATGATCTGCCTCGGATTTCTAGCAGCAGCAAGGTACCGAAAAGCAACTCATCTCCACTCTTCTTTTAATTGACTGCTCCTGATCTGCGCGCCTGTTACAGCGTTCGGGTGTCTAACGAATTAGGGAAGGGAAATGCTGTAGCAGCCAAGTTTGCCATGAAAGTGACCATCGTCACTTCGGTGTCCCTCGGAGTGATCCTTTTTGTTCTCTGCTTAATCTTCGATAAACAGCTTGCCTACTTGTTCACATCCGAGGAAGAAGTTGCCGATGAAATTTCGCGCCTCTCTGTTTTACTTGCTTTTTCAATGCTGCTAAGCAGCGTCCAAGCTGTCCTAAACGGTGAGTTTGTTGTGCTTTACCACTGCCATTCAACCGAAAGTGCGTCACTCTTACCGCCATTATCGTGCAGGCATCGCCATCGGGTCTGGTCAGCAAAGTTTGGTCGCAGTTGTGAACTTGGGTAGCTACTATCTGCTTGGGTTACCTATAGGAGCCTGTCTTGCATATCTCACCGATCTTAAAGTCACGGTGAGTAGTTTCTCTAGTAAGATTGCCGAAACGCAATTCGTTTAGCGAGCGCCATCATCGTCATTCCTTGTGATCATCGTCTTGCCGACTGTTTACTTGATTATATTGCAGGGTCTTTGGATCGGACTCCTGAGCGGTGTTGGGATACAAGTGCTATTTGTTGCCTTCATAGTATGGAGATGCGACTGGGACGCTCAGGTTTCTACCCTTCGCTCGCTTTCAAATCTTTTTCTTTTCAAAAGTACATACATCACCTGGTTTCAGGAAAATGCTCGGAAAATTTTACGATGGTCTCTTCACAAGTAGTTTGTATAACCAAGGGGTTATTTTAGCTAACTCTGCTCTTTGTGACGATGTAGATTGAAAAAGCTTCGAGTCGCCTCAAGACGTGGTACATAAAACCAGACGAAGCTAAGGGCAGCAGCAACGGCGGGGCTTCGGCTTGATCTGACAAAACATTTTGTAAAACACGTGTTAGAAGTGACAAGGGGGTCAATTAGTTTAACACATAAACACCTTCATTTTATCTGACACCGTCTCGAGCTCGGATTGGGTCCAGACGAGGGCCAAGCAGCATCATCCGGACAACATAAAATGACCCGCGTGTTACTTACAAAATTGTAATATTAGAGATTTTATAGGATCCATATCTAAAGCATGGTGTACCCGTGTCCATCGCACAGTGGCGATCAAAAGACCAGGGAGTCACCTGTTTTGGCATTAAAGCTTAGACAAACGGTTCGAGGGTTGATGGGTTAACTGGAAACGGGCTTCAGGCGTTTGGGTGATATCCTTTTCCTGGGCCAGGCTGTGGGTTTGGCTGCGTTTGGTGAAATTTTTTCAAGTATATGGTAATTTTGGGGTAGATTGAGATTCTACTTGTTTGGTAAAATTAATAGATAGTAATTTACTAGTAGATGGTACTTTAGGAACAGTTTATGTTCTTTTGTAATTTGTTTTTATTGTCAAAAATTAAATAATTTTTAACTGTAATAAATATTTTATTTTGCTAATTAATTCTTTGATAAATTCAAGATTCTATTTTACTAAAAAAATATTAGTAAATTTTATTTTAAATTATATTAAAAATATTAGGAGATTTATTTTTCACAAAATTTAAAAAAATTAGTTTTGAATTAGCTCCTAATATCAAGAGTTTGTTTCTTGCGTGATTTATATTGGTTTTCAAAATTCAAATGATATTTTAACTAATATAAATATTTTATTTTACTACGATGGGCATTTATAATTATGTTGGATTGAATTTCTCAGAAGATGTAATTTTGACAGGGTTTGTTAGAAATTCATCATTCACGTTACCTAATCAATTAGTTGATATTCTAATTATAAAAAAATTCCTAGACTTTTAGACGGAATGAGAATTGTAATTCTTTCTACTTCTTGGGGTATGATGACAGATTGAGAAGCTTGACTAGAAAAAATCGGTGGAAAAATCTTCTATCGATATCGAATTAGATCTAACTTCCTATTTTATTTGAAAAAAGAAAGAAAAAGAATATTTTTATTGATTCTATAAAGTATACTCTTTTTCTTACATTCCTTAATATAATACTTCAAGAAAGTTTTGGCAGAATTCAAAGCGAAAATTGATTTCAGAAAATTGAATTATCGAAGAATTGACAGTATAAAACTAGTCAAGATCAATGATCACTACAGATGCATGCATTAAGAAATCAAATTACTTTTAGTTGGATGTAATTATGAAAAATTAGAATATATGATAATGTAATATTTTTTAACACATTGTAATAAATATTTACATGGTCTTGTTACCAAATATGTTAAATATGGTTTTTTAATTATAAATAAATTTGGTACAAATTTGGTAATTTATCCACTACCATGTCAGCAACAACTAATCCGGGTCATTATAACGTAGCACTCCACGTAAGTTTCAAATGACGCCGTTTGTCAAAAAAATTAAGAACCCGACCGGTGGACCTCCAAGTAATAAAAATTAGAATAAGTTAGACCGGTTTGATAGTTTTAGAAAATAAAAAATACCCAAATGATAATCGATAATACCACAAGGTACTAAAGTTAACTTATTTCTTTTTTCCGGTTGTTGTCTACCTAGAATTGTTTTTGGTAAATCAGTCTACCTAGATTGCCACACGCTAATTTTCACTTTTTTATTAACAATGAAAGAAAAAATCTACATAAGTACTAAAACAAAATTTATTGAAAACCCTACAATTAAAAAAAAATCTAAAATCTACCCATTTTTTACAAACTATATAATTAAAAAATATCGCAAAACCCACCCCGTTATTAGTCGAAAAATATATAGAAAACGATCCTAGAAAATTTCGTGACAGTATAATCTGATGGTCCATTCTCTTTCTAGTCTGAAAAATCTCCAATATTCATGACCAGTAGATTAAAAGGTTTCTAAAAAAGTATTTCAGACCAAAAAAGAGTTGTTAACCCGTGCATGCAAAATCAAGTGATTAAGCTTGTGACACGACGAGTATAGGCCACTACAGACGCTACCTACCCGCTCTGGATCTAGCTAGCTATAGTTCTCCTACGCTATCCCTGACAATGTCCCATCATTTCACTAGCCTATTAAAATAAATTCAGCTTCAAGTAACAAAAATAAAATAAAATGCTAGGACAGAATACAATTTTATTTATAAAAAAATTCTTGTCGGTTTAGAATAATATTTATATAAGTAAATTCAGCTTCAGCCATTCACAGTAATTACGCCTCCACCTTTCACTACATATCCTTCCTCTACTCTCCCCCCTCCTTTAAATAATAGCCGTGTTCTTACCTGGAACTTAATCTAAAGCTAGCTGAGTCGATAAGCCTTCTGGGGTAAGCACACTCGAGGTCCGTTTCTAATTAGCCTTAATTAGATAATTTGTGCATTATTGGATTTCCACTTCTGGTTTACTTGAGCAGCTTCACCTTCCCCTTCTCTCCCTCTGTATTTTTTCTCTTGTTTGCGAGGAATTCAATCCATAGTTTGCACATTTTTTCGTATATTGCATTAGGGATGTGGTCATTGCACTATTTATAAAACAAAGTGTTCACAAGAACTATTGATTTTTTATAATTATTTAATTTGGTAAATTGTGATTAGCATCTAAATAATTGAAGGTAAGTTTGTGCTCTCCTACATAATAAGTATGGCTGTATGGCTCCAGTTATTTTTTTAAACTTTTTTTTAGGTTAATGTATGTACAGAGAATTTCGCCAAGTGTCAGGATAACAAGGAAGCAATTTGAAAATAATAATTCAAAATTTTTTATATTTATAAACAAGTCTACCTATTTTTTAATTAGTAATGGGTTAATTTTCTTGTCCTATCCTTTTACCCCACTCAACGACTCTAAATCTTCCTGTTCGTAGTTTCATAATTTCTCCTCCTCGGTTTAGAATGTATGGCCTTGTTTATTTAGGAAAAGGTTTGCAGATTAGGTTCCATCGAGAAAAGAAGAAAAAGGACGAGAGAAAAAAAAATACATATTTTAATCTTTGAAATTAAGTAGTTGGGTCCCACCGAAAGTGGATTTTCTTAATATAAAAAACTCAACTTCATTGTTGAAGCTAAACCAGGGTAATTGTAGCGACCATACATAATCCACCCAGCTCTCGACTCTATGCATTACCCACCTAATATTATCCATCAACACGTGGAATTTTTCTCGTGTATAGTATAAAGTTGCAGCAGTCAGAAACTATATTTCAAAAAATTCACTTGAGCATATGTTGTTCAATATGGATGGTAATGAGCAACTCATATACAGTCCGATGAATATGGTGTCAATTTTTAAGCATGAGGTGGGAGGATCGAATTTCATGATCGTCTAAGATCCAAAATTGTAGAAACAATTTAAATTTCACAAAAAAATATGGATGGTAATAGTTCAAGTAATAAAAACTTGTATACAAGATTTCAAGTTCATAACTCCAAGTACATTTTTACAATTTGTCGTGATTACGTTCAACCGAGTATTTCACATTTATCATGTCCAAGTGTATTTAGATGACTTAGTTTGCCCTGGGTTATTTTACCAATATACGATTAATAAAAAATAATGAACTAATTGTCTCAGGAATTCTACCAAAAGAGTATGCAGCAGTTGTCTTTGAATATGGTACGGAATTTATTTTTAAGGGGTTTATTTATGAGGACAATTAAGTGACACGTGACTTGTGCATTTGTTTTTGTGGCGAGACACGTGAATTGTGCGTTTTGATGTGAGGCGCGTGCTACTGTTTTATTGGCGTACCAATTCGTTTTCTGAAAGGAACGGGTACCATTTCCTTTTTTTTTGTTGGTAGAAAAGGTACCATTTTCTTTAAATTGCTATTTAGTACCAATTTCGCCACACCAAAAAAATACGGAAGTTCGAATTTTGATATATTTGATTCATAATTGAAATCAGTAAGCATTTATTCTGTTTGGCCAATGAATTTAATCAGCCTGATAACTTGACTGGTGCTATTAAGTTCTAATGTGATTATTTTTTTTTCAAATTATGGACATCTTTTTCTATATTATTCTTAAACATAATTTTATATAATAAATTGAGACGCTAATCCATTTTTTAAAATCAACGAAGAGTAAAATCCTTGAATTTTTCCAAAAGAGATTTGGAAGAAAAATATAAGCGAATTTTACCGACACATGTTTGTAGTTTAGAGGGGCCCGTATCTTTTCAGTTTGCAAATAAATATCTCAACTACCAATCAACTGTTGATCATTTAAAAAATATATTGTTGGATTTCCATCTATAATATTTGCGTTGACCCTTTTCTTTTGTGCCAAAGATTATTTGTTCTTCTGTTTGACCGATTGCTCAATTTTTCTTTTGGAGTTGGAATTTTAGTCGAATAATGTAATAATGTCTAAAAAATTGGAGCGTGTTTGGTTTCTTTAAAATGTGTAGCATATAATACCGTACAGTTGAACCATGTTGAAACTATTTAATAGTTAAAAAATAATATTTTTGAGTGAAGAATTTAAAATTAAATGTTACAACTTTTTTTCGACTCTTTCATTCTAAAATGCTTTCAAAGAGAGGAATTTAGAAAAAAATTTCCTATCACAAAGTACAATAAACCTCATTCTGCCGAATTTTAACACAAATATATTCCGAATTCTAACACAACTAGTTACCAAACCCTCAAAACGGAGCTTGAAAAACCTTTTACTGGTGTAGTGGTGGTTGGAATTTCAACAAACTTGGCGCATAGGTAGTTGAAGGAATTTAAAGAGACTACTACTTTTTTTTTTTTGTAGTTTACCATTTGGTAGCCAACAATTCTTGGTGATCATTTATGGAAGGAAACCAATACTGACTCTTATTTTGAGAAGCACCTGCTGACAAGTGTTGGTGTTTTCACAGAAGCATGGCGGATTCAGCTGAGGAAAGACTTCTTCCACCATCAGAACTCATCAGCTCCGGTGCGGATGTTGGTCTGAAGAGTAGAGTTTGGACAGAGTCTAAGAAGATATGGAGGATTGCTTTTCCTGGGATTATAGCAAGAGTGACATCCTTTGGCACCATAGTGATGACTCAGTTGTTCCTTGGCCACGTCAGCTCGCTCGCCCTGGCTGCTTTTGCTCTCGAGCAGAGCGTCTTCCTCCGCTTTATCAACGGCATCATGGTACCTTCTAAAGCTTATCAGTTCGACGCTTTTTAACTTCCGTATTCGTACCAGTTCATTTGCCTCGTCCAGTTGCTTATGTTGTGTAACCAATGGTTGTTTATTGCAAAGATTGGCATGTCAAGCGCGACGGAAACCTTGTGTGGACAAGCATTTGGAGCCGGACAAACCCATATGATGGGAATTTACCTGCAAAGATCATGGCTTGTAAATGCTTTTACCGTGACGATATGTCTGCCGATCCTCATCTTCACCAAACAAATTCTGGTTGGAATAGGACAGGATGCATCAATAGCAGCAGTAGCCGGGGAGGTGTCGATATGGTTCATCCCATACAACTATAGTTTTGTCTTTGCGTTTTCCATCCAAATGTTCTTGCAAGCCCAAATGAAGAACGAAATCATTGGGTGGCTGACAGTGCCCTCATTCATCCTCCATATTGCATTGTCTTGGTTGTTAGTTATTAAACTTAATTTAGGGATTCCTGGCGCCATGATCCCGCTACTAATATCTGCATGGAGTGTAGTTATTGGGGAGATTGTTTATTCGTTGTGTGGTTGGTGTCGTGAGTCATGGAAAGGTTTTTCGAAAGCTGCGTTTGCGGATCTCTGGCCCGTCATCAAGCTCTCAGTATCTTCTGGAGTGATGCTCTGGTACTTCATTCGTAGTACTGTTTTGTTATGTCTGATACAACGCCACTGCGAAAATGTAATGGTAGACTCTTTGGTTTTGTCATTTGGCAGCTTGGAGTTATGGTACAACTCCATTTTAGTGTTATTGGCAGGATACATGTCCGATGCCGCTGTTGAAATATCCGCCTTTTCCATTTGGTAAGCTTGCTCACTGTTAAGTACATTTTGATAGGTTCTAGTTTGTAGCCTCGTTAGAAGTTTTTGATGATCTGTTTTTCATTGCAGCCTCAACATAAATGCCTGGCAATTCATGATCTGCCTTGGATTTCTAGCAGCAGCAAGGTACCATTTATTCTATCTCCGCATTTTCTCTGGATTTCTTCTTTTATTGAGTGAAAGTATCACCTGTTAATTGGCTGCTCCTGATCTGCGTGCCTGTTACAGCGTTCGGGTATCTAATGAATTAGGGAAGGGAAACGCTGCAGCCGCAAAGTTTGCCATTAAAGTGATCCTCATCACTTCAGTGTCCTTTGGAGTGATCTTCTTTGTTCTATGCTTACTCTTCGATAAACAGATTGCCTACTTGTTCACAACTGAGGAAGCAGTTGTCGACGAAATTTCTCACCTCTCTGTTCTTCTAGCTTTTTCAATGCTGCTAAGCAGCGTCCAAGCTGTCTTAAACGGTGAGTTTGTTGTGCTATACCACTGCTATTCAACAAAAAGTGCATCACTCTTACCGCCATTATCGTGCAGGCATTGCCGTCGGGGCTGGTCTGCAAAGTTTGGTCGCAATTGTGAACTTGGGTAGCTACTATCTGCTTGGATTACCTATAGGAGCCTGTCTCGCATATCTCACCGATCTTCAAGTCACGGTGAGGGCTTTCTCTAGTAAGATTAGCTTGCCATTGTCAATGTAAAAGAGGCGAGCATCATTATGGTCGTTCCCGATCATCGTCTCATCGACAGTTTTCTTGATTAACGTTGATGATATTGCAGGGCCTTTGGATTGGTCTCCTGACCGGAATTTCGATACAAGTGCTATTTGTTGCCTTCATAGTATGGAGATGCGACTGGGAAGCTCAGGTTTCTACCCTTTACTCGCTTCCAAATCTTTTTATTAAAAGATCAATGGTTCAAACTTTCCCGCTCGGTCCGGAATGATGTAGCACTTATTTTAGCTAACTCGTATCCTGCGGTTTGTGACAATGTAGGTGGAAAAAGCTTCGAGTCGCCTCAAGACGTGGTACATAAAACCGGACGAAGCTAATGGCGGCAGCAGCAACGGTGGCGCTCCTGCCTGATCTAACGAAAAATAACTCCGGCCGTTCTGCAATTTGGGTTTTCCCACTCCAATTGAGCTCTTCATTTTCGATGGAATTAGCCTTTTGTTTGACTTTTGAATCGGAAGACTGAGGCGGGTTTGGTTAGTTATTTTTGTGTGCTTGCTACTGTCTAATGGGCCGCAAGCAGCTAGTTTTACGGTAGTGATTTGGAGGAGCGGGAGACGAATTTAAATTCAGTGGAGATTCTAAAAAAATATCTCCATGGTGGGTCTACTTTTGGACCATTAGATTCTATTTAATGAATTTTTTTACAAATCTGACAGTTATCATTTGAGGGGACATTTTGGACATTTTACTCGTTACTTGCCTTGTGAGTATGGATTGTAGTCTCTCCCAGTAAATAATCTCCTATTTAGATTAGGCATGTTTGAAAAAAATGCTTGATCAATGGTAGGTTGATGTGGCAAAACTAATGGGCGGTTAATTAGGGAAAATCAATGTTATTCTTTTTAGGACCCATTTTTTAATCTATTGATCGTACATATGATTCTTTATTTTTTTTAATAATTGACTTCAGTCCTATTATAATTTAGAATTAATTTTTTTTCTAAGTATCATAACATTTATTAAATTGATTAATTTAAATCTGAGTCAAAAAATTTATTCGAACGATTTTTGATTAATGATTCACGAGGCCTGCATTTTTTTTATCCCACGTCTTTGTACAAGTAGTTGATTGTTCATTCTGATTATTCGGTTTCCTATTTTTAATATAAGTATACTAATATTATTCTCTAATATTAGATAGATACCAACATCAGAGAATAAGTATACCAATATTAGAGTAGAATGATACCAATATCATAAAATAAGGATACCAATATCAGAGAAACAGTATACCGATATGATAAAAGAAAGATACCAAGATCACAGAAGAGGTAAACCAATATCAGAGAATAAATATACCAATATCGGAGTAGAAGTATACCAATATCATAAAAGAAGGATACCAATATCAGAGAATAAATATATCAATATTGGAGTAGATAGGTACTAATATAAGAGAAGAAGTATACTATTATCAGAGGAGAATGATACCAATATCATAGTAGAAGGGTACCAATATCACAGTAGAATAAAACAAATATCACAGTAGAACTAAGGCGATCTTTTAAATTCGAGTATGTATATAATTTGTTGGTGTTACTGCAAAATTGATACCAATAAAAACAGTAATCAAATATCTTTTTAAACTTGGATCTTGGATTTCAGTGAGAAAAATCGATACCAATATCTTTTACGCAAAGTGTAAATTTTTTGGAAACAAAAATCTGTTTTGAATTGATTTTTACTTTTGTTATCTTTCCATAACTAACTCATTCTTAATTTATAGCTAGTTAAGTTTTAATATAAATTTTACAATATTACCCTTATCCCCATTAGTGGGGACAACTTTTGACCCCACCAAATTCAAACTCGCGAGAGACATGTATTTGTATTTCCTGATAATTGTAAGATCCGAAGCATCCAACTCCAAAATAAATAAATAAATGGGACTTACCCACGCGCCTCTACTTTTTGTACGTTTCCTCGAACGCGACGTTGAACTATGTGATCTTTCTTGCTGTAGTCACTAGCGGTGGAACTTCTACTTGAGGAGGCAGTAGAACTCACACATAGTCTAGACAGTCCGATTTGCCATGTTAACTCAAACAAGGAGAGAAAAAAAAAGCAACATGTTACGGACGTGACAATGTTGTATGGCCAAGGAAACAAAGGAAGAATTTCTTAAGAAGCTACGCTTTTTTTTTAGAAAATAGGAGGGCTACAAATTTGATCTTCTGTCTTAGAAACACACCAATTCAATTAGATCTTTACTCTGAGTGTCTATCCCGATCGAGACCCGAAGAGTCTAAGATTCGTTGCCTTTGACCAAGTCTATATCATGATCCTGTCCGGATCATTATATTTTAAAAGGATAAGCACATGGATATAGATCTATAAGATCCATCCTGTGCTTATTTTTTTAAATAATATTAAACATAATATATATAGATATTAATTATTAAACATAATACCAAATTCTCAATCTCAATCTACACAACTACATTTTTTTGGATTTGCTTGTTTGATTTCTTTATATCGATTTATTTTAATGAACAAATCATTTGCATACACATTTTTTAGTGTCCTCTTGCTATTTGAGAACAATCAAATGACAATTTTATTTTTTAAAAAGTTAAATAATTTTTTAAAAATAAGGACTCGCGGATTGCCTTATCCTGCCAGAATCCTTATTAGTCGTTAGAACTACTGCAGAATTTTTATTTTTCGGACCCGGATCGTTGCCCATTACCATCCCAGTTAGAACTACTATAGAATTTCCAATTGTTGCAGAATTCTTTTGTTCTGCATAATCTACAGAGCTGAACTAATCTTGAATTCTCTGGATGTGATCTCTGGCCACTCACATTCCTACTATAGCATTGTATATTGCGTAAGTAACACCTTGTAAGAAACAGATTACCGTTGCATTAATTGGCTTAGTAGTCGTTACTATTAGTTGGCAACTAGCCGTTAGGTTACAATTTTAAAGTCTAGATTAGTCACTGAGTTAATGACACTTGTATACATCTAATGTACTAAGAAGATTCAATAACAAGTTCTTCATATCAATTTCAGTTTATAACATGCTATCAGAGCCTCCACTTTGATCAAAAAACATGGATACATCCATAAATCAAAACCCACTTGAAAACCCAGAAATGTCACAACCACAACAAACACAATCGAGACAGTTGGTACAATCGAAAACGGCTGCTACATCAATTTGAAGCTGACTGCAGTTCCTTTAAATGGCCTCAAGTACCTGGCATGGGCGCGTGCTGCATCATACTCACTCAAAATCAAAGGCATGCTCGGGTATATCAATGGAAAATTCCCTCCTCTTGACACTTCAAGAGATAATTTTAAATTATGGCAAGCAAATGATCAACTTGTGAGTACATAGATCCTCAATTCATTGGAACCCAAGGTATATGATCTGACCTCACTTTATTCTAGAACTTCAAAAGACTTGTGGGATACTATCAAGGATCTCTATAGTCAACAGACCAATCTCTACAAGGTCTTCGAGTTAAAAAAGAAACTTGCTGGTACAAGGCAAGAAGAGAAATCAATCACTCGATATTTAGGAACCTAAAAAGGGATGTGGGGTGAGTTGACTCTAAACATGACCAGTGGCTTATCACCTTGCAAAACAACTACAATGTCGAGTTGTATTTGAATCTGATTCAGAATTTGAACTCCCTGAAAATGATTTGTAGAGGGAAGCTGAAGAATTATCTTTACATATTAGAGGGACAACCTTCTGCTTTAGCTTGCAAAACAATAAATTCCACAAAAAGACACAGCCTTATTGCATCTCAAATTAGGCCATCCTTCTGATCATGTAATGACTCAACTAAAATTGGATTAATATGATCTCTTCTACTTGTAAAAGTTGTATTCTTGCAAATCAATGCACACTTCCTTTCCAACTTTCAGAAACTGAATATAAGATTCATTTTGATATAGTTCATTTAGATGTTTGAACCTCACTTTGTGATTCTTATGATGGTTATAAATATTTTGGGAGTTTCATTGATATGTGTTAGGAGCAATATGAATTTACTTGTGAAAAAATAAAACTGAAGTATTTGAAGCATTCCTTAAATTCCAGAGATTGATTAATAGGCAGTTTGAATCTTTAAAAAATCCTAAAAATAGACAATGTTACTAGGTATCTTGAAGATTTTATTGGTACACTAAAATATTAAGCAATAATTCATCAAACTTAATGTCCTTATACACCACAGCAGAATGACATAGCTGAAAAAAAATATAGAGACATTTTGGAAATAGCTAGATCCATCAGATTTCAGAAGAATGTTGCAATAAGATTTTGGTCTGATGATGTTCTAACTACATTCTTTCTAATTAATAGACTTCCTTGTTAGGTGATTAACTCAAAATCTCCTTTTTCTGTTATGAGAAATGCAGAACATGATATGTCATTTTAAACAGTGTTTGGATGCACTTGTTTTGTTCACATTCCATCTCAAAAATGAGATAAGTGATTTAATCCTGCTTCTAGGAATAAGATAATCTTAAGGGATGTATAATTCCTAAAATAGGTGCCACATTTTGCTAACAAATCTCCTCAAAGTGATGATTTGAGTCGGGGAGTCATAGGAGTACTTCCAATGGAGAAGATGCCACTTTACCTTCAAGATTTGTTCAGCTAAATCCTGACACTCTAACTGTCTAGTTGTCTTAAGAAGCTCAACCTAGTCTATCTGCAAGTCTCACGAGTTTGCAAGATCAACAAGTACTGCAAGATCATGTTGAATAAGATAATTCTAGTGCTTCTATGTTTGACATCAATGACCTTGGAAGGATTAAATGCTTCCTTATTATGCCAGCTTAATTAGTTAGGTCATGCATGCACCTAGATGAAGGCATCTTAAAATGGCAGAGAAGATCTCAAATATCTAAAATCCTATCCTGGTAGAGGACTTTGGATGCGTAACAATGACAATTTAGACATTTTTTAGATTCTGTGATGCAAACTGGACTAACGATGTTAATGATAAGCGATCAACCAGAGTGTACTGCACATTTATTGGAGGAAATCTAGCCACATGACACAGCAAGAAACAAAGTGTTGTATCCAAGTCAAGCACTGAAACTGAATACAAGGCCATGTCGCATGTTTCCAGTGAGTTGATGTGGGTTAAACACTTGCTCAATGAACTTCACTTCCCTGTATCAAGTTTAATGAAGTTATTTTGCGACAACCAAGCAACCTCTTACACTACTGAAAATCCTATATTTCACGAGAGGACCAAACATATTGAGGTCGTTCCAAATGCGTTCAGCTACATCATTGACAAGATGCTGCAGCTGCTAGGAGTTGGAGCTGCTACATAATTCCCTATTTGCTGCAGAATTCCTCTATCACCTTGGATCACTCACATTCATACTATAACATTGTATATTGTGTAATCAACACCTTGTAATTATCATCTTGGATCACTCACATTCCTACATTAGCATTGTATATTATATAATTAACACCCTATAATTAATAGAGTATTGCTTGGCATTAATTGGCTTAGTTGGCAACTGGCCGTTAGGTTATAGTTTATAAGTCTAGATTAATTACTGAATGAACGACACATATATATACCTGATATACTCAGAAGATTAATTAACAAGTTCTTCGGATCAATTCCAGTTTATAATAATTAGATTGATTTTTCTTTCCTATAATAAAAGATCCTTTCGTGAATTATAGTCATGAATGCGAGAAAGATAAAACTTATTCAAGAGGAACGCCTCACAAAAGATGGCAATTTATTTTTCCGGGATACTACTTTTTTGTATTTATTAGTGTCCTACCTAACTATGTACACAAAGTAACGCTACGAAATTATAATTTTTTAATCTCTGATGCTCAAAGTCGCCTTTCGTGCCTTACTTGTGATGTCTCTCATGTATTTTATATTCATGAGGGTTAAATAGAAGGAAGTGGATTGGGTCTTGGATGTGTAAAATACTCGAGGTCCATTCTGGGAGATTAAATGGTTCGTCATGTTATGATAGAATGGTTCGCCCAGTTATGATAGAATGGTTCGCTCAGTTATGATAAAATAGTTTTACGGAACCCAAAATAAAATGGGTTGAATAGAATGGTTTTTCCAATTAAGCTATGGATATGTAGCAGAATTATTTCTCTTCTAACACAACAAAACAAGAACACAATAGATACAAGAGATTTACGTGGTTCGACAAATTGCCTGTATCTATTGGAGAGAGATACTTTATTGATGAGTTCCCAAACCACACCTTACCGTTAGAGCCACTACATCTATTTATATGATAACCCTAATACATTCATGGAGCATATCTAAGCAAACTAGGAGTCTAATAATCAATTCATTATCAAACTAGAACTTCTTCGTGCAGATGCAACCTATCACGCGCCACTGACTCTGGCGCCTGCCAGAGAATTCTCTATTGCCTGAAGCTCTTCGTTCGCCTGGCTCTCGCCAGCTCCTATGCCTTTGACTGATTACAAGTCTTTTTTTGCGTATTTTGTACTCACTCACACGCATCCTAGGAAACTTTTCAAGATGTCACCCATCCCCAAATTTTTCCATGCCAAGCTCGCTTAACCTTTGAATTCTTTCAAGATGTTTATCAGAAAATAATGTGCACCTTGTTGATATGGATAGTATAATTAAATCACTCAAGGCTTTCTTATCATATCAAATCTTTCTTAACATATCTGGTGTATTACATTCACCTCTTCTTAAATGCGCGACGTCCTCGTTTTGCCTTATTGATACAATTCCAGGATCTCTCATTTTCAGGTGTGGGATAAGTTCGTCCATCTCTTTCTTCACCTAGAATAGTTTACACGAGCCACTCATTGTTCGTGCACTCTCACCTTGGCGATTACTCCCCACCCTCTATACCTCGGGCGTTATATGTCTACCAACTTCAGCTTGAATAGCCTCTGAACCACATCGTACTAGTAGAAGTTCTTCTTTGATACCAGTTATAACGTTTCGTCATCCAACCAACTGTCTCCACAGACCAACACGAGTCTTTTCCAACTTATTTTATCCTCTCTCACATGAAACTTGAGAAACTTCCCAAGAGGTCACCATCATAAAATTTCTCTAGGTCAACCTCGCTTAACCTTGGAGCTATTTCAAGATGTTGGCCAAAAAAGTATGTGCACCTTGTTGATATGGATAATAGAATTAAATCACTTAAACCTTTTTTAACATTTTTCTTAACGTATCTTGGGTATTATAATATTTCATTTCCTACGGATAATTTAGGAAGAGATTTTATTTGAATAAAATTATGGATGATAAGTTGTTTGATAAATCAAATTATTCAAATTTCTCATATCAATTTCTGAAGAAATAGACAAAAAATACTAGTGCAATATTTTCGGATAGTTGAAAATTCGGATATGTATATTCTATTTATTTTGTCCCATTTCTCTGTATGGGTGAATTGGCTACCTCTTTGTTGGACATTTTTATTGAAAGTGTTAAAAATAAAACGATTCAAACTCGATAATTTTTTTTTAAATTAAAACAAACTCGTTTCTAATAACTAGCGATGCTCCTTCAACAGGGTGTATGGATAGGAATGATCATTGGAGTTGCGATGCAAGTGATTGTCCTCGGCTATCTCACTATGAGAACTAATTGGGATGAACAGGTAATCAATATTTATCACGTGAAATTCCCAATTATTTCTATAAGATTCGAAGTTAATACCTGCTAATTGCATTTAACATTTTTTTGGGAACGGCAAAAATTTATTCCAATAAGAATTGTAACATCCAAAATACAAAGTATTCGCCTATAAGTCATGTAATTGCACAATAGAAGCAATCACACACACATACAAATGCAAGAGATATTACTCCACCCGTTAAGCACGATGGTTTATGGATATATTAGTTTTTTTGATTTATAATCCCTGTTATCTAGCTGATAGAGTCGATTAATCTAGGTTCGAGACGGGTAAGATTTTTGAAAGGCGAGAGAGCTCTCCAACAAATATTTAACAATTGTATTCTCAATGACTCAAATTCGAGACCTCATTAAACTAAAATGTTGATCTAAGTGCTTGTTGATTTATGAACATAATACTTAGAAATACATCTTGAATTCTTGATGCATTTAACCATGTATAAACTCCATTATATTTGTTTACTTATATCTTCTTTCAAATAAACAATACAGGTGCAAAAAGCCTCAGAACGGATCAGTCGTTGGATGCTAAGACCGTCATCACACGAAGGCTCAGAGGTCCAAAGCGAAAGATGAAATTTGTATACATTTTGGATGATCGATAATTTTTTTTTTGCTAGATGAGTAGCTAACAAAAATAAAACTTTTTCGCCACATGAATTCATGCACGTTGGTGCGAATAAAAATCTAGAATATGCTTGAATGTTAAAGTACTAGTATTCAATCTTCTATGGATTCTCTACATTTATAAATTTGTATTAACTACTTAGTAATGTGGTAATTTTAATTGGTGTACGTCAACTATGTGGAAGACCGAACCCCCAGAATATTTTGAATCAAAGAAGTAGCAAGAGTTCTTTTCCTTCGCGTGGGGCGTGGCCAAGCGGTAAGGCAACGGGTCCTGATTCACAAAAATCATGTGATCCGACAACTTCTTTAACATTATATTCTCTACCATGTTCAAAGATGGATTCACTATTCTCAAACGAAGCAACAGTTGCATCGCCAAGATCTTGTATTGTCTTTGGGGTCTTTAAGGTAACCCCATTTCTAAATTGAGAAGCACTTTATCTTTTGTTTGCAAGTATAATTACATCTCCCGTGTAAATGGGGTGAATCAAACAATGGGTGTAACCGTTGCTTGGAATAACATATTTTAATAAACATAACTTACGGGGCAATCTCGTCTTACGGAGAAAGTGTCCAACACTTGCCTCGACTGCCGTAGATCCTAATCAAGTACACCAACCCTCCGACGAACAACAATCGTAAGACGAGATTCGTGTACTTGAAGATGGCATCGTCAAGCACCGTAGCACTGCCAACGGTACCAGGAACTGTCCATGCCGAAAGGTCAGCAAAGTTCAACAGTACCGAGTTCAAGAGGTGGCAACAGAAGATGACGTTCTATCTAACCACGCTCAACCTAGTTTGGTTCCTGAAAGAGGAAGCACCGAAGATAGCAGAAAACGAGACGGATCAACAGAAGATCAACGCTCTCGACACGTGAAGTCACAGCGACTTCCTGTGCCAGAACTATGTCCTGAATGGACTAGACGACACGCTCTACAACGTCTACGCGGAAGCCAAGACCGCTAAGAAGCTGTGGAGTTCACTCGAGAAGAAGTACAAAATGGAGGATGCCGGGACGAAGAAATTCATCGTCGGACGATTCCTCAACTTCAAGATGGTGGACTCCAAGAAGGTCATCGACCAAGTGCAGGAGTTGCAGCTGATCCTTCACAAGATCCAAGCCGAAGGGATGCAACTCAGCGAGTCCTTCTAAGTAGCCACGATGATCGAGAAGCTCTCCCCTCTCTAGAAGGACTTCAAGAGCTACCTCAAGCACAAGAGGAAGGACATGGGCCTAGAAGACCTGATCGTGAGACTTAGGATCGAGGAAGACAACCGAAAGTCCGAAGTCAAGCAAGGCAAGGTCAACTCTGAGACCACCGTACACCTCGCCGAGGAAAAAGGTGGCAAGAAGAGGAAGAAGTCCGGGGATAAGCAGGAGAAGCAAGAGCCCAAGAAGAAAAAGAACAAGAAGATCAAGGGCGACTGCTACAACTGCGGCAAACCCGGCTACATGGCTAAGGACTGTCGCCAGCCGAAGAAGGACGACCAAGGAAAGGCTAACCTGGCTGAAGACTTGTCCGAATTAGATCTATCAGCCGTGGTGTTTGAAGCCAACCTGGTGGACAATCCGAGAGAGTGGTTCGTGGACACAGGAGCTACCCGCCACATCTGCTCGGACAAGGAGATGTTCTCGAACTATATCCCGATCACCGGCTGAAAGCTATTCATAGAAAACTCTGCAACGTCCAAGATCATCAGTCTGGGTAAGGTGGTCCTGAAGCTGACCTCAGGAAAGGAGCTGACCCTCAAGGATGTGCTGCATGTCCCGGACATCCGCAAGAACTTAGTTTTTGGCTCACTATTAAGCAAAGCCGGTCTTAAGCTTGTATTTGAGGCTGATAAGTTTGTACTGACCAAAGTGGGTCAATTGATAGGAAAGGGTTATCTAGAAAAGGGGCTGTTCAAGGTGAATGTAATAACTGTACATCGCACCTTTAACGGTGAAAATAAAGTTAACGCTTCTTCTTACTTGGCCGAGTGTTCTAATTTATGGTATGGTAGATTAGGACATGTAAATTTAAACTCGCTAAAGAAATTAGTAAGTTTAAATTTATTACCGAATCTAGAGTTCAACCCATCCGATAAATGTGAAGTATGTGTGGAGGCTAAAATGACCAAAGCACCTTTCCACTCGGTGGAAAGAAGTACTACGCCTTTAGAGTTAATTCATATGGACACTTGCGATATGAAATACGTGCAAACTAAAGGCGGAAAAAAAATACTTCATCACGTTTATCGATGATTGTACGAGATACTGTTACGTATATCTCCTAAAGGATAAATACGAAGCTCTTGATGCCTTTAAGAGATATAAGAATGAGGTTGAAAATCAACTCAGCGTGAAAATCAAAATGATCCGAAGTGATCGAGGGGGAGAATATGTAGCTCCGTTTGATGAACTCTGTCAAGAACATGGCATTATTCATCAGACGACTGCTCCATATTCACCTCAATCGAATGGCGTAGCTGAACGCAAAAATCAAACTCTTAAGGAGATGATGAACGCTATGTTGATTAGCTCGGGCTTACCCCAGAACATGTGGGGGGAAGCTGTGCTCTCAGCTAACCACATTCTAAACAAGTTGCCACACAAGAAAAGGGATAAAACCCCATATGAACTATGGAAAGGAAGGAAGCCTTCCTACGGTTACCTCAAAGTGTGGGGGTGCCTAGAAAAGGTCGAAGTACCTAAGCCTAAGCAGGTGAGAATAGGACCCAAGACTGTTGATTGCATCTTTATCGGATATGCGCAAAATAGTAGTGCTTATCGATTTTTGGTACATAAATCTGAAAACCCTGAGATAAATATGGAAATGGTCATAGAATCAAGCAACGCAACGTTCTTTGAGAATAGCTTTCCTAATAAGGAAAGAAAGGAAAGAAGTCCAAAGAAAAAGGCTCACGAGACTACGCAAGGGTCAAATCAGGAAGATGATGAACCTAGACGCAGTAAACGGACGAAGGTAACCAAATCCTTTGGTCCGGATTATCTAACCTATGCATTAGAAGATGAACCCAGGATAATCCAAGAGGCATTGTCCAGTCCAGATGCTCCTCTCTGGAAGGAAGCTATCAATAGTGAGATAGAATCTATTATGCAAAACCGCATGTGGGAAATCATGGATCTCCCACCGGGCTGCAAACCTTTGGGATGCAGGTGGATCCTAAAAAGAAAATACAAAGCTGATGGATCAATCGACAAGTACAAAGCTCGATTGGTAGCTAAGAGGTTCAAACAGAAGGAGGGATATGATTTCTTTGACACGTATTCACCGGTCACAAGAATCACATCAATTAGAGTACTCATAGCTATTGCGGCACTCTATAACCTCGAGATCCACCAAATGGACGTAAAAATAGCCTTCCTAAATGGAGAACTGGAAGAGGAGATATACATGGAGTAACCTGAAAGGTTTGTGGCTCCCGGTCAAGAGCATAAAGTGTGTCGGCTAGTCAAGTCACTATACGGGCTAAAATAAGCGCCGAAACAGTGGCACAAAAAATTTGACAGAACAATGCTGTCGAATGGATTTAAGATCAATGAGTACGATAAATGTGTTTACATTAAGGGCACACCAGAAGCTTACATAATTGTATGTCTCTACGTAGATGACTTACTAATTATGGGAAGCAATAAAAAGGTTATTGTGAAAACTAAGAACATGTTAAAGAACCACTTTGACATGAAAGATATGGGTCTGGCAGACGTCATACCAGGAATAAAAATCTCTAGGAAAGCTGACGAAATTATCTTGACGCAATCCCACTACGTGGGAAGCGTGCTCAAGAAATTTGAAGCTTTTGACAAACCTCCGGTTAAGACTCCAGTAGATTTGAATCTACACTTAGCCAAAAATCGAGGAGACCCAGTATCTCAACTGAAGTATGCATAAATTATCTGAAGCTTGATGTATTTAAAAAACTGCACACGTCCTGATATTGCGTACTCAATTAGTAAACTTTGGAAGGATCACTGGCTAGCTTTGGAAGTCCTCTAAATAAACATGCATAGCTCGATCCACCATGGAGTCAGAGTTTATAGCACTAGATAAAGCTGGGGAAGAAGCTGAATGGCTCAGAAACTTCCTAGAGGATATTCCGTGCTGGAGCAAACCGGTCCCTCCCATATTGATACATTGTGATAGCATGTCTGCAATCGGGAGAGCACAAAGTACAATGTACAACGGAAAGTCTCGACATATATGTCGGAGACACAATACCGTTAGACAGTTGATCTCTAGTGGGGTGATCACCGTTAATTATGTAAAGTCCAAGGACAACTTAGCTGATCTTTTTACGAAAGAAATCAATAGAGATCAAATGTACAATGCAGTAAGGGGAATGGGATTAAAATCCACACACTAAAGAACGTCCATAGCGATAACTCAACCATGATGAGTGGAGATCCCACAAACTTGGTTCAATGAGACAACTAAGTTATGGAGGGTTCAGTTAATCACCTGGAACCTATCTCATTCTCAGAAGCTGCCCAAGTGTTAGCCTGCAGTGGTGTGGTAAGGTTAAGCATTACGCTTTTAATGATTCCTATACCTTGATAAAGGTGGAGTATGACAGGATATTCCTGATAGGAGATCACCTATATACGTGTGAAGTGAGGCCGCTTCAAATGGGAAAAACACTTATGAATCTAAGAAATGGTCCATGGCCAAAACGGACACAACGTGAGAACCCAAATATACTAGGGTTATTATTGTGTAAATGTTATTGTCTTGGTTTACGCCAAAAGCTGACGGTTCAAGACATCACGTTCATCGAGCAGCGAGTAAATCCGATAACATATTACTAGAGAAGGTTCAAAGCCGCAAGCTACCTGTCTCGATGCAATAATAACATGTCAGAACTTTCAATTAGAGTCTGCATGTATTGGTCATCATTCATGTGAGAGATTGTTGGATTTGTGAATGAACCCAAAGAAGGCCCAAAGTCCAAAAGCCCAAAAGGAAAAATGGAAAGTGCCATCCCACATTGTAAAGTGGCACCAACTTTACATAGTTTATAAGGAGAAACTCCTTTTTAGCTAGGAAAGAAGTTGACCACCTGGAAGGACAGCCAACTCGGACCACGGTGAGGATGGTACATAGCACCATCCGAGCACGAGCACGAGCACGAGTACGAGCACGAGCATGCACTCGCACTCGCAAACGCACACGAGTACGCGCACGTGCGTGTGCGTGTGCGTGTGCGCATGGTGCATTGGACGCAGGTCGCAATGGGCACTTTGTGGCATACTTGGCACTTCGCACGTGCGCATCGTCGCGAGGAGCTGGAGGAGGAGGCCCTTTAGATTTCAAGCTGCTTGGTTCACTCATGCAGGCTTTGGGGATTTAATCACGACGAAATGGGATGCAGTAGTTGTGGTCGAGCATGGACTACACACACTTAAGGAGGAGTTGAGGCGCTGGAACGCATAAGTGTTTGGCAATGTTGATCAGAGGAAGAAGAGATTATACGCAAGGCTAAGCGGCCTTCAGAAAGCGTTAGAAAATGGATCAAATAGGGGATTGTGGAATTTTGAAGATCGTCTAAAGCTAGAATTTGACTTGGTGCTCCAACAGGAAGAGATGTTGTGGCTTCAGAAATCTTGCTAGAAGTGGATTTGTTAAGGGGATAGAAATTTTTATGAAATTTTATGAAACCTGTCTAAAGTGGATTTTAATTACGATTCTATAAAAATTTTATGAAATTTTTTCTTAAATAAAATTGTCGTAACTTTAATTAAAACAAATATTCTATAACAATTATTTGATGGACATAAAATAGATCAATTATTTTATTTGGTGAACAATTATTTTTCATAACTTTTCATAAAATTAAAATAAAAATATTTTACGTACTTGAAAAAAATTAAAGTATAATAAAATTTCAACATGTTCCTTTCATTTATGATTTAATTGTATTGATAAGGAAATAGTTTGTTTTTAACCTATTATACAATAATGACTTGGTATGTAAGAATTACCATAAAATTTCTCATATAATCACTCGCATTCTTTTTAATTATATCTCATATGTTTCTCCTCCTGTGGCATTTTATCCGCGTTTAAGCTGATTTTTTCCATATATTAAGCATTACCTCACCACGAATCTCGCTGATTTCATGGTGTTGGTGAATACGAAGGTTCGAGGCGGATCTGCATGGTGGCGAACCCTGCGAGTGCGGGCTTTAGTGCTGCGTGTTTCCAGTTTTCGCCCCCGTCCTTGTTATGTATTTTTTATATATTAGATAAGACTTGATGCACCTGAGATTATTATTTTTATATGATTGATTGTATAGATTTTTTTCCTATCAAGATTTGATCCTCCCACGTTCTGATAATAATAATTTAATGTTGGGTATAGTAATTTGGATGTATCCGATGACCCAACATTAAATAGTAATTTGCACCTTCTTCTAAGTAATTTGGATGTATCCGATGACCCAACATTAAATAGTAATTTGCACCTTCTTCTACTGGTTCTCTAAAAAATAAAAATTCAAAATTATACAAAAAAAAAAAGATTCGAATCCAGAGTTTTTGGGATCCAGCTATAACTACAAGTCAATAATTGATTTTAGAAGTCAAAGCATGGAGCATGGAGTATGGAGTAACTCATCCCCAAAGCTGGAAATTCTTTCTGCTACTTTATGCCTATTTTCATATCCGTGGATTTGAAATATATCTTTTATTTTGTTATGGAGGAGATAGAGGAGAAAATCGTTTTTTTTAAGTATTTTTTTTCAGTTAGTATAAAACTAATATTCCTGTTAGAAAATTTTAAAAATTTTCTATATCAGTATTATGGCATTTTATCCACGAAGGAGCTACCTGCATAGTTACTTAAATTAAAAGATGAATTTCGCACGACATAACTTGAGATCTAGTATTTTTTTTATTCGAAAATTAATAAATTAATATATACAATATGAGATCAGAATCATGACCAAGATCAAGCGATGTATCATCCAATATTTAAAAACTTAGTTATGCCTACTAATAGGAGAGTGCATCAAACCGATTAGGTTATTTTGGTGTCGGGATATTCATTAGGTCGACAAATTAAAATTTGAGTCAAATATGATCATTCAATAGTGACATACCTTTTTTAACAAATATTTAATAATAAAATATTTCCAAAGATTCGAATTTCAGATCTAATTAAACTAAGTTCCAAATGAAAGAGAAGTAAAATTGACAGGTTGGCCATAAAAAAATAAAAGGGTCGAGATTTGGAAGAAGAATAAAGAAATGGCCAACATATAGAAATACAGAACAATAGTGGTGTACTGGACAATATTGGGTACATTTTTTTTCTTCCGTCCCATTTATTGCATCATCCTTCCATCTTCTTCCATTGTCGATCACTCAGCTAGTGAAGCTGGAGAGCCAGAAGATCGGATTCATTTTTTGAGGGGTAAAGGTGCCTATTATGTTCGAAAATCGGAATACAAAAGTGAGTCAACTTTCGTAGAATGAGAAAGTGATCAACCCCTGGAAGATTACCTAATACCAAAGCCTGGATTAACCACTACAAATTTGTGATCAAGTATTCCGCAAGTAAGGATCTGATTCTTCTTTTAAATTTTTTTCTATAACTAGAATCTTCTCTCAATTTGAACTCTGGTTATTTCAAGCGGGATCTTTAGATCTCTCATATACTGTTAGAGCAAGTGCTCATTGGTTAATTCTTCATAGGACTTTTAATTATTCTTCATCTCCCTTCATTTTTTCAAGGTATTTAATTTTCTCCTGAAACATATATGTTACATAATTGTCTGATTGCCTGATCTTAGCTTACCTTTCATGAATGATGAGATGCTGACGGGCATTTGGCTTACTTGTTCTTCTCCTTCAATTCATATTTTTTTTCATTTTCCCCCTTAAAAAGGTTAATATTTTTCACTTTCTGAGTTGTCCCAAGCCGACGGGTAGATGACGAGGTATCACATTAGAAGAAATTGTGAACGCATCGCAACTAACAGTCAAAGATTGATAATATGTGATGATACATTATTTTTCCCTTTAAAAATAAACTAACTTGTAAACTTCAAATTGTAATCTTTAATTCAGGGTTAAATGCAATTTAATTATTATATGTTCTGTTGCCTTTTTAGTTTACTATCTTGTTGTTTCAAATTCATCACTCTGGATGGTAAAAAAATTAAATATTCATCAATTAAAATATATAATTTGACTCTATCAGTTTAATATTGTTCAAGCAACAATGATTAGCGTAAAAACTTTGTGCCCATAGTTTTGATTTTTAGTTTACGGTACTTCTAAAAAATGTCTATAATTATTTTTTGGGCAAATTACTCTCGAGTCTCTGACCTTTGGTCACCTTCTCTCTAGAGTCTCTATTTTTTGGAAAATGATTGTCTCGTCCCTAAATTTTGATGATAATAAACTCTCGTTCCTGAAATCGGAATATTCTTTTTCTCCGATGAACTCACACTTGAAATAACCAAAATATCCTCCCACAAAAAAAAACTCCTCTTTCTTTTCCGTCTTCTTCATCCCACTTCATCTTCATCTTCTTCTTCCTACCTTCAACCAAAATCAAAAATAAAAAAAACCACCAAAACATAACCCAGAAACATATAGAAACATATCAAGACAATAACGTTCAAGGGAAAAAAAATCGAGAAACGAAAAAGACTAAAATCATAAAAGAGCACCAGAAAAACGCAAAAAAAAAAATTTTTGATGGAAAAAAGTACCTAGAAACGAAAAGGACTAGAATTACAAAAGAACACTAGAAAAATACAAAGAACACAATTTTTAACAATGGACAAGAGACTCACCGACAGAGAAGTCCGGCCTGTGAAGAAAAAAGGCAACGACGTTGCTTTAATTGGCTGGTGGTCCCAATCGGAGAGAGCGGTTATTCTTAGGGTTCTCCCAGAGCCAGCGGGCCCGCTGGTGGTCCCAATCAGAGATGGAGGGGCCGAGGGAGTATGGCGTCCTTCCCGGAGAAGAACGACAACCGACCGAAGCGAAACGAAGTCGTGGAGCTGCCGCTGGAGCTGGTCCTCTTCTCCGGCGCCATCCTTCCACTCCAGATCTTTGAGTTTCGGTACGTATTATGACGAACACGCTCCTCCAGATTGACCTCCGGTTCGGCGTTATCTACTCCGACCCGATGAGGCGACGAAGACGTGGAGGCGCTAGCGTCAGAGGTGGAGACCTACATGAAGGATGTGATGAGGCTGTCCGATAGGCTCAGCGGGAAACCGGAGAAGGAGGCGCGGGACCTCAGGAGGAACCTCTTTCCGATGTCGTTTTCGTTCTTCGTAGCGAGCACATTTGAAGTGGTCGCAGATCTCGACGAAATCTTGCTCGGGAGACACAGAGAGGGAAGAATAAAAGCAAAAGCGAAGAAGGAAGATGAGCAGCATAGGGACAGGGTACAATCTATCGGTGATGACATTCTTCCCCGACGGTTGTGTCTTCCAGATCGAGTACGCCGCCAAGGCCGTCGACAACAGCGGGTGGGCCCCCCTCCCACCCTCTCCCTCTTCTCGTTCTTGTTTGATTTTTCGCGGGATGAGAATTAGGGTTAGGGTTTTCCGCTGTTTTGTTTTTGTTTTTGGTTCTTGGGTTTACTCGATGGATTTTCTTCATTTGCAAGGACTGTTATTAGAATAAGTTGTATTTGTTATTTGATGAGAGCTTCAAAAGATTCTCTTGTTTTTTTAAAGTAGAGTTTGTTCAAATATTATTGTGGCTTGTTTACAGAATGGAAGATGATCAGAGGATGGATGGAAATCTTCTTCTTGGATCAGAGCCTAGAAATGATGGAGATTTGAAAAGTAGGGTTTGGGTGGAAACGAAGAAAATATGGAGAGTTGGGTTTCCTGCGATGTTGGCCAGAGTCTCCCAATTTGGGATGTTCGTGGTGACCCAAGCATTTATAGGGAAATTTGGAGAAGAAGAACTTGCTGGTTACGCACTCGTCCAGATCATTGCTGTGCGATTTGTCAATGGAATCTTGGTAATAATTTATTATGTCCAAATTTTTGTTATAGCTTACCTTAAAAAAGACCATTTTGAAGGTTTAACTAAAAAGTAATTTTATGCATGATGGTTGTTTTATTAGAATAAGGATGATAAGTTTTCTCAATTTGTGCATGTTATCCTTGTACAGGGGCATGCTAATCTTCTCTATATTGTTTCAATTTTATCATGTCTCAGAAGGGACAAAGGGATGATAACTAGACCTTCATCTCGAAGTTTTATTCAATTCATACTCTAAGGGTCCAAGACTTGTTGACTTGGACCGGGTCTATACTCAGATACTTCCTCGATTCTTATTTATAAAAAAGATAAGGACATAGATATATATCTATAGGATTATGTCCGTATCCCACCCAAATTTTTTAAAAGAATAATAAAATATTATATTAATTACTAAACTTAATAACAAATAATCAATTGCAACCCACTCAACTTTGAATTTCTTGTACTTTTATAGTTTAATTTTTTTATATTGACTTGTTTAAAAGAACGAATCAATTGCATTCATATTTTCAGTTGTCTCTTTGCTATTGCGAACATTTAAGTGGTGGTTTGATTTTTTAAAAGTTCACTTATTATTAAATAGTATAGACTCGTGGGTTGCCATGATCCGGTATTTTGGGACTTAAGTCTTACCCGGATCCTTATTTTTAAAGAGAATAAAAGTAAGAATGTGGATTCACCTAATAAAGAAAATAATTGTCTAGATCTTATGGATCCTAGATGTAATTCCTAACTAGATATATGCTTTTTTTGTGAGACCTAACTAGAAATATGTTCACGTACAAAATTTTGCAACTAAAGATTATCTGGTAGTGTTATTTGTTGCATGACTTAGTTATGAACGTATATATAGCTAGGCATGTCAAGTGCAACAGAAACCTTATGCGGTCAAGCATTCGGAGCTAAGCAGTATCATATGATGGGTGTCTACCTGCAAAGGTCATTTATGATCAATTTGGCCACGGCCACCATATTGCTCCCCCTCTTCATCTTCGCCGAGCAGATATTCCGCCTGCTCGGCGAAGGGGATGTCGTGTCTACCATAGCCGGGTACATCTCCCTGTGGTTCATCCCGATCCTCTACTTCTTCGCCTTCGCATTCTGCATCCAGAAGTTCTTGCAATGCCAGCTCAAGAACATGGTAATCGGGTGGATCTCCGCCTTTTCCTTCATCCTCCATATCCTGTTGTCGTGGATTTTTGTGTCCCTGTTGAATTGGGGAATCCCCGGGGCCATGACCTCCATGATTATTGCCAGTTGGTTGGTGGTAGTTGTGGAGATTGTTTATGTTGTTGGTGGTTGGTGCCCTAATACATGGAAAGGCTTCACTTGGGCTGCATTTTCTCACTTGTTCCCGGTTTTGAAGTTGTCAATTTCCTCCGGCATTATGCTCTGGCAAGTTCCACTACTTCCTATTTAATGCTTTTTTTTTACCCAACTGATATTCAGAAAATTTCACATGCTCATAATGAACAATATTAGTGATTTTTATTCATTAATAAGATAATATTTTTTAACAAAACTTTATACACAAATTTATATTTCCATCGATATCCTAAATTAATAATTATGTGATATTACAAACACAACTGTAATTATTTAATAAAATATGAATCTATTACTGCTAATTTTTTTCTTCAAATTTAAATCTTATTAGATTTCATTAATTGTTTCATTATATACAAAAAACTGGTGTCACATTTACTGTTGCTATTATCGATTAATTAATTAATAACTCTTCAAATTAGTAAAACTTTATAGTTTCAACACTGTTAATTTGTAGAGATTTAATTGTATTTGTACTATATCCACATAATTAGTTTTAATTTCAATTGGCACAAAAAAGTAATGAACTTATTAACTAACTTACCTTTGTCTCATGTTTGTGTCAATAGCTTGGAGTTCTGGTACAACGCCATTTTAGTGCTAATTGCTGGATACATGAAAAACGCTACCACCCAAATATCTGCCTTGTCCATCTGGTAAGAACTAAGGTCACACCACACTCTAGGCATACCACACTATAATATCAACTATATAATAGTTTGGTTTCCTTTACTTATAAATTTGAAATTCTATATATTGATTTTTTAGTTAGTCAATTTTAATACGAAAAATTTTGACTCACTTATGCTTTTAAATTCTCTGACCAAGTCAAACCGTACCACAGAGTGACCCTTTCGGCAAAACAAAACAAAACAAAATAATTATTTAATTATTTTTTACAATACCTAAACCCTAAGCCCCCAGGCAATTTCTGAGAGATTTTTTGCCAAGTTCCTCCTCCTTGCGTTTCCAGCGTCGTTGCCTTGCCAGCGGCCATGGCGGGGGACCCTCTCGACCCGAGAGATCGGCTAGTACCTTCACGCTACTTCTCTCGGCCCTTTCCAAGGCACACGCAGCTTCTTCAGTTTTTCGCGATTCGCACCCTATGCCCACAATTAGGGTTTTGATGGCCCGTTCAAGTGGCGGGGTCCCTCGGGTGGCCCCAAATGCCTCTCCTCCTCTTATGCTGGGGCTTGATACGGCGTCCCACATGGCCCTAGAGGCGTACTTGTTACCCCTCCTATAATAACTCTACGGGCCTCTCTCTCTCTCGCGTGGGTTCAGGTGATCCGCTCCCTAGGATCTCCTGGTGACACGACGGTCTCAGCACCTAGAGAGGCGGTCTCAGACAACCAAGTGCAAGCCCAGTCTTTCGCTGCTCTCTTCTACCGCAAGCCTAGGGATTGGCCAAATGAGGGTAAATATTTTAAACCCATGATTATAGATGATCAGGCCATTGTTGAATTAGACGATGAACGCTCTGTTGTTTGTGAATCGTTTGGGAAGAAAGCATTGATTGGCCGACTTGTTATATCCAAGGGTATTAAACCATGTTCACGTTTGAGTTTCGTAATGCCTTGGCCAAAGTTTGGCCCGTACAAGGCTAAAAAATGTTACCACTTGGTCGTGGTTACTTTGGTTTTGAGTTTCAATCTGAGATTGATTGAGATGCAGTCTGGGTTACTCCTGTTTGGAGGCTGTTTCGGGGACCATTGTATCTGCAACCTTGGGTGCCATGCTTTAAGCCTTCCAAGGTAATCACGACAATGGCAAAGGTGTGGATCAAGTTGGTCAGACTTGGCATGGAGTATGTCTCTAGCGACATCGTGTTTGGGTTGGCTGCTATAGCGAGTACCCCTATTCGTGTGGACCTGGAAGCTTTAAATCAGTTTAATGCACTGGAGGCTCGTGTATTAGTGGATATGGATATGTCGAAGCCTCACATTGATCATGCTTTGTTAAAATTGACTAGCGGAAGTGTTTTGGTAGACCTTGAGTATGAGAATCTCCTTTTATTTTGTGATTGCTGTCAAGTTCTTGGTCACCATGTTGATAATTGCAGCAAGTTGCACCCACCCTCGGTTGATGTGCGAAGGAAGGAAATTGTTTTAGGCAAAAGGGTGGTGCAAGAAGTTGTTCCCATAGGTACGGCTGGTCATCAAGGAAGAAATAAGTAAGTTTGGATCCAAAAGGGTTCAAATAATTTGGTTGTGCCTCCTACTGATGCTCAAGTAGCTGCTATTGCCCTTTTCTCTTCATTGCAACCCACTGCGGTAAAGACTGTGGGGGTACAAGTTTTGACCAATTCTTTTGAGGCGATTAATGTCCTTGTGCCTTCTCCGGAAGCCAACTCAAGTGTTGTGGTGCCAACTTCGTTGTCACAACAGACTACTATTATCGAGAAGGTTGGAGTTGCTGGGTTCAGGTTTCCAACGCTTTCGATGAGTGGGAGGCTGAGGAAATAGAGGAGGGTGAGATTGATGAGGCAGGTGCTGCACTTAGCTCCATCTCTCCCACTATAATTGAAATTGAGGAGAGTACAACTCTTGCTTTAACAACAATATTAGAGAAGTTTGTGCAGTAAGAGGTTATTAATATGCAGGAGAAGAGGGATGCAGTTGTTTAAATTTCTCATGGATAAGATATTGAATTGGAGGGAGAACTTCCCCTCGCATTAGTTCCGATTAAGCATGCGGTTGATGTGCTGGAGCATGTTAATTTTGTTGTCACCAAGTTTGGAGGAGAGCAATTGGAAAATTTGGTTACTTTTGTGGGAGATGATGCTGCGGTGAATTTAGAGTTGCGGGCAGCAAGTTTCTGTCCACATTCGCTTACGAATGCCACTGAATTGGCGACTGCCAATTTTTAAGGTCAGCCCGAGGAGGAGACTGGTTCATGGCATAAAGAGACCGAATTGGACTCTAGAAATACTGAGGGTCTTCTTGAAAGGGAAGTTGATGATAGGGGATGATTTTGGCCTGGCGAAGTTGTTCGATGAATGTCGTCGTGGTCTGAATACAGAGGATAATTTTCCTAACTCTCCTAGCTTGAGCCCGAAAATAATGAAGCAGATAGCAGAAGGTAATCTGCAAGGATCCTCGAGTACTAAAGCAAGATCCAAGTGGTCATTTATTACCGATGAGGATGAGGTCTCTTTGCCTGAGAAGGTCATGCCACATGGGACTTTGACCTCGACTCCTACTTTTTATCCTTCTAGTTCGGCATGTTTGTCTGCTACATTAGCAATGGTTGAGGCTACAAGGGCGGCATACGTAGCGAAGGGCAGGGTATTGCCTACAAGGACCTCAAACTCGACAAAAATGAGCAGTAAAATCTCTAAAAGCACGGGATTGAAGCTGAGCTTTCTAGGCAAGGGGATCCCAATCCTCCAAGGTCTTTCACCTTCTGTTTTGGGTCGAGCTTCTGTTTAGCCCTCTACAAAACCTTTGCAGGTTTGTATGAGAATGAGGTTCGGGCAGTTTTGGATTCAAATGTCCCATCGATACTCTTCGTGGAGAAGGTGACGAAGATGGGGACAAAGAAACATTGGATAGAGGAGGAGATGTACGATGTTGAGATTAAGTATCCCGATGACTTCTATCTTCCACCTTCCAAGAGTATTCGTTCTAAGGTGAAGAAGATGATATTCCAATTCGGAAGGAAGTAGTTCCTAGATTTGGCAGCATATACCCAGGACTACCTGACTTATGGGCTAGCTTAGGTAGAATTCTTTTGTTTAGGCAATGGGTGTAGCTAGTTCTTAGTTACCCGTACTGCTTCTTCATATGTCTTTTAGCTCCACACAAAAAAAACAACATTTGCCATCAGATTTCTTTTATTATTTCTTCTCGGATTTTGTATCTGCAACATCCTTCTTTTTTTTTTGCATTTGTCCTTATAGACAAAAGCAACATTAGCAATATTTGTCTTATCTAACTTCATCCTTTCCTCTTCTGGGACACAGTGAGAGATGAGCTCATTCAGAGAACAGGTCTCTTTCTGATAATTATAGCTCACCTTAAATTGACTGAATTCTACCGAAAGAGATATTAAAATCAAATGTACTAACAAGTTCTGAGAGATCTCAAGCTTGAGGGCTTTCAGCTTCGAAGTTATGTGAGACATCTCCAAGATGTACTCCCTGATGTTGCCTTTACCTTTATACCTCATTGAGATAAGGTTTGTCAAGAGTGTACCAATTTCAGCCTTTTTCGTTCTCGACAAACTTTGTCTCAATATAGGTAAGGAATTCTTCAACTCAGAATTTCTTCTAACGTAACGTCTCTGAATGCCTCAGCAATGGCTTTCTTTATGATCATCATGCACATCCCGTTTGACCCCTCCCACTTTTTCATATCCCTCTTTTGTTCAGAGGTACTCTCAACTGTTAAAGCTACGGGGCAGTCAGTCCTTATGGCCAAATCCAAGTCCATAACACCAAGAACTATAAGGATATTCTCCTTTCAGGACTTGAAATTTGTGCCACTCAAAATGGGGATCGAATTAATGTTGGCAGAAATATTCGCAAGATTATTCATAGCTGAATTAGAGAACATAGACAAAACAACGAAAATAAGCTCATAAGCCTTAAACTGAAATAGTAATATATTTAAATAATAGTATATCTTATTTCAAGATATCGAACACTCCATTAATATTCTATCTTAGTACAAAATATTAACTTGTAAGTGATATCTTGTTGTAGCAATTGAACATTGATAATAAGGACATGTCAAATAATAAACCTTCCTTTGAGCCGCTTTATTTCTTTTGTGTAGAAATAGTGGGGTCATGCCCCTATATAAAACTGAAATAAATACGAAATATATCAGTCATAGGGGACTATCTAGCATCAAAGGAAATCCTATTGGCCTCGGTGTCGAGATTCGCTCTTATAAGATTGCGATCGCCAGCCTTAGTGAAACTCTCCAGCGGTAAAAACCCTATGGAAAAACATGCATCAGTAGGGAAAGAGCACCTCGGCAAGGTCATAACGACCTATCTTGACATTGATACCGCAAAATTTGATCCTCTCAGGTCATCACTGGCCATGCGGGTACAGCGAGGAAGGCTAACACCACGCAGATCATCTAGATAAGTCTCAATACAACAGTCAAATGGTACATCTGAAACATAGATAGTATGTGCGCTCGCCAGCGCATGCTTGGAGAGAGCAACATCAGGGAAAAACTCTTATTTCTGTAATTACCATTTTTCCATAACAAAATCATAATTTACCTAATGTCTCTACACATTAAAGACCCACATCCTATTAGACACATTAAAGCTCAAACCTTATTAGATCACTTTTAAGTGGGCTCAACCGAACATGATAGCCCATTATATGATTATTTTACGTATAAGCCAATGTTAGATTAAGGATCCAACATGACAATCATGTGACACTCGTTAATCTCAGTTACTTGAGTTATCTTGTGTCATGCAAAGTCATTAATTTGGAACCTTTGTAGTACACGGCAGTAAAATGGATTTTTTTCTACCTACCCTTTCCATGCCATTCCATTTTTAATTAATCTCTCAAATGACTTTTGCTTTCTCTCTTCCTCTCATTGTAGCCTCAATATCACGGCTTGGGAATTAACCTTCTGCATGGGCTTCCTAACTGCTGCCAGGTTCAAAATAAAACCTACCATTTGTCCAATTTCATACTAAACCCATTTTCCCAATGACATATGTGACAGAATTTCATATTTAACCCATTTTCCTAATGGCCATATGTCACACAATTGATGCAATGTAGTGTACGAGTCTCCAACGAATTGGGAAGAGGAGACGCAAAAGCAGCTAAATTCTCTGTGAAAGTGATATTTAGCATCTCAATATGCGTGGGAGTGGTTTTCTTCACATTGTGCTTATTATTTAGCCGCCAAATTGCCCTTGTGTTCACCAGCGAAGAGGACATTGTCGAAGCTGTGTGTGATCTCTCCCTACTGTTAGCTCTCTCTGTCCTTCTTAACAGTCTTCAAGCAATTCTCACAGGTATGCAAGTATTTTTATACTCTTCAGTCTATGCTTTATTAATCTTGTTATTTCCAATCAAAATAGTATTCTTTTTCCTTTTTTTCTATGGAATATAAATCATTTAGAATCGTTTCATTAACAGTGGACTTGCTTGGCCAACTCATAACTTTTTTTAATAAAAAAAACAACTCATCTCCAATTACCATTTTAATTTGGGTATTTTTCGCACGTGTAGAATGAGTGAATTGTGATTTTATCGTTATGATGTGGTTTCATTACTTAGATTGTGTTTCGTTTATTTTGTTGATCTATCGACATCATCGTTGTGGTGAAGACCGTAATGCTATTATATTATTTTAGTTCCATATCATTGTGATCAATGGCAATTTCATCTCAGTTTGGTTCTGTTATATTATTGTGATTCTATATTGTGTCCAATAGCAATTTTGTCATTCAGTTCAGCGAATGTTTCATGATTTGAATATAATTTATTGAATTATATTTGCACAGATATACTTCAACAAGCTAATTTACTGAATTATATATGAAAATCTATAATTGCAGGTGTAGCAGTTGGCACAGGTAGACAAGCATTGGTGGCCTATATCAACATAGTTTGCTACTACGTGGTCGGGATTCCAGTGGGAGTTGTTCTTGGTTATGTGGCTGACTTACAAGTCAAGGCAAGAAACACTAATTTCGTTGACCAATTTTTTTCACTTTTTTCAAATTTTGAACCTCTATTTTTTATAGGTCTAAGCTTGATTTCATAAGATGTCCAATTTTTATAATGCAGGGTGTGTGGATTGGAATGATACTTGGCGTTGTACTGCAAGTTACTGTGCTTGGCTTTGTTACATTTAGAACCGATTGGGATCAACAGGTAAACTAATTTAACCCCGCATTACATATGTATAAACAGCTCAAAAGTTAAAGACAACTGGTAGTAAAGTTTTTAACAAACTTATCGCACTCGCAATAACTTACGTAATTGCATTTATCAAAATATTGTGTTACAGGTGAAACATGCATTAGAACGTGTTAATCGTTGGCTACCAAAGCCTACACTGGACGAATCTACTACGGATGTCAGTAGCGAAGAGAGACTACTGAACGGCTAAAATGGATCATTTTCTCTGTTTCTTTTATTTTTCCGTGGTGGCAATCCGAGTTGCATTTAATGTACCAAATTAAGTTGTCTACGTATCATTTGTTCTAATTGATAACATAATTAGATAGTAATATAAGTACCTCTTGATACTTTCTTAAAAAATTACATAATATGGACGAATTTTAATCGAATTTACACGAATTAGACTCAAATCAAATTTGATACTCGAATTCGAATTCAATGCACCGGTTTGACGAACTGTAAAAATCTTAAACCGTATTCAACTCATTTTATGACAAATTCGAATCAAATTTTAGACGAATCGAATTGTAACCAAATCGAATCGAAAACGAATCGAATCAAATCACAAATCATATTCTAAAAATAACCAGGTCTAGGTACAAGGCATACAAAACTTAGATTGCATCCCCAAAAAGCATGTACTTGAAGGATTGTATATAACTAATTTACAAGATCATCTAATAATCATACAGATCCCGACGAAGACTTCCTATCGTCTGCAAGAAAACTCGGAAACCTGGTAGAGCTTTGGCTGAGACTGATTAAGGTATGTGCAATTTTGTTGGACGAACCTGGTAATAAGCTACCCTTACTTCGAAAAATTACTAATAAGCTACTTGATTTACACAACATTGCCGGGCTTCAAGGTGGTCCATCTCTTGCGAGCTCTGAATAGCGCAAGACTCGAACTTCCTGCAGTAAGCTCACTGTCGATGCACCGAAGGTGGAGCCGCCTGATGGTTCTGCCCATAAAATCCAATGCCCGGAGGCCTGTAATATCCGCTGGCTGCTGCCGCCTGTGGTTGCTGTTGCTGTTGCTGCGGCTGGTTTTGCTGAGGCGGAGATTGTTGTGTTTGAGAACCAGGCCTCGCCATCCCCATAGCCATATGTGGAGGTAATGGTGGAGGAGGTGGTAGAGTATTAGCTCCATAACCATAAGGCATTACTCCTGTCATCATACCAGCAGATTGCATATATTGACTTGCAGCTGGATTAGCAAGGTTTACGGGTGGAGGTGGTGGTGGAGGAAGTGGAGGCAAAGCACCAAATGTAGATTGCATTTGGCCGGATTGAGGCATGGCAGTTCCCGTCTGCTGTTGCAATGAAGTAAAATAAGCTGCTTTGCCTGCGTCAGAATTACCAACATCAGAAGTAGGCACGCTATTCTCCAGCTTCTGACGCTTTTCAGGCGGGAAATGTGGCAATGAATGGAAGCCACTAGAGTTCAGGCTACTGTTCATCGAAGCCGCTTCCTCTGCAACAAGCGATGAAAGGACTGAAGTAAACATCTGCGCAGAGGAAGTAGATGCAGCTAGCTTAGCGGCAACTGCTGCTGCTGCCGCTTTCTTGCTTTCCTCATCAGTGGTTTTCAATGGTGCAAAAGAAACCATGGGCTGCATCAAAGGAGGCTGAGATGGAGTGCTGCTGGGCTGAAATGGAGGCTTGTTACTCTCCGTAACTCTAATAGCTTCAGATACCGGAATATTGGTGGCAGTCGAGGAACCAACAGGAGAAGTCAACCTCTTCCTCAAACCCCTCATCTCCTCAATGTGATTTCGAGCAACCTGTAGAGCACCAAGAATTCAAGATTGGCTAATTGGATCACAAAGCTATACCTGGAAAAAATGGTTTCGACCAGGTTAAAATCACAAGGGAAATTAACTAGAGAAAACAAAAAACAGAGTACAGTTTCGCCAGATCAACAATTTTTTGCTCGATCTTGGATCAACACATAGAACTGTTGAAAGCTCTAGTCGCTGCTTGTTTATTCCGAGATTTTATTCAAGAGGGTGACTTGGGAAATCAGTCCAATGGGCATTCTGGATAGACAATGAAATGATTACTAAAACATTATGCATGAACATTGGCAATCTAATTCGCCAGTTTGGTAGATAATCTGACATGACAGTTACAAAATGAAGTATGTCAACTATCAAACCAACAAAAAGCACACACTCCCTTCTATCCAGGAAAATGTAATGCAAGTCTTACATGCAATTGGGATTGAACCATCTCCAGCTTCAATTCCTGGAAAGATTAAAAATGATCAGAAAAGAAGGATACTTGAAAAGAGAACCGGGTATCAAATGCTTTCGGTAAATACCTGCTCATTTAATGCTTCTTTGAGCTCGGAAACAAGCATACTCCTTGCTGCTTCAGCACTCTCAAATTTGCCAATACACTGCCGGAGGACATTTTCCTGCTCCTTTAATTCTTTCTCAACGGCAGAACCTTGCTGATTTCCTGTGAAAGTACAAGAACGCAAATCATAACTGTAATAAATAAGATAGGAAAGAAATATAATTCTGTATGTTTACTTGAATCAAGGTTCAAGGAATCAGAAATCCATTGTTGACACAGCACTCTCAAGTTCACATATTAAAAGAAACTGCAATGAAAGCCAGAATAGCTCATAGCACTGCATCAAATTGTCTTTGCTGTGTGCTTCATGCTTAGCAAATGCAAAGAATAAAACTTCAAAACTGAGCCACTCAAATAAAGAATAAGCGATCCCATGCAGGACAGGGTGAAGACCATAGAAAACTCAGACCAAAAAGACCAAGGTCTTTTATGTATTGTCAAAACTTGAGGTCCTTTCAGGGGCTTTGAAAGCTCAGACCAAAAAATCCAAGGTCTTTTTTATGTATTGTCAAAACTTGAAGTCCTTTGGGGATTTTGAATAACACAGGGCACTAAACTATACTGAACCCATATTTAAATGTTTTGAACAGAAAAAGAATTGACAGAAACCCAATGCGTCGAAAACAATTGAGAGAAAAAAGAAGAAAAGGGAAAGGTAAACGACACAAATTTTAAGGTTTATGTCCTTATTTTCCAGCTAAATTCTTAAATATTTGCAATGAAGTCTTTATTTTAAGAACTCAGAATATAATGGCAGTTGTAACCCCTTTAATTCTTCTTCTTTAATATCTTCTAGCTATAAAGAGAAGTAAAATTTACTCAGGAACTGGATTGATATACACTACTAGTTTCATTATACTGATGCACAGAAATGAGACGACCATGCATAACAGCACCACCATGGTTCCACAGGTAAAAGGCTGAGAGAGGACTTTCTGGCCTTTTCTGAGAAAAAGCAATGATTATCGCAAAAATGAGGAGGATTCTCGTGGTAACTCAATAGTTACAGTGTTTACAAGTCCCAGTATTCCTGGATACGATCTTTGTTCTCATCTGACTACGCATAATTTAGTTTGGAGTGGAAGAAGGGAAAGATATTTTGTCAAAGAGAAGGCATCCGACTTTTGTGATGATTTGTTAAAAAGAGTTGCTGAATCATAGTTCAAACTTCATGATTTCTATGAATGAGGTTCTTTATGTTCTTTCCAAATGTTTTCTCACTTATGTCGAAACCTATAGGCAGTTTTGCAGACTAGGAAGAGCATCATTCATCAGGGGGGAAATGAAAACTTCACATATAGAGTTGGTCATGGGTTACCAGTTAAGCCCGATACAACTGAACAACAACAAGAATAAGAATAATGGATAACCAATGTGATCAATCTTCCAAAAGCAAAATTTAGCACAACCACATGGGACATGATACAAAAAAGAAAAAAGTTGACGTAAAAATCAAATCTTTCCAAAATTGATGACTTAACCAAATGGCTCTGGGGCGGGGGGGGGGGGGGGGGGGGGGGGGTGGGGGGTGGGGGGGTGGGGGGGTGGTTTGCACTACTATTGGAATGACCAATAGATGCATAATTATACTTTTGCATAAAGCATCATCCACTAGGCCTATTTTCTTTCGTGCTTATTTTCTAATTATGGTCAACATATCTTAAATGGGTGTTTGAAAGGAAAAAGTTTATATGTCTGATTTTGTGGATAGATGGTAGACTTTTGTCTTTTTGGTACAAAGGGAAATATTTTAATAGTGGTTTTAGATTTCGTCAAATTTGTAGAGAATTGTAATCAGCCTAATTGATGTAAATGGGTGCAGTACCTTGGTGCCTTTAATTAAATCCATACTTAACTTGCAAAAAACCCCAAAATTAAGCTTTCCACAAGTAGCAAAAAAAAAAATAGAGCTGATCAGCATGATGGAAGCAGACGACAACAGTTTCAAAAAACACTCCAATAATACAAGAAAGCTCAAAAAAAACCCATGAGGTCAAGCAAGATTAACAGAAGGCTCAAATTAGATTTAAAAAAGAGAGTAGCCTCTAGTATCATTTAGCAAAGCTAACGATGAAAATGAAATATTACCTGGAGTTGCATTTTCTGCTTCTTCCTTAATTTTACCAACATGGGTCGCGACATCAGTACATGTACATAAAGCATCGTCTTCATTATGATGTTCACCAACCACAGTTTGAAATGCAGTTATGATCTTTTCAGGCAGACTGCCAATGGCCAATTTCTGAGGTTGAGAAAACCAAACAAATAGATAAATTGGAATCATACAACAGGATACGCACCGGAAGTAAAAATACTGCAATCTAACTGAAATTTTTAGAGGCAAACAACAACGGATGCTTACAATTCTAACAAAGTTGTCATCCTTTCTAACTATCTTAATAGTACTTGAGCCCTTCTCATTACTTGCCAGTGGAGGAGAAGAACTCTTTCCAAACAGTGCATCTTTCAGACCCTGTCCACGGGAACCAAACACTTTCCGCTCTTCCCATATGTCAACCTAGAAAGCAAGAAAATAATTGGGATAACATGCAGACTGCATCATGGGGACTGCTTGATAAGTCAAACAATCAAATCCAAAAGGCCGAAGAGACCCAGAACATCACATGTTTCAATAAGCTGCAGGTAAAGAAAGAAACTCTACACATAACAAAAGAAATAATACATAAATCATTACTGTGGTTTCTGGAAGTCTTGGCAATGTGTCACTACAGCAAATCATTTGTTGCTAAGAAGAAGAAAGAATACAAACACGTACTTCTATAAGCTAATGCTCTATGTTGCTTAAATCATAAACAAAAAATACATGCACATTTAATCAGAACTACACACAACAACACCCAACATGCAAAAGCTCAAACATTGGTGCCACATCTAAGTGGTAATGTAAACAAAAAGTTCAATGGTTCAAAAATTACCAGCCTGGTGACTGCTTTCTTCCCCGGCTCATCACCATTATCATAGACTTGCTTGAGAACTGCCGGAAGAACTTTCCAAAATTCATTAACAAACTCACTACCTTTTCTTCTACTGTTTTGCAGGATGTCATTAGACAAATACAGGAAAGCGACACGCTGATCCCTCTGACGAGAATTGAAGGACTTCTCCCACGTTTCAACTATCTGTCTTGCTTTCTTCCGGTGGGAAATACACCACCTTGACAAAGCTAATCAAGATTCAAAGTATACAAATTGAGAAAAATGAACCCGGTGTAAGATAATAGTGACTGAGGGTTCAAAGTTGAGAATGAATGAATTAAAGAAGCAATTAATCAAATGAATTCAATTCTTCATAAATCACCAAATTCTTAACCAGACATGAGATTCTCATCACATTATACGAGAAACTATAGAATGTGGTGAATGTAGACACAGTGAAAACTAAAGTAGCCAACGGAAGTAGCAAGATAATAAACGACCAGCGGTATGACAAGATGATAACTGATGAGGCATGATTTCTGCAGGTATCCAATATCTAGTACATACCAGCAACCAGTTATAAGCTGAGACAAGTTATTTTCAATCTCAAAATGAACAGATCTAAGCAAGTGTTGTTTCAACCCTGATTGTCATCTCTTCAAATTAGAAATAATAGTAAGCAAAGATGCTGAAGAAGACGAATCACACAAAGACATCCATTAAAAGAACAGAAAACAAAAGAATCGGAAAAAGGATACATTCAATGCTTTGTTGAGAGTTATTAAGCTTTGACAACTTCTCTGCCAATATCTGTCCATCGAAAGTATCGCTGCTCATTCTGACAAACCAGCTACTTGATAAGCCAGCCAGAACAAAAAGCAGCTACTAGATATCCCAAAGCCTACCAGAAAAAGAGCAGTGCGGTATTCAAGTTGAAGTTTTAAATCAATAATCAATAAGAGCAACAAAGAATCAAGCATGTCTAAAATCACAATAATATTCGTACAGAGAGGCAATTTTATGAAAATGTAAAAGGTTTTTAATCTTCTCAGCTCTCTTTTTACTTTGGGGTTCTAATGATAGAAGGTGCCATTATGAAATGTAGAAAAGAAGATCAAAAAGGGCTTAAAACAGTCAAATAATGTCAGTTTCTGAGACTCAAAAGTCTGAAACGTCGATCACTACAAACATTATGCAAAATAACAAGACAAATTATCCTCCAGGAAACAATCAACAACATATACACCACTGAAACAAGCCCTAGTCCACCGGTTAGCTAAATAATCAGTTTAAGCAATATGGTAAAAGGACGAGGAGAAGTAAGGCATCTATTTTGAGTGTTTATTTACCGAGGGTCGAGCACCCCAACAGTCTGTCATTCCACAAACAAAAAAGAAGATAATCATCGCCTAACCTCATAAAAGTAGTATTAATAGCTCCGGACTTGTCCTTCTGGCAGCAACGAATACATAGTAACCTATCGAGAGAAAATGAAGTAATTACAGAATAAGTAGAGTTGTAATCCGATATCACAACTTTGAAACCTTTTACAAAATGCCTACCATAATAGCATTCAATATCTGCGTCACATCGAAAGACCCTTACAGGTCCTTCTCCTTCTCCAGACGGAAATACCTGGCAAAAAAACTCCCAGGTGAAGAATAAGAACAATTAGAAAGCAAATTGATTGCAGGCAACGTAATCCCACCAGCACCCCGAAATACCTCAAAAACTGGAACGGATTCGACCATTCATACCCATGTTCAAACCGTGCTAGCTAGAATCAACAACAACAACAACCCGAAAAGTTCAACATTCTCACAACCTAGGCATCAAATCAGCGGGCAGGCAGGCGGGCGAGAAGAAAGCACATAACAACTCATCAACTAACATACTCGAGATCAATACGAATTGAAAACGAATCACTAAATTGCATTTGAACCCCCAAAAAACTAACTACCCATTCGCAGCTCCCCCGCAACTTAACCCTAACAATACGAGCGGCTAAGCATTTCTTTACAGAGAAAAAAAAGAAAGAAGAGAAATCTCGAAGCAACATTTAATAGGAAAATGGAGAAAAGATTGAGACTTGGGGGGCGAATTTGATTTTACCTGGAGTTTGAAATTCTTGATTTCCGGAGGAGGAAAAACCCTAGAAATTTTGGGACTTTCTGTTTGGTTGGCTCGTGGGGGGAGAGAGATGGGGGAGAAGGGGAAGGGTGGTTATCGGAGTTGGAGTGGACACGTGGAGGGCTTATATGCCGTTGGATTCGTGGGGTGGCGGAGACGGGGTTTTGCTGGACGGCCGCGATTGTGATGAAGGGGGGTGGGTGCGTCTGTAGAGGAGAGGAGCTGATATTGCGAGGCTGGGAGGAGGAGGAGTGACGCGGATTGGTAAATTACTGGCAAGTGCGGACAGGGTTTCTCTTCGTGTTTTTTTTTTACCCAAAAAAAAAAACTTTGGTTTACCGGTTGGATACATATAAGGGCAAATTACATTCAGGTCTCTAGTTTATAGTTTTATTACTTGTAGGTTTCTAACTTTCGAAAATAGTATATGAAGTCCTTGCTTTTTAAGAAAATATTGGTCTGAGGTCCCCAGTCACGGGATCAATCTTCTTAAAAATCTCAGGAGAAAATTTTCGATCCGGTGACTGGGAACCTCAGACCAATATTTTCTTAAAAAACAGGGACCTCATACACTATTTCTGAAAGCCAGGGACCTGTGAGTAATAAAACTATAAATCAGGGACCTGAGAGCAATTACCCTACATATAAACATGTGGTTTAAAATTCATTACGCTTTATGGTTTCTCAGGTTGGTCACTTAACGACTCAGGCAACTGCCTCATTAAAACGACGTCGCTTTGTGCATATGTGGCATACCACGTAGACAAATGATCTCAAGATGTTAAGGCTCGAGAATGATCTTGGGTTCGGTTGGAATATGACACTTTGGGGTTGTTGGCTTGTTCGACCATCCGCTCACTTGGATATCCATCCGTTTTTATCCACCTACAAAGCTCAGTCTCCCGTTGGTCACGACCGTCTGTCTTCATGTTCGTCAATCTGCTTGCTTCTTGGTCATTTGCTTGTCCATGCGTTCGCTCATGTTTGTCCGCCCAACCTCATTAGCTGCCTACCATGTTCGGTCTGCCTACTTGCTGGGCTGTTTGATCCTTTTTGTCCGCTCGCACTTGTTCAGCCACCCATCATGCTTTGGTCCGCCTATCAGGCTTTGGTCTGCTCGCGTGCATCCCAGCTCGCCTGCGTGCTAGCTTGCTCTCGTCTGCGTGCTAGCTCGCCCTTGCCTGCAAACTAGCTCGCCCTCGCGTGCGTCCCAGCGCTCTCTTGCATGCATCTCAGCTCGTCTGCATGCTAGCTCGCCCTGGTCCGCATACTAGCTCGCCCTCGCGTGCATCCCAGCTCACATGTGTGTCAGTTCACGCTCATTTGCACGCCAACTCACCCTTGCATGTATCCTAGCTCGCCCGCTCGACCGTGGCCAGGTTCGCGTGGAGTAACCGATGCTTGGTTGTGGACTTCAATATATTTGGTTACCGCTTTGGGCCCGCTCGACCTGTTTTGGATTTGCAAGCGGATGCGGTTGGTGGCATGCCCGCTTAGGCTGGCCATTCTGTTGGACGCTTTGAACTTCAAAGCGGAAGGGCCCGCTTTAATAAGCAAAGCGGGTGGTCTGGGCTGGCAGAAGAAGAGAGGCTCGTATTGTCCGCTTTGGATGTGAGAATGGAAGTTTGGTTTGGACCTCGAGCGCCCGCTTCATTGGGCAAAGCGGAACGTGGAAACCCGCTTTGGGCTTTTGCCCGCTTTGGTCTGGCGATGGATGCTCACCAGCTTTGGGCAAAGCGGTAGGTCGAAGCCCGCTTTAGGCTTGCTTCGTGTGGATAGCCAGCTTTGGGCTTGCTTCGTGTGGACAGCCCACCTTGGGCTGAAGGGAGGTTGTCCGGGGCGCAGCAATTTGGGTTTTGGGCCTGACATCATGTCTATTTTGGTAAGAACGTTCGAGAAGGACAAGTCAGTTGATGTTTTCTAAATTGAGCCAGTTTCTTTCATTGGTGGCGGCTTCGTGGCACGGCTCAGTTGTTCTTATTTAAGATCGGGTTTTCTTATTTTTGGACGTCGGTTTAGAACTTTCCTATACCAAGCCGGTCAAATCTTATTATAGTGGAAACATCCTAAATGGAATTTTCCTATACGGTGCGCGGTCTGAGTTGGAAGTTTCCTATACAAAGGGATGGAGCTAGGTCATCGTCCTCTATATAAAGAGAGCTCGGGCAAGGGAGCAGGACACCACAAACACAACCAACAACAACTCTACTTATCTTTCCTTTTCCTTTCCATAGCTTGTAGCCTAGTTTAGAATCTTTTTCCATAGCTCGTAGCCTAGTTTAGAACCTTTTCCCCCTCTACTTATCTTTCCTTTTCCTTTCCACAGGGTATAAAAAAATTTCCAGCTGCAAGTACAACGACTTTCCCAATAACCATTACATGCATAATGCAAAGCAGCAAATTTGAAGTAAACCTATTACCTCAAGACGGTTCCTTAAGAAGCCTCCCAAAGTATAGAACCCAACAACGTAGCAGGTTTATCCCCATGAAGAGGGGATTTTCGGGGTAAGTAAGAAGTTCTTCCAAAATTCTGGGGAAGTTTTTCTGGGTTTTATTTTTCTAGGGTCTAGTTATAGGAATTTCAGAATTTGTAGGGGTTTGACAGGTAAGGTTTCAGAATTTGTAAGGGTCTAGCTATAGGAATTTCAAATTTTATAGGAATTTTTCGAGAACTCCGGGTACTGCACCGACACGGCCTTGTCCAGGCTCTAATTTAATCTCCACTATCAGCTTCGCGGCACGTGAGACACGACCGGGAGGGTGGAGGATGGCGGGGAAACCAGGTCATATGCACTTTTGAAGTTTGTTTAGGTATGAGTGAGTATTATAAGTAAGTTTTCTAGACAAATAACAATTAAGTTTATCCAACTAGTTATGAGTCATATGGAACCAGTTGGACAAATTTGGACAATATTTACACCTAATCTTTAATGTGGTTAAAATTTTATGAGTTGTCAACCATATTAGATAGATGAGTCTGATTGAGAAACTGAATGCACCATATGCAATTATTTTAACCTAAGGTTTGAAAAATAAGGAATCGGAAAAAATCAAGTGATTGTTTGTCGTTGGACCACATTTTAAAGACAATCAATCATATTTCACCACTAATTATATTTTACCCTTTGAAGCTTATTAAATAGAATTTAGAGATGAGAGTTCTTAGATGAGTCTGGATTGGGTCCGTACGATGGTCCAATAGTATCATCCAGATAACATAAAAGGCTTGAACGCATCAATGATAAACTTATAAATATCAGATATTACATAAAAATAATTTTAGAAATTAGTATTTAAAACATGTTGTACTAGTGTCTACGGCATGCTATACTAATGTGCACCGCATGGTGTACCATTGTACACCGCAATATGCACTAGTGTCCACCACGTGTGCATTAGTTCCACCGCATGTATATAGGGATGGTGATGGGTGGGGTAGGGTAGGGTATCAGTAGGACCCTACCTATACCCTAGTTTCAAAAGTTGGACACATACCCTATCCCTGGACCCTCAAAAAATTTCATTACTAGACCCATACCCTTACCGTCAGGGTCTGCAGGGTCTACAGGGTCTGCAGGGTCCGACCCTCGAATTAAATGCAATATAATTTTGATAATTTTTTAAACACAAAATTTTAATTATATATATAAATTTCAAATAAATCATAACTAACATGTAAAGATTAATCATGAAATTATTAGTATATCAATAAAAAAATTAGAATTATATGTACCTCGAATTTGGAGTCAATAACATGAATTATATTTTAGAATATTTGAGAAATCTATGACAATTTATAAGTAAAAAATAGAGATAAATTGGTCTATTTAGGATCTTATCAGGGTCTACCTAAGGTAGGGTCCAAAGTAAGGTAAAAGGGTAAGGGTACGGTATAAATTCATAGGATTCATACCCTACCCTAGACTCATACTCTAAAAGTAGACCCATGCCCATACCCTACCCTAGACTCAGTCAAAATCAATAGATCCTTGACCTACGGGGATAAGGGTAGGACCAGACCCACATGGTATGGATATTTCTGCAATCCCTGCACGTATAACTACAATACTCAAATATCTCAGTCGGCCACTACTAAAAACCTTTGTGCCACGAGAGACATCATTATGGATATGTAATATTACTTGTTAGTATGCCTCGTTAGATGGGTGACATTTGACAATCCATTTCAAGAATCATAGCAACAGCTAAACTCTTTGGTTAAATTGATCATATACATTTATTTGTTTACTTCTGTACATATTGATATAAAGCACCAGTATGGAGTGAGTTTGTACTTGGTACTATGAAGCGTGGTCAAACGCAGATTCTAAGCAGTCATTTTTCTACTAGTCTATACATGAACTTTTATTCATACGAATAAGACTAACCAAAGAGTGATACCATTATGTACCGTAAATTGTACCAATATCTACCGCATAGTATACCAGTGTCCATTAATAGTGTACCAACGTCTACCATATGGTGTATTAGTATCCACAGATTGAGTGCAATTGTCCGTATATTAGTGCCACGCATAGTATACATTGCCTCTAGAACTAACGATTGAGAACCACAATAAAATATTAACCTAATTAATGAAAGTAGCTCTCTTTTGAAGACTAAATAGAGAAAGTCTCTTTGATTATGAAAAATTCTCATAATTCGAAGAGACTCTCGAGACATTTTCTTATTGAGTAAAGAAACTAAGAAAATTATTATCAATGCATAAAAAAGTCTGCTTGACTGTAGAGAAGTCTCTTAATTCAACGAGAGAAATAGATTGGTTGCTGGCAACATAGTTTCTCTAAGCCCATCTCCAAATTCTTATCCCATTTTTAACCATGGGTTAGATAATTCTGTCATAGAACATAATTTTTTTTCTCATATTTTTTTACCTTATTACCCTAAACCCTTTCTCTTTTTAAATTTTTTCACCATATTTAACCAAGTTAAAAATACTCATTTTATCTAATATGTGATTGATGTATTTGATATCTATTTTTTATGCAGAATCAAATATTTAAATATTCAAATACAATTCAGATTTTCTAAATTTTATATTTTCAGGAACAAAAATATGTAAAGATTTTTTATTTGCTATAAATAATTTTGGATGATATTTCATTTGAACAAAACTACACATAACAAGTTATTTGTTAAATTAGATAATTTATATTATTCGTATCCAAATTTTTTAGATATTATATAATTTTTTTGTCGAATACAGATGCCAAAAAAATAATTGTTCAAATATTTGAGATATAAATAATGCATTCTCTATTATTTCTTTGACGGGTAGTTTTGTCTTTCTCAAAATTTTAGGTTGAACTATTACATGTACCAAACAAGAATTGTACCAAATGTATTGAAGTTACCAAACACGAGACAGAACAGCTAGAACAAATAATTCTGTCCAATACTGTTCTATTCTATTTTTTCAAACCTGTCCAGAAGAGGTACGAAACGTACCCTAAAGTAACATTTAACTACAACATAGTTCAACCAAACTAATCCAAAATTATCTCATCAAAGAGACTTCACTTTCATATTAATATTTACCAGAGGGGTTAACTTGAGAGATGACCAACAAATTACCCTACTCAAGCTTTGGTTTATTATCAAATATAGTAGAAGTTTGACAAAATGTTATATTTTTATAGTAAAATTACGCAGTACTCTATTGATTTTTTTAATTAATTAAAATACTTGACATATAATATTTATTAGAAAATTTCCCCCCAAAATTATTCGTAGCTATGTAAGTGGTCATGAGCCACGTTACATCAGTGACGCACATATTTTTTTGATTTTTTATAAGTAAAATGTTTTATATATCTCCATTAAATTACATCGTATAAACTAATGATTTATACAAATCGCCAGGGTAATATAACAAAGACCAGTACTAATCGACTAATAGAATTCGCCAATCTCCTAAAACCAAATTTTGGCCAACTCCTCATAATGCCATCGGTCCTTCATATTTTTCCTGGGTTAAGGTCAAAAGCAAAATAAAAATCAATTGTAGATTAATAGTCAAATGCACCAATTCCCCTTTGTGCGCGATGTAAACGTGCTTTTTTTAATGTTTGGAACAAGGGAAAAAGTAAAACAATCTAATGATATTAATTAATCTTGGCGGCTGGTCAAAAATATTTCACATTAATTTATCCATATTAGTCTCGAGGTACCAACGACCAACTACTACTAGGTACACCACTCGGAAGATTCTTAAAATAGGCTGCATTCTCTATAGCTCACAACGAGAGACCCTTTCTTTCCCTGTATATGCTCCGATAACTAATGTTTTTTAAAAACTGATTGAGAAGCTACTTGGATTTCCTATTGTTTTTTGGTATAATAAATTTTATAGGTTAAACCGCCGGTTGGATTAGAATTTTTTTTAAATATTCGATTATTAACTTAGTTAGTATTAAAATGTCAAACAATTGTAAGTATTCTCTAGTTTATTGAAAAAGTTATCATTTACAAGATAAGAATATAAAATTTGGATAATTTGATCTGATCAATCTAATCAGGTAAATCGGTCAATCCGACTAAAACCCAGCCGTCTTCGATGTTTTTGATATAAAAACAACCTAACATCGGTGTCGTGTTGTAATCTAATTGGTCGGATAGCTTTTTCTTAAAAAAATGCTGATAACTAACAATAAACTAACGCCTTGTCAAAAACAATAAACTAACAGAATAGTTTATTCTTGCAATTTCGGGGTCCACCGCCTGCTTGTGACACTAGGAAGCTTCCATCCTGACATAAATGACCCCATCACTCCGCTTAACTTGGATGCAAATACCAAGGGTATTATAGAAATTCCCCGCATGAACAAGTTCTAGTCAAATGCAGGATTCGTGTATTTTTCTTAGGTGGACTAAAACGACCAAGGGTAAGCTAAACTTGGCGTTGTCTAAAATATATGTACAAACCAAAAAAGAAGTTGACCAGAGAGGGTATTCGGTCAAAGGTGCATATCTTTATAAATAGCTAACTTCCAAGTTTCAGGTATCCACACATTGGAATCAAAACATAACATCTCCGTTGCTCTCTTCTTCGTAAGAGTGTCGAATTCGAAACGTCTAGTTTATTTTAAATATATGGATAAGAAGAGAAATAGAGACCTATTCGAGGTACAAAACTTGGAGATGGCTCAATGTTTAGTACTACTTTCTAATGCCAATTACTATTCCCAAAACACCGTTACACATGCAACCAAGTTCGAGTGCAAGACTTGTAACAAGAAGTTCTCGTCGTTCCAAGCCCTCGGGGGCCACCGAGCGAGCCACAAGCGGCCGAAGCCCTCGACGACCGAGAAATCTAGCGACGACCGGTCGTCAGATGAGTTGGTGATCACGAGTAGCTTGGTTGCCAAGAAACCGAAGAAGATGCACGAGTGCTCTATTTGTGGGCTACAGTTCTCGGTAGGGCAGGCTCTGGGCGGTCACATGAGGAGGCACAGAGCTTCCATGGTTGAAGGGTATGTTGGTCCCGACGTGCCGCCGGCCGGTGTGTCGAAGCTTCCGGTGCTGAGGAGATCGGGTAGTTGCAAGAGGGTGTTCGGGTTGGACTTGAACCTGAGTCCTTTGGAAAATGACTTGGCCTACTTGTTTGCCAAGATGGCTCCCAGAGTGAACACTTTGCTTTGAATATTTTTGTTCTTATGTAGATAAGTTACCGTATTCCTTCATTCTTTACAAGTAATCTCTTCTTTGTTTAAAAAAAATTGATTTAATTAATTTTTGGGAAATAGTTAATTTCTTTTATTTTTTGTGTATACCCTTTGTTTTCGAGTTTGGTTTATGTGGATGTACTCATCGAATTAGCTAATTGTGAAAAAAAATTGATTGGAAAAAATTTACTTACGATGGATAATCATATCCTGTAATTGTCTTAAGATTACAGGATAGAATATGAAAATTCTATATAGTATCAAAGCCAATTGTTCTAACGAGGTCCACGATCCGTCGTATTCGCACGACTTCCTTTAAAAACACGAGAGACAACATATAGAAGATCCATAGGTTAAGTGTTAAAGAGTAGTTCTAACTAAACTCCTTTTAATTATTAATTATTTGTTGCAAACTTTCATCTTCAGTTATATTTCAAGTAGTAAATACTTGAAATATTTTTTGTTTCAGTCCCTTGAAATTTCCAAGTTAATATCCAGGAATCTGTGAATAGAGTGATACGATTTAAAAAGTCGCCCATATATATACACCATACATTTAAAACTTTTTTAAAATGTTCAGTTAATGATGTTCTTGAAAAAAGATAGATTATTTCAAAAGGTTTTGAGAGTTAAATTTGGTAAAACTGATCTTTTGGAACTTTAGGGATTTTTCATGTATTGATACTTGCTTTAGTTTTCAATGATAATTGCATGACTATTTCGGCTATTTACTTCAGGTACTTCTGACACGAAAAATGACTGTGATGTATTTCTACGAAATAAATTATCCATACCACCAACGCAACTAGATCATATAATTTTGACGAATGCTCTTGAATTCTTGTAACTCTCTATGCTAGATGGTATATATCATGAAGGTCTACTTGGATCCAGACTCAAAGGGTCCAAACTCGTTAATTTTGATCGGTTCTAGATCCAGATCTTGCTTAGATCTTTTTTAAAGATAAGGAAATTTATATGAATCTTCAGGATCCTGCCTAATCCTACCCAATATTTTAAAAAATAATATTAAAATAATAAATATAATATCAAATTCTCAATCTCACCCAACCAACTTTGAATTTATTTAGGATTTGTTTGTTTGGTTTCTTTATATTGAAATATTTTAATGAACGAATCAATTACATTAATATTTTCGAGTGCTTTCTTGATATTTGTAAATAGTCAAATGATAATTTTTTTTTAAAATTAAATAATTATTAAATCCTACATGATTTTTTATGGCTCGGATCCTACCCGAATTCTTATTGTAAAAAAAGATAAGCGTTAGAATTTGGGTCCACTATTAAAAAAAAGTAAGAATTTCAGTTCTATAAATCTTATCCGGATTCTGCCCTTGCAATTCCTAATCTAGGCCTTATGTTATGAGTTATGACCACTCAACGACAAATCAAGTGTTTGTGCATCATGATATAGTTTAGATTAAGACACCACTGGCAAACTCAGGATTGTACCTGATTGAGTTACTAAATCTACCATCAAGTATTTTGATTAGCTACCGGAATATTGTTATGGTTTAATCAGAGAACAAGGGTTCGAATCTTGAGAACCAAGAAATGTTAAAATTTGACAGTGAAAGGCAACGGTCGGTCCAAAGGCAGAACCGGCCTATAGAATTAATTACAAGGGAAGGTCATTTTTTACAAACAGAAGACAAATCAGACGTGTATAGAAGTCGACTGTTCTTAGCCCTAAGAAAAACATGTTTTGTTATTTTGCGGAGAAATCCTGTATAATTAAGAGGTTTCTTTCAAGATCATATTTAGGTTAAAAGGATCAACTTAGCATCCAACCAATCATGAAACTAGCTTATATTGAAATAAATGGCAGTTTAGTTGGCACCAAGGCATATAAAAACATCAATAACTATACTACTTCATCCTATGTATCTTTTAATTTTTGGTATTCGGAGTAAAAAATTATCGAGCCCTATTTTAGGACATTAAAACTAAATCAAATTGCACTAATTTTTTTGGACCATCTGGTTTCTGGTTTCTGGGTCCACTAGACAAACTAATCCAGATTCGAGCCGGGTGAGACCTTTGAAAGGTGACAGAGCTCTTTCAACAAATATTTAATATTTAACACTAATGTATTTCCAAAGACTCAGACTCGCGACCTAGTTAAGTTAGAACAACGTCCTTACCAGTTGATCTAAATATTTTTGGTCAAACTACACTAATTGCTTACTCAGAGAGTACAATTATTAGGGAACAAAATCCAACAACAATGATAATGAGGAAGAATAGTGAATTGCCTGAAAAATTGCATACCAGCAAAAAATAAGAGGATGAGAAAGGTAGCAGCATGACTAGAGTACACATTTTCAGCTGATCACTCTCCACTAATAAATAGTACAAGATGCAATTGACACCATTAAAACAACCCACAAAATCCCTTCCAAATGCCTCACCACTTACTTAGAAGCTAGAGAAAAAAAAAATTAAAGAATCTAACACTCCAAGAAATCAAACCAAAACTCATTCTTGAATGTATCAGTAAGTTGAGAATCAACAAGGCAAACCAAGCTACCCAACAAGACGAAAACAGGTTGAGCAAACGGAACGTGGAAAAATCGATCATGGTTATAAATATTAAAAAAAGAACTCGAACCTCAAAACCTGCACCATTCTTGGTTTTCTTCAATCTCTTGAATCGTAGGAGCTCGAGCTAGAACTTGAACTGGAGTTCAGTCCATTCGAATTTTCCTCCTCGTTCGAACTTGCAGATGTTACTTCAACATCCTGTTTCACTTCATGAAAGTTGTTGATAGCATCTGCAATAACATGATGCTCATCGATGAGGCCAACCCCATTTGTGGAATCCACTTCTCTCACTTCTAGGGTATCGTGTTCTTTGTCCTGCAATATATCGGTTTCTACATCTCTTGGTTCGATTTCCTGAACAAAAATAGATTCCAATACTTCGAGTGGTTCATCCATTGTGTCTGATAGCCTTGGCTGCTCTGCTATGTTGCTTTCTGATAATTGCTTAGATGCAGCTTCAGCATCTTCTTTCACAACTGGAATGTCTGAGCTGGTTTTGACGGTGTCCTCAGACTCGGACACCACCATCTGGTTCCCAATTCTGCTGGGGAAAGCTTCTTGGACGTCTATTGTTTCGCTAGTTTCATGGACTTGGTGTAGCTCCACTAAATTCTCTTCCACCACTCTTTCCTTTGAATATGAGGATTCTGGTTGCTCCGTTGTATCTCCCTCGGAGACTTGCTTCATAGCAACACGAACATCTTCCAAGGAACTAGCCTCAGCAGCAGGAAAATCTGATATGGGTTCCCTAAGACCTCCGGAATCGTATGAAACCGGTTCATTTTCTGTCATGCTTGGAAGAATCACTTCCTCGGCATTCTCTCGTCTATGGAGTTGCGCAAGGGCGAACTCAACATCTTCCACTGACCGAACTTCAAGGACTCGGATCTCTGGCCCATTGGAAACTTGGCTAAGATCTTGCGTTGATTCACCTACAACTTCTTTGACACGGAAGTCTCCCACAGCATCCAATTCTGACAGTAATTTTTCATCAATCTCTTTAATCTCGTCTTCCTCGGCAGAGAAACACTCATATGATTCGGATGAATGATTAGAATGCTCCGAAGCATGGCTATTTGTCTCGTACACAATTTTATCAAGAATATTTTCCTTCATATCCTCTGCTGGTGAAGATGAAGAACATTCTACACCCTCAGGTGGCTGACCAGCGAGATCGGAAGTAACAGGAGCAACTGATATCGTATCTTCGTAGTCATCTGCTTCAGGTGTACTTGTCTTTTCATTAATGCTCACTTCTTCGATTGCCACTGATAGATTAGAGGCTGGTTCCTGCGGAGCAGACAAAATCGCAAACACGATTAGCAACCAAACCTCAACTATCTACAGACACTGCTTCTTCCTTGTAATAAAACTGATTGCCTGTTCATCATATCCATTTGTTGTTTTCAACTTCTATATTTGTATACATTCAATCATAAGACAAGATAAGAGAGAAGAATCAGATGTATGCATTAGTAAATTACCGAGCTTATGTCATGTATTTCAGAAGATGATTCCACCATTGATTTGTCTGACCAAGAATACCATTTTTCTAAACGATGAGACGATTTTTCTTTGGCATAAACAACTTCCTTGTATACATCTGGGTCGACAATATCTGTTTTCGCATCACTGGTTGGAGAATGAGCCTGACTATATTCGAATTCAGGGCCTTCTTCCTTCCTTGATGAGTTCTCCCCTACATGCATGATCTCTGCAGGAGTGTAAGCCTGATTTGTGATCTTAGCAACCCCGACAGGCCATCCTTCCTCGTTTCTGGATATAATTGTGCCATTTCGATGCATGTGATCAGAAACAGAAGCTCTTGAAATTGACTCCTCAGTTTTGAAGACATCATCATGTGTGTTCGGATCTAGGCCAAACGACTGAGTCGTCTCCTGCTCAAGATGCTTTTCAGGAGTACGCGAAACTATCACCTTTGGAAGCAGATGACTAGAGGAGAAAGAATCCAATGTCTCAACCAAACTATCTCCTGTTCGGATCTGATTCCCTTCAGGAAAAGATCTCTCTTCCTCATAGACACCACCTTCCTTCAATGATTCTTGATCAGTGGCTAATGAATGCAAAGTGACTGAGGCATGCTGAATCTCAGGTTCCGCTTTTCTAGACCCATATTGGCTGTCATAGTAGAGATCAACTCCTTCCTCGTCATTCATCGAACCATCATTCTCATTAATTTCTTCATCTTCTGGCAATCTCACTTCCAATTTTTTCAGTAAATAGCCTTCGACAATCACTTTATGGTGAGGAGAATCTTTATCCGCAATATCAGGTTGCACTTCTGATTCGATGCCTGGAAGTTCAGCCAATGCTGGCGGAGAACTCGTTTCTAGTATTTCTTGAAGTGTATCAGAAGACACGGAGCGGAAGGACAGGAACCTGCCAGATGAAGCAGGACTTGAGTCGTAAACAGGATCCCTGTGATGACTGTCATCCATCACAGCACCGGTAACATGACAATCTAACTCGGTTGACGTTTGTCCTGAATTGCCAGATTCATCATTACGATGTATACCACCAGAGTCACCAACATGCTCTTCGTGGTGATTGTCAATCTCAGCCTCACTCAAATATTGGGGCTCTGCCTCGAAGAATCGCTGCTTCGGTGAACTAGAAGTGCTAACATGCACACCTTCTAGCTTTGTAGCAGACTGCTCGTGCTCATTTGATTCCCCAATATGATTGGGAATCGTCTCCATAACAGGCTCAATGTGCTGATGATTGTCCTCCACCACCCCGCTCAGATTGTGCTGTTGAGACTCCAATGAACTCTGCTTTAAAATGCCAGAACGAATTTATGGTCAATCACAAGATTCAATTTTGAGTCAACCAGACATTTGCTTGGTATATATGATTTCTTTACCTGGTTTGTGCTTTCCTGCAGGATTGCTGATCCTTGGTTTACAGCAGATATGTTTTCATCTGCATCTGATAGTGACGATATGACCGATTCGCTGCTGTACTCATCTTCGTCGAGTCCCATCCTCAGAAGAATTTCACTAGCATTGTGCTCTACATGGGTCACCTCTCCTGAAGATGATAAAGTGTAATCTGTTTCATGGCGATGCTCTACATCACCTGATGAAGTGTTAACCTCATCATCATCATCATCACGCTGAACATTTCTCGCGACCTCTTCAACATCCACAAGGAGGGAAACATGATCCTCAACGAGTATCGTTTCTCTTTCATGAGAAACATCCTCTCCAATGACTTTCTTCTCTTCTTCCTCAATTTCCTCATCCTCCACCACTGAACTTGCTGATTCAGTATCTTGAACCGAACTCAACTTCGACTCGCTTACTTCACTTAATTGCCGCTGGAAAGTCGAGACACTAGTTCCTTCACCAGAAAATCGTTCAGGTACAAAGTAAGGCCTCCACCGAAGATCTTGCCTCTCTTGTCGAGGAAAACCTGACACTGATGGTCCCACACTGAAACTTTCATGTCTCCTGAAAAGTGGCTCCCTCTGACTGGGTGCAGAGAACTCTTGTTGGAAGGTGTCACCCTTAAGGTCAGGTTTCTCTTCAAAAGGATTCTTTCTGGGGAGCAATATGGATGGAGCAGACCCGGGAACATCATCATATGGATCATAGGGATGATCAAATGGATTCTGTCTTGTTGTTAAAATAGGAGGAATATTGACTGGAAGATCAACACCATCCAAATCTATCAGATTCTTCTCAGCCATCAATCTCATGTTTCTGCGGGCTCTTCTCCTTGCAATAAGACTCTCCAGACGTTGGTTTCTTTCAAGCTCCAATGATCCCAAATCCAAAAGATTCTTTTGGTCATCTTCTGTCCACTTGATCGCGGACTTGCTTTCATCGTCTTTACCTTCTTGTACTTCTTCCGCTTCCCCATGGACGTTATCATCGATACCATCTTCGTCCTCCTCGCCCTGGTCTTCTGTATCATCATCTGACTCAATGCTGCTCTCCTTGCTTCTTCCAGACGTCTCTGAACCAGCCTCTGAACCTTCGAGAGACCTTTCAGCTAGTTGTGGAGCTTCCTCATCCAAAAGTGGATGGAGCTCATCCAACATTGGAATTATGTCTGCCATTGATGCATCCGGCGAGGAACTCTCAGCCCTATCAGATTCAGAATCAGAAGCCTCGTCGTCCTCCTCCTCCTCATGTTCGTCATCTTTCACCTGTCTCCAATCCACTAGGAAATCCATGTGACCATTCTTCTGAGTGTCATTGGGATCCGCAGGTGAATCACCATCATTACCGGAAACTTGGAAATTCCCAAACTCCTCTTTCTTCCCTACTTTCTCTTCGAGAACCTCATTTATCCTGTTCAACAAGTCATAATCAACTTTTGTCTCACTTTCTTCAATCAACCCCTCTTCGTGTAGCTCTTCTGGAGAATTCTCGTTAATCAACGGCATATAATCAGGCACATTATCATCATCTAGCCCGATTTTACTAAAATCATCCTCCGCAGATACGTCCCTTCTCTTCTCAACAAGCTCCTCTAAACCAAATCTCCCTTCCCTCTCAATCACAACAATGCCACCAGCTGCTCGCGCTGCTCTCAAAGACGAAAGAACATGACTAATTTCCTCTTCTTCTTCAGCCAGCTCTTCTTCTTCCATCTCTATCTCAACTCCCGGTATGTTCAACTCCCCGAAACTCAACAAAGTACCAAGCAAAACAGCAGTACAAACCAAAACCGGGGAAGCAGACACTAAAACGGAGAACAAAAGCGGGAATGATCTGTACAAAACCGCGAAGAAACACGCGACCGCAGCGAGGAAAGGATGCTTGCACACTGATCTATAACATATCTTCACCGGAAGAACCAAACTCCTCCCGATTAACACTACATCTCTCATTGCATTATCACTTCCCATATCTCCTTATCTCTTCAACTTTCCAAAACAAAATCTGTTCTTGGACCCGAAATGCAGCAGGAAACAAGGCAAATTCTGATCAATCAAACCATAAAAAGCAAAGAACTTGAACATAGAAACGATTTCAAGAGCAGAAACCCACCTCAGAAACCCAATGAGGGATCAAACAGGGAGGGACCAAACGGCAACATCCAAGGACAACACCTGAAACACAATGAAGCAAAAGCAAATTGGATCAAAACAGGAGATGGGTATCGAATTAATCAACAAAAGGAACCAAATTTTCAATAGCCCAACAAACCTTTGATCAATTTTCAACCAGGGGAGCCAAAAAAGATGAGATTTTTTTTTTGGTTGCTTACTTTTTCAAGTTATTTGATCATAGAAAAAGGACAGGGACAACTAAAGAACAAACCCCTTTTGTGAGTGATTTAATTTGAAAAAAAAAACACAAATGTGCCTTCTTCAAGAAAATATAGGAAATTAGTCGGTTAAAAAATCAGACGGAAGTAGGGGAAAAAAAGGAAAAAGTGGGGATGGGAAGAAGAAGAAAAGCAGGACAGCTCGCTTTCTTTTGATTCTGTAAAGACCGGCATTATTAGTATACATTAATCTTTCGGGAAAATGACGTTAATCACGTACCACCTTTATAGTTTATGATATTAAACTATTTGGTATCGAAACTATCTGAACCTCAAATAATTTAGATTCAAAAAATTCTAAAATGTCCTTCTAACTATTTCGTGGTTCCATGCTTTCACACGCCACTATTTCGTAGTTCTAAAATGTCTAATCAAGTTACATAAGTTTTTTCTAGTTGATAACCAAGTAACATTTCCAAACTCTAACAGAATTAATATTCAAATCAACTCAATGCATTAAAATAATTGTTACAACGTATAAAATTGTATGCTTTTTTGCCTAAAACAGATTCAGTACGTTGAAGGAAATCTTTTGTTAAGTTTGTCGTTTAAGATTTCCGGTGACCACAGCAACAGATAGAGATGGAACCCTGTGGTGCTCTTTTTAATTTTTTAATTTTGGCCTTAAGTTGGTTAGATTGTAAATTAACTCAATTTCAAACTATTGAGATATCTTCGTTACATTTCAACAATTTTATCCGAACATAGCCCGATAAATTTACCAATATAAACAAACCGTATAAAAAACGATGCGTATGCCTCGACGTCGTGTTTCGTGCACATAATTGTCGAAGGGGTAGATTTGGTCTAGGAATATAATAAGATGCGTATTCGTTCGAGTGAAATGTGGGGATAATCATTGCGTTCCATGGATTAAGGGATTTTTATTCTCTTGCTGTCCCTTTACAAGTAGGCAGCAATTCTCTAAAAAAAAAAAAAGTAGGCAGCAAGACATGTTTGGGACCACCGTACGGGCCCCACTTCATTGAAACAGGAATTTTTTTTAATTTATGTTTTCATATTTTTTCAGATAACTGTCCACTTGAATATTATCATATAATTTTGGGAAAAGTACAAATAAGTACTCTGTAATTTTAGCGATTGTCACTTAGGTACCATGTGGTTTTTGAACCGTAAAAAATGTCCAACTTATTCGCATATTTTGTCATGATCAGGCGTCGTTTTGATGCCTACGTGGAACACCACATGGCAGTGACCCAGATTGTCGTTGCTGACATGACATTTGTAAATTACTAATTAGTACCAAATTATATAAAATGTGAAAAAATGCATTAGCCCGGATTCGAACCTAGGTCCTAAGGGTTGAAAAAAAAAATCCCAACCACTGGACTAGAACGGAGAAGTTGAATAGTTACGACATAAAATTATATTAATCATTTTGCTTGGCATGCTTTTATATTTACCTCTTTCCCTACCGTCTCTTCCAGCCCCAATTACTCTCCTCTCTCGATTTCTTCCCATCATCAAATGGAAGATTTATAGTGATTCATACTAGTTCACTTTCTAAAACATAAGTATAATCAACTGCAAGCATTTCATATATTTTAGATTGATGAATTTAACATAGTTCACTTTGTTTTTGAAGTTTTATAAAAAATGGTCATAATATTTTTCTCACGTTGAAATAATAGTGTTTATTTTATTAAAAATGATAAATTTAATATTTGTCATTTAGTATGTTAAAACCAACATAAAATTATTCTTTGTACATAATCAAAATGATTAATATAATTTTATGTTGTTACTAATGAACATCTCTGTCGTAGTCCAGTGGTTAGGATGTCATTTTCCAACCCTTAGGACTTAGGTTCGAATTTGGGCTAATGCATTTTTTCATATTTTATGTAATTTAGTACTAATTAGTAATTTACCATTGCCACATCAGCAACGACAATCCGGGTCACTGCCACGTGGTGTTCCACGTAGGCATCAAAACGGCGCCATTTGTCAAAAAATCTCTGAACCGGACCAAATGGACCGGTCCATGATAAAATATTTTAATAAGTTAGACTTTTTTTACTGTTCAAAAACCATAAGATAACTAAGTAATAATCGGTAAAACTACAGGGTACTTATTTGTACTTTTCTCTATAATTTTAGCATTTGATACATTACTATTTCGTAGTTTTAATTATCTGATTAGGTAAGATAAATGTTATCTATTTTTTTTATAAGCGTAAATTTTATCTACTTAACAACTCTGTGATATTTATTATCTGATTGGTGTTAGTTGCCTGCTTGGTGTTGGTTGCGTCCTTTTTTTTTATAAGTAAAATTGTATTAAACTCACCAAAAGATAATTACAAGATAATTACAACGGAATAAATACACGGCACCTAAAGTACTAGATAGATATCTATCTAAGCAAAAATAAAGATAAATATTATATAGCACAAGTTCCTAATGACCCACCACCCAAAGGGCCAAAACCACCTAAGGAAGAATTCATAACCAACGAAAAACCCAACGGTCTTTAATCAAGGAGGACCAAAGGACCAAAATGCCACATCTTTAATCACTTGGAGGATAAAAGAGATATCCTCCTCCCAAGAGAAGCCAGAAACAATTGCAAGCTTCCATGCCTCTGCCAAGACCTCCTCCTGATGAGCAGCATCGTGTTCCTCTGTAGCTACAAGCAATGAGCATAGGCTCAGAGCCGATAACTCGCGCTTCTCTGGAGATAATTTCTTCAGATTCTGCAACGGAGATTGCAATAAAGCAGCGGCTTTACTTGTGAGCTTCTTGACTCGGCAACTCGAGCATGTCAGAATCGGATGGAACAAACGGCGTTGCCTGACCTTCTTAACCACCACTTTTGCAGAAGTCAAGGACGCTGCGGATGAAATAGCAATGATGGGCTATCCTTCATCCACGCCGTCAAGGACCTGATTAAGCCAAGCCTCCATGTCGAAATCAATAGACAATGACGCGTCCACCAAACTCGACACGACCACAAGCAGATGGGCAAAATCAAGAGGCTGCAAAAGCAAATCATCTGTCTTCTCCACCGAACGCAAAGCATCCCTATTCGACTCATCCTCAAGAGGCAAAGACCCAGCAGTCCCTTCCTCAAATCCATCGTCAACAGCAAAAGCCGACAAAGTAAACTCCTGCTGATGAGCTTCACAGACGGTAGTAGAAGGTAACAAGGGGCTGCCATCACCACATCATCACAATGAGCAACTAGGGGCTGCCCATCACCACAAGCAGCATCAAGTGATTCATCTGGCTGAAACCCATCATCCACACAGGCAGCAGAAAGCACCACCAAACCAACAGTATCTGGGGGCAAAGACGACGAAGTAGCAGGAGGCGCAACGGGCAAAACAACAACGGCAAGATGCCGCGGCTCCACGCCACGCACCTCAACCTCAATAGCAGGTGCATCGGCAATAATAGAATTTGCCACCAAGCAAGCAGGAGGCGATGACACATGTCCACACGGAACAGGATAACTTACAGCAGCGCGAAGGAGGATATACCACATTACCTTGAAGATCGGCGACAAGAGAGAGACCCAATTTCGCATATCCACGGCCGAGCATGAAAGACCCGCATCGAGGAACGACGTCGTCACGCAGCGGAGCAGCCAGTCATCCAAAAACTCTTCGGAAGGGACCACAGCAGACGCCTCCGAGTGCACCGTGGAGAGAGGCTGAGGCCGACACCAAGGAAGTCTAACCTCCGCAACCAGACTAGGCAAGCACGAGGCAGCCGGTCGCACTGGCAGAGCGGCCGAGGGAGCCGAGCGGTTGCATCCTTGGAGCCTTCATGGCTACCGATTACTACAGCCTTCTCACCGCCGATACTCGAAGATCATAGAACAAGGGGCATCGTGCGTCTCACTTAATCGAACCTTACACTTTAATGAATGAATGAATTAGTTAATTAATTGATTAATGGGGGTGCAGATTGTGTTTATGGTGTTCACTCCATCCCATGTTTGCCAGCCTCGCCAATACTCGAAGCCCTGCAATTCGTTGGAATTGTGGACGATGTTGTGGACGATATTCTAGTTAATATATTTGTAAACTTGTGGTATTAATTGACAGAGGTTGTAGACCGAGTGCATATGATATATTCATCTTTTTTCCCACTAAAGTGAACCGTAGTGATCTTATTATTTTTTATTTAAAATTTTTGGTTTGATTGGAGGTCCGACTGGTCTGACCGAACGACCCAAAAGACAGTCCAAAATCCGGATCGTACCAAAATCCATATTTTAAAACTATGTGTTTAACTGTAATTAGATTAACATATATTAATATCCACATAACATGTCACATCATTCGTATTAACACTAGGATGGCAATGGGTAGGGTAGGGTAAGATATTAGTAGGACCCTACCCATACCCTATTTTTTTAGTTGGACCCATACCCTACCCTCGACTGTACAAATTTTTTATTGTTAGATTTATACCCTATCCTCCTAGAGACCCAGGGTCTGCAAGGTCCGACCCTTTAACATTCTACATTTTGATAATTTTTAATCAAAAGTTAATTTTTATATAAAATTTAAATAAATTCAAGACATCTATTACGTTACACATCAACATTCAATAGAAAATTGATGAAACGTCAAATTTTGCAATTTAATTTCAATAGTACAAGATTTTTCCTTTCGAGTTTGAAGTACAAAAATAATTCAAAAAAAGAAAAATATAGAATGTCGACTTCTAGTGATCCATCATTCACGACATCTTCTAAGCTAGTTGTCTAATAACCTAATAAATATGTTAAAATTAACCATAAAATATATTATATGTATATTATAATACGGTCTAATTATGGTCTAATTAGAGTAGAGTCTAAAATAGGGTAAAAATATAATGGTAGGGTCCGATCCACATGGTCTAACTATGGATCCATACCCTACTCTAGACCCTACTTCTAAACATGGACCCATACCCATACCCTACCCTAGACCCATAGGGTAAGGGTAAGGGTAGGGTCCGACCCTCAGGGTATGGGTATTTCTGCCATTCCTAGCAATGGGCATCATCCAGGTAGGAACCATAGGATCCAGATCCTTACTCTCTTTTTGAAGGAATGACCCAGATCCTTACTCTTATCCTCATTAAAAATGAGAATTTGGGTAGGATCTGGGTCGTAAAAAATCGGGTAGGATCAGGAAGACCTGCGGATCTATATGATTTAAAAATTATTTTATTTTAAAATACTATCATTTGATGGTTCTCAAACAACAAAGAACATTAAAAAATGTGAATGCAATTGCTTCGTTCATTAAAATGTCTTAATATAAAGAAATCAAACAAGCAAATTCAAAAAAAATTAAAGTCGTGTAGGTTGAGATTGAAAATTTGGTATTATATTTTTTTCTATAAGTAAAAAATTTAGGACAAATTACTCTCAAGTCCCTGACCTTTGGTCACCCTCCCCTTAGGGTCCCTGGCTTTTGGAAAATGATTGTCCCGTCCCTAAATTTTGATGATGATAGACTCTCGGGTCCCTAGAGCCAGAATATTCCTTTTCCTCCGGCGAACCCCCACTTAAAATGATAAAAATGCCCTTCCCACTTAAAAAATAAAAATTTTCTTCACCGACGAACATCCACCGGCCATGTGCAAGAAAACCAAACTCAGGTAACCACCGTTTTCCCCAATTTTTGTCTACCAAGTAAAAATTAAAGACCACTGTAATTGCAACCCAGATCGGTCATCTCTCTTCTCACAACGACCCATTTCCCACTCCTCCTCGCCCTTTACCACCCTCGGACGGTGAGCTCCTCAATAATTGATAGGCGACGCCGAGCTGCAGCGAGCCATGGCAGACGAAGACGGCGAGCTCCTCAACAACCAACAAGCAACGACGAGCCACGACAGACGAGGGCGATGCGCTCCTGGGTATCAAATCATGGCGCCAGTGTCAAAGTCAGGGTAGAGCTTGGTGTTGATGTGGAGGTGGACATCGTCCTCATGGACGGTGAGGGTGTCAGTTAGGCTGACCAAGGAGGACTCCCTCCAATATAGCCGAACCAAATGGAGGAGCACCGGTGCATCGACAACATCGTCTTGATTCCCCAATTCTAGAATTGGAATTTTGGGGGTCAATTGTTCGATTTGGGAGGAGGAGAGGACAACGAAGCTGGGGGAGGAGGAGACGACGACGATCGTTGGGGGAGGAGGAGGAGGACGACGGCAACCATGCAGTCGACTCTCATCATCAACCCCTTCGTCGACATCGTCTTCAACGTCACCGGCTTGAGCGCTGGGCTGGGCTATGAGACCCGGCACCTTCTTTAAAGTTTTCGGTGTCGAGGCGGATCTCGTCTGGATCTGGTTGACGTGGAGAGGAAGAATGACCCAATTAATTGATTATGTTATTGGTCGTCGTCGTCCTCTCAACTGAGTTCATGTTCGACGCTCTTTACTTGTTGGTTGACGGTCTCCAATAGATTTGGAAGTCGATAACGATAGATTTTCTTGATGAAATTGACAATCTGATGTTGCTTAATTAGGGAAGAAGACCACAGTGGTTAGAAAGAACACGAGGGTGGACTTTTTTATTTTTTTAGTGGGAGGATATTTCGGTCATTTCAAGTGGGGATTCATCGGAGAAAAGAGAATATTCTGACTCCAAGGACCCGAGAGACTATTATCATCAAAACTTAGGGACGGGACAATCATTTTTCAAAAGTGAGGGACCCTAGGTGGAGGGTGACCAAAGGTCAGGGACTTGAGAGTAATTTTTCCAAAAATTTATATAACTCCAATATGATTACAATTTGTAAGGATATTAGGCTACATAAAGCTCTTGCCCAAAATCGCCTAATTAGCAACATTTATGTCTATTTTGATCTAATTGTGTTGGGAAAAAATGGAGAGAACGTCGATCGATCTCGTGACGGCCCGGAGTGCTCGTTCCAAGGTCGGCATAACGCCGAAAGTAACAAGGGTTGGCCGAAGTCGAGACTACTACTAACCTAAACTAAGATAAAAAAGCCGAAGCTTGATAGATATTGTGTGTTTGATTTGTGGATGTCCCCTTGCCTTGCTCCCAATGCCCTGCTTGTATAGAAAAGTAGACCGCCTCAGCCTCCTATCGTCCCCTAGTCGTACTCGGAGACCTCAAGACTTATCTTTCTCATCCTCATACAACGCTTATCTCCGTCTAACTCGGATCTCCAACGCTTATCCTTGCCCGACTTAAATTTCTAACATTTATCCTTGCCTGCCTCAGATTTTTAATGCTTATCCTTGCTTGACTCGGGTCTCCAATGCTTATCTCCATCCCTTGACAACCCAAGTATTTCGAGAGTCCTAGAGTTCCTCAATTTCTTCAAGAGTCCATCTCGAATACGGTCTATATCACCATAAACCGTCAATAACCATGGGCCGACAATCACCATGGGCCGACAATCAGGCTTGGCCTTCTTTGTTGACGATCGAGCCCGCCTCCAAGTTGGCCGACAATGGCCCCTTGATCACTGCCAGCCGACGATCATGGCCTCCCCCCAAGGCAGCCGATGATCGAGCCTAAGGCAAGCTAGTCGACGATCGGCCCTATGCCAAAGTAGGCAACGATCGAGTGCTTACTTGAAGTGGGCGACGATCGAGCCCTTGCTTGAGGTGAACGACGATCGACCCTATGCCAACATGGGCGACGATCGAGCCCTTGCTTAGGGTGGGCGACGATCGATCCTATGCCAATGTGGGCGATGATCGACCCTTTGTCAACGTGGGCGACGATCGACCTTATGCCAACGTGGGCAATGATCGAGCCATTGCTTGAGGTGGGCGAAGATCGACCTTAAATGAAGTTCTAGCTGACGATTGGTCTCAAGGGGAGCTTGTGGCCGACAATTGGCCTTGATTGGAGCTTTGGCAGACAGTTGGCCTAGAGTCGTATTCAAATGGATTTTTGACATACTTCCGATTCGAATTAGAAACTGCCATAAACTACAAAGTTGTAGATCTATGTATTAGCTTTTCGTAGCAATTTGAATCGTCTCAATCCGAGTTCTGAGTCACAAGATACACTCATTTTACCAATGGCCGACGATCGACCTAGAGTAAACTGGCCGACGATCGGCCTAGAGGTGGAGCTGTTGACGATCAGCCTAGAGGTGGAGCTGGCCGACGATCGCCCTGGAGCCTACTTCAAACAGATTTTGGACCTCGTCTGCTCTGAATTAGAAGAAGTTATCAACTAGAAAGTTGTAGAACTATCTCTTAGCTTTCCGTAGCAACTTTAATCATCTTAATCCGAGGTCGGAGTCTCAAGATACGATCATTGTACCAATGGCCGATGATCGGCCTAGAGCTGGAGCTGGCCGACGATCACCTTGTAGCTGACTTCAAACCGATTTTGGACCATCTTTCTCTCCGAATTAAACAAAGTCATAAACTACAAAGTTGTAGATTTATGTCTTAGCTTTCCATAACTTCAAGAATCACTTCAATCCGAAGCTCGAGCACCAAAATATGGTCGATTTACTAACGATAGATATTGTGAGGCAACTCTCTCAAACCAATGAGCATCCGGCCTCTCCAAGTGAGTGACCCAACTTAAGAAAGGCCTTCTATCTATAGTTTTAAAAAAGTGGTCCGACCGGCAGGTCGATCGGTCAGACAGCGAATCATTCACTTGAGCGACCCGTTTTAGGAGTAAAAACGGGATGCCGGTCGGACCGGAACTTGAAAACATGCTCAAAAAATATGCCCAGCTCCCAAAAATTGGAAGTCCCCAACTGAAATTAGAATCCCTAATCAAAGTACGCTCAACCTTAAAGCTTTTCTTCCTTCCGCCGATGGCCACCCAAATTCCGTCGCTGTAGCTGCAAGGCATCAATGGAACTGAAATGGCCGGAAATCATAGGCATGACCAACTAGAAGAACCTCCCGGACCCACTCGACATCCTCCATTGTGGCGACTTTTGCCCAGGGAACCTACGACTCCTTCGATCTCTCTCAGTCCCCCACTCTCGTCTCCCTTCCTGCTTCCGGCGTCGTCTCCAGGTCAGGCTCGACTTACTGCATCGTCTCCACCCACCGTCTTCCTGTCTTTTTTTGGGTCTCCTTGGCTAGGGAGAGAGATGGCTTTCTCAGGAGAGGAGGAACTCAGGAGGAGGACAATAGTGCAAGTGTAGAGAAAGAGGAGGTTCTGTACTTATTTGGTTGAGGAGACTCAAATTAATTGAAAAGAAGAAGAAGAGATTAAGGAAAAAATAAGAGATTAAAGATGAAGTTTCTGGAAAAGGGAGGAGAGATTTAACTATGAGAACTAAGTATATGGAAAAAATGGAGGTGAGAGAGATTGTGATGGTGGGCCACGTAGGTAGCCCACTTAACATAAAGAAGATTCTGGAACCCTTTGCTAACGGGGGTGGGGTTATATACTAAATTATATATTTTTTGCATTTGAAAACCTACATCGGTCGGACTGGTGTACGTGAAAAATCTAGCTCGTACCGAAATCCGTATTTAAAAATTATGCTTCTATTCCTAACAAGTGTCTGACCTGACCTGAGGGAGCTCCACCCCACCTGAGGTTGAAGGTACCTAAATCGACTTGAGGTCACGGGTACCTAGGTCGCCTTATCTGAGGTACCTAAGGTGATTCAAGGCTGAGAGTACCCAAACTAATTCAAGGCTGAGGGCACCCAAGCCGATTTGAGCGTACCCAGTCAAGGTAAGTTGACGTCCAAGTCTAGGCATTTCAATGATCGCCCTAGTCGACACCGAGCTCCCAACACGTTATTTTTTGCACTTCAACAAATTGTCATTTTTTTGCTTGACTTTTTCATCCCATAGACAAAATAACTTCTCCACGGTGTTTCTCGTGTTCTCGACTTTTTCATCTCTAGAGCACTGTCTCTTCTTACTATTTTATGTTTAGTAATTAATATACATCTATTTTATTTTTAAAATTTTGGTTAGGATTAGGGCAGGATCTTATAGGTTCATATTCGTGCCCTTATCTTTTTAAAATATCAAGATCCTGGTAGAATCTAGGTCTAAATCCAATCAAAGTCAACGAGTTTGGACACTTCAAGTCTAGATCAGGTAGACTTTCATGATAAGAATCTAATTGTCATCCCTAATTAATATGTGTCATGCGATGCTTCACCGCATAAACTTGAAAAAGAAAATTAAAAAACCACCAACAAAATCTATAAAGAAACAACTCAAACTTAAGTACAACAAAGAAACTACTCAAACTTCACCATCAGCTCTTAAACCCACACCACCCCCCAAAATAGTAAAACCAAAAAAATAAAAAAACCTAGCGATTTCACAATTTTTTTAAAAGATAAAAATTTTAAATAATGTATATACTTGCATTTACCAACACCTTGATTTTAAATCTAGACATCCTTGAATTTAAAAACACGTTCTGATATTGAGCTAAATGTAATTTGCCCTAACGATTTCACAATTATCCCCTGCCTTTTCCCGCTTCAACAAAATTAGTTGTGTTTTCTCAAAGAACACAAAATTAGTTGTGTGATTAAGTTCTCTTACGTAGTAACGTAACAATAAGCTTGGAAATTAATTTTAAAAAAAGTGTGGGACCAAGGTCGAAGAGCTCGAGATTGGCCAAGAACAGTTACGAATAGTAGGCGAAAGAAAAATATAGAGAGAATAGAGAGGGTAGAAATGGAAGTTGTATTGTAATTCCAGAATGGATGATTACAGAGTATAGGCCTTCATATCTATTTACAATATTGACGTGCTATTTACACAATCTCCTTCTCTCTCTCTCTCTCTCGGTCACTTGTTCACATCTTCCTATCCGAGAGTTCTTCAGCCGTTTTCCATCTGTTGAGAGGATCTCTGGGATCAGTCTCAATACACTGAAGAGTACAATCTGACCCAGTTTTTGGAAAATTCCTGTAGAAAGGTGTGTGTGTACACCCATGATCTGCTTAGCCAAAAACAACTTTGACTTTAAGCCATTGTTCAACTTTTTTCACCTGCTTTTCCTTCCCCGTAATTTTTTTCATGATCAATTTTTTTTTGTAAAGTTTTGAGTATTTCTTGAATATACAATCAACTCCCTTCAATGATGAGTTCCATGTTCCTGATTTTAGTGGTGCAATTGTGCTCCTTAATTATGATTTGACTTGCCAATCATCTTTGAGGGTGTTGCTGCAGGAGTGTAAATTCTGTAATTTTGTGGCCATCTTTTCGTATGGAGTATCGATATTTGAATTATTGATCAAGAGAAGGAGAAGTTTTCTTCTTGGATAAATTATCTTCAGATCTATGAGGTTTTGTCATCATACTTTTCGTGTCTCTAAGTATCCGAAAATGATTTTTCTGTCTCTATGTTTGGTTTTATTATATTCACGAGTCCTGCGTTGATGTCATCGACCAATTTTATATGTAAAATGAATTTTTTTTTACCCATGAAAAAATAAATAAAAAATTATTGACCCTCTCTCTCCTCCAACTCTCCCTTCTTCCTTCTCGGGCAGCCATGGATACCCCGGCCACCAGACGCTCTGGCGACCAGATGCTCCAGACCGAAGAACCAATATCACCGACCAAAATTGACCAGACGCACCGGAGCCAACGCCGAAGCCTATCTCCACCTTAGCTCCTGCGACCAGACGCTTCAGAGCCAACCCCGAAGCTGTCACAATGCTCCGAGGAGGGCCACCAGGCCCGCTCCCAGAGACCACCCATCTCCTCAAGCGTAACCTCTACGTCGGCCTCGACGAACAAGACGCCCTCATCGGTACACTCCACCAGCAGCTTCCTGTGGGCCCCTTCCCTGAGCCTCAAATGGGTCATTAGATGATATCGAGCTTGTCGTGGCCATGGCCTTGCAGCTTTAAAGTGCTCTCGTCATGGCCAGCCCCTACAGCTTTAAACGACATCGTGAAGTTGGAGTCGGTCGGGGTAGTGGAAGCGCCAGCGGAGATCGTGGGCCGGCAAGAGGAACGTTCCAGGTGAGCCGCGGCAAACTCCGGCGGGGTTCGGGGAGGGAGCAGAGCAGTGGTGCCAAGCGGCGGGCAAGGTCTGGATTTGGGAGTGAAATGGATCGGAAACGTGAGCAGTCCAATCGGGCCGACCATGTCATTTGCGTCAAGTTTTGGTGCGTTTTAGTAGGATGGAGAAGACGGTGAGGCAACAACACTATTTTTGAGGGTTGGAATTTTTTGGCAAAAAAAATTGGTCGGAGTTCGTCGAAGAAGATGACCGGAGATTTGGTTTGGTCGGGTATAGGTAAAAAAGTCATTTTAAATATAAAATAATAATAAAATGGCTGATGATGTTAGCGAGAGAACGAGAGTATAATAAAATCAAATAAAAGGGACGGGCATTTTCGAAAATCTAGAAACGCTAGAGGTAAGATGACCAAACTCCAGAAACCTGAAAGTAATTTATTTTTTTTTCTTTTTGATAAGTAAATAGAACAGAAGGTGAAGCATGTGGAGTTTATCATAGTTTCAAAAAATACGGTCCGACCGCGAATCGAACATTAGAGCGGTCGTTTTTTAGGGATAAAAATGACCTCTGGTCAGACCGCCCAAAATTTGATCAGACCGGGTGATTCGTACGGATTTTTAACTCATACCATTTAGTTTGACCAGATTTTATCCAAATCAGAAAAAAATTAAACAAAAAAGTTGTATCGTAAGCTCGATTTCTCTTAATCAACAAAGAAAAATAGACTTTATATGATATAAATTGGTTGATATTTCTAAAATGTGGATTTTGAAACCTATATTTTGACTATTTAGTCTACATATTATTCAGAAAATATTAAAAAATTAATTAAAAAGTATCCAATCTGACCAATGGTCAGACCGGTCGGGCCAAAAAATGGACAATATCCGGCCCGTACCAAAATCTGTATTTTAAAATAATATTTTTTTTGTCATCTCCCACTTCCGTGGGTGGGGCCATGACCAAATTTGAAACCCATCCAACGGCTTTTTTCCAAATATGTACAAACCGACAATTCAACTAACAGTTAGATTCTCCGATTTGAATCGAAAGTTAAACTAAAGGTTTCACGTACCTGTTCCCACCGGAGGTAGAAGGTCGAACTTTAACCGGACCGTTCCCAAGGTTCCGGTCGGAGCTCGTGAATCTTTTTCCCACGGTCTCATTTTTGAACTTTTAAGTGTCGACGTTTCGAACACGACTGTGGCCAAGGGGGAAAAACTCTAAATAAAAAAATACAATGGCTCTTGTTCGGAATCGAATCCAAAACCTTCAACTTTTTAGATGAAGACTTTAACCAATTGAGTTACGAGAGTTTATTGATTAATGACTTTGTAATAAATAATATATTAGATAAATAAGGGTTCATCCTTTATTATTTATGTAATATATTATTTATTAAATAAATACATATTTATGAAATACATAATAAATATTATACTCCATAAATAATAATATATTACATAACTACGTGTATATGTAATAGATAATATGTTACATAAATGTGTATTTATGAAATACGTATTTATTAGAAATATGTATTTATGTAACACATTAAAATATGTTACATAAATATATTTTCCATAAATACGGATAAAAGGTTAGGGACGAAGGTTTCACAACCATTTTTGTCATTTATCTAATCATACCCCCTTTTCTATTTTACTGGATATATATATATTAGTATATATATATATATATATACACACACACTAACTTAGGCATCCAGCTAAGTTAATTTTACCAAGTTGCCCCTTGGCTTACAAACAAGTAAAAACATGGGCTTATGCACAGATAGGGCCCTAACACAAAAAGAAAGAAAGTAAGCTAGTAAGCTGAGCTCGAACTAGCGGACAATCAGCCACCCGAAAGACCAAATGCGAAAGGTAGGCGACAGCTCCCCACTTTGTCACCCACGACCAGCAGATTCCTTTTGTTAAAATCACCAACGATAACAAGCTTCCAAAAACCTTCCTTTTCCCCAATTTTCCCTCCATGAACCCTAGACCAAATCCCTTCAATTCCAACCCCAATTTTTTTGAAGCACTTTCTTCACCTCTATAGAACTTCCTAGATCTCTGGTTTTAGTCCTGTTCTTCAAGGTGTATTCCTCTTGGAACCTTTATCTGTACACCAATTGGTATCAGAGCCTTCGATACCTTGAACGTGTATTCTTCCTCGAACTCGGAGACCTGAAAAAAATGAAGAACGATGAGTTGGCTATGAAAATGGATAACAAAGAGGCGAGCGAAGAGGTTGTGGCTCTCTTCGTTGACTTCGTCCAGAAGATGAACAAGTCCCTGGATGACATGAAGGAATCCATGGAACACATGGCTGCAAGTATCCAAACAACAAATGAAAGGATCCAAGGTCTTGACAAGTTTCCACAAGCTAGATCTAATAAAGAACAAGCGAGATCCTTCGACATAGAGGCTGTCCAGGTAACATCTCCACTTGGATCTACTTGTATTTCAACAGATTTGGACTATTTATGTGATTACTCAAAAAAGGAGCTCCATAAGATGGATAATAATATTGATGATACTAAACATGAGTTGGGAGAGCTTGAGGATGAGCTACTCGAGGCTGACTTGCCTTTGGAGTGTATTGGTATCAAATTTTTTATTGGATCGTTGAGTAAGGATGGGGAAATAATTGATGCACACAAGGTGTTCGATGAAATGCATGAGTTTGTGAATGGGAAGAAAACATGAGAGTTTCTCACCCCCATACTCCTCACCAAACCTTAACAGACACCATCCCCAACCCACATACAACCCTACCAATCTTTTAAACCTCCCAACTATATATTTACAACCAACGGTACCTACATTAACATAACGCCACTCACCACAAGCAACCACCAAATTAGAGATTCGGGACATTTTAGGTCAAAAGCTGAACTTGTTGAGAAAGGAGTTGTAGCATATTGCTATTAGTTTGAGGAATACTAAGGGGGGACCATCAATGTCAGAATGAATTAAGGGATCACCTGGTGAAAATAGGGAGAGAGGAGGTGTATAAGGCTACTGGAATCAATGTGGAGTTGCTATTGTCTGAGGCTGGCTCTATCGACATGAATGCAAAATGTGGGAATATGGATAGAGCACATATAGTATTTGACAAGATGCCACAACGTGACATGATTGTCTATCATCCAATGATGCAAGAGTATCTAATAAATGGCCAGTTTGATCTTGCTCTTTGCTACTTGGGAAATGTAGAATGCAGCAAGCTAAATGAACTACGAAGAAGCAAAAAACTGTACATGCTTGAGTTATTAGGGGAAGATGATATTGAAGCCACTGGGGTCATTGAGGAGATGCTAATGTGCAAAGTGATGAGTTATCAGGATGATCCTACCCTCTCAAGATATGTCCTGCTGGCCAATGGACAGAAATGGTTCTAATTTGGGAAGTTGTATACCAATACGTTTAATGGACAAGCAGACATCTACAAGAAGGACCTCAAAATGCAACTTAGTCCTTATCAAGCATTCGTGATCACATACCCAAAAGCTCAGAATATATTTCACTATCTGGGTTATGGAAATAACCTACTGGAATACAAATGTTAGCGGAAAGGAAGGAATTACTTAACAAGGGTGATAGATGAAGAGATTGATAAGGTTGTCAGGGCATAGGATGTAATAAGATTTATTTATGTTGAGGATGTTCTTAATGTCATGGAGGCTCTAAACGGGAAGAGGTTTGAGGATAAGCTCAAGATACAACAAGGACATTTCTAGACAATGCAGATTAGAAAAGCTAAAAAAATTAGTTTCATATTCTTGGTGCATCATCAACTCACTCCTACGAAAAAGAACAACATAAATATTTGACATTTTTCATAGAGGTTGGACACCACAACTTGCATGTATCACCTTCAACTCTTGGTAGGCTCACTTTCTTCATAGATTATGGATGCGACAAGGAACATAATACATTCCTGGAGTGAATCAGCTTCTTTAACGATGTCCTTCTCCTTCTCCATATATGTGTTGGTGCATTTTCTTGGGGTTTAAGCCATGGCACAGACTCGAACATGCATGCAAAGAAACATATTGAGGTACAGATGGGAAGAAACCCAGGTGAGCATTCAGTGGACCAAAACGACTGCCCCCGGCATCTTTTGAAAATTTTGCTTGGACTTGAGCACCGCTATCCTCGTAGTTTCTTGAGGACAAGAAACTTAAGCGGTGGGGATTGTTATGTGGCTAAATTGGGATTGGAATTGAAGGAATTTGGTCTAGGGTTCATAGAGGGGAAATTGGGGAAAGGAAGGTTCTTGGAAGCTTGTTGTCGTTGGTGATTTTAACAAAAGGAATTTGCTAGTCGTGGGTGACAAAGTGGGGAGCTGTCGCCTACCTTTCGCATTTGGTCTTTCGGGTGGCTGGTCGTCCGCTAGTTCGAGCTCATCTCACTGGCTTACTTTCTTTCTTTTTGTGTTTGGGCCCTATGTATGCATAAGCCCGTGTTTTTACTTGTTTATGTAAAGGAAGCCAAATACAATTGAGAATAAATGATATAAAGGATCGAGAGAGGGAACCTCAAAAGCAGGGGAGACGCGAGATGGAATTGGGAAGCGGGTTCTTTGTGAGGGGAGAAGAGGTCCAAAGGGGGGATCTTCAGGCGCTCTGCATAATCGGTGGAGTAGGGAGCGGGAGCGAGAATGGAGCGGAGCTCGGGGGCAACCTGAGACGGAGTCGGGACTGATTAGATAACTAATCGAGACGAGTGAGAGAGAGATAGAGAGAGAGAGAGAGAGATGGAGGCTACCTGAGAAGGAGTTGGGAGAGGGAGCAGGAGCGGAGCTCGGAGGCCGGAGCGGAGGCGGAGGCAGTGCGGAAGCTTGGAGGCGTCAGGGAAGGATTTTTTTCTAGGGTTTTCTTATGAAGTTCGATGCCAAATGGGGGTAAAGTCGGGAAGAAAATGTGAATTTCACATTTCAAGTTGGGTTTTTGGGCAAACCTTATCAACCGGATTTTTCTGGGTCAAATTTTTGGCTCGACCATTCGGTCTAACCAGAAAATGCCCGATTTGTAAGGTTCCCATCCTTACCCTTTTTTAGCCTGTAACCCTTCTGATTTGCGGTACCGCATTTTTAAAAACTATGATATTTGTATGTTTTTTTTATGCTGAAACAAATAATCTGATGAAGTTAGATTTTCTTGAGATTCTCCATTTTTTGGATTTTTTTAATTTCAGATTTGGAATTTAAAATTAAAATTTTAAGTTTGAATTTTGCGAATGTGCTGTTGTGTTATAATTATTTGCCATTTTTTTAAAGGTTAATAATAATGATGATTTGCCATTTTTTTTATAATTTGCTATACTTTTTTTATAAGTTATACTTTGCGATACTTAATGTTCAACTACGGCTTTTAATGAAATCGAGTTTCAAAATTTTGGTTTTTTATGCCACTTGATATCCGATCTATTAGACTGACTAATTTTTAGGTCGAGCCGGGTAGTACTTTGAAAATGTGACAAAGTTGTATCAACAATTATTTCACACCGTCGTATTCTTAAGGTCTCGAATTTGAGACCTAGTTAGGCAAAAATAATTTCTTCAACAGTTGATCCAAGTGTTCGTAGTTACGTAATTTGATTAGTTGTAATAACTAATGTATAAGCATTAAAACTCATAATTGTAAATATATATGTACTCACTTCTCACCAATAATATATGCCCTCCAACTTACTTGCAAAATAAATGTACCCCAGCTTGCACAAAAATACAACTTGAGCTCAATTTTTTGTTCTAGTTAATTTAAGTACGTGCTCCTCACCAAAATGAGCCTACGTAATCTGATACCTGCCACCATTTCATCTTCCCTTATTAATTTTAAATATTGGTGATGAAATTCTTTTAGCTAAATAGATCTTAATTTGAGCTATTAAAAATGCAACAACGTCAAATTTTTGCTAGAAGAATTTTGCAAAATTTTAAAAATCATATCTTATATAAATTTAAATTAATCGGTAGATTACTCGATCAAATAATAATTTTGAAATTAAGAGTAGCGAACGCCCAGATATGGAAAGGAAAAAAATCGAGGAAAAATTATTTTGAAGAAGATAATCTGCAGGAGCGGACTGACCAGAACTAACATTATGTTAACATGGTTATGCTATTCTGTCACTAAAGACCTAGTCCTAATAACGTATCTGCCGTTCGAATTCAGCCTTGGGTGCGGAAGTTCGTACCATCCAGCTGAGAATCGAGTTGGTTCGACTTAACTCCAGTCATATGGAGACTACCATTCAATCGGACTGCAAAGTGGCAGTCGATTTTATAAATGAGTTAACAAACGTCATAGATTGGGCGACCGAGAATACCGTAATTATAACTAGCTTATCTATTTTTCTATTACACCTTTGTAAATTTTATTTTATTCTTAGAGCGACTAATAAGATCGTCAATTGGATTATGACTCATACGCGTTCAAACTCAGTTGCATCCAATTGGGTTCTTGACCCGTCCTTTGAGCTTCGCTCTATCTTGTACCAGGACCTTCCTTCGTAATATCCTGGGGGATCTATTCTCAAAAAAAAAAAACGTATCTGCCGTTTGCTACTCTCCACTTAAAAACTTATGATTTCGAATTATTGTAACGTTAATTTTTTTTAGAGTTTTCACATTTTCAGTGATATTATATGGTCCAAATTTAAATTAGTCAATATAATAATATTTGGATATATAATGGTCTAAAAAAATTGGACATAAATACGGGTTATCATCGACTACGATTATAAAATATCGATTATGATATAAAAAATATAAAGTGTAACATTAAAAAATTTTACATCATAGTTTAAAAATTAATACTTATGGTTAATTAAAAGTGGCAGTTCATCTTTTGCTTTAATGTGTTTTTTTTGTCACATTTGAAATATGTTTAATGTGCTTTTCTACTTGTTTCGAGTTTCATGGACTTACAGCTGTGTAGTTAAACCTTCAAATTAAATTAAATTATACACTTGTTATAAAAGTTAAAAGTTACAAAATAGAAACTAAAAATAAATTTTTTATTTTTAGTTTTTTGGTTAAACTTCAATTCAACTAATGTCAACTTAATTTTACCGCAATTGACAATTTTCGAGTTTATTCAAACCGTGACAATAACCAGAAGCTTACGATTACTAATACATATTATAATTATATTTTTGATCAATAATTTTTAGATCATAATTAATTATTTCATCATTTCACTATGAAAATACTTATGAATTTGACCAAAACATTGTTGCCCAATTTTTGTGGTCGTTAAAAATATCAGAGTTAAACTAAAAGAATTTCCAAATGGGTTAGTTTGTCTCTTTTCGTTCAAAAAATATCAGTTTCTCTTTTCCTTTGTTCATCATAAGCGCCCAAGACCAGACAACCTTTTCGTGTAACGACGACACACACATACCCAGTTTGGTAGTTTTTCTAGAGAAAAACCGACTCGAATCTAGATTTGTCGGGTTTGGGAGATGTCGGGTGGGGGTGAGGAGGGAGAGAGTTTGGAGTACACACCGACGTGGGTGGTGGCCGGCGTGTGCACGGTGATCGTGGCCCTCTCTCTGGCCCTCGAGAGGTTCCTTCATTACAGTGGCAAGTCCCTTAAGAAGAGGAAGCAAAAGTCCCTCTTTCAAGCCCTCCAGAAGGTTAAAGAAGGTCACTTTTTGCCTCATTTCTTGCAATTTTCTTCTGGGTTTTGGTTGGTTTTGGTGATAGGAGGTTTGGTTTAGTTAAAGGAGGAAGCTTTTCCATTTCTCTGGTCTTATATTTCTCATTTTGCATTGTGTTTTTTTCTTCCATTTAAAGTTATGTTTATGTTAGTAGACAACTTTATTCTTGGTGTTTGTAAAGGAATTTGCCCTTTTCTATCTTATAATCTTGTACAGGGAATTAGTAGGATAATCTTGAGTTGGCTCTGTCAGAGTTGGATTGGATGCTGACAACATGAACCCATCATCACCAATCGGAATAACATGGGGACCGGCGGCACACATGAACAACGGCACAACAATTTTCTTTGTAAATTGGTGTGCCGTTGTGATGTGCTGCCAGAGTGATGTGCCGCCGGTCCCATGTTGTTCTGATTGGTGCTGTTGAGGGGTTAGCAGCACCGAATCCAACCCGGGCTCTGTCTTAGGGTCTAAGCCTCTAAGGATGTTGATAAGGAAAATGAAAGACATAACAGGCTATTTAATCCTTTAATTTCTAGTTGGTTTTTGAGCATTTAATCTGGAGTTTTTTCTGCTTGCAGAGTTGATGCTTTTGGGTTTCATCTCGCTGTTGCTGACGGTACTCCAGAACCCAATCACTCAAATCTGTGTTCACGAGCATGTGGTTTCTCATATGCTTCCTTGCCCTGCCAAAGCAGCAGAAGGCCACGAATCCAATTCTACTACTACGACGGAGCATTTCCAGAAGTTCTTTACTGCCGGAGTGTTTGGTCGAGTAAGGCGCCTTCTGGCTGAAGAATCAACATCGGAACCAACTGGTGTTTGTGCCAAGAAGGTAGGATTCAACATTCCCACTCTTGCATTCTTTGTCTAAAGGTGTAATTTCCAGCAACCTTTAGATGCAAAGAAATGATCAGTGGAAAAGATTGATAATGACCACTGCAGCTTCTTGTTGTGTGATGTAAGAACCAGGGAGTGGAGCTCTTTTAAGATTGGGGTTCATTTCTGGACAAGAAATTGGCGTGAATGTGGCCGAAGCTATCGGTGTAATAACTAATGGGCAATATTTTCCTGTCTACCAAAATAACTCATGAAATTTTCTCTTAAATTATGTCATTTTTTCTGCTGTTAGCATTCATGTAATTGCACATTGTCAAGTATTATTCATCACAGGCTGGCTTGCTTTTCTAGCCTGAAAGCGCGTATTGTGAACGTACCTGAATTAGAATGCAGATGGGTAAATAAATGAGATGAAATTAATCGTATTGTGATTCCATCATTGCAATATTTGATCCACGGGTTCTCCTGTTTTGTGCATCTCCGTTTTACCAATTTCTTTCCTTCCACTTGTTCAGGGTAAGGTGCCGTTGCTGTCCGTCGAAGCAATTCATCATCTGCATATCTTCATATTTGTCCTAGCCATTGTTCATGTAGTTTTCAGTGTACTCACTGTTCTTTTCGGAGGGGCTCAGGTGAGTATCAAAGAAAAGTTCTAATAGTACCCTTTTGTCTTCTCATGATCTTTGATTTTTTGTACCCTTCGTCTTTTCAAGATCCATGATCATCTGATTTTATTCTTTCCTTTCATTCCCATTTATCGTTTTATGATCACTTAGATTCGTCGATGGCAACGTTGGGAAAACAGTATTGCAAGAGAACGTTATGACACTGGTGCAGGTAAGAGTGCATCACAACTTGCACATCTTTCCTGAGCCTATTATGAACCCGAAGAAGCATAGCTCTCAGAAACATTTTCCTTACCAAAAGCATTCTGGATAATATGATTTTAGATGCAAAACTGAGATGAGCCATAATTTCTAATTGACTACATTCCTAAGGGGATGACTTCCCGAGCTTAGCGGGGGAAGCAGATTGTTGGTCACGTTGTTTCTTGAGATTTTTCTAAGTCATTCATTGCATTATTCTCTGAATTGTTCCTGCAGTCTTAAAGAAAAAGGTAACCCATGTCCATCAACATGCTTTTATCAAGGAGCACTTTCTGGGTTTTGGCAAAGAGTCGCTCCTGATGGGTTGGGTGGTAAGTAGCCATTTGGAATTTTTGAAAATTATATGTCGGGCCCTCAGTGCCGTAAGACTTTTAATCTCCGTTTTTCTCTTTTCAGAATGCGTTCTTCAAGCAGTTTTATGCCTCCGTGACGAAGTCAGATTATGCGACCCTTCGACTTGGTTTCATCATGGTAATGGCACTAATAGCTTCTTGCATTTTTATTTACATCCACTATCCTGTTGTGATCATGTCTATTTTTTTTCCTCTGTGGTTGTTATCTTATCGTGCTGCAGACCCATTGCAAAACCAACAAGAAGTTTAACTTTCACGACTACATGTTACGGGCCCTTGAAGATGACTTTAAACAAGTTGTCGGTATCAGGTATGTATGATGCAAGAGTACCTTTTGTTGGTTTGACTCCTTCAATCGTGTTTGCTTTCTAATATTGTTGACTTTTGGCATCCTGTATTTTGATTATTTCCCTGGCTGCAGTTGGTACCTTTGGATTTTCGTGGTCATCTTCTTGCTGCTGAACGTGAACGGTATGTTTCAACCAACTATATGCTCCATTGATTGTCACAAGCAATATCAAAATTGTGTTCCAAATCACCCGTATCTTGTATTTGCCTCGCTAGACACAATCTTGTTTATACTTTATAGGCGAAGCATGTCATATAGTTCCTGTTATATTGTTGTATTTTTCTGCATATCTGAAGTTTTGCTCAGAATTTGTTTTCCATCGCGTCTACTGTGCGCCTGTAGCACATTTTGCGTAATGTATAGCCATCCCCAGGTGAAATTAGTCGTTTCTTTGTAGTATTAAAAACGTTTGGGTCTTCGGATTCATGTCCTATACACAGCTGTCTATTTAAATTAAGGCTATCGAATGATCAAGCTTTTGTCGCATAGACTGTGAAGCAATAATACTCGCAATGGTGTTTTCTTTCCATATCTGCAGGTTGGCATACATACTTTTGGATAGCCTTCATCCCTTTTATTGTGAGTGGAATCGTCACTTTATTCTCTTTTTTTGACTTTCCTCTCTCACCATGCACTATTGTTGCCCTGGAGCAAATGCACTGGTTCTTGTTTCTTCGTTAAGATTCCTTTTAACGTTGAAAGTAAAAGTTGTCAACTATTTGTGGATCCAATGGATCTGTTCGTAGTTTGATTTGCTTGTATCTTCTGAGTCAACTTATTCATGGTTGTTCAGCTTCTACTTGCTGTCGGGACGAAGCTGGAGCATGTGATAACTCAGTTAGCTCATGAAGTTGCTGAGAAACACGCAGCTATCGAGGGTGACCTTGTTGTCCAGCCATCGGATGAGCATTTCTGGTTTGATCGGCCTCACATAATCCTCTACTTGATACATTTCATCCTCTTTCAAAATGCTTTCGAGATTGCATTTTTCTTCTGGATTTTGGTAAGTCATCGGTAACATTTTCAATGGCTCGTCATTCACTGGTCAAAACAGAAGATCACATACACACGTTGTTGTTGCAGTTTCAATATGGTTGGGACTCATGCATCATGGGGCAAACGAGGTTTATCATCCCAAGGCTCGTCATCGGGTATAATCCAAACTCTTTTTCTTTTCTACTCTGTCTAGGATTCAGCAGAACCTTCCCCGCCGGCCTTCTTCTCGTGTTGCTCACCTTTCTTTTCCTGTATATATAGGGTGATCATTCAGGTGTTATGTAGTTATAGTACTCTTCCGCTGTACGCCATTGTCTCACAGGTAGGCAATCGATCGCGTTCATATACCAGAGGTTTTTCGTGGTGAGACTTTTTTACTGAATTTTCTCTACCTTCCCTATCCTCTTTTGCAATCAAAATGAAGATGGGAAGTTCCTTCAAGAAGGCTATATTCGAGGAGCACGTGCAAGTCGGAATCCTTGGCTGGGCCGAGAAGGCGAAGGAAAGGAAGAAAGGGTCGAAGGAAGCTGGTGAGGGATCAACTGTCCAAGGACGTTCTCATGGCGGTTCTGCAGGGAACATCCGGAACATGTTTGTGAGTGGACTAAACTCAGCCACTGGAGGCACTAACCAAACAAGCTCGCACAACAGTTCGACGGCCGCCATCGAACTCGGTCAAGTTGGGCACGATGGTTCTAGCCATGACGGGATCCGTCCGTCGACTAGGGAGTAAAAACGCAACAAGCTAAATGTGAAAAAACAGAGCTAGTTCTGTAGAAGTGGTATGACATCCCAGAAGAAAAGTACATGCTTTAGGTTGAGACTTTGAAGTTTTGTACAATGTTTTAACACCTGCGGTCGGACCACCATCCGACTGGTCCAACCACCACCCGGGAATTAATGTAGGGAGGCTAATGTCTTGAAGCAACAGCGCAAGATAATCTGGTGGAGCAGGTGTCTGAAACATGAAAACCAGAAGGAAACGAAAGCGCATAATTTGAGAGTCAATCCGCTGCACGAATGCCTTCTCTATAACATTACGAATTCACAACCATCAATCAGGCTAATCGAATCCTGACAAGTACAGGAACTTGGAGGATAATGGAATGTAACACAGCTCAAATCAAGTGAGAAATTTGGTTCTATAGTAACAAGGACAATCAAGAAATACAGGAACAAAATGAATGAAACTATATAAAAAATGTTTTAAATTTAGTTTTTATTGATGGTGAAGTACTTGTGATTGATACCTTATAGCATAGCACCTTGGCTACTGCTCCAAGTGGTAACAGATCTCACCGTGGTTTCATTTCTTTTTAACTTGCACAATACCTTTAATCTTGATTTTGGTACTTGATTTGCTCTCGCATTCGTTGGTTTGTGAATGCAGATATTGAACAAACTAAGAAGCTTCCTGATTTAAGAAGAGCAATGGGGTTCAGTGGTCCCAAGTGAGTGGTTAATGGGGCATGACTTGTAAAATGAATTAGTTTTGAGTATTAGTGTAGAGGAGAAATAGTTCATGTTTTACCATTCTCATTGGATTTTGACATTTAGGGGACAGTAAACATGATGTAGAAAAAGCTTATACAGATTGTTATATCATGATCTAGCATTGACTTGTCTAATACCTTAATGCCCCCGATCTACTTTGTTATGAACATTGCTTCAACTATCACCATTGATGTAGAGCAGTCTAATTTAGTCTTGTTCCAAGTTTGAATAACAGAGTTAGAATATGTTTGGTTCAGGATTGAACCTAAAGATGACTCCATAGTTGATGAATTGAATGTTCACATTTATACTTGCAACATCTCATGAGTGCTGCAATTTTATGAAGGTTTGTGACTCTTTATCTAAATGCTGGCATTGATCTCAATTATCGATAGGTACTCTACCGATCATGCTGCAGTGTTTCTTTCATTGATGAAGAGCTGGTTGCCGTGTTTATCTGGTTAGGGACAAAAGAAAGACTAGTTAATCAAGTTTATGTTAGCTGCTGCATGCAGGTTTGGTTCTTAAGTTGAGGCAAATGTCCACTTGTGTTCCAGGGCAAGGAATTCATCTACCCTTCTTGGCGCAGACAATGTTGCTGCTTCCACTGATTTGCGTATCCTTTTATAGTTTCCGGACTGTATTCATCTTTTGATTTGGCTCGAGCTTTCTCGCTTATAGGTTGCTATCTTTCTGCTGTCTATCAGTGTTTGCCTATTTGTTATCCTCTTAGAAATCTTTGAGTCATTTGATCAAGAAGATCCACTACTGCATGGAGGTATTTAAAATGGACTTCTTCTCTTGGTGCAACTTTGCTTCAGAGACTGCTTTTTATGCTAAATGTCTTGGAGGTAATACCAAATACATCAAATGAATCAACAAACAGTTTGGTTGACGAGGGTGCATCAATGGTTGACTCTTAAGTTTCTGGACCTTGTTATTTAGCCAAAAAAAGTTTCGGGACTTGTTATTGGTACACATAGCCCGGTATCTTTGGTTTCTGTTGGACCTTGGGCCCATTAGGCAATTATTATTGTGCCTAATTGGGCCCGGGCCCATTAGGCCCATAAGTTGGGTTGGATGGGCCGGTCAACCCGCGTTGGCCGGCCCGAAGCCACGCAAGCGCCACGTCAGCGTGACGTGGCGCTGACATCCTATGTGGCAGTCCACGTGGCGCCACGTGGCAAAGCTAGGGATAACCTTGCCACGTGGCCCGAGTGCCACGTGGCAAAGCTAGGGGTAGCCTTGCCACGTGGCGTGCCATGTGGTGGACACACGATCTGAAGCACCGCGTGGCGTGCCACGTGGCGGACGTGTGGCCCAAAATGCCACGTGTCGCCGCGTGGTGCATTTTGGTTGTCCGGATTTCCCTATAAAAAGGAAAATCTGGCTGGACCAATTTGCAACTTTACCCACAACCACTCAATAAGAAAGGAAAAATTCCGGATTAGTTCCTGAATTTTGATCAGATTTTTTATAGAGGAAATCTCGTGAAAATCAATTACGAATCCGTTCAAACGTGATCGTAATTCGACTAGCACGAAGACGTTGCAGACCCGAGCCTGTGGACCTCTTGCTTCAACAAGTAAGTGATTTATTATTAACGAATTAGTTTGTTAATTAAATAGGTTTAATACGTAATTACTTATTAATTACGCGCCAAAACCGTCAATTGGTATCAGAGCATGGTTGAAACCATGTTTTGATGATGATATGATGTTTTAATTCAAGTAATTATGTGATTTATTGAGTTAAAAATCGTATTAATCGTGATTTTATGGAAAATCATAATCTGTTGGACTTTAATGTAATTAATTTAGAACCAGCGGGACTACATTAAATTTTGCTTAACCACGCGGGCAAATTCGCGCACGCGCGAAACCTTAAGGTACCAATCTAAAATTTGACCGCTTACGTGGCACTTGCGTGTCATGGACCTCGGTGCAAATTTTGGAAAACTTGGGGATTAATTGGAAATTTTCCCAAAAATCCCCAAATCGAAAATAAACCCTAATCGGGCGATTTGGCCGATTTCGCCCGAAATCGAATTCCGTCGATTTCGTCAGAAATCTGACGATTTCGACGCCGTAGATCGACGATGGTCGATTCTCCGGCTTCTCCCCGACGTCCCGATACCACGTTTGTGGATCGACGTCACCGGAATCGCGAGATCGAGGACGACGACGGCGGAGAGGCGCGGAACGGAGAAGACGACCGCGACGGAGAACGGCTGGACGACGGCCCGCGAGGCTGCTACGGCCGTGCTCGCGAGGCCGAGACGAGTCGATTGCGACCGGTCTTGGCCGTTGGTTCGCCACCGAAACGCGGCGGTCGTGGGAGGAGCGGCGGCCGAATTTTTTCCTCGCGCGGGTAAAGAGAGAGAAATCAGAAGGAAAAATATGCGAGGGGCAAAATCATAATTTCACGATTTTTCCCAAAAATATTTATACCCGGGTCAAGAAAATCAAAAAACTGGACGGATTGGCCTGGTTTCTTGGTTCGACCCAACCTGATTTACGGTCAATTTTGACTTAAAATTGGGTTTTTTTCTCTTTTAATTGGATAAAATCAGTTTTTATTCAATTAAAATCCAATAAATTGATAAAAATTTTGAGAAATTTTTGTCAATTAGGTTTATTAAAATTAAATTTTAATAAACTTAAAAATTTTGGAACGAGTTCCGAGATTTGTAAAAGTTAAACTAAAATCACATAAATTGATCCATAGTATGATCATCAAAAAATTGGAAAATGAGTTTTTTAATCCTATTTTGGGAAAATATGAGTATTAACCCAAAATTGAATTACAATTGTTGCAAGATTTGATGGCTACTGGAGACAGGTATCTGAACTTCTGTGCAACAGAACTTCGACAGAAGATTCTGAAGAGCCGTTTACCGCTGCGTGTGCCTAAGGATGACATGTATGTTATCGTTGAGCACATCGAGGCTGTTCACCGGGAGATGCAAGAGTGCATCTGGGCCGGAGGCTATGATCATGGAGAGGACTGGCCCTCCATGTTTCGAGACCTCCTGGTCACGCTGAAAATCCAAGAAGATATGAGTATCTTCTCGGCACCTGAGTTCAATACCCATAGAGATGCTCTCTATGGTTTGATTCACTATCTCGAGGAGAGGGGTCTTCTCAGAGAAATGATACCTTCTCCAGTTCTGGAGCTGAGAAGCGGTTTAATCTTGAACCGCTACCTCGCTAAGGAATACCATTACAGTTTTGCTCCGCTCCTGATCATCTGGATCATGGATTCAATTCCAGTTCCAACAAGTACCTGGAACTTCTCGCTGGATCTTCCTCGCACCCGGTCCCCACAGGATCGTCCTTGGATCAGGATCCAGATATGTATCTGGATTCTCCTACCGGATCGCCTGGACATCCGATCCATGTGTGATTACATGTTATGTTTAACTGTCCCCATGTACATATGTTGTTTTTGGGGGACTTTTGTACAATAGATTGAGACCTTGTCTGAGGGTTTGTGCATGTGCGAGCACACTCAGAATGTACAAATGTATGTGTCAAACATGTAATTAAATAAAGATGTTTGTTTAATTGCTTCCACTTGAATTCACTATCGATGAACTTTAAATGGTTGAAGTTTAAGATTAATACTTGAATGGTGAGGGGAAGCATGCCCGCAACCCACTTCGATTTTGAGATTAATCAAGAACTTTATATCGTTAAAAAGTTATGAATGTATAGTAAATTGTATCATATTGCCAAATCAAAATTCTAATATGTTCTCATATTAAAAATCCCTATAGAGATGTCAGTTGCTTCTAGATCCATCATAGCTGAGCTAAACCGTGAGTTAAAACTCAACGGTGAAAACTATGAGAATTGGAGCATGAAAATCCAATATGTGCTTGAAGAACAAGAGGTTCTGGAGCACATACATGTGATAATGGATGAGCCTGAAGAAGGCACAACTGCTCAACATAAGCGAGATAAGGAAGCTTATGTTATTTGGAAGAGAAAAAACACTACTGCTCGATTGATCTTGTTGAGTTCAATGATGGATGATATCACCAGACAATTTCGCATGCATGACAACGCGAAAGAGTTATGGGATGCTCTCAAACATAAATTCGGAAAGCTTTCAGTGTCGAAGCTGCGTGCTTTGACCATAAGGTTTGATACCTTTAAAAAGCGTCCGGAGGTTCCCATGAGGAAACACTTGAGAGTGATGTCCAATATGATAAGTGAACTGGCAGAGGCTGGTCACATACTCAGCAACGAGCAGCAGATTCAAGCTGTCATCCGTTCTCTACCACCAAGTTGGGAACAGATGAAGATGAATCTTACCCATTCTGATCATTTGGTAACATTTGATGATGTTGTCAGACACCTTGAGCTGGAGGAAGATCGCCTCCTAGCTATGAAATCCCACCCTGAAGCCCATTCGATTTGTTCGACTGGGAATGGTGGAAAAAAGAAGAAAGGTAAATGTAAGGGTAAGTGTAAACAAACTCCAAAGGCTGAAAACCATGGAACCAAGTTGGATGGCTCCAAGGCTAAAAAGAACAAGCGGTTTAACATTTCAAAAGTGAAATGTTTTAACTGTCAACAGAAGGGACATTTTGCAAAAGATTGCAAGATGCCTAAGCAGGTACATCTAAACTCAAGTGTGAGTAAGTTGTATGTATCCTCTTGTACTCTTCTAACCGAGTCACATTCTATGTGGGTGATTGATTCAGAAGCGACAGACCATATAGCTAGAGACCGTGGTTCGTTTTGTTGAGTACAGGCGGTTGCCGGCTGGAGCAAAAACTATTTTTGTCGGTAACAACTCGTGCGTGGATGTGAAAGGCCTGGGCACTTGTAGATTACACCTTCGTGGTGGTCGTGCCCTTCTTTTACATGACGTGTTGTTTGCTCCAGACATACGAAGGAACCTGATCTCAGTTTTGGCCTTAATTCTTTAGGTTTTCGATTGTCGTTTGAGAACGACACCGTTAGATTATTTTTGGATGATACCTATTTTGGCCTTGGATATATATCGGAAGATTTTTTGATTCTGGATATTGATCCTTGTGAAAAAATTTCCTTTCTCACTAGTTCAAACTCATCAGAGGATGATATTAAACTATGACATTCTAGACTTGGCCATATCGGTCAGAATCGTTTAAACCGTCTAGCTAAGGCAGGACTGTTGGGCAATATAGAGAAATCTATATTACCTAGTTGCGTATCCTGTCTAGAAGGGAAAAGCACTAGAAAACTTTTCGGTAATGGGGCTAGAGCCAAATTTCCACTACAATTAGTCCATTCTGACATATATGGTCCAATGAACGTGAGGGTAAGGCATGTTGCATATTACTTCATCACCTTTATTGACGACTATACTAGATATGGTCTGATATACCTGATTTTTCACAAGTCTGAAGCCTTAAACTGCTTCATGACATACATGAATTTTGTTGAGAATCAGAAGGACAGAAAGATAAAGGCTTTACGAACTGATCGTGGATGTGAATATCTTTCTGATGAGTTCAAAGCTCTATGCATTGAAAAAGGAATTGAACATCAGTTGTCCATTCCTTATACACCACAGCAAAATGGAGTTGCTGAAAGAAGGAATAGAACCCTTCTTGATATGGTTAGATCGATGATGGCAGAGGCAAGTTTGCCTATATCATTCTATGGAGATGCGCTCCTGACTGCCACATACGTTCTAAACCGTGTTTCCTCTAAGTCTGTTATAGCCACTCCTTACGAAATGTGGACAGATCGGAAGCCCGATTTATCCTATTTTAAGCCATGGGGGTGTGCGTCCTATGCCCATTCTACCTCAAGTGCTTTCGGTAAATTAGGACCGAGAGGTAGAAAAAGTATCTTTATAAGATACCCTGAGGTATCTAAAGGGTACGTATTCATGGGTGAACTGGACAATGGACAAATAACAGAATTTGAATCACGCGATGTCACATTTTTGGAAAATGAATTTCCAAAGTTGGGAGAGGTTAGTAATGACCTTACCCTTTATGAGACAAATGAACCAGAGTCATCTAGATCACTTCTTCCGAGTGGGAGAATTGAGGAGGAAGACAGAGATTTTTTAACTCAAAATAATCCGGAAGGTCGTGATCTGAGTCATGAAAGGGAGGTAATTCCTTATTCCAGTGGGAGTACGGTATTTCTACCTAGTGGGAGTGCGATTCCTGGATATGATGAATATATGAGAGATGTTTATCAAAACTGGGAATACCATAGGTCTAGCAGAACTAGCATACCACGCCGACGATTTGACATCGAAGGCGAGGCTAATGCATTCTTGGTATCACTAAAAAAATTTGGTGGTCCAAGAGAAATTCTTCTGGCCATCATACAGGATGAAGATGAACCTAAAAATGTATCTGGAGCATTGTCATCTCCAAAACGTGATGAATGGATGAATGCAATGGATGAAGAAATGTCTTCTATGATCAAAAACCAGGTTTGGGATCTGGTTGACCTACCTAAGGGGCGTAGGGTAATTAAAGATAAGTGGATTCTCAAAATCAAGCGCAATGCAGATGGCAGTATCGAAAGATACAAAGCGTGTTTGGTTGCCCAAGGGTTTAAACAACAGGCTGGGATAGACTATGAGGAGACTTTTGCACCTGTTGTTAGATTTACGTCAATTAGGGTCATTTTAGCTATGGTTGCTAACATGAATCTAGAACTACATCAAATGGATGTAAAGACTGCTTTTCTCCACGGAGAATTGGATGAAGAAATCTATATGATTCAGCCTGAGGGCTACATTCAAAAAGGCTGCGAACACAAAGTTTGCAAATTGAATAGATCAATTTATGGCCTTAAGCAGTCGTCTAGACAGTGGTATATTCACTTTCATAATACGATCATGCAGCATGATTTTATAATGATAGACGAAGATCACAGCGTCTATGTTAAGCGATCAGGGAAGAAGTTTGTTATCATCACTTTGTATGTTGATGACATACTTTTAGCTGGAAATGACATGGGATTTCTTGTCGAAATCAAAGATTGGTTTTCTTCCAACTTTGAAATGAAAGACATGGGTGAAGTGGATTACATACTCGAAGTTAAGATTTTGAGAAATCGTTCGAAAAGAATAGTATCTCTTTCACAAGAGATATATATTCGCAAAGTAGTAGAACGTTTCAATTGTGATCACAATAATCCAAAGTATGTCCCATTGGTTAAAGGTCATAATTTGTGTAAGGACATGTGCCCAAAAATAGCTAAATAACGTAGGGACATGGAGAAGATTCCTTATGCCAATGCAGTTGGATGCCTGATGTACGCAATGATGTGTACTAGACCTGACATTTGCTATGCTGTTGGGATAGCAAGCAGATATCAGTCTAATCCAGGCAGTGCTCACTGGAAGGCTGTCAAAGAAATTTTGAAATATTTGAACACTACTGCAGAATACTCCTTGTGCTATCAAGGCCGTGACCTGATATTGAGTGGCTATACTGATGCTGATTGTGGAGGTGATGTGAATAAGAAAAAGTCTACATCTGGATTCATTTTCTTGTTGAACGGGAGTGCTGTCTCATGGAGCAGTAAGAAGCAAACATGTGTATCCCTGTCAACAATGGAAGCAGAATATGTAGCTTCAGCTCATGCTGCACAAGAAGTGGTATGGTTGAAGAGATTCTTAAGCCATCTCTCCCTGATCAACTCGACGGAGCCAGTGAGTCTATTCTGCGACAACCAGGCAGCTATAGCATATGCTAAGGATCCTAGATTCCATAGCAGGGCTAAGCATATAGATATTAAATTTCACTTTGTGAGAAATTTAATAAAATATAAAGAACTGTATATGAAACACATATCTACACGAGATATGGCCGCAGATCCAATGACTAAAGCATTACCTCGAGAAGTGTTCGAGAAACATGTTAAGTCACTGGGTTTACGATGGTTTCATTTGTAATCCAATTAGTTGGAATAAAGGATTTTTATTTGGCAATATGAGTTAAATGTGAAACATGTCGGACAGAGAAGTAGCCCACTCACACGGGTGTTTACCTCAATGGGAGTCAAGAAGTTGATTCCTAGATGAGATGAGACAGTTATTGGACATACATAAGTGCATGTCCTATGACGGAATGCCGTCTTGCTTAAGAGCAAGTTTCCTTATGGGATGCAGGAATAAGTTGCTGCATTTGGATTTTCTACAATCCATATGATAAGATATAAGTGGAACTTATCATACTGTCTGTCCTATTAGCCTAGAGTTAAGCTAAGGCTAATACTCTAGTATGGTGTTAAATGACATGTGTTCATTTAAAAAGGAAAGTACACCGTAACACGTAATCAGTATCATGTGTGCTACTCGACCACTGGATGTGATGAAAATATTGAGTGATTTCACAATCCCTGGTGTGAGACCAATTTTCGAGAACTGTGATTCCCGAAACCTAGCCTTAAGATCCTAAACGTATTCTGGAAGTATGATCCAGTGCTGCTAGCTTGGAAAGTTCATGAAAAGGTTATGGCATAGCGATTCGACCTGGCAGGGCTGACCAAAAAAGCAGGCTGTATCATTATGAAATGAATATAGTTAAGGGAGAAGGAACTATGTTCATCACATTCTGAGTTTCGTGGTTCAGGTGCACCAATTGTATTGAAAAGTACAATAGTGAACCCGAATATAATTGTTTGAAATCACTGATGTGAACAATGGAATGTGACATGAGTCCTGGGGTAATAGCATACATTATACAAGAAGGTTGTCGAGATGCTACTATTCAAGTAGTCTGAGTGTCTGTGCTCTTGAATTTGGCTTAACATACTCGACGTGTGCTGGTCGCACGAAATCTTTTAAAGAAATCTGATAACTGTTGATCAAGGTCAATAATAATTGAGTGGGAGATGTTGGACCTTGGGCCCATTAGGCAATTATTATTGTGCCTAATTATGCCCGGGCCCATTAGGCCCATAAGTTGGGTTGGATGGGCCGGTCAACCCGCGTTGACAGGCCCGAAGCCACGCAAGCACCACATCAGCGTGACGTGGCGCTGACGTCCTATGTGGCAGTCCACGTGGCGCGCCCACATGGCGCCACGTGGCAAAGCTAGGGGTAGCCTTGCCACGTGGCGGAGGACATGTGGTCCAAAGTACCACGTGGCGCTACGTGACAAGGCTAACCCTAGTTTAATCAAAGCTAGGGGTAGCCACGCCACGTGGCGGACACGCGGTCTGAAGTGTCACGTGGCGGACGTGTGGCCCAAAATGTTACGTGGCGCATTTTGATTGTCCGGATTTCTCTATAAAAAGGAAAATCCGGCTAGACCAATTTGCAACTTTACCCACAACCACTCAATAAGAAAGAAAAAATTCTGGATTAGTTCCTGAATTTTGATCAGATTTTCTATAGAGAAAATCTCGTAAAAATCAATTACGAATCCATTCAAACGTGATCGTAATTCGATTAGCACGAAGACGTTGCAGACCCGAGCCTGTGGACCTCTTGCTTCAACAAGTAAGTGATTTATTATTAACGAATTAGTTTGTTAATTAAATGGGTTTAACACGTAATTACTTGTTAATTACGCGTCAAAACCGTCAGTTTTCAATCTAGACGTTGTTAATGGTTCTTTGGCATGATTTATATGGCTCTTTGATTCATAATAATAGAATGTTATAAAGATCACTGTGTAAGAGCCATAATAATAGAATGTTATAAAGATCACTGTGTTAACTTCTTTTGATATTTCTACAGCAGTCACCCGTTGCTTGTTCTTCTTAAAAACAGTAGGCAGCAATGTTCTATAAATAAATTAGCCTTGATGGATGTAATGATTTAGTCATAAATTAAAGACTCGTAGATCAACTCATTAAAAAAATTGAAAAAATACGGAGTATAAAATATACTAGGAGGGGTAGGGGGCAATCTAGATATAACTTGGTGGCAAATTGTTGGGAACGATTTTGATTTTTTGGATTTTTTTTTACCGACTTATTATATGACAGCACAATGGTGTATTACCCATCCATATAGCTAATACCATTTGATGGGATAATGCTTTGTTGTTGACTTTGTATGAAATGATTGACACTTTATCTTCAAGTGGGTGTCTATATACTCGAGTCAAAGTCACTTATCATCTGATTTTGGTTGTATGCGAACCAGCGTCAGATCATCTTGTTGAATTTCTTTTTCTTTGAGATCTGACCTCTTTTTTATACGGGATGCAGCTACGAAAAATATCGGACGGCTTGTTGATAAATCTTCGAAGGTAGAATACCATTCTCATAAAAAACTATCGGACATTTATCTTACATTTAGATTTTTAGAAACAGGTGATCTGACCGACTATCTCTATAGACCAACACAGGTCTTTTCTAGCGTATTTTGTTCTCACTCATACGCATCCCGAAAACTTCCCAGGAGGTCACCCATCCTGATCCTACTCCCAGCCAAACGCGTTTAACCATGGAGTTCTCTCAGGATGTGTGCTGGAAGAGAAGGTACACGTTGTTGATATGTATAGTACCAATCAAATCACTTAAGCGGTTCATACAGAACAGATCAATAACAGAGTATCACAATCACCCCTCCTTATGTTGGGAAACAATAATAAGCCAACAATGACAAAGAACAAAATCGAAACGAAGAGCATGAGTGATTTGGTCACCCAGTTAGACAAAAATATCTACGTCTGGGGACGTGCCAAGCCAGAAATTTTTCACTAGATTTCTTGAACGTCACTATACTTTTTGCCACATATTACAATGGGTCTTACATGAGTTTATATAGAGGAGCAACCCTAGAAAGAGTGGGGTCATGAAACAAACAAAATAAGAAATGAAATTAAGGCTGTTAGCCAGACCTAGCGGTCGCTATCCCCCTAGCGGTCGCTGGGTCCTCAGATTTCAACTTTTCTGTTCCCCCCCACCCCCCCCTCCAGCGATCGCTAGGGGCCTAGCGTCCGCTAGGTCCTTCACAAAACTTCTCCTTTCACTCGACATCCACTTGGCGGGTGCTCATACTCATGCGTGCTCTTCACTTGACCATCCAACGCCTTCTCAGAGTACCAAACGGACTCCATAACCCAATAATCTCCGACCTGGAGACTGACCTCATCACTTGTCACTTGTCACTTGTCACCATTCACTAGATGATCTTTTTCACTGCATTTGGCACGGCAGGCCTCTTCTCAGTTCATTAGGCCAACTGAAGCCATGTTTTGCTTCAACTTCTCCAAGGCAACCCCCTTGGTCAACGTATCTGCAGGATTCACGGTTTCTTCAATCTTCTAAAGTTGCAAGATCTTCCTCTCCAAGAGATGTCGTATATAGTGATACCTCAGCTCAATGTGCTTAGTCCTTGAGTGGAAAGCAGAATTCTTTGCCAAGTGAATCGCACTCTGACTGTCACTGTAGAGTACACTGTCTTTCTGCTCCTTTCCCAACTCACCCAAGAAGTTCTACAACTATACCATCTCTTTGCTCGCTTCCGTCACTGCGACATACTCACTCTTTGCAGTTGACAAAGCCACTATCTTTTGCAACTTTGAAGCCCAGGAGATCGATGTCCCTCCTAGCGTGAACACATACCCTGTAATGCTCCTTCTCCCGTCAAGGTCACTAGACCCCAAGTCCGCATCAACATATCCTGTCAGCTTCACTTCACTGCCCTGGAAGCATAGGCTGCGTTTGTTACATATTCAGGATAGGACAGACCAGTACAATATAGCACAAGACAGGCTAGGACATAAATTTTTTTGTTCTTATCATATGTTTGGAAACGATTAAGCAAAGTTTGACAAATATACCCTTCTTCTCCAAAAGTTGATTCTCTGTAAAACCCTAACTAAACAACTATCACTTTTCTCAAGGGGAAAAAACACACAGAAGCCCCATAAGTACAAGTTGTAGAGATTTCAACTAGTAACAGAGAACAATACCTGAGCACCATAAGGTACCCAGAGCACATACCCACGTACAAGTCACACAAAGGAGCAAGCCATAGGCAAACATCCAAGTACAGTAGTGACGAGAGCAGCAGCTCAAACCTTGAAACATTAATGAGGCAAGTGAAGAAGAAATGCCCGCTGAAGATAAGAACGGTGGAGAAGGATTCAGCGACGAGAGCAGCCCAAACCTCGGAACATTAATCAGACAATATTAAACCTAAATACTAGAGAGAAACTAAAACTCCTTTGTTATTTGCTAAATAAAAGATGTTTGAGAAGAGAGAGATAAGAGTTATAGATCTATATAAAAAATAGCCATTAGAACTTAGAAGAAAGTGAACCCAGGAAAGATAAAGAAGGGGGTTGAAGAGGGTAATATTGGAATATTAATGTCAATAAGTTTCAGGCGTAGGACACACTTTCTTGTCCCACGTGGGAGGAAGGGACAGTTTTTAAAGATTGGACGGAACAAAAATTGATTTTTGTCCTAGCCTATTTTCACTCCAAACATCAAATGGGACCAAATTTGTTGTCCAGGCCCGTCCAGTCTTAAGAAATAAACGCACCCATAGGGCCTTCTCAGTAGTACCTCTCAAGTACCCTAGGATCCACTTCACTGCCAACCAATGCTGCTTGCCCGAATTATTCATGTACCTGCTCACAACTCCTACCGCATATGCGATGTCTGGCCTTGTACAGACCATAGCATACATCAAGCTCTCCACTGCTGATGCATAAGGAGTCTTCTCCTCCTCACTCTTAGGTGAATCCTTGTTAGACAACTTAAAGTATCCACTCAAGGGTGTACTCATAGGTTTGGCTTTCTGCGTGTTGAACCTCTCCAATACCTTCTTGATATAGTCAGCCTGCGAGAGAAGTAGCTTTCCTGCTACTTTGTCTCGCTTAATTCTCATCCCTAGGATCTGTTTAGCCTCACCCAAATCCTTCATGGCAAATCTCTCAAACAATTGCTTCTTCACCTTGCTCACTTCTCTAGCACTTGAGCCTGCTATCAACATGTCATCAACATAAAGTAGGACGATGATATAGCTATTGTCAAACTTCTTGAAGTAACAGCAATGATCTGCCTCACATCGCACAAACTCTATCTCGTGTATAAATCTATCGAACTTCTTATACCACTGTCTCAGAACTTGCTTTAACCTATACAAGCTCTTCCTTAACCTGCACACAAGTCCACTGTTACCTTCCGACAAGTATCCTTCAGGCTGTTCCATGTAAATCTCCTCATGTAGATCACCATGGAGAAAGGCTGTCTTCACATCCATCTTCTCTAACATCAGATTCTCTGCAGCTACCATACTCAACACCATTCGAATAATGGTTAGCTTCACAACATGAGTGAAAATATCGGTAAAATCAATACCGTATTTCTGATGAAATCCCTTCATAACCAGTCTCGCCTTGTAATGCTGTGTGCCATCCACCGCTTTCTTAACTCTATAAACACACTTATTTTGTAGTGCCTTCTTGCCTTTTGGGAGTTTGACCGATTCCCAAGTCTCATTACTCCTCAACGACTCCATCTCGTCATCCATTGCAAGCTTCCACTTGCGCACCAACTCACTCTGATGTGCTTCTGTAAAATTCTCCAGTTCTCCTCCATCTGTCAAAAGGATATAATAGTTAGTAGGTGAATACCTGTCCGGCAACTTACAATGTCTGGTGGATCTCCGCTGCGGAACCACTGGCGGTGGAGAACTTGGTTTTGCCTCCTCCTCGGCCCCCTGGCCATTCAGTACTTTCTTGCTCCCACCCAAGTTCGAGATGTCTAACTCGACCATCTCACTGCTAGAACTCTCTGCATCATATGCACTCCCCCTGTCCTTGTACATCACCTTCTCATTGAATATGACATCTCGACTCCGAATGACTTTGCGACTTCCCTCGTCCCAAAATCTGAAGCCAAAATTATCTCCTTCATACCCAATGAACGTACACTTCATGGACTTGGCATCCATCTTGCTCCTCTCAACTGCATTAATATGAACATACCCAATACAATAAAATACACGAAGATAGAAAAGATCAACCTCCTTATCACTCAAAGCCTCCTCTGGTATCCATTCTCCAAAGGAGCTGACGGTCCTCTATTGATCAAGAATGTAGCAGTGTTGACTGCATCCACCCAAAATATCTTCGGTAGACCACACTTTAACCTCATGGCTCTGGCCCTCTCATTGAGTGTCCTGTTCATCCTCTCAGTGATGCCATTCTGTTGGGGGGTTTCAGCTACTGTCTTCTCCATGTGATTCTCATTCATTGCACAGTACTCCTTGAACTCTTGGAGCTCTCCGCCATTATCCGATCTCAAGCACTTCACCTTAAGACATGTCTCTTTCTCAACTAGGACTTTTCACTTTTTGAAGGCGTCGAAGGCACCATACTTATGTTTCAGAAAGTAAACCCATATCTTCCTTGTATAATCATCAATGAAGGTCGTGTAATATGACGTACCATCCAAGGATGCCACTGGTGCTGGGCCCCACAAATCACTATAGACTAACTCAAGTTTTTGCTCCTTCAGGGACCTGCCACCTCTAGAAAAGCTCACTCTCTTCTACTTTCTAAGGACATAATGCTCACAAAGACCGATATCAACTGTCTTTAAGCCTGGTAGCTTTCCTTCCGAACATAGTACCTTCATCCCCTTCTCACTCATGTGGCCAAGTCGACTATGCCACAACTCTGCATCGTCTGCTGCACCTGTAAGACCAATGCTATCATGGGTGTTTTCGTCATATAGAACGTACCTTTCTTCAAACCTCGAGCCACTATCATAGCTCCCTTGGTAATTTTCCATGACCTGCAACCAAAGGTCACCGCATAACCTTCATCATCCAGCTACCCTACTAAAAGAAAATTCCTCTTTAACCTAGGAATATGCCTCACCCTCTTCAACACGCAACAAAGATCCATTTGGTGTGCTGATTCGAACATCCCCTTTGCCCACAACCTACATCAGCTCATCATCTGCTAGATAAACCATGCCATAATCACCTGGGGTATATCGCTTCATCATCCCTGCGTCACTGCATGAATAGAACAATGCTCTAGAATCCAGCACCCACGCCTCCAATGGACTACTCACACTCAGGACCAACACCTCTCCATGGTCATCTGTTGTTACGTTAGCTGACTTGTCCTCCCTCTTTGGTTCCATACACTGATCCTGAAAGTGACCATACTGATCACAATTCCAGCACTGGACCGAGCTCTTGTTCTTCCTCAAACCCTTCTTCGATTTGGACTTCAACCTGCTCCGGTCCTTCTTCGACTTTCCCCTTGATTCAGACCTCCCATATTTCTTGCACTCAAAGCTGCACCCGATTTTACTCCAGATTCTCTCCTACGGATCTCTTTGCTCATGATCAAATCTCTCACCTCATCCAACTTAAGTTGTACTTTCCCCGCTGAGGCACTGACTGCAATCATAGTACCATTCCAGCTCTCATGTAAAGAACTCAACAAAATAAGGGCTTGTACCTCATTATCGAAGTTGATCTTAACCGAGCTCAACTGGGCAATCGTTGTGTTAAACTCGTTAAGATGCTTGGCCACTGTTGTACTCTCTGCCATCTTGAGGTTGAACAACCTCCTCATCAGGTGCACCTTGTTTGCGGCGGATGACTTCTCGTACATCTCGGATAAAGTCTCTAGCATCTCCTTGGTAGTCTTTGATTTTACCGTATGTAAGGCAACGTTCCTGGACAACGATAAATGCACCACGCTCATCGCCTTCCTGTTCAGCAACTTCCACACTCTTCTTTCTTCATGTCTTCGGGCTTCTTCCCACCAAGAGGTTGGTGCAAATCCTTGCCATACAGATAGTCCTCTATCTGTATCTTCCAAAACCCATAGTCCATGCCATCGAATTTTTTCACGAGCGACTTCCCTTCACCCATCATGACTGCTCCCACAGCCCTCTAACATTCAAGCTCTGCTACCAATTATTGGGAAACAATAATATACCAGCAATCACAAAGAACAAAATTGAAATGAAGAACACAAGCGATTTGGTCACCCAGTTTGACAAGAATGTCTACGTCTAGGGGCGTGCCAAGCAAGAGATTTACCACACTTTTTGCCGGACCTAGCGGTCGCTGGGTCCTCAGATTCCAACTTTATATTTCTCTCCCCCCAGCAATTGCTAGGGGCCTAGCGTCTGCTAGGTCCTTCATAAAACTTCTCCTTTTGCTCGCCATTCACTTGGCGGGTGCTCGTACTCACGAGTTTTAGATGCGTTTTAAATCCATTCTGAGCATTGTGTCTGGTTTGGCTCTGGCGTGACTCTGAAGGTACATTCACTCACATTCACAATTGGATATTACAACAACTTGCTTGTTTCCTTTACTCGTTCATCGAAACCTTTAATGGCTATATTTCTTTAGGGGAGAGTGAGCATTCTTGCGGATTTCGGGACGTTGCTAGAAATTCCGGACGGCGCAATGCTCAAGGATCGGGTAAGTTGCTGATATTATTTCAATTGGTAGGTAAGTGAGGTGTAGCTAAGAAATGGTGGCACCTAATTCACTTGCTCGGATTCCTTTTTAACTAGTCTTTCTTCCTTTCCAGCCGGCAGCCTATTTGGAATCCCAAAAGTGATGAGAGTTGGTTTCCAATTCCTGAGTTTTAAAAGACAATGTGTATTTGGAACCATTTTTACTCAGGAAAGGTATTCTATGTCTGTCCAAAACTCAGGAAAGTGATTCCTTTAGAAAAAATGGTCGAAATTTTAAGGACCAAAAATGGAATTGTGCGTAAATACCAATTATACCCCTTAACACTCTCCTCCTCTCCTTCAACCTCTGCGACTCCCACCCCATGCCACTAGCCTACCATTTCCTCATCCGTTTCCTGTCCCGTCCAGCCCGCCTACACCAGACCCTCAAGTACTCGACCATCTTATCAAGTTTCATGAAGAATTGGACGGGAGACATGTTTGGCAGAATTCCCAGGCTCCGCTGCACCCCTTCTGCTGACTCTCTTGATGCTTTGCTCTCCATATTGTGTAGAGACAGAGAAGGGATCAAATGGGTACCTTGGGTTTTGAGGAGCAACGTGGAGCTTGGTATGCGCTTAGAGGAATGGTATTGATTGTTGCTCTTTATAGGGTCGATAGGGTTGGCCACGCTATTGAGGTTTTTAATTGTACGGTCAATGCCTATGGGAGCTTTGAGGTTATTGGGTTTCTTGGGGAGCTGAGGAAGTTGGGATTTTCTCCTATTGTTTTGGATTTTGAGATGGTGATTAAGTTTTTGGTGGATGGGTGTAATGAGTATTATGGCTTTGGATGTTCTATTTTTATTGCCATTAAGAATTAGAAATGGAATCATTTCCCTTACAATATTGATTCCAAATAAGGTGTTCAAGATATACGTCATTCGGCCGAGGAATCGCTCGATTCTGGTTTGTTTTTCATTGGTAGGAGATAGAAAAAGCATTATGTTTTACACTTCTGATTGTATTTGTTCTTCTCTCTAACCAACTTTGCATCTGGTTTATCATAAATCATCCTGATTCGAAGTGGAAGCCTCCCGACGAGATCCGATCACTCGAATATTAGCGGCGATCGATCGATCGACATTGTTTTACTGATTAATCGTCACGATAAAAAAGAAATTCTGCAGATTCTTTCCAAGGTAAAGTCGTCACTTTTGGGATGTTGTTCTCTCTACTGTTTGAACCTCCAGGTTGTTAAAAACGAATGCTTGGAATTGTTTTAGGGTTTCAAGATGTGCTTTAAAAGTGACACAATTCACATGAATTTTTTTCTATAACTTTTTCACAAGGGCATAATATGATGCATCATCATATGGAAAAATCGACAATGGCAATTCAAAGTCGAGCAGGTATTTTCAGATATGCGAAATAAAGTCCAAATCTTTGCATTTAATTCTGGACATCCTAATTCAATGGGTTAACCAAATATAAGCCAATGTAAGAATTTTGAAATGAATCTTTTATTTTTAAGCCAATCAAACGTGAAGATAACAATTTGCAAATAAATTCTAAAAACTAAAATGAACTTCCCAAGCATAATAACTAGATGAATCCCCAAATAACTTGAAAAAATAAATAAAATAGTGTTGGGATGGCGAGAAATAGGAAAGGCTTATTTCCTATTCCTATTCTGACTAGGTTTTGGACTCCTAATTAGACCTAGATAGGTTACTTGTACAACAAGGGTTTGCCTCTATATAAAGGCATGTTACCCTAAGGTTTTGTATGGCTTTGTGACTCGGAAACTCATCAATAAAAGTTCTCCTTTGTCTCCGTGGATGTAGGCATTAGGCCGAACCACGTTATCTCTTGCGTCCGTGTTCTTTGCGCGTATTGTTCTCTAAGTTGCTGAATTCTTAACAAGTGGTATCAAGAGCTAAGGTTGGAGGATGTCGAATCACGGCGCGAAATTTGCTCTTGTGAAGTTCGATGGTTCATTGAATTTCGGGTTATGGCAAAGGCGTGTCAGGGATCTCCTCGTGCAACAAGGGATGGTTATCGCGCTCTCGGAGAAGAAGTCCGAGAAGATGGAGGAGCAAGAGTGGGAAGAGTTGGAGGCCAAGACAATAGCGAAGATTCGCTTGTGCTTGGCGGATGATGAGGAGCCACCAGCTGGGTTGTTGAAGAGGATCCAAGTCGGAGTCAAAGAAGTTCAATGGAAGTGGCTTCAAGTGCTGAGAAGGGCGCATGAAGGGGACTATCCAGGACGAACTGGGGATCAAGACAACGAGGAGGGATCTACATCCACAACCATGGCCACATGTTCAGACGGGTCAGATGGTGACTGGCTTTCTGTTTCATCAAGTCCAATGCATCCTGGTAATCTCTTTTTGTTAGGGACCTTGAATTATAACAATGATAGTTATAAAGGTATGCTAATGAAGGTGGAGAAGGATGCGATGGTAGGGATGAAGGGTGAAAGAAAATACCTATAGGTTAGTGGAGAACATTATTATAGGTAGAGTCACATCAATGGGTCTGATGAAGTAGAAAAAAGCTCAGGTCATATGAGGTTGGTTCGTATGAGAGAGCAAAGGCTTGACATGGATGGTTTGAGTGTAGTTGGGATTCGCGAAGACATGGATAGCAAGCTATGGTTGTTTCGTGGAGGCATGGTTGGCAAGGAACCATGGTTGTCTCGGAGAAGCTTTGTTAGCTGGGCTCCGCTATGGTTGTCTAAAGGAACGTGCACGTCAAAGATGTTGGGTAGGTTTTGCATGGGGAATGCGAAGCCGTTGGTAGCACCACGGGCGAATCGGGTATCTCACTCAAGGCCGAACGGTGGAGTTCGTGGCATGTCGAGGGTTCTACTTGGTGGAAGAAAAGGTTGTCCTTTGTATGCTATGGCATGTAACATTGGTTTGAGATAAGAAGGTCCAGCGGAAAAGTAGTTCGAGGTTGCGGAGCATGGGGCTGACCGAAAAATAGAGGGCGTGTCTATTGGTCGCAGGGTTGCTTCAGCAGGTGGACTTGCTAGTTGGGGTTCGATGGAGGTTGGAGGAAATAGGCCAAGCAAGCTCAGAAACTCGAGTTTGGGGGCTGGCTCCAAGTGATTGAACAAAAGGTGAAGAGAAAGTTGAGATGGTCTTATTGATGCAGTTATCTATGGTCCGAGATAGAGTCGGTGGAGTCAGATTGGTTTTGCAAGATCTCATGGTTCTTCATGGGGCGGTGTTTTGTCAAGGTGGAGTTTGTTGAAGTTCGGGTGGAGCTTCATGGTTCTTCCACGAGATGATTTCTCGCTAAGGTGGAGATTGTTGGGATGACGAGAAATAGGAAAGACTTATTTCCTATTCCTATTCCTATTCTGACTAGGTTTTGGACTCCTAATTAGACCTAGATAGGTTTTGTATGGCTTTGTGACTCGGAAACTCATCAATAAAAGTTCTCCTTTGTCTCAGTGGATGTAGGCATTATGCCGAACCACCTTATCTCTTGTTGTGTTCGGAGGCTTCGGTGTACTTAATTAGGATCTATGGCAGTCGAGGCAAGTGTTGGACACTTTCTCCGTAAGACGAGATTGCCCCGTATATTTCAGTGCGGTACGGGCTACGGCAATCGTCCCCAAGATACAACGATTGTTCGGGCGTTTCCAAGAACGTTGCACACGTATCTCGAAACTTTTGGACGAACCCTTATATACCCAGAACTCGGGCAAAATACTTAAGGCTCCTCCAGACGATGCGCACGTGCGCCACAAAGCGCCCATTGCGACCTACGTCCAATGCACCATGCGCACACGCACCATCCTCACCGCGGTCCGAGTTGGCTATCCTTCCATTTGGTCAACTCATTTCCTAGTCAACAAGGAGTTTCTCCTTATAAACTAGGAAATGTTTGTGCCACTTTCCAATGTGGGATAGCACTTTCCTTTTCCTTTTTGGGCCTCCCACTTTGGGCCTTTCCACTTTGGGCTTCGCATTGAATTTTCATTCAAGCTTTTCCAACATCTCTTGCGTCCATATTCTTTGCGCATTTTGTTCCCTAATTGCTGAATTCCTAACAAATAGAAACACTAAAAAGTCTGGAAAAAACTCTAGGCATGACCAATCAATTTTTTTTAATATGTAAATCAAAAGGAGGACTTTATTATTAAGCATGAGGAAGTTCAAGTTCCGATGAATTGCATGGAAATGTATAAATAGTAAGCACTAGTAAAATGCAATTAAATTTACTCTACTAACTTAGTTCAATGGTAAGAGTGAGGTGAAGATTTAAGATTGTACTCGAAAGAAACGCAAGTAAATCAATATTTCGGGACCATTTCAAGATTCTCGTATGATTTTACTTAGTCTCCAAGTTATTGACCCCAAAAAAAAAAGTCTCCAAGTTGCTATACTTGGAGTTAAGTTCCATGGTTTTGCACCCTTCCTTCTATTGTGTTTTTTTAAGTTCTGAATTTCAGAGCCCCTAACAGAATAAGGATAACTCTTTGACTTTTTACATTCGTGAGACATAAACCCAAGACTTTATTAAGTAAATTCAAGTTGGAAAGGACCAACAAGACAACATGTTCCAAGTAAAGCATAGAGAGAAGAAACAAAGCTTTTCATGTCACCAGATATTGTACAGAACAAAGAACAGCACAAGCAAAAGAAAAGATCCCAAGCCGAACCCATGGGAGTCATGGCCGCCGCCGGAGATGCTGATAGGCCGCCTTGCAGCTGACCGCCTGCCGGGAAAGTACAAAGAGATCAGGTGGACCAGCACCAGCAACACTATAGGAAGCACTGTCAGCAAGGGGTATGGTGCACCTTCATCACCTGGTTGCACTAGCGGAAGCACGTACTCAGAAAGCGACATCAGCGTCGGGCCGAAGATGATCAATCCTATCACCCCCACCATTATGGAAGGTATTAGTGGTGAGGGACCTCGTCTGGCCATTGTGGCTATGTTTTAGCAGAAGAACCAGAGCCCTAGATGGTTGTGGTGAAAGGTTTTGGTGTTTGTACCTAAGATATGACAATCTACTTCTTTTCATTTTGTTTGTTCATGGTTGGTTGACTAATTGTGATCCTCTTTGGCTTGATATTCTTTTGGACAATAGCAGCAGATATCTGTCACTAACCATAACCAACTACTTCCGTTAAGAAAATGAATAATTTATCATCAATCACCAACTTCTAAGACCACTACTTCAAAGAACAGTGACCAAAAACCAACGACTTGGATAAGACACCATCTTCTAAATAGGGTCCGATTATGAATATGAGAGATTTAAAAAGTGACCGAATTGGCAGTATTTATGTTCTATTTAATGTGCAAGTACAATTGAAAATGTAGCAATGAAAGAGATGTATGGACTGCATCAGTGCCATTAAAGAGGTCAATAATCTAAGCTAAGTAGGTAATCAAAGATAACGATTAGTGTAAAATAAGCAATCACCTAACGTCATATACATAAATTAATCGCAATCAGTAGCATCTCCTGGTGGAGACAAGGTCAAACCAAAGATAGAATAGTAACCCACCAATAGAGAGGGAGTGAGCCGAGTTGGTGTTGACAAATAACAACGACTAGCGTTATAATTAACTCTCAAACTTCTCCAGTGCAGCAAGAGCCTTTTCTATTCTACATCCTACATCCTACATATCTGCAGCAGCGGAGAAAGGGCGCGGAGAATACACGACCAACTTGAGCAGTCAGTCTACGCAATATATGTTAATCGGTTTAATGGCCGGATTGTAACATCACACGACACCAAAATGCGAACATGCAGGATCAATGTAACGCTGGTTCTCTCCCATCATGCATAATGTACTTGAGATGTTGCTCATAATAACCGTTCAGAACATCCCCCGAGCTTAAGCATCCAAAATTATACGTCCAACAAGTTAAAGAACAAAGACACTCAGAATCTTACTTACATGCTACTTCATCCATAACTACCAACCTTAGAGTACTAAAAGAAACATAGTAACACAACGGCATTCATCAGCCAGTCAAGATCAACTCTGTCAAGATTAATTCTGTACTTGTTCATACATGTACCTGCTTTACGCTATTAATATAGACATTCGACATGGATGGAAACAATCGAAAAAAAGGAAATCGAAGAGCACAAGGCAGACACTGCTCACAGCAACGCTTTTCCTTAAAATCACGCAAAATGTTCATTTATGCCAACTTTAGAAAAAAACGAGTGGAAACAACTTAAACTAACTACACATGATCCCATCTCATATTGCTTTCAGGTATATTTAGGAGGACTTCTTAACAGTAGATATGAATAGCGAATGAGCACTATTCAAGTAGGAGAAGTGCCCTTCCTCTGTAAAATTGGTTTTAGATCGTAGAAAAGTCCAAATCCACCAGTCAATGATGACTTGAGTAAAATCAATAACCATGCACAGGAAAACAGCAAGTCCCTGAAAATGAGACAATTATAGAACAGGTTAGTTAAACGAACCTTGTTGCCATGAATGTAACCATTACATCCTGCGTATCAATTGTTACAGACGCCAATAAGCTGATTGGCCTGATGATCTTGGTGATAGCGGATGCATTTCTAGATTCTTTGCCGACTGGCATGCAGACAGAATTACATCCTGTTAAAGTTGAACCTTTTTACGACCCTGATTTTCTCCTCTTAGCAACAGTGCGTCGGTCATTCTGGACAGCTTAGTATTCGGAACAAAAAGTGATAAATCAGTGAGAGAGAAAACTCCAAAAGATAAAATGGAGGTAACATAGGAAAGTATATAAACATGTACTAAAAAGATCATAAGTGGAAAGTTGCAGAGATGAAAATTCATTTATGTGACACAAAAAACTCGATACTATAAATTGCCACTCGGCCGCAAAAATGATGCGAATTCTAAAAGAAAATTGAGCAATTTACAGCTCAATTCCCTGGTTCTGGTGGCAACGTGCCACTGAGCTTTACAGATTGCTTCCATCTAATGAAACATGGCAGAAACACAAACAATATGTGTCTCAACAGGCTATAGAGAACCTACACAGATAAGGGTATAACTCAGAAGTCAACCTCTCCTCAAATGCATCGATCACGTCGGAGCATGACAGCAAATTCTCCAACGGCTCCCACGCGTTTGCTGCCTCGGGCCACCCTCGCCTTTAAAGCAAAATAAACATAAAAGGCTAACTCGGCCGGAATCAGCAAAGACTGTTACATTTCTCGGTGCACAAGATCACTTACCACTTGATTTCCGTCATAGGACGAGCAATGGCACGCCGAAAGCAGTCATGGAAACGCACAAGAACAGACCATTAGTCACCCATCAGACCCACATTGCTCAAATGAACTTCCAATAAGCTAAAAATCCCAACTTGAAACCCCCAAACTTACCAACAATTACAGAAACTACCCACAAAGGAGCTTCCGAAACACATAACCGGGTACCCATTTCAGCAAGCTCAAAAGGGGAAAAAAAAAACCTTTCGGACCCTTTTACGACGAATGGCTTCAATCTCGAAGAAACCCTCGTCAAGCTTAGGCCTTTCCTTTTCCTCCCTAAATACTACCTCTATTCTGGTTGGTATTAAATGTGAAGATGTGGAACCGGTGGGCGAATTTAAATTTGCCCGAAAACTAAATTTGCTTGAAAACGCTCAATATGCAGCATTTTTTACCAACGCTGAGCCGAGCCGAGCTCCCCAGCGCAAATATTGGGTTTTTATCTAATATGGTGTTATTATTCACGTATAATAACCGATATGGTATTACTATTTGAAAATTTCCGGAAATGGTGTTCGTTTTGGAGGTCGAAAAAATATTTCGACCTAGGGACCGAGACCAAAACGAAAAACGGTTTCGACTTCCCAGGTCGAAAGCGTATTTTCGATTTGGTACCCAGGTCGAAAACGTTTTTTCGACCTAGGGTCCAAATCGAAAAAAAAAATTCGATCTAGGGATGCAGATCGAAATTTTCCTTCGACTTAGGTGGATGGACCTGACTCCGAACAAGATCCAGAAAAAATGGGAAAAAGTAGTCAAAATCGAAATATAATTTCGACCTGGGGTCTATATAATCCCCCCAACATTTCTTCCTCCTCACAGAAGAACAACTTCATCGTTTCTAAATTTTTTCTTCCGAAGGTACGTTTCAATTTGCAATTTTTTGTGTGAACTTCTTATGATAGATTATGTTACCTCTAATAATGTATCAATTTATACTTTATCATAAATTTTATTATAGTTGATGAATTTCTGCAATTCGATTTTTGGAATAAATTTTGTCATTGTTATGTTATTTATACAACAATTTTGTCATAAATATGAAATTAACCATATCGGTAATTAATCATGAACTTATGATAGATTATGCCACCTCTAATTATGTATCAATTTATACGTTGTCATAAATTTTATTATAGTTGATGAATTACTGTAATTTTATTTTCATAATAAATTTTGTCATTAATTTGTTATGTTGCTTATACAACAATCTTGTTATAAATATGAAATTAGTGCATAAGAAAAAATAAGCAGAAATTTAGTAATTAGTAATAATTTTATTAGATAAAATTATCAAAAATTATATTTGATGATGGATTATGCAACCTCTAATTATATGTGAATTTAGAGTTTGTCATAAATTTTGTGATAGTTGATGAATACGATCAATTATATTTTCTGAATAAATTTTGTCATCGATTTGTTATGTTACTTGTATATTGTCATAAATATGAAATTAATGCATAAGAAAAGAACATACATGTCTCTTGTTTGGTTGTTTATTAAATTCATTCACAAATTTTAATTACATTTGATGATGGATTATGCCACCTCTAATTATGTGTCAATTAAAACTTTGCCATAAATTTTGTTATAGTTGATGAATTTCTGCAATTTTAATTTCTGCAATTTTATTTTGTGAATTTATGAATTAAGCTACTCTAATTAAGTATCAAATTTTTTTGTTATAGTTGAAAAAATGGCTTTGCGGAATGTACGAATAACTTTGAAATATGATGGAGAAATGTACTACAACAGTGAAATCGGATTTTATTACATCGGTGGATTTGAAAAAAAGATCAAGTGTTATGAAGATTTCTCCTATGATGTGTTATTAACAAAAGTATATGAAAAGACTATTGATCCTGGTGAAGAAGTTCGTAGGCTGCTATTTAGATATCCTTTTGAGAGAGAGAAATTTCATCAAATGCCTATTGACAATGATGGAGATGTTAGGAATATGGTTTACACAATGATAAGGTTTGTAGGACCGTACAAGAGTGTGATTTATTTGGAAATCATTGTTGAGAAGAGGGTGTCAAATAATTACCAAATATTGGATGTTCATGAAAACCAGTTAATGAGTAATGATGGAGCTGGTCCGTCAAGAGTGTCGCCTTTTTTACTTCCTTCCATAAGGGATAGTCATGGAGCTGGTCCGTCAAGAGTGACGCCTGTTGTTGTTCCTTACATGAGGGATGCTGATGGCGATGATAATGAAGTCCAAACAGTTTGGTTTGAATATGATCCTACAGAAGTACATCCATATGCAACTACAAATTTTCATACCGAAGAAGAATAAGAACAAGAACAACACAGAGAAGAAGAAGAACTATACGGAGAAGAAGAAGAAGAAGAAGAACAATATGGAGAACCACAGTTTGACGGTCACTATCAAGTTGCTGCAACTGAGCATGGTGAACAAGAATCGATGAGTATTTATGATGAAGATTGGGGACCTCACACCGAAATGGATGGAAGTTGTGATGGTGAATTGGAGGAGGGTACAATATGGAATACCAAAGAAGATGCAAAGAGGGAGATCGAAAGATTCTCAATGAAAGTGCGGTGCGAGTTGAAGCTTAAGAAAACAAGACCCCGCACTTACGCTGTGAAGTGTAAAAAATGGGAAGAAGGGTGTAAATGGAAGATCCGTGTCTCTGCAAAGGGATTAATACTTCCTACATGGCGAATAGTCAAATACATCTACCCGCATACCTGTAGTGCAGAACGACCTTCAAAAGATCATCAACAAATCAGTTCTGCTCACATTGCGGAAGTAATTATGAATATAGTTGCACAACAACCAGACATTCTAATTAGGTTTATTATAACTGAAATACAAGACCGAATTGGATTCGAGCCCTCATATAAGAAGGCTTGGTGGGGAAGAGAGAGGGCATTACAACAATTATGGGGGGATTGGGATGAATCATACAATCGCATTCTGCAATGGTTTGCGGCGTGCAAGGCTAAGAATCCTGGAACTGTTGTAAAATGAGAATATTATCATTGTGTCCCAGGCGTAGATCATTATATGGTTCCTCTTAAACCTGAGGCTTTCCAACATTGCATCCCTGTGTTGGAGATTGATGGAATATTCTTGTATGGAAAGTACCAGCATGCCCTTTTGATCGCCACTGCTGTTGATGGGAATAATGCTATAATTCCAATAGCATTTGCCCTCGTTGAGAGCGAGAACACCAGTTGTTGGCCCTGGTTTATGAGACAAATTAGGATGCATGTGACTCCTGACCGAGGCGACATATGTGTTATTTCTGATCGGCACAAAGGTATATTGAGGGCAATGGTGGATGAAAATGGTTGGGGAGAAAGTTCGGGGACTGTCCATCGATATTGTCTTAGACACATTGCAAGTAATCTTAACACCCGCTTCAAGAACGACGCCATTAAGAATGTGATGATGATTGCAGGTAACATCAATAACTTGTAAAGACATAAATCTTATATGAAACCAATTTACAATATATTACTCCACGTATAATTGTATGCCTATTTTTGTTGTAGGAATGCAAGCACAATCGAAGAAGTTACATGATAATCTGCAGGAAATAAGGAGGGCCAAGCAAGAGGTCTACGATTGGATACTAAATAAAGATCTGACGTTGTCCAAGTTGACCTTAGCTTGCGATGGGGGCCGGCGATATGGACACATGACGACGAATATTGCAGAGTGTGTTAATAAAGTCTTCAAGAAAGTTCGTCGTTTGCCGGTAACAGCTATCGTGATCAAAATTTTTGAAAAACTAGCCAACTACTTTAACGAGAGATCAATTAAGTGCATTCAAGAGAGTGGTACTGGGCAAATAGTTTTATCGAAGAAGCTGGAAAACCAGTTAGACCGGTGGGCAAAAAAGGCCGGACGACATAGTGTAAAAATATATGCCGGTGAAGTTGGAACTTGTGAAGTAGAAACAGGACATGATCATGCTAGAAGAAAGGGGCGTAAAAAACATGTGGTCCATATGTGGGATGGAATGTGCAGCTATGGTAAATTCCAAGCTTTCCACTACCCGTGTTCACATGCGATTGCATGTTGTGCTGAACTTGGGGGCCTTGAGTACAAGATGTTTGTCGATAAGCATTATCACTTGGACGCCACGAGACGTTGCTACGAACATAAATTTATTCCTCTTGGCAATCCATCATATTGGCCAGGTCCAGAAGACACAAATGTTGTAAAGATTATTCCTGACGAAAGAACCTTGAGGCGTAGAGGACGGCCACAACATCGCATACAAAATGAAATGGATGAGGCTCCTTCTGTTCGTTGTACTACGTGCAATACTGTGGGCCATACTCGTCACAATTGTATAAATGTACAAGGGGCTGAAGCGGCTAATGCTATTAGACGTGGTCGTGGACGTTGAAACTGATTTAACGTATGTGATTGAAGTTGCTTATAAGACTTTTATTGCGTGTTAACCAAAAATTGTAACTTTAAATTTTCTTGTATTGTGAACATTTTTCAGGTGTACTACAATGAGGAGAAGCGGCAAAGAACACATCTCGCAGGACGACGAAGACCTTGAGCGTTGGCTTAATGAAAATTGATCTTCTGATGAAGAATCCAAACAACCAAGAAGGCTAGCAAACACTAGAGAGACACCTCCTCCATTATCATATCCTAAGGGGCATGGTGTCGATTTGAAGGCACTTTATGGCGCAGAAGCTGCCGAAATGCACGAACAACAAAAGAGGGCTGAGATGCAGAAACGAGAAGCTAAAGCTAAATCAGCCCAACGTTTAGAAGCATTCTTAGCTGAAGCACGCATTAAAGAGAAGGACATTTTCAATAATGAACCATGGACTTTGGCTTTTGAATATGTTCAAACTCATGGTAGTAAAAACTTTACTTATATTTACTTTTAATAATATAAGATATCTAATATACAATGTTATTTTTTAGGTTTGATGTATGGAGCTGATGTAGATGGGATATCTATCGCTGATGTTAAAAAAATCTCCGACAGCGTGACAATTCCACAGGTAACAATTGTACATGTATTAGAACGGTGTAATTGGAAAATAATATTATTGCTAATTTTTCAACGTGTAGATGGTTTTGTACGTGAAAAAGAAAGAACACATCAATGGGGATAGTTTCCGAGCAATTTTTCAGGTATTTTACAAAAAAATTTATTGTTTCTTAATTTTTTTCATTATTACATAATTGATTTCTTCAAACTTTTACGGGACCCTAGTGGTGAAATCAAGGGTAGTTTACGTGACATACATCGTACCATCTGTGTTGGGTGTGTGTTGCTAGTAAAAGATGTAAGCATATCATACCATTATCCAACGTTAATGAATAGATTATTTAAAATAACCATTGGCATATTTTCAAAATTTCTGAACAGATTGATGTTTCTTTCCTGTGGAGCGGAATCTATTTCAGTGTCGATCATGATAATGTGAAACAAGTTTTCAAGAGACCAGATCAGCGGTGCAGCTGGAGGGGTTTCTAACAATCGTTGTCGTCGAAAATAATAGTTTTGTAAGGACACAGATTTCGGTGTTGTGTGGTTTGCAGTTATTATTTTTATGTATTGTGTTGTTTTATTTACGATGATTGTGAGATGTTTTTAATTCGAATTAAATATATGTACAAATTTCACAACCGTGACAACAAAAGAATACAAACCATCATCGATATCATATCATAATGTTCGGTACAACGTCTAATATCAATGGACAGAAACTAGTTCTTCCTACGATGTCAGCCCTGCCCATCTAAAGTACTACCTTGAGGACATCGTCTGATGGCATGCCTGGCTGCACGATCTAAATGTAAGTGGGGCTGACGAGGCTGTTGTTGCTCACCCTGTTGCACAACGGTTTTCACATGTTCTGGCCTGTCTGCTTGATGACTGAACTATGACATGCCTGGAACATCTGATACTAGAGTCTGGTACTGGTTCAAGTACGGATTACTCGAAGCACCAATCTGAGGCATGGAACCGTAGGGAGTCGGTGTCTGGTAGAAGTTCTGATGCTGACCGGAGTAATCCATATGTGGACGAACCATTGCATCCTGCTCATAAGGCATCCGGTCCCTCATTTGATGCTCTCAGACAAGTGGTGTAATATGATATGAGACCGACGATGGCTGATACCCAACTTGGGTAGACGGCCCAGGCACCTGGGATCCACGAGGAGAGCTTGACGAGCTGGATCCAACGGCTGCCATATGTTCTAGGGTGGAATGGTAATCTTCCCATTCCATGGATCGCACCGCTAAATGATGCATCGTCTCAATCACAGGCAACGGTGTCCTCCTGCTAAGAATGGTCTTATCGCCTTTCACTCGGGCTCGCCTCTCTTCCTGTCTAATATCGTATGTTGGTGTCTGAGCCCGTGTCAGAGTTGGTTGGGAGTCTGGCAAATCAAGATATCGTCTACGCTCCCCGGCACGTCCCATCGATAGGAAGCCCCAGCAACACAGACATATCTTGGAGAGTAATGGTCATCTCCCCCTCAGGCATGTGAAAAGTGTGTGTCTCAGGCCGCCATCGCTCCACCAGAGCGGTAACCAGTGCAGTATCGATTACAACATCGCCAATGCACCAAACATCCCAAAAATCGGCGGCCTTCATATACTCTATGAATTTCAGGTTACTGACACCCGCTGTGAGCAACCTGCGACGACGGAAGCTCAACGGCTTGTTATTTGGAGTTTGGTTCTCAACCTACACAAAATAACCAATAACAAATATTAAAAATATATCATTAACAAAATATTGAATATAATATTCGTTACTTTTAATTACGTACCTCACGATTCCAAACGAGTTGTGAACGGTGCACATTTTGGTAACGTAACAAATTGTCATCTATCGGTCATCCATTTCCCAAGTAACATGATATGTCTGACTGTGAAGCCATATCTAAATTCTCTAACAACAAACTCGTCAAAAGAATGAATCATAATTTCGTAATTAACACGATAAGAATACAAAATTATATTATAATTCTCAATTAATTTATTAATAAATTTAAACAAAATATAATTTAGATATTTATTTAACGCACAGAAAGTTAAATTCTAAAATTAATTAACACTATTAACTCAGAATCTGTAATCAAAGAGTTATAATAAATAACAAACTTAAATTCAATGGTCCAATTAGTTCCTAAAATTCAATGGTCCAATTATATCCTAAAATAAATTAAAACTATTAACTCAAAATATTTATTCTAAAAGTTATATTATTTAACACACTTAAATCCAACGGTCCAATTAAATCATAAAATTACTTAAAATCATGCTATAAACTCACACGGTCCAATTCGAATCCAAAAATTATATTAACCTAAATCTAACGGTCCAATTATATCATAAAATTATATTAATTTACAAACTTAAATCTAACGGTCCAATTATATCATAAAATACAACGGTCCAATTATATACTAAATCCAACGGTCTAATTTAATTCAAAAAAATTAATTAAAACTATTAACTCATAACATGTAATCAACAAATTATTGTAATTAAAAAACTTAAATATCATAATTTATACCATACTTAAATCTAATAACTAAACAAAATTACTTTAATTAACACATTTAAATAATATATTATCCAAATGTACCCCACATAATTAATTATACCGTCGTTTATACCGTTCAACGACGGGGACGAGGCGGCCGGACGACGGAGACGAGGACGGGATGACGGAGACGAGGACGGACGGCAACGAGGACGGCTGGCAAAGAGGACGGACGGACGACGGAGACGAGGACGGACGGCCGGCGACGAGCTGCGGTGGTCGAAAATTTTTGGGGTATAATGGCGGATAGGGGGTGGGGTCCAAATTTATAGAATTTTTTTTTCGATCTGGGTAACCTTAGATCGAAAATTATTTTCGACTTGTCCCCTATCCGGAGACAAAAATTCAACGAAATCAACTTTCCCAGATTTTTTTTGGATAAGTCCATCCACCTAAGTCGAAGAAAAATTTCGATCTGCATCCCTAGATCAAAATTTTTTTTTCGATTCGGACCCTAGGTCGAAAATATTTTTCGACCTGGGTACCAAATTGAAAATAAGCTTTCGACCTGGGAAGTCGAAACCGTTTTTCGTTTTGGTCTCAGGTCGAAATATATTTTTGACCTACGGTCCCTAGGTCGAAATATTTTTTCGACCTCCAAAACGAACACCATTTCCGGAAATTTTTAAATAGTAACACCATATCGGTTATTATACGTGAATAGTAACACCATATTAGGTAAAAACCCCAAATATTCGCCAGGACAGGGCGCAGAAAACGGTGGAGCATTTTTGGAGCGAAAACACTCTGTTTATAGCAGTTTCTGGTAAAAAAAATGTTCGTTTTGTAGCGTTTCAGTGCTCAACCTCAGACAGAGAAAAAAATTTCCTACAATCCTATTCAGAGAATTGTCAGTAAAATTAATCCTCTCGAAAAAAAGACTCAATTTTGCCGCCTTAATCCACCGAAGTCGATCTTTAGAGATATTCTCGTTATTCTCAATAATCTAGTTCAGTAAAAAATTACTCTTTCAAAATGTGTTTTGCTCGCAATAATCTAATTAGTTTTCTGGATAATGAGAGTCCCTGATTATAAAATAAAATAAGATTTGACCATGACTGCAATTTTATAGAGATACAAAAAACAAACGCTTATGGGGTCAATTCTGCAATTGGATAATCAATCGACATTATTACATTCCGAATCTTTTCTGACATTTCCTCGAAAATTTTGCAGCTTGGATTTATTTAAAAGTTCAAAGTTTGCGGATATAAAAAATATTCTTAAAATATAATTTAATACTCGACTCTAAATACAAAGTATTATTATTAGAAGTGTTGCACATAATTTCTATCATCTAGAGCATTAATTATTTGTGTGCTTGTATTTTTCATAGCAGGATAATAATTTTGTAAAATAGAAGATGTCATGCAATATTATGCATCCACAATCTAAGCAACCTTCTCTGAGTTTTCTTATTTTGATCATCCAAAGATAAAGAAACACAAGCATGAGAATTTGAATGCACCATGAACATTCCAATATGAAATTTGTTTAATCTAATAATAATTTCAAAAGCTATGAAGAAAATCTAGACCTGCTAAACTCAAAATTTTGTTACTATTCACAGATATGATCTAACTCGATAGAACATCTTTCCCAGAAGCATGCAGACCGAGGAAGAACAAGCACAGAAGAGGAGTGAAGTGAAATGTAGGACCATCTTCTTGTCTCATTCAGACACATCCTTTGTTCTCTTGCAAATGTGCTGTTAGGGATCAAGAAAGAGTTTATGAAGTCAAGAACTGCTTCAGCATCTTAGATCGTTTCTTGTGCTTCAGTTTCCGAACTGCGGCTATCTCGATTTGCCGGACCCTCTCTCTGCTTATGCCCATCAGCTCGCCGATCTCTTGTAAGGTCATCATCCTTCCGCTTCCGAATCCGAATCTACCTCTGATCACCTGGTTTTCCTTTGGACTTAAGCTGTCCAGCACCTTCTCCAAGTCCTTCATCATGAACTCCCTCATCACGACATCTTCTGGCAATCTTTGATTCGGGTTGGCAATCACGTCCTGGAGATAGAATGCAGAGCATGTTATTCAAACTTTGTTCTATGCCATTATGGGACTAAAGAGTTGGAACTGGCCGAGACCAAACGTACAGAAGCTTTAATGTCCATATTATGGAGTTTCCGATCAAGAGATACTGGTCTTTTAGGCGCCGATAAGACGGTTTTCAGCCTTTTCATTGTTAGCCCGGTAGCTTCAGCCACTTCTTCGCGACTCGGCTCTCTTCCGTTTGCTAAACGCAATCGCTTTGAGGCCTCTTTGACTTTATAGGTGGCTTCAACCATGTGGAACTACAGACACGAAAATTTGCAAATTAAGGACAAAGTTTAGCACTCAAGCAATTTGGAAAAAAAAGAAGAATGCATCATCCTTCCTCCTTCCGAACAAAGAGCACGCCAGAGCGAACAGTGAAACTCACAGGTAGGCGTATCAACCGGGACTGCTCGGAGAGACATCTGCGCACAGACTGCTTGATCCACCAATGAGCATAAGTTGAAAATCTGAAACCTTTGGAAGCATCAAACTTTTCTGTACTTCTCACCAGTCCTCGACACCCTTCCTGTTAATTAGCACTCGTCTTTCAGGAATTTCCAACCTTTAAAGTATACAATCTACTTTCATGTCTTATCATCTTATCTTTTCCGTACATACCTGAACAAGATCCTGGAGGTCCGTGCCAGCCCCTTGATAACCTCTAGCAATTGAAATAACAAGCCTTATGTTGCTTTTGATCATTTTTTGTTTACAAAGAGTACCATAGTCGAAACGCTTTCTCAGTGTTCTCTGATCAATTCCAGCAGCAGCAGCCCACTGTTCGAAACTAGGTTCGCTCCCAAATCGCTCGGTGAGACCCGTGTGTATTCTTTCAAGCTTCATCAGGTCCTGAAATGCATTTCATAATGATACCAGAGAGGTAGCAAATCAGATGGTAGGTCAGATTATAAGCACAATTGTTCATACATTTGGAGAAAAGTTGGAAATTTAGATTGTACCTGTACTCCAGCTGACAACTCTACTTCTTCTCTAGCGGTAAGAAGCCTGGAAGAGTTAGTTGTCTTTCTTAAATAGTATAAAGGGTCAGAATAGTCGAGATTTTGAACGCCACCGCGTTTTTTCTGGCTTGTCGAACCAGATTTCACGGACACAACGCTCATGGCAGTCTTCTCAGCTGCTTTTGCGCGTTTGGCTTTTCTTTCTGTACCTCTTCTAGATCTTACTGTTGTGTCATTAACAAGTTGCTCCTCGAGGAACCTGAGCTCTTCATCTGTTGGCTCTAAAACATCCAACTCTGTGGAGGAGTTCTGAAGGGAAGGTTCATTTATTTCCTCTGTTTTTGATGCAGTAGAATCTTGGAGTATACTTGCTCGTTCTACCTCCGTAAGCCGAGGCCACATATACGAGGAGGAATCATCTTTTGATGATAAGGAAAGTTTAGTTTCCGCCTTTGGGGAAGATGTATTGCTGACCATTAGCGCCACGTCCTTCGAAACCTGGACAGCAGCTCGGGCTAGAGCAACTGCCTCCGCAGCTGCTGCAGCAACTACAGCTTCATCGCTTGTAATTAGTGTTTCTGTGGCTAAAGTTGAACCAAAGCTCACCTGCACTTCAATCAGCATCCATAATTAGAATCTCACAATTAAACTTGAATGCCTGAATCCATCAAAATTATAATCAAGTCCCGGACTAGCATTAAAGCCACTAAGCCAGGTAATAAGAAGTAATCTGAGAGCGGAACTCGACAATCCTCTTTACATGAAGTAAGAAAGGATGCAGAAAACAAGAAACTAGCATGATGAACCATTACAGCAACAAGCGTCCCCGATTGGTAACTGATTGGCAGCAAAATAGAGCAAGCATTAGCAGTTCAGCGAAAAGCGGGTGGTGGTAGCGATCACCTACTTGACGAAATTTTCAAAGCATTATACAAAACCCACACAAGTTCGACGATCAGTGGAAAAGAAGCGGAAAACAGAATATTCGCCATTCACATCTCCACTAACTATCCAAAGCATACTACAAACCTCATAAAGTCCTCACTTATTATCTTTGGAAACATTTGACCCTGACTTAGTTGTTATCACTCCTGAACCTAACAAGGGCTCACCTCAGTCAGAGAATCCAATGACCTCAAGTATGGCCAAGGTCTGTTAGCGGCAAGTTGATCTAGAGGCACTTCTAGAGAAGGCAACCGCAGCTTTTCCAGCTCAAGCACTGCCGTCGACGACGAAGAGGAAGGTGATGCAGCAGATACGGTGGTGCATTGCGCTCGGGCGCAAATTGATTCCTTAACTCTTGCTGAAATTCCATAACATCCAACAAATAAGGATATACGGTCCACTCAATCCGTCACAGGCAACCAAGCATCAGCAGCATGAGCTCATTCTCCAATAAGGATCATTACGCCATTACAATTGTTCTTAAAACGATAACGTTCTTAGATGAACACGACATATCGAGACACAAAATCAGCTGAGAAGCAGGCTTATCTTGTTATTGACAGCGGATCGAACATCAGTAAAACATAGAAACAAGCTTCACAACAAAGAATGGCATGCCCATTTCAGTAAAACGTATCTTGTTCTTAGGTTAACACGACATATCGAACATCAATAAAACGCATCTTGTTCTTAGCTCGTCGAAACAAGCTAGTATCTTGTTCTTAGGTCAACACGACATATCGAACATCAGTAAAACGTAGAAACAAGCTTCGCAACAAAGAATGGCATACCCATTTCAGTTCCTGTAGAGCCCAAGGCAACAACAGTTGATTGGCAACCAAAGAAACAACACAAAAGCCTCAAACTAGCCATGACTCTCGAGCTAGCAACAAAACCAAGTTCAAGCCTCAACCTTTCAAATCCTTCACAAAAACCTCAAAAACATACAAAACCCAACAAGATTAATCCAAAGCACAAAACTTTACAACAAAACAACATTAGCCCACAAAAAAAAAAATCACAGAGCCACACCCCCATTTGGCTTCCCATTGAAAAGGGCCAAAAAAGCAAAGAAAAAGGAGGGAAATTTACAGAGTTGAGGGGGAGGCGGGTGTGTTCTGAAGTGGATAGAGAAGGTATCCGGTTGGCACTTGAACTGTGGGACCAGACAAGACATCCTCCTCCTCCTCCTCCTCCTCACTGGTCCGAAACTACGACTACTCTAATACTACAAGTTGACATGAACTCAGCTGGCAGGCTAAAGTTGGTGTCTTTGAGAGAGTATTGTCTGTAACTTGTGAGAAAGAGAGGTTTGATGGTGTTTTTTTTTTTTAAATTTTCCTGAAGGAAAGGTGATGGTGTTGAGGGGATGGATATAAATGGATAAGAGTGAGGTTAAGTGGTGAGGCAACGGCCTGACTGCGGATGAGAGGAAGGCACAAAGCCAACGGTCCACCACCACCCCCACCCAAGGCAAACCTAAGTAAATTTTTACGGCATATTATTATTTTCGTCAAACAATATTGGTTGGATCAAATATTCTTTTTTCACAAACCAAACCTTGTTATATACCTCTGTACCTTTATGAGTTATGTGCTAATTTTGTTTAAGCTCTTGGAAATATAACAGTTTTTGGAAGAACTTTTTTATTGTTTAAAGATCTCATCTGAATCAAATTAGATTAGTTGATACAATAATATCCAGATATTAAATGGTCTAAACTAAAATTAATTAATGATAGCTTTACTAGCAGTTTAACTTTTGTATCAATTTTTTTTGGAAATGAGTAAACTTTTGTATCAATTGTCATATAGTTTGGTTTTGTCTATTTTTGGTGATTTGTTCAAATTCACACTTTTACTTCACTCTTTTTCACCTAAAGTCTGCCTGGAAAAAGCTGAAAAGAAAAAACCAAATTCACTTAGTACTACAATAAAGCATTGTTTTCGAGACGGTGGTCCGACCGGCGGTTCGACCAATCGGACCGCGAAACGGAGTCAATCCCGGGTCAAAAAAACCAAGTTCGACCGGTTACCTAACGAACCGGAAGATTTCCGGTCAGATCGGGCGGTTGGCTCGGATTTTTGACCTAGAAAAATTCAGTTCGTTAGGTTTGACCAAAAAACCAACCCAAAAACCAGATTTCACCCAACCCAACCCAAAAAAATCAGATTTTCTACTCGATTTTTCTAAATCAACACAAAATAAACTAAATCTACAAAGATAATTATACTAAATATGAAATAAATTTACCAACATTTCAAGAATATTAATTTTTAAACCTATTATTTACTAAATATATATTAAAAATATATATATAATAAACTACCAGTCTGACCGCCGATTTGACCGGTCAGACCGGTTGACCCGGAGAACGGACCAAAATCCGGATCGCTCTCCAGATCGTTTTTGAAAACAATGCAATAAAGTTTTCTTAATTAGTTCCTCTTGTGAGTTGTCTGAACAAAATTTACCAAAACTTTGTTCTTTTCCTTAATAATTTTTTTATAACCTCTCATATCATGATCTTATCGTATATGTTGTATGATTGTTATTGAATGTAATCTTGTTATTATTGAAGAAAATGGGTTTAATCAACAAGTTTTGATATATCGTATTATAACAAATATTTAAGATATGTGTTATCGTAAAAAGAATTTTTTTAAGAAATACAAAATCTGAAAGGAGAAAAAAAAAGCAATACGAAATCTCAATTGGGGTCTTGAGATGAAACAAGTCGGAGAGAGAAGCAGGTTGCTCAAAAGCCCGACTCCCAAACAGGCCCAATCACAGAAGCATCGAGCCAAGCCTCTACTCGGCGCTACCAACGGTAACACTAAAAAAACCATAGGGGAAATTACTCTCTAGTCCTTTGGATTTGTTTAAATATACTCAAAAGTCCTCATGTTTACAAAATACACGCCGACGTCCTTCTAGTTTGCTTTTATTATACTTTCGGGTCCCTGGCACACGTTAGCGGCTCTTTTTTTTTATTTTTGGCAATGAAATGACCAAAATACCCTTTTAGAACAAAAAATAAAAAAAATACTTCAATCATCTCTTCTTCTTCCTCCTGGCGAGTGACCAAAATCGATGACGTCGTCTACCCCGTCGCTCCCTTCTCCATTGATTCAATAACCTATGAAAAATCAAGAACCCATCTCCATCATCTTCCGTTTTCGTCTTCCGCCACCGTCATTTTATATCTGAATAGCAAAAGGACGAACCCACCTCCAAGGCGACGAGGCCATCTCTGAGATAAAACCCCAATCCCTGACGAGGCCATCCATGAGATAAAACCCCAACCCCCGATTCGTTTCACAATCCTCAAAAATTTCGCCGGTGGTAATAGGGACTAGCATATTGCCGCCGCTGCTACTTTAGCTCCTCTCATCTTCTACTTCTCTGATCTGCCTGCTCTTCCTTTGTTCTTCCTCGCTGCCACACATCTATTTTGCTCCTCCCCTCGAGCGCTACTGTCCTCCTCTTTTGCTTCTTCGATCTCCGATCTACCTCTTGACTCTACTGATAGCAACTCGACTCCCCCTCGCCGTCACACTATTCGGTGCTTCCCGTGGGTTCTTCCCCTCCATAAATTGGGTCTCGAGGTTAAGTGCCGAGGACGGGGAGGAGGTGGTGGTCGGGTTGCAGTTCAGAAAGGATGTGGAAGTGTAATTTCTTCAAACAGTTGGTGAGCAGGGCATAGTTCGGGGAGTTACCGGAGAGAGAGGCGGCGAGCAAGAGAAAGAATATCGTGTTTGGGTTGGGGAGAGTGAGATGGGTTAGAGAATTAGGAGATGATCTTGTTTTTGATTTTTGTAATAATTATTTTGCTTTCCAGTGTTTGTATTTTATTTTGAGGAGGAAGAAGAGATGATGTCAGTAATTTTTATTTTTTGTTCTAAGTATATTTTTATCATTTCAATGACAAAAAAAGAAAAAAAACTCATTTAGGGACCCAAAAGTATAATAAAAGCAAACTGGAGGGACGTCGGCGTGTATTTTGTAAACAGGGAGAACTTTTGAGTATATTTAAGCAAACTCGAAGGACTAGAGAGTAATTCCCCTTTTTATATTATTTGGTATCTAAAGGGTGAGAAAAAAAAACTAAGAACCATATAACCGGACTAAACCAAACCAAAAATACAGATTCAAAACCAGATCCAAAAGAATTGGTCTGAATCGATTCATTGTTTGTTCAAAAAATAATTCTCGAATCTGGTTCGGATCTTTTTGAAAAGAACCATAGAGAACTGCACCAAACTATAATTTGTTGAGACAAGGATAAAAAAGCTCACAGTTGGCAACGTCACACAACCAATTTTTTTTTCTCACACAATATAATGATAACTAATTTATGAGTGCTCGAAATCCTCTAGCAACAAATCTAAATGTCAAATCCTAATTGACGTCTCTCCTCTTGGCATTTTTACCGTCTCTTGTTGCCTTTCTCAAGTGCATAAGGGCCCATTTAACCCAACCGAAGAAAGCGCCTGGAGTCAATACATAATTTTTCTGGTTCCCATTTTGAGGATGAAATTTCCAATGTGGTGGAGTGAAAGAAACCTAATAAAATTAATCGGATTGGTGAAAGTGGGTAGAAAATGCTTTAGATATATTTTTGTTTACTTTATCATCATTTTTTGGGGTTTCTTTGCCGGAAAAAATAATGGAAAATTGGAGAGTTTGGAGTCAAAAGGTCAGGTCAGATTGTTGGTGGTCTTCGGCTGTCTTTTCTGGAGGAGGGGTAGAGGTTGGTGATCGAGTTTAATTTGGGAATGAATGAAGATGGTTTTGGGGAAAGGAGGAGATGGTTTTTGGGGACAAGGGATGTTCACATTCTTTTGAAGGTTGGTACTTGACATTTCAGAGAGGAAGGAGGAGGAGGTGGAGGAAGGAGGAGGAGGGAGGAGAAAAGGAGAGAGAGGAGAAGGTGAAGATGCCACGTTATCATATTTTGATGATATGGTTGGTCCAATTGGCTGGACAGGGTCTGAATAAGTTCGGACAGCTATTCGTAGATCTAATTAATTTTTTATCACAGAGTACTAAAATAATTTTTGATGATACTACAAAATACTAAAATGAACTTTTCTCTTTTTATTTTTTTCGAACCCTTAAATCCCAGAAACCAACATCGCCCACCATAATCAGTGACCCAAACTTGCGCCGTACCCCCCGTTAATCAATTTCCCGACATGTTTTGTCAGAGTACGCTGGTGCTCGGGAGAAGACGACCGCACACCGGTATGTTTCCAAATTTGCAGATCACGGGAGGGCCGGTGGGGTTCCAAATTTACTTCTTTATTTCTTCACCACTTCCTCTCTTCGTGGGTGAAGGAGTCGTCAGTCAGGCCGTAGTCGGTAGAGATGGTGGTTGGTGCTGGGATCGGCGTTGGCCACGAAGAGGATTCCGGGGCCGGTGTGCTTCTTCTCGACGCCCTCGCCCAAGCCTGACAGCCCCGTGACGACAACGAAGGACGAGAAGAAGACGACACTGAAGACAGTAAGGACGAAGGAGGCTTTCCATCGACGCCCTCGCCCAGACCGCTGTCGCCGGCCACTCGATTTCACCCCAGAAGTCCTCCACCTTGCCGGAGTTTCCATCCCCTCTGGTGATTGCTCCATTAACTTTTTCAAGAGGTGGTCGGGTGTTTTCTTTTCTAATTTTATGATTTTCCCATTGGGTTCGATGGTGGGCCCGATTCCGGCGGAGTGCGGGGAAGGGTTTTTGGTTGTTTTTTTTTTGTAAGAGTATGAAAATAATTTTCATGTTATAATAATTAATGACTTTGGAGAGGGACCAAAAATATAATAAAATCAAACGGTGGATAGAAAATTCAATTTTGTAAACTAAGATTAGGAATATTAGCGCCCCTCACGAGAGGGTCACGCTGATGTAGAAAAAAAAATTTAGAAAGAAAAAATTAAATGGGGGAGAGGAAAGGCCACGACCCTGGGGCAAGAGGTGACTCTGTCACCTCGTCCTCGCTCTCCATTATTATAATAATTTTTTTTTATCTAGTTATATTTGACACAATGTTATTCGTATAAATAGATTTTTTTGGATATTATTTATGTGGTTATAAAAATTGAAGTTATCTTTAACAAAACTAAAAATAAATAATATGTAAATTAGTATTTTTTAAATCTTTATAAATAAGTCTAATGTTAACATATTTTCATATACAATCTATAATTCTCTATTCTTTTTCTAAATAATATGTGATCGTGATTAATTTTGTAATTTGTATCTTCCGTATTTGTAATTTTTTATTTAAAGTATTTTTCTAATTTTGTATTGTAACTTTTGTAATCCTAATTTTGTTACTTAATTTTTTTTTTGTTATAATTATAAATAATTATTTTCATAAATTAATTATAATTTTTATATAAACAAAAAATAATAGTATATAATATGTAGATGAAAGAGAAAATAATTATTTATTCTGTGACCTTCCGATAGACGATCACAAAACCCAAGGAGGTGAAAATTAATTTTCCCAAAAAAATCCAAAAAGTTCCCGAAACTAGAGAGCCCTTGTTTCTCTCTCCCCACCTCTTCTTCACTTCCCCTAAAAAGCACTATAAACCATTGTTTTCAAAAACGACCCGAAGAGTGACCCGGATTTTGGTCCGTTCTTTGGGTCAACCGGTCTGATCGGTCAAATTGGTAGTCCGATTGGTGGTTTATTATATATATTTAGTTAATAATATGTTTAAAAATTAATATTCTTGAAATGTTGGTAAATTTATTTCATATTTAGTATAATTATTTTTGTAGATTTAGTTGATTTTGTGTTGATTTAGAAAAATCGAGTATAAAATCTGATTTTTTTGGTTGGGTTGACTGAAATCTAGTTTTTGGTTTTATTTTTTGGTCAAATCTAACGAACCGGATTTTTTAGGGTCAAAAATCCCAGCCAACCGCCCGGTCTGACCAGAAATCTTCCGATTCGTTAGGTAACCGTTCGAACTTGGTTTTTTGACCCGCTATTGGCTCCGATTCGCGGTCCGACCGTCTCGAAAACAATGCTATAAACAATAAACCCTTCCCTCTCCCTTCCTTCAAAATAAAACAATTATAAACAGCGAGCAGAACGAGAATCACGAGGGTTAACCGGAATGGCGCCGTTTGGAGTGTCTAGGGTTTTCAAGGCCGGCACGGCCATGCTCGCCGCGGCCAAGACCGGAGCTGCAACCGCGACCGCCACCACCGCCGGAACCTCTGCGAAGAAGACGAAGGCAGCGGCGGCGAGTGTGGCTCCGAAGCCGAAGCGAGCGCCGTCCACAAGGCAGACGGGGATCTCCAAGGCCGTGCCTGTATCCCCGGAGCTCCGCCGGTTCCTCGGCGCCCAGGAGGCCTCCCGCACCGACGCCGTCAAGAAGATTTGGGCCCACATCAAGCTCAACAACCTGCAGGTCCTGCCCTCTCTCGTCTTTTATTTATTTTTCTCCTTTTTTTTACCCGCTAAATTCGCTCCGCCGATTCCTTAAGGATTCCTTTTCAAGTAGTAGCTTATGGGTTTGTTTAACCTCTGAGCTTGGTCTCTTTCGTTCGTGTTCATACTCTGGCTTGCATTGGGTGGTGGATACTGTTCGGGACCCGTTCGATTTTTTGTTTTGGGGGCGAATCCGCTGTTTATGCCAACAGCAATGTTTCCCTGTATCAGGGCAAGCTTACATTGGCCGATTTCTTGGTTTTTTCGGTTAGTTGTTTAAAATGAAAAGGTTCTGTTCTGTCAATGCAGTTAAGGTGATCTAGGGTTTGATGGAACAGGGAAGTTGATAAAACTGGTGTATGTGCTGTTGTTTTAACGCTTTAAACCCGGCTCTTGATACTTTGGGTGTGCTACTGTTCGTCTGTTCCCGATTGCTATGAGGGTCTTAGTGTTCCTCTTGCTTTGGGAATTTAAACTTGCATTGAGGCATCTCTCACTGGGATGATGTTCTCCTGGCTATACTGCATATGATTTCTCGTGTGATTTGTTATCAGGGTTTCTCTTTGTCTGATAGTTCGGTGACTATCTTTATTGTCGAAACTGATGCACTTGAATTAGACCAGGGGCCTTCATCGCTTGTTTGAAAACCCTAAGCTGAAAGTTGCTGGCTATTCTTTCTTTTTATCACCAATTGTTTAGCCACCGAGTTATTTCATTATTGTCATGGACTGTGGTTTTCAACATGGAGTTCGCATGTCATATGAGCCATTATGCCTGGAAACTGGGCATCGGTTGAATGCAATTTTTTTTATAAGTTGTTTAATGTAAATTAGTTAGTGTTCTATCATTATGCCTCTGAAATATTTGGATCATTTGCATGCAGAACCCTTCCAACAAGAGAGAGATCATGTGCGATGAGAAGCTGAAGGTTGTATTCGGAAAAGATAGGGTTCAGTTTCTCGAGATTGGAAAGCTGCTGACCGCTCATTTCATTAAGACTGGTTAAGTGACAACGATGACCCCGAGTCCCTGTGGAGCAAGCTTGCGACTAATGTCCTTTTGAATCACTCGATTTCCATTATGGTTCACTCTTTTGGTTTGGTTGGAACTGGAGTAGTTCTTAGCTGGGTGTAAAAAGTTAGCTAGGAAACGGAGATGTTAATGCGGTTCGTATCGTAGTTTCGTTGTTGGTGATGTGCATCCTCTTTGAGTTCGTCTATGTTCGAACTGGCCGCGAGATACCGGTATCGGCTGTGCTTGCTGCAACATGCCTCCCTGTGAACAAATTCTTGGACATTTAAATTGGGTACCAGTGTCATCTGATGGCTGCAGAGTGGTGATGATATTTTCCAATGGCTGAATTATGGGTATTTGGTGGGTAATGTAGAATGACTTTTTTACCCTTGAAAAAAAATCCTCTCCTTCCTCACACTGTCTCTCTCGCCCCATCCCGATGTAGACGAACCACACCAACAATGGAACCGAAGAACATCAAGCAAGTGATTTGAAACGAAAGTGAAAGCGATGAACATCAAGCACTGTAAAACCCAAACACAATGTAACCCATCGTCGACCGACTCTTCTCCATCTCGTGCGGGGGTTGCTAACGTGAACCGAGAAATTCGAGGTGGTGGGACCATGGGACACGTGGGAGGAGCTCCTTCTGGTCGGGGTCATTTTCCTCCGTAGGGCCCACGATTGGGGAGGTCGAGACGGATTATGGCGAGGGGTTATTCAGGGACGGATTCGAGATTCCGATGACGATTACCCGACAGCTGCTCCCTTCTACAATACCAGGGTCTCGACGCCGGAGGAGGTGAATCCGGACAGTTGCTCCCTGGACGCCGGTCGCCGTGAGTTGTCAGTTTCTTCTCTTTTTTCGCCAGAGAAGATATCTAAAGGGTAAAAAAGACTTTTCAAAAATAAAATAATGATAAAATGATTAATGACGTTAGCGAGGGATCCGATAGTGTAATAAAACCAAACACGGGTACGCAAAAATTATTTATGGAAAGTGAATGACGCGAGAGGCAATATTACCGAACCCCAGAGGCCCGAGAGCAATTTGCCCTTATTTTTATTTTATCTTTAAATAACTTAAAAAGATGATGTGACATATTTAAGATAACAAATACGACATGTAAGTTGATGATATGTCGACGATGACCGAAAAAATATTTTCAGAGTGTTATTTGATCTTTTAGAGAAGTACAAAAAATTATATAAACCATTTTCGCGTACAATATCTTTATTGAACCTTTTGAGATAACAGAGAAAATTATTTAATATTTATTCATAATATTTATCATTTACAAATGTAAAAAATATTAAATCAAACACTTTCAATCTATCAACATTTTAAAAGTTGTATTTTTCAAAAATAGGTAGTTTGATTTGGACCGGTTGACCAACGTGGAAATCGCCTGTCTAACTGCTGTTTAAGTTTTGGATTTACCCGCTCTAGATCTTGGGATGCAGTTCGACGGTCGGAATCATATTTTTTAAAACATTGATAGTTATGAGAAGCCAGCCTTTCATCTCGAGCGTGTATAATTTCGTGGTTATAGTTTTATCTATGTAGATTTTGAATACGAGTGAATATAAGTGCAACAAATGGGACATGTTTCACCATAAGTGCAACATAAGTTTGTGATATGGAAGGACTACTATTTAAAATATTAGGAGATTTATTTTGCACGATTAAAAAAATAGTTTTCAATTAGTTCCTAATAATATATTCTATTAATTTTTTTGGCATTTATGTATTAACAAAAAAACTCAATTTTAATAATTTTGGAGTTAAAAAAATGTAAGTCTCTCTTATGTTTTTTTAGGAGATATTTTTTAGAGTGATATTTTTCGGGACCCAACAATATCATTTTAGAGAGGTTTTACCGTATGTAAACACTTAACATACTAACTTGAAAAACATGAATACACGACGCATGGTTGCATGATTATGAAGAATGTCATTAAATAGATTTTTGACCATACTCGTAAATAACGATATGATAATCTACACATCTTATCAAACGAAGTTCATCGGACTAAATTTTATACAGATTTTAACTTCTCCAACATGCCATACTTCAACATCTCAAGTAGTGGCGCCAAAGGATCACTGAGGGAGCTTCTCTTAGGGTGGTGATACGAGCGAGAATTTGTTTTGGGTATTCAATTATTTTTCACAATGATATATTTCTTGCTGAAAATATCTTCTAGTATATGTATATGTGCACTCATTGAATCTATTAACTCGAATTTATATGAGGTAAGACTGTATAAGGCTAAAAAAGTGTCATCCTACCATGTTTTAACAAGATTGCATGTTCAGATCTCGGTCAATCTTGACTTGAACAACTCAACACTAGTTAATCTTCATTTTGAATGGCAGATTTTCATTAAAATGATAATAAATCTCAACCAAAAAAAGAAAATTTGATAATTAGTACTCTTTATTTATTTTTCATGGAGAATTTCTCCACATGAACTACGGTTGCATCTTTAAACGAACGATTACTTTGCAACTTCTCATTATTGCAATTATCATTTGAGCGAAGAGCCAAGCATTCTTTTTACCTTCTCTCATCTATATTATTAAAAGAAACAAATAATTAACACAAGATTCAAAAGCTCAACGTAACATATAAAATATAAATCCTACATATTTGAGCATTATATTTTTCTATACATTATAGAAATTTTGTATCTGAATTCCCTTTAATTACAATGAAAGTTTTTAATAGAAAAAATGTGTGAATTTGTCACCTTGGCTTATTAGGTCACCACACTTAGATAAACAACAAATAACATGCAAAGCTTACGACACTTTATTTGGCAATAGAAAAGTATAAAAATCTTGAAGCCACAATTTAACACGCAAAATTTATAACAAAGTTCGATCAAAGCTGCTTCTGTTGTTGCGACAGATATGTTCAACACAAGAATTATAAAAAAAAATTGGGAAAACTGATTTGAAGATGAAGATTGGGACTTCTTACTTTTTTGCTTGTTTTCCTAGTTATTCTTAAAATCACCACCTCTCATAATAGCTTAAATTTTCAAAATCAAATACTACTGTCGTACATATATATAGTAGAAAATACTATTTTCATCCATACTGTATATATGATAGGTAATTAATTACCATATGAAAAAACTGCATATACCCTCAAATATATATGGTAGGTAAAAGTGATCAATAATTTTTTAGTCCATTTGTGGTCATCAATCTAGAGTGTAGATTCCACGTTAATAGTTAATACAGTCTGATGTCTGGACACCACTTCCGGAATGTGGGAATGCAAAATTTTGATTCGAATATAGTAAACTCTATAAAGTGATATCTTTGGAATAAAAAATATCACTTTAAAAAAATTTATATTTTAAGCTCCAAATATTTAAAATTAAAATTTTGTCGATACTTAAGTATTAACTATTACTTTTTCAATATTCAAGTCACCAAAAAATATATTTGAATATCAGCGGCACCCGACCCATTTATGTTTTTTTTTTCATCCTAGTTCTGTATAAACCCTTTTGGAGTCATTTGGGAGGCATTACCTGGATAAATTTTTGGTGATTTCTTGTTTGGAGAGCGGAGAAAAGGACTACTCCTCAATATTGGTGATTTCCTTCCTTGCTCTTATATCTTTCTGTTGCAGGGAAAAGAGAAGAAGAACTTGAGACGGATTCGGAGTGGTCGTCCCAATGTTGGTCTATACTAAGGTTAAAACTATAGCTAGACTACGGGCTACTCTAGGCTACAGAAAGGAAAAGCAACAAGATAAATAAAGTGTAGTTGTGTTGTGTTGGTGATGATCGTCTCCGTTGCCCGAGCTCCCTTTATATAGAACGTCTTGACCTAGCTCCATCATTCCCGTGCAAGAAATCCCGTCCCAAGTGAATATTTTTTTTCCAAATCAAACCGGCTTAGAATAGGAAAATATAAACCGTCTTCCTCATATGAACAGATCTCGTCTTCGATTTGGAATATGCCGGTCGTGCTGACCAAGCAATTGTGTCCCAAAATCATATTAAAATCTCAGAAATCTCGGCTCTACTTAGGAAAATATAAGCCACCTTGACCATCTCGAACCTTCCACGCAAAAACTCGTCCTAAGCCCGTCATCGCTCAAACAACTTTTCGCCTTTAGGGCCAAAACGAACTCCAAAGAGCCCAAACCTCCTGCCTACACGGACCAAAAAGGGCCTCTCGCTTTGAAGCCCAAGATGACCTCCAAGCCCGGAACATTCTTTCCGCTTTCAAACACAAGGCAGTACCTACCGCCTACTGCTTCCAAGCAGCCGAACGCCTAAAATGGGCCTGCCTTACCGCTCGAACCCTCTAGGCGGGCTAAGCCTTCCGCCCACAGGCCCCTAGGCGGTATGTGCCTAGCGCTCGGATTCCCAAACCGGTGCCATCCACCCGCTCGCACCAACAAGGCGGTATACCGCCTAGTAACATGCTAGACGGCCTAATGTTCTATGCACCAACGAGTGCTCAATTTGGAGTATTAATTTCGTACTTCAATAATCTTTCTGCCTTAGGCTTTCCGCTGTTGACTCACAGACCGAAGTGCCCAACCTGGACACCCCACTTCTTCGGGCTCCCGCCTCGAAGATCAAAGCGACCATCCGGACTTTTGCCTTGTAGGTCGAAGCAACCACCCGGCCTCCCCCTTGTAGGTCAAAGCACCTTTCGTCCTCCCACCTTGAAGGCCAAAGTGATATCCGGGCTCCTGCCTCGAAGGCCAAAGCGTCCTTTTGCTTCCCGCCATGAGGACCAAAGCGTCCTCCCGCTTTGACCTACATTTTTTATCTGCTTCTACTCCGAATCTGAAGACATGATAAACTATAAAGTCGTAGATTTGTGTCTTTGCTTCGCAGAGCAACTTGAATCGTCTCTATCCAAGCTCTGGATAGAAAGTTATGAGTATTTTATCGAGGAGTATCACCCAGGCGGGGGGGAAGCTGACCGAACCGCGCTTCCTCCTTGGTCTTGCAAGCGAGAAGCGGACCTAACCGGTTCAAAGTATGCTCATCTTGAAGTAGATTTCTGACCACATTATACTTCGAATTAGAAAAAGTTGTAAACTACAAAGTTATTGATATTTATCTTGCCTTTCCATAGCCAAAAGAATCAGCTCAATCCAATGTTCAAGTCAAAATCTACTACCGATCTACCAAAGTCCGTCAGAACTCAAAGAGCAAGCTAATACCAGGACTTGGCACTTTGTTTAGTCCATCTTCTGATCTGAATTAGGCAAATTTCTTAAAAACAAAGTTGTAGATACATGTCTCTCCTTTTCATATCCATAAGAATCTCCTCATTCTAACTTACAATTCCAAAGTAATGGCCAATTTACCACGGAAGGACGTTCTCATCCAAAGACAAGCAGAAGTTAACCAAGGACAATACAACAAAGCGGTCTATCGTCACCAGTTTTGATCAAGTAAGACCGTCATCAGACTCGATGGAGGGGAGATCATCGATAATCTCTTTCCAACTCAAAACCGAAAGTGATCGCTTTGAGATAACACCGTTTACCGATCACTTTGAGACCACGTTGGTCACCGGTCACTTTGAGATCACACCGAGTACCTCAAAATATGTTGACAATGCCGAAATTATTTTTGTACCACAACACTTTCATTATGTTTTTAAATTATATTATCATAAGTATGAATGCCATGAGTAGAGAGTAGTTACCTTTGGATATAATGCCCTGAGAATGGAGATTGCTAAGCTAGGGTAACAGTTGAATAATTTCTGGAATATTATATTTAAGTTATTTTCTAACTAGTAAAGATGCACACGCGATGCGAGTACTATTCTGTTTTGGGGTTTAGGGTTTGGGAGTTCGGGATCGGGACCGGGAAGTCGGGGTTTGGCATTTTAGGGTTTGGCATTTCAGGTTTTGATTTTCGTGTTTGGGGTCCAGGGGCCCGAGACCTGGGGTCTAGGACCGCGTCCGTATCCGGGGGTACATGGGTTCAAGGTCGGGGGTCTAGGAGTTGGAGTCCGAAGTACGGGGTCCGGGAATAAGACCTAACATTACTCGATTTTGAATATCAAATCTTAAAAAAAAACTCGACACTAAGTCAAACCCAAGCCCTCGAAGCCCTCCACCCAAAAACCCAATTCTCCATTATAAATACCATAGTTTTAAAAAATATGGTCCGACCAGTAGTCCGATCGGTCAGACTGCAAATCATCCATTCAAACGGCTCGTTTTTATGGTAAAAAAGGGCCTTCGGTCGAACCATCCATTTTTTGGTCCGACCGGGTAGTTTTTAGCCTCGTTCCAACCGAAAAATGCCGATTCGACTAGAACTTAGAAAATTACCTAAAATTTATACCAGATAAGGTCTAAATTGGAAATCTAAAAGACTAAAACCCTAAAAAAAATGACCCCGAGATGGCGTCTTTGTTCTGCCGTCGCCGGACTGAGATGGCGAGGTTATCTCCTTGCTCTTCGGATGAAAGGAGGTGCCTCTGGCTACTCTCATCGAAGATGGCAAGTACGAGCCTGGGTTCCCAACGAAGTTCAACCCCGATTTCCAAAATTCTTGAGTAAATGAGATGATGTGTTCCATCTCTAGAGATTCCGGAGAAGGTCATAGTTGTAGTCTCTGGTTGTTTGCTCATGATTTCCCTTTATCCGACCTTAATGTGATTTTTGGTCCGTTGTTTGGTTGCTGGTCGCTGGGTGCTTCCTCACCATCTAGTGATGAAATATGTCGCTTGATTTTATTGATCACTATAGAGGTCATATATATAAGAGTTTACAAACTTGATCACTAAGTAACTGATTGATTAGAAATCTAACTTGATCACAAAGTAACTGACTGATTAGTAATCTAACTTGATCACCAAGTAACTAACATATTAGGAATCTAACTTGATCATGATTTCTATTCCTAATACTCCCACCTCAAGTTGGAGCGTAGAGATCAACAACGCTCAACTTGCGAACAATCTCTTGGAAATTATCTTGACCTAGAGCTTCCGTGAACACACTGTAGGAATCTTGACTAGTGCAATTTTGCACATCTTTGAAGCAGTAGAGACCATCGCGCTGCTTATCCACTCCTGACAGACGCACCGAAAGAGAAGATTGGTAAAAATACTTCACCAAAAGAGACGATTGGTGGAAATACTTACCAAATTGAATGATTAGTGGAAATACTTCACCAATCATAGTTAAAAGACAATCGTGTATTTCACTAGTTAATTGGTGGAAATACTTGGACGGAATCAGTGGAAGTTGATATCAAAACTCCCGCCGTTGCTCAGAAGTTGGCCTTGAAAAACTTGAGACCTTGGACCTTCTTTAACGAAGAAATTTATTGAATCAATTCAGCCTCGAAAAACTTGAGACCAAGGAGAATCAAAATCTATTCCAAGTTTCGGTAGACTTTTAATCATGTGCTACTAACGGTGGACATGGCTTTGTTTGGTGGAAATACTTCACCAATCTTAGTTACAAACTTGATAATCTGAAATCTTCAGATCAATCGAAATTCACTGGATCTCCTGAGAAGAAAGCAAAACAATAATCACGTCTTTAGGCCAGGTTGCAGTCTCGAGGGCGGTGGGAAATCGAAGACTCGAGGCCCGGTAAAAAATTGCTCAAGGCATGGACAAAACTTGAATGAACTTGGTTCTTGACAAACTTGGATCAACTTCAATATGAACTTGGATGAACTTCGGTACGAACTTGGAACAATAACAAGGGAATTTAGTGGTAATACTTCACCAATCCAGGTTGCAACAATCGGTAGAAATACTTCACCAATCTCCTGAAAAATTCGTTCAGGAAAAATAATTTGTCTGAATCAACCACAGATTTCTGGATTGATCGTGATCAGCAACCAACTATGCTTACCTTCGAAAATGAAATAATTCAGCCTTGAAAAACTTGATCCAGGATGGGTTCGTCCCTTTTTTTTCGCTCCGTCTTCTTTTGGTGGATTGTGATCCACGTGAATTAGAATGGATGATTTTAAGCGAGTTTGATCGGTGGTGGATGATTTTTCCCCCTTCTAGAAAAATTCACAATCGATTGTTCCTTCTTCTTGAATAACAAAGGACAAAATCAATTGGCAAGCTCAATAAAAAACCTATTCTAAGTTTAGGAGATTGGTGGTGGATGAAATAAAATACTAATTCAGGTTTTTAGCTCTGATACTATGATAAAATATGTCGCTTGATTTTATTGATCACCATAGAGGTCATATATATAAGAGTTTTTTGATCACCAAGTAACTGACTGATTAGTAATCTAACTTGTTCACCAAGTAACTAACATATTAGAAATCTAACTTGATCACGAGCCTAGGTTCCCAACGAAGTTCAACCCTGATTTCCCAAATTCTTGAGTAAATGAGATGATGTGTTCCATCTCTAGAGATTCCGTAGAAGGTCGTAGTTGTAGTCTCTGGTTGTTTGCTCATGATTCCCCTTTATCCGACCTTAATGTGATTTTTAGTCCGTTGTTTGGTTGCTGGTCGCTGGGTGCTTCCTCACCTAGAGCCACTCTTCCTCTGTTGACTGTTCCAATTAGAGAGGGCAATAAAGAGAGAGAGGCTGAGGCCTTTTTACCGACTAAAAAGAGAGAGAGAGGCTGAGTTTGGAGCGTGGGACTGAGGAAGAGAAAAAAAAAAGCTACAGGAAAAAGAAAGCTAGGAAGCAAAGAGTGGAGGAAAACTAGGAAAAGAAAGTTAGAAAGAGGGAAGAAAAGACACCAGGACAAAAAGGAAAAAAGAAAACCCAAAATCTGGAAGGGAAACTCAAGGGACAAGAAAACTCAATTCTGGAAGGTTCCCATGTTGGTGGGTTTTTGCCCAAAATGGTGTTAGTGTACCATTTTTTCCTAAAAATAGTATTAATGTTGAAAATATTCTCAAAATGGTATTTTTTTTCCAGGTCGAAAATTTTTTTCGACCTAGAGAGCTTAGATCGAAAATAATTTTTGACCTGGGACCAAATCGAAATTTTTTTTGACTTTCATTATCGAAAAAATCTTTTCGATCTGGTACCAAAATCAAAATTTCTTTTCGACCTGGGACCTGATTCTAAAAAAAATCCTTTTTCCCACCCTCTCACGCGCTCTCTCCTCCCTTTTTTTTGAAAGGCTCTTCCCCCCTTTTTTTTTTGAAAAGGCTCTCTCCGTCTTTTTTTTCAAATCAATTTCATTTACCTTGTCTCTCTTAAATTCTACAATTTTAATCAATTCTTGATTTATTTTAAAAATATTACATGTTTATTTATTCATGAAATTTATTTAAATGATGTTACCACATTTTAAAATTTTACCTACATCGAATCTAAATTATCCGGTCGAGTGAGTTCAGATTCTAGATTCTATTATTTTATTGTCCAATTTAAAATGACTATCTACAATATTGAATCTAAATTCATTTCATTTTTGATATGTACAATCTTAGAATCTGAACTCACTCGATCGGTAATTTAGTTTCGACTGGATAATTCGGTCGATTTTGAATTTGGATAGTCGGTCAAGTAGGTGCTTCAAGAATATATATATATATAAAATTGTGATGTAAGTATGTAATGTGCCTTTTGGAAGAGTGAGTAAGGGGGATTTAAAATAAATCAAGAATTGATTAAAATTGTAGAATTTAAGAGAGACAAGGTAAATGGAATTGATTTGAAAAAAAAGAGAGGGAGAGAGCCTTTTCAAAAAAAAGGGGAAGAGCCTTTCAAAAAAAAGAGAGGAGAGAGCGCGTGAGAGGGTGGGAAAAAGGGGTTTTTTTTTAGAATTAGGTCCCTGGTCAATTTTGTTTTCCAATTTTGGTCCCAGGTTGAAAAACAAATTTCAATTTTGGTCCCAGATCGAAAAGATTTCTTCGATAATGCAAGTCAAAAAAATTTTTGATTTGGTCCCAGGTCAAAAATTATTTTCGATCTAAGCTCTCTAAGTCGAAATTTTTTTTTACCTGGGAAAGGAACACCATTTTGAGAATATTTTCAACAGTAACACAATTTTGGGCAAAAATCCATGTTCGTCCATATATTATAATAAATTATATATTTTTAAATTAAAAATTTTTGGTCCAACCGGTGATCTGACTGGACGGACCAAACGATCCAAAAAATGACCAAAATTTAGATCGTACCAAAATCCGTACTTTAAAACTATGATAAAATCTATACAGTACAATGTATACAATGTATCCCATACAATGTATACAATGTACCTCCACCACCATTATCAATATCCTATACAATGTATACAGTACATACACCTAAATCAGTATCATCATCATAATCATCAGCCTAACAATTGTTGCGACCAATATTTGCCGCCCACAATTACTTTTGGGTGCTCTCCAGCCATACACACACACCAAACACAAAAGAGAGAACTTGAACAATCAATTTCAGAAACCCAAACCCCATCTAAAATTCCCAACCCAAGAAAATAAAGATGACCAATAAATTATCTCGATTCTTCTTGGACTTTTGGGTTCTAATTGCAACCATTTTCCCCCAATTGTTCTAGTCTCCTCCCTTATGAATCCACATGACATTTTAGCACTAAAAGCCTTTAAATCCTTAATTAAGCCGTCCTCAATCCCATCCTGGTCTTGCCTGGTCTCATGGGACTTCTCCACCGGCTACTCGGGCCGACTCAACCCTCTCATTTCCAAGCTCACCAGCCTCACCTACCTTGAACTCTCTGGGAACAACTTCTACGACCCAATCCCGACCTCCATTTCCTACCTTGACCCACACATGCATCGAATACAGTATACCAATTTCCATACGAAGCTAAAACTACCTCAAATAAATGACCAGCCGTTTCACTCACCCGTTTACTTCTCTTAAACGCATCACAAACGAAGTTTAAAAGTAACTCACCTGAGTTAGGAAGAAGCTCGCGGATTCAGGATTCTCGTCGACCTAGCGAAGGGAGTGAGGGGTTCTAGAAGAAGAAGAAGAAGCGGTTGCAAAGTGAGAAGCTGCTTTGTATTAGCATTAGACAATGAGAAGGGGGAAAAGAAGATTTCGCGGGTCATGCGGTGTCATTTTTTCTCTTCCCTTTCTTGGGTTCGTTTGTTTGTTTGTGTGGGCTACTATGGGCCTAGTGGACTATACATGTTTCATTTACAAAGGAGGGTATTTTTGACATTTTTACGTGTGATACCAAACTGCCTAAAAAGGATGTTTCCTTTATTATAGTAAGATATTTTGCCACTTGTTATTGGCTCGAGAACTTCCAGCTTAGGTTAACCTCCTCTAAGTTTTCCTCTTTTAATTAGATTGTAGTTGGCTATATAAAGCTGTTACCTCCTAAGTTTATAGACACATTGTTCCTACGACTTGAGACTACTTTTGAACATTAATCGAAGAGCACAATTTCTGTTAACTATGTAGAGATTGGTAAGACTTGCTCATAATGACTAAGTTTTCTCTATCTATCTCTTATGTTAATTGTCATTATGTTCTTTATTAATCTATCTGGCTTTGTTACCATGCTTAGCGAGTATATCTCTTATGAGTGCAATATTTTAATTATATGATTACTTATCTATGTCGGGCTATAGTTTGATTATCTTTTGTATTAGTTGTCAATTGATGATCGTAATGCTTAAACTAATCTAATCACTTAGATTATTATGTTATTTGATGATAGTAGACTAGAAGGCATTATTGTAGGTCCAATAAGCAACCAGATGGGTAAATTAGGTTACTAACAAATTTTCAGATTCTTTCGGTACTTAGATTATTAGCGTAATCGAGAATAGGGATAGAGAGATTTTACACCAGATGTATAGTGGTTCAGCTTGGTCCACTTGAGCCTACGTCCACTCTTCAACCGTTCTCACACTTTTTATTATCCCCAATAAAAACACAAGAGAACACCACAAGTTTTACCAGGTTCACTTGTAACCCTTACAACCACTAGCTTCACAGACTCTGGCTAGCTACCACTTTAGTTTTACAGGTTCACTAGCAACCTTAACAACACACTAGCTTTAATTGACTACGGCTAGTTACCACCTCTAGATTTACAGGATCTCTAGAAATCTTTTACTTATTATTGCTTTCGCAAATATACTTCTCCTAACTTCACACAGAAGTTGAACAAGTATTCTAAGACAAAAGTATTTCTAATACGCTCTTTGGCTTAACTACTTCGTGATCACAACTTTTCTCTCTTGAATGTAGGAATTCAGCTCGTGCTAAATTTTTTCTTTGAATCTTGATCACTTTCTTTTTCTCTTGAGTGGTCCACCTTTGTCTTTGGCTTGATCTTCTATTTATAGGGTCTTCTTTGTACATAGCCGTTGGACTTGCTCTCCAAGCAAGTCTTGAAGCTTCCTTTCCACGTCGCAAGTAGCTGTTTATAGCCGTTGGAGGAGAAGTCTTCATTAGCTAGCAAAGTAGTCAACACGTTTCTTCCTAGGATGGACTTGAGTTAACTTCGACATGTGGGTTGATTTGATCCCTAAAAATAGTTGTTACTAATAAAGCCAAAAGAACATCCGAAACTTCTTTTGTATCGGGTTATATTAGTATTAAAAATATATAATTTAATCTATTGTAATTCAGAAAAAATAGAGGTTCGTCTAGGGCAGTCACCATATCACGTGGACAGCCTCAAGATGATTATAAAACTCTTCCCAAAGTTAATCACACTTATCCGTAGAATATTGCTTTAACCACCAAGCAACCAAGCTCTTGCGAGGCATTTATATGGCGGGTAAAAACCTTAATCATCTTGATCTTGGCAAGGTTCAAATTCAAACTTGCCTTGGGATAAATATTTGGATCTTGGTCAAGTTCTAGCTCAATTAGATGTAAGTAAAGACTTGACCTAGACTTAAGATAACTTATAAAACATCTTTGTTGACTTCTGACTTCACTAAGAATCAGAGATCACATGAAAGATAAGTTTATGACTCTATGTAAGAATAATCTTAGTTTGAACAAAAAGTCATTTACCACACTCACAGGTATAACTTATGACCGATCTCTCTATGTACTTTGTTTTCCCTTTGATCACGATTAGCATTTTGTAGCACTTGTGGATAACTGAGTTTATGATCAGTTTACTACTATGCTTAGCCTTTTTTGACTGATCTTAACCAAATTCTGATATCCACTTAATTAAAATACTTTAGACATTTTCAATCTCACCCTTTTTGATAAGGGCAACTTCCTATTAGAATTTGGCTAAGGCTCCTCCTTAATCTGTGTCGATTAAGTTTTTCTCTCTCGTCGTGCTCCCCCTATCTATATGCACTTCAACAACTATGTTAGATCATTTGAGATAGACTTAAGTCCATGACAAACACGAGCCATCACAAATGCAATTAAGCATAGTGCATCAATAGCTAAAAATACCTAACATATTCATGCAAGACGTAACTCTATGACAAACATGAATCTAACATAGAATAATATAAGCATTATAGCAATCATAGACAAAAGTACTTGAGCATTCATCAAACAAACACAACAGCCATAGGAATATATAATGTTTTTCATCCTAGGCATTTAAGATCAACAAATCTTCAAAAGGTTTGTTTCGAGGAGTGGAGCAGATAAATAGGAATCATTGTCACTTTCATCCCTAGCATATCCTCTTCCATCGTTAGATTCATGAGCAAAGAGGTCGTCTTGACTGGACACTTCATCCTCTAAACTCTTGTCCCAATTTTTGCCTATGAATAATGCACTTTGGAATGCAGTGGGTGATTCCTTCTTCTTCTTCTTGACATCAGAGGTAGAGGCCTTCTTGGCCTTTGGTGGAGTCTTGATGGAGCTCAGACTCTTTTTCTTCTTCTTCTTCTTCTTCTGCACAGGCTTCTCTGTCAATGATGTTCTGACTCTTGAAATTGAGCCAGTCTTCTTCTTTGGGGCTGCGGCAATGCCTTTTCCCTTTCCCTTCCTAGTATCTTCATCAGCTATCTCGATGATGATCTGTGCGGCAGCAGCAGCAGTGTCTAGGACTTCGATTTGGCTTCTTTCAGCCTATTCTTTAGCTTGAACTTCCCGAGCTTCTTCCTCAGGAACATCTTATTCTGCAACTTTTTTTGTAGCTTCTTCTTCTTTCTCTTTTTCCTCTCTCTTAGCCATATCCTCTTCTGCCCCTAAGGTGCCCTTATCAGAATAGTAACCTTCAGCAAATAACTTACGAGTTGCTGGGGTGATGGACAACTTGCTTCTTGACTTTATAGTCTGATCTTGGCTTTTTGGCATGAAGCGAAGGGAGAAACTGATGATACTGGTGTTGGCGTGGGGATTGGAGAGTTTTGAAGTCCCATAGAATAGTCAACCACTTGGTCAAGGAGCGAAGAGAATTCCTTGTCTTGAATACCTTCAACTTGGATTTCTTTCTCGGGAGCATTGACTTCTTCTTCTTCTTCATTTGGTACATGATGATCTGGAGAGGCACTGACATAAGGAGAATGGTCTCCTTCCAGAAAAGGATTTGCAGACTTCTGAGGAGAGGCGTTGATGTTGTCCATTGGTAGGATGCCAATATCCTCAGGACTTGAGGGACCAGCCTGGGCCTTTAGCAACATAACCTCCTGCTACATCTTCTTGTATCTCTTCTACAACTTCATAATTTGCTTCTTCAAAGTAAGTAGATCCTTCTTCATTTTCTTGTTAGTCATCTTGGATTTCTTCAACTTGGGGCAGCCAGGGAAAAGGAACGTCATAAATATCTCCGGTTGGTATTGCAAATAATGTAGGAACACCAAGTATGTGCCAAATTTTCTATGATTGAGTTTTGGATGCAAATTATATTAGTTCTAGGATATGTTCTGACCAAGAGTGGTGTTGCTTAAAAGTTGAACAACTAGTTGACTCATATATTGGTATTAGTTCTACCTTTGAGATCAAGAGGATATGCAATTTACAGTGATGATTCAAGAGTGGGTATGAGGTGTGTCCTTAAGAACAAAAAGGACATAATTACATATGTGTCTGGGCAAGTAAAGAAGTACGAGTAGAGAAACCATGGTCTTTGGACTTATGATATAAGACAATTTTCATATAAAGAGAAGTTTCAGATTATTATTTTAGATTTCAAAACTTTGGCGGAGTTGAAATTTGAGCCTATTAAGGAATTGCTTAAATTTGTGGCATAAATGTACACATGACCTACCTTGCGAGATTGAGGTATGGAGTCACAATGTAACATCTAGAGATTGGTGAGCTTGTGGTAAAACTTGAAAATGATGGATTGCCAAACTTCCGACTTTGAAAGGTGTATTGTATTTTCATGATCGTTTGGCAGTACTAGTATTGGAAATGTCAAGTGCGAGTGTGAGCAGATCAAGATAAATGTATTTGTAGTGCTTTCAATTTCTTAGAGGAGTTATGATTCTTTGTGGGTGGTAGTAGACAAATTGACTAAGTGACTTATTTCTTTAAGTAAAGAGAACTTATGATGCACCAGACGTTAAAAATATCTATGAGGTCCAGGGTTTAAACCCTCGCATGTGTAATGGTATAAAATTTATCTTAAAAAAAACTAAGTTTGCTCAATGATTCAAATTTTAGAAGGTATGATGTGAGTTATTGTGATCTATATTAAGAGAAGTTGAAACAATTATGATCATGATGAACTTGTCCAAACATTGGAGAATAGTTTGGACCACTCAATTGGACACACCATATGGAACTTAGAAGAGACCTATGGAACAAGCATTCACACCGATTCATATAGCAATGTGAGTGAACATTGAATTTGTGAAAATTCGGGGACCAAATTTTGATAAGAAGAGAAGAATGTAATACCCTACTACTTTAACTGAATGTCTAACTTAAGTAAAGTATACTTAGTCGTATTGATGCATTGAATTATTTTTGGAATACATTGCTATGTAAGTAGAGTACTAAAAATATTCGAGACAAAAGTATCTGTTATCTCGGATTACTTCAAAAAGTTCTAAACATGACGTGATAAATATAATAACTTCTTCATTCGGGATCTAAATTTGATGATTCAAATTCATATTGACAGCTAATAAATCGATCTATAAACTTTGAAAAGATAAATTTGTCATGCTAATAATTTGGACCAAGTTTAGCAAGTTGATAAACAACACAATGAGTTTGTTATTCTCAAAGAGCTTTGGTGTGACTTCTCGGTGTATTTTTCAACAAGAATTGATGTTCTTACGGGGATTAAAAAACTCAACTAGTTAATCCCCATTTTGAATAGCATATTTTCGCCAATATGATAATGAATCTAAAAAAAAAAGAAATTTCGATAACAAATACTCTTTATTTATTTTTCACGGAGAATTTCTCCACATGAACTACTCTTGCATCTTTAAACGATGCGATTACTTTGCAACTTTTCATAATTGCAATTATCATTTGAGCAAAGAGCCACGCATTCTTCTACCTTCTCTTCATCTGCATTATAAAAAGAGACAAATAATTAACACAAGATTTAGAAACTCAACGTAACATATAAAATATAAATCCTACATATTTTGAGCATTATATTTTTCTGAACATAATAGAAATTTTGTATATGAATTCCCAGTGATTACAATGAAAGTTTTTAATAGAAAAAATGACACAAAAATGTGTGAATTTTTCACCTTGGCTTATTAGGTCACCACACTTGGAGAAACAACCAATATCACATAAACTAGGAGGATCTGTGGAGCAAAGCTTACGACACTTTATCTGGCAATAGAAGGGTATACAAATCTTGTAGCCACAATTTATCATGCAAAATTTGTAACAAAGTTCGATCAAAGCTGCTTCGGTTGTTGGCACAGACATGGTCAACACAAGAATCAACAAAACTATTTGGGGAAATCGATTTGAATATGAAGATTGGGACTTCATTTTTTTTTCTTGTTTTCCTAGTTGTACTTAAAATCACCACTTCTCACAATAACTTAAATTCTCAAAATCATACATATAAATAATATTGTCATACATATATATATGTGTATATATATATGGTAGGAAATATTATTGTCATCCATACTGTATGCATGGTAGGAAATAAATTACCATATACAGAAACTGCATATACCCTCAAATATATATGGTCGGTAAACGTGATTTACAAATTTTATCCTAGGTCAATAATTTTTTAAGTCCATTTTTGGTCATCAATATATCCATTTAATGGTCATACAAGTTTGACTTAATGTAAATAAGCGATCATTAAAAAAAATTAATGACCATGTTAAAAACAGTTACTCGCCTATAAAGTGTTTCCACGTTTTATTAATACAGTTTCATGCCTCGACACCGCTTCCCAAATGTGGAATGCAAAATTTTTATTCGGTAAAACTCTCTAAAATGATATCTTTAGAATAAAAAATATCAATTTAGAGAATTTTATGTTTTTAGCTCCAACTTATATAAAATTGGGATTTTTTCAATACATCAACTATTACTTTGTCAATATTCAAGTCACCAAAAATATAGAAAAAAATTTACTTTAATATCATGTGTTATTACCAATTATCACTTGTGCATCTTGTGGTTTAAAAACGATAAAACCAATCCAACTTATTTCAATTTTTCTCACTTAATTCCAACAGGTCTGGTTCGCCCTTTTTTGGGCAAACAACATTGTTTTGACGCTTACATGGATTGTCACGTGGTAGTGACTGAGATTAGTCTATGCTGACGTGGTGATGGGTAAATTACTAAATTAGTACCAAATTTGTTTATAATTTTCTAAAAAACCCTATATAATACTAAAAAACTAAACCTTAACATCCAAAAGAAAATCTATCCCCCACTCACTCAAAAGTTGAGCTCCATTCCTCCCTACCAAATTACAACCACCCCCACCATCTCCCCACGCTCATCCTCTCCAACATGTACTAGACGCCCAGGCCCACCCCATCGACCCTCGCAAGATCCAGAACCACTTCGAGGACTTCTACGAGGACATCGTCGAGGAGCTCTCCAAGTTCGGCTTTGAGGAAATCTTCTAGATCCAGTCTGGGTTGCTCGGCCACGACTCGGGCCAGTACCAGATGATGTCGACCCAACCTGCCAAGTTGCTGCCCTTTCAGAAAAGGGGAAAGTGTAGGGGTAGGTGATCCCAATGCGCTCCGCGCGGTGAATCTTCATCCTAGACCGAGATGTCCGTTGAAGACGGGGGAGACTCCGATGTCGTCGTCTCCGCCGGCGGGAGTGGAGAACCAGATGCCGTCTGCGGTGGACATGGGAGAGGACGACGCGGAGTCGTTGCTGTCACTCTGCTTTCCCTTTAGGTACCAACGGGAGGCCGCCAGGGCGGCGGAGGCCTCACCACTTATACCGACGTCCACTTCTTCATCCTCAAAATCGCTCTCCTCGGTGTTGTCGATGTGCTCTTAAACAAACCGAAACCCCGAAACAGAAACAAACAATAAAAAAATTCACCAAAACGATAAAGTCCTCGACAAAAACGTGGTCTTCGGTGGGATTTAATTTTTGGGGAACGACTAACGAGGATTTGCAGGTAGGTGGAAGCTGTGATGGAAAGAAGCTCTGTTGTTTTTATTTGCCGTAGGTGGAAGCTGTGACGAATGGAGTGACATGGGGGAGAGATTTTTTTGGATGTTAGGGTTTAGTTTTTTAGTATTAGGGAAAAGTCCACTTTAGTACCCTGTAGTATCGACCAAAATCACTTTAGTACCCTGTGGTAAAAAACCGATCAATCGAGTCATACTTATTCCAATTAACATCAAAAAGGGCCTCGGGCAGCTGCCCGGAGCTGCCCGAACCTACCCGAGCGCTGCCCGGGCCACGTGGTCAGCCACGTCACCAATTTTGATGACGTGGCGCCACGTCACCAAGAGGAGGAGGACGCGGGGAGGAGGAGGAGAGGAGGAGGGGGAGGAGGACGCGGGGAGGAGAAGGAGAGGAGGGGGGGGACGCGGGGAGGAGGAGGAGAGGAGGAGGGGGACGCGGGGGAGGAGGGGGACGCGGGGAGGAGGAGGACGCGGAGGAGGAGGGGGACGCGGGTAGGAGGAGGGGGAGGAGGGGACGCGGGGAGGAGGGGGACGCGGGGAGGAGGAGGGGGACGCGGGGAGGAGGACACGGGGAGGAGGACGCAGAGGAGGAGGGGGACGCGGGGAGGAGGAGGACGCAGAGGAGGAGGGGGATGCGGGGAGGAGGAGGAGGAGGAGGAACGCGGAGGAGGAGGAGGAACGCGGGGAGGAGGAGGAGGAGGAACGCGGGGAGGAGGAGGAGGACGAAAATCGGAGGAGGAGGAGAATTGGTGACGTGGTGCCACGTCATCAAAATTGGTGACGTGGCTGGTCACGTGGCCCGGGCAGCGCTCGGGTAGGTTCGGGCAGCTCCGGGCAGCTGCCCGAGGCCCTTTTTGATGTTAATTGGAATAAGTATGACTCGATTGATCGGTTTTTTACCACAGGATACTAAAGTGATTTTGGTCGATACTACAGGGTACTAAAGTGGACTTTTCCCTTAGTATTATATAGGATTTTACCCACTGTCAGCAACGACTATTCCGGGTCACTACCACATGGCAATTCATGTAGGAGTCAAAATGACGCTGTTTGTCAAAAAAAATTGTGAACCTCGGTGGACTTAAGTGAGAAAATTTGAAATAAGTTGGACTTGTTCTATTGTTTTTAAACCACAGGGTACCCAAGTGATAATCGGTGATACCACATAGTACTAAAGTAGATTTTTCCCAAAAATATATTAATAACAATCTGTAATACCCTGCTTCGTAAAGTTTCTGATTTAAGTGAAGTATACTTAATCATATTGATGCATTGAATTATTTTTGGAATGCATTGTTGTGTAAATAGAGTGCTAAAAGATAGTCGAGGCAAAATCATTTGTTATTGTGGATTACCTTAGAGAGTTCTAAACATGATGTGATAAATAACACAACTTCTTCATTAAAGATCTAAATGTGATGATTCGAAGTTGTATTGAAAGATAATAAATCGATCTATAAGCTTTGAAAAGATAGATTTGTCGTGCTAGCAATTTGGACCAAGCATAGCATGTTGATAAAATAACACATAGTAATACCGTACTTCTTTAACTGTAATGTGCGACTTAAGTGAAGTATACTTGGTCGTATTCTAGTGTATTATTTTTGGAATACTTTACTATATAAATAGTGCTAAAGATAAAGCATTTGTTATCTCGGATTACCTCAGAGAGTTCTGAACATGATATGATAAATATCATAACTTTTTCATTCGGGATCTAAATGTGATAATTCAAAGTCGTATTGACAGATAATAAATTAATCTATAAGCTTTGAAAAGATGGATTTGTCATGCTAGCAATTTGGACTAAGCGTAGCATGTTGTGAATAACACATTGTGTTGTTGTTTCTGAAAGAGCTTTGGTTGGACTTCTAGGAGCATTTTTCAATAAGAATTGATGTCTCTACACCTTTATGAATTGTGTCTAGAAATGATATTGTCTTCTAAGGCTTCTAGTTCAACCTCAATAAGGTGTACACAACTAATTCTCAAACCTTAAGGAGTTAGTTGGACAAGTTTGGACAGAGTTAACACGTATTCGGTAAAATGGACATAACTTTCTTAATATTAATCCAAATTGGACAAATGAGCATTATTTAGAAACTGCATACATAGACCTACAATTACTATGAAAACAAGTCTGGGGAACAAGGAAAGGAATCTAGTAAAAATTGGGACACGAGTAATTGAAAAAGGCATCAATCATAAGGAAATATTTGCTAACTTCATAAATTGACACAAGGATAACAAAGTCATAGATACTTATCCATCCAGAGACCTTATAAGTTAAAAAACATACAAAAAAGAATAACACCAAAGGAAAAAAAGAAAAAAATGAAATAATAAGAGAGAGATAGAAGAAAGAGAAAGAAATAGGCCAATTTATTTTGGCTTTGATGTCTTCATACAGATTGTAGAGGACTTGATTACTTTTCTAAACATATATTATAATTTTGTTTTGAGCAAGGAATCAATCTAAAAGATATGTTAGAAAGCAGACTTCCTACCTGGGTTTAAGAATTTAGGTGGTGCAAGAGAAATGACTTGGTATGTGAATGCTAAGTTGATTTTTTGACTTGGTGTAATCAAGAATGAGAAGGGAGTTCATGGACAGTTAAAAAATGAATTGGGTTTTGTGTAATAGTGAGTTGTATTGGCTCTTTACTGAAGTTAGAAATGATTGGCTTATCGTGTGTTCGGTACAAATTTTGGTTAGTAAAACAGACCTTTATGTGAACAAAAAGTTCGTGAAAGATTGGTATTTGAATTATGTACATATGAGTACATTAATAATAGACCAAGGAGTGAAAAGAATCAAGCTACCTTGATGACTTTGAGCTATTTCAGAAGTTGACTTTCGATTGTGCCTTCTTTGGTTGTTTTCAATTGTCAAAAGTAACTTGCTTGGAGAAGTAAGAGACTAACCTCTTTTGTAATTGTAATGGTTATACAGAGTATACAAAACTTCCCCAAGGTGATTTATGAGAGAAATAATCTTGGGAAGAACTGTTAGACAAAGGTCCAAAGTGAAAGGATAATAAATTTGTGTATTGGAATAATACTTTATTCAGATGGTCGCCGTATAAAATTGGTAAAAAAATAACATGTGAATCATAGTTTCTTTAGTGCATTCTATTTATTATTTTTCATGATATGAATATGGTACTGTGAGTGCATTTTGTGCATTTTTCATATGACATTATATTTAGTGAAAGTTTGGTTTATTTGGCCAAGAGGAGGTATTAGACATATTTGATTTGCTCGCTGGACATATTTGTTTTGATTGGAGCCAATGAATTTGCTGTGATATGAAGTTTTATATGATAAGAATGGCTTTATTATGTTATATGGATGACTAATAGGCATATCTACTGGTGACCAACCAAGGATAGTTGCATATGTGCACATATATTGAGGATATAATGGATTTCTATATGATATGTTTGCCGGGCAGGGTTGTTTTTTGATGGCACATATATTGAGGATATAATGGATTTCTATATAATATGTTTGGCTGGCAGGGTTAGTTTTTTATGGCACCTTTTGAGATATGGTATCCTCATATTGGAGTTGGAGTGATACAGTCTAGATCCTGCCAAATGTTCGTCAGTCCAGCGATATGATTTTGTGATTACATGCTAATATTTGATCATTTGGTAAGTATGATTTTTGGATAATGTACATATCAGGTATCATGCATTTGCTTGATTAGTTATATGTATGTGTGTTTGGTATATATGTGTGTCAAGTGGCTAAATAAAGTGTGATGCATATGTTGTTTATTTACAGAATGTGTCTCATCAATTTTGCAAGAATTTGTACATGAGTTAGTTTTGGCTGAGAGATCTATTATCATCGTGCCAAGTCTACTTTGTTCTCCAGGATTTGCATTGAGGTCTCTACTTTGTATGTTTTTCTTTGGTCTAGTAGCTCCATATCCACATTAATCACATCGATCTTGGGAATATTTAATTATATATGAATTCAAGTTAATAAGGCAAGGCTTGACTTATATTTTTGCAAATTCAGTATCTGAAACTAAATATCATTTAATTTTTAATTTTATGTTTAATGGTTATTAATATGTTTGAGGCTGGCTAGATTACTTATATAATTAAAGGTGTCAAAATTTAGTGCCGGTCATCAACCTAAGTTTGGGTCGTGACACAGTCACACTTGATATATCATAGAAAGTTTCAACGGTTTCTTAATTTTCTAAATAATTTATTTACATCCATTTATGATGAAACTTTCACCCAAAAAAATTATAAATTAAACTAGTATTCTCTAAATTTATCAAACAAATAAGTACAGTACAAACTCGTATCTTAAAATATGTTTAAAATACGTAAAGTATGTAAAATTATAGGATAAATTACTCTCAGGTCCCTTGTGTATGACTAAAATTATGATTTAGTCCCTCTGTTTCAAAAAAGATTTTCCTGTCCTTTGTGTTTAATTTTATTATACTCTCAGGTCTCTGGCTCACGTCAGTAGTCAAATATTTTTGTTTCCATGGAAAGAGTGCCAATCCCCTGCTCTAGTTTCCCCTACCCCTTCCATTAATAATCTCGACATAGTGACTTTGTTATTGGTGGTTTATCGGCTCCGTGGCCAGGATAAATGACACCGTCCCAAGGTCGAATATCTTGACATGTCAGTAGCTCTTTTCCTGCCGGCGAGTGGCCACGGTGATCTTCCCTGGAGTACTTAAAATCCAACATGTAAACACTCCACTAGCCGTCATCCGCCTGACGGTGGAAGAAGATGGCAGAGTCACTCGACCATGTCGATTACCCGCCTCACTACGAGATGACATGTCATCTCTCGGGGTTGGACGCTTCAAAGACCACAATTGCGACTTCGATAGTCACAAGGTTCCTGCCAATTATATGACTTCCGTTTCTTTCTTTTTTGGGGTTTATTTGATTTTTTTAAGGCGTCCTCCACGGTGGTGGGTTCGATTTATTTGTTTGGATCTATTTCATTTTCATTTTTTGTTTGAGGGTTGGAAGATGATGGAAGTTCGCCGAAAAACTGACCGGAGAAGATGACCGGAGGCTTGCGTTGGCCGGACTAAGGTATTTTTGTTATTTTAATGACAAAAATAAAAAAAGAGCGGATGACATCAGAGAGGGACCCAAAAGTATAATAAAATAAAATACGAGGGACCCGAAAGTGTAATAAAATAAAATACGAGGGACGGGAAAATCATTATTAAAATAGGGGGACTAAATCATATATTTAGTCATATATGAGGGACGTGAGAGTAATTTATCTAAAATTATATGTGTTCATTAAAACATATCATTTTATGCGAAAATTAGGATCGAGATTTAAGTTATTACGATAGAGGAGTTATTAAATTTTAACATTAGTCCTGACTCTGGACCAAGACTTTTTATTAGTTTAGAAAAATTATAATTTAACAGAAGATCACTTTATAAATATGGAAATTCAATTTCCGAATTGAATATGAACATAGGAAAGTGATACTTATTGGTCTTCGCTAGGGATTTCTAGACACAACGACTTTAAGCCAATACCACATGCAGATGCCAACTTGGCCTTCCCCAACTATTTAGCCTAGCCTTTTAGCTACAACGCAAATTGGCCTCAACCATGCCCAATTCCAAACCAGCTCCAGCTTCTCAAGGCGAAGACGTCATCACATAATCAAATTGTGATAGGGGACATATGGGTCCCACTCATAAACACAATTATTCTCTCTCCCATCTTGATAGGGGGCATGTGGGTTCTGTTTGATATGTAAGGACACGCGTTCTCCTCTGCTTCTTGAGTCTGACATCAAACAGTTACACGAAAAATTATCCCCTCTGCTCACAAGGGCAATTTCATCTTTTACACATAGCTTTTCTCTTTCCTGTTGCTTTGAGAATATAAGGAATTTACATCCTCTTTTTTATTTAAGTAGAACAATTAATCTAAAATGGAGAAGAAAGGAGTTCTTCTACCTCATGCTAAGTTTATTTCTTCTGCTATTATTAAAATCTTGACGTGGTATAAAAGCATAAGCCTCATAAACTCTGATCAATCTCCTTTCTTGAGCCAATGGAGTTGGGTCGAGTTGTCATGTTACCTTTGTACAAATCTAGTCTATACTATCTTCATTCCAGTGAAACACCTTGCCAAATTATAGTTTCACCTTTATTTAATGGGCCAAATGACCACTCATGGAGTAAATCCATGATTCTCATGCTCGGGTGCAAGAACAAGGACCAAAGCACCTTGATGAACTGACCCTAGATATGGTACTTGAAAGCGCTGGAACAATATGGTGCTCAACTAGATCATCAAGCCAGCAGTCCATTGTGCAGTGACTCTATTGATTTGACACTGTTGTTGTTATCTAGAACAAGATCAAACTGAGATTTTGGAAAGAAGATGCAATTTGCATCGGTAATCTTCTTGAAGAGATCCAAAATCTCAAGCAAGGTGCATAATTTATGAAAGATTACCTTACCTGTTTCAAACACTCTGTGATCCCTTAGAAGAGCTACAACACATTCCTCGTTAAAGATGATTGAATGATGGAGAAGATGATAATGTAGAGGAAAACCGTATGGCCATTCGTACTGTTAGAGAATACTATAAGACTAACTAAGTTGTCATATTCTTGATGGGTGAAATGGAAATTGCTCTGGTGTTAGGTCTCAGATTCTACTTGCCCATCCACTACGTGTACTAGTTACACCTCTGTTCTTAACTTAGTAGCAATATATGTCACCATTGTGGCCAACTCCTTTGTTCTATGGTGTTGTATATAGCTCTGGATCTACTACTAAGCTACCACTTTGGCTGCTCAATATCAGCAGAAGAAAAATTAGACTCTGACAAGAAACCACAGTGCTCTTACTACAATTCTTTTGGCCACACTATTGACAAATGCTATAAAAATATAGCTATCCTCCTGGGTACAGACCCAGATCTCAGAGCAAACCATCTGCACCATATGGTAGCTCTAACATGGTGGAGTGCACACCTCTTCCTTGGCATGGCACAACTGATTTATATCAAAAAATTTCTAGGTTCAATTTAAGTTCAGAGCAGTGCTCTAGTATTATGAACTTGCTTCAACAGTCTATTTTCCAACCTAAACTTAATATATGATCCTCTTCAGGGGCCTCACTGGTCACCTACCACAGATCAAGTCCAGTTTTTCTATAATTCCTTCCATGTATGGTAAATTATCACATTTTTGTAGAATCATTGTCTTCTATTTCTGTTAGTACCTGGATAGTAGATATCTGAGCAACTGACCACATAGCTTGCTCACTTGAATTATTTGGTAGTCACCAACCTCTCACAGATATCCATATACTCCTTCCAACTGGAGCTAGAGTTTAAGCAATACACATAGGTGATGTACGAGAAATTGTAAATAATTAAACACACAATCAAATAGTATAGTGATTAAGTAGGATTTCGAACTAAGGGTTGAACACGAAATCTAGGCAATTAATTATGCGAAGCGAGAAAATTAAAGATTGTAAAAGATTGTCACCGGGTTGCAAGTAAATAAACAAGATTAAAAACGTAAATAAAAGAGTTGTAAATTTAACGGAGATAAACGAGCACGATACCCTATGGATTAACTACCTATGTCGAGATTATAGTTCTTATTAAGTTCTAATTAGTATCCGGAGTATTCTAATGCATCCCCCGAACGCTTTCGCTTATTAGAGAGATAAAACTAAGATAGCAAATGTCTAAGTTATTAATTAACACTTTCGCTCATCATTTAAGCTTAGAACTATGCTAATCCAAATTATGATGATTCCTCCTAGCGGGTTATTCATATGATATCAAGACGTCTCATTAATACCTAAGAATATGTTAATTGGTTTATCCATCAACTTGAGTGCCTCTCGGTCCACTCTTATCAATTATAATCATAACCTAAGTGATCAATTTATATTAAGCATTAAGCGTACTAATTAATAACTAATTAGCAAGATATTTGAACCATAAATCAACATAGGTAATCAATCACATGCTAGGGCATCGTACTCACAAGAGAACTACTCACTAAGCATAATCATAAAGCACGTGACATTAATGGAAGACATAATAACGAATAGCATAAAAGATAAAGATAGAGAAAGCTTAGTTATTCGAGCAACCCTTGCCGATCTCCTTCACATAGCTACCCAAAATCGTGACTTAATTAATGATCAAAAGTAGTCTCAATGTTGCAGTAGAAAGTATGAATAAAACCTAAGAGACTAAGGCCTATATATAGCCAAAAGTCTAACACAAAAATCTAGAGGAGGTTTAACCTAAACTAGAAGTATTTCGTGCCAAGTAATAAGTAAAATAATATAATTATAGTCCTAAGGCCGAAACAGGAGGCCAAGAGTAGAATACTTCATAAACGAGTCGAATTCTCAACTAAATACGAAGTCTGAAATAAGCTGGCATCGGGCAACTTGCGGCCACTAGTTGAATCTTCAATCAACATTCTGTATCCCATCACTAGCGGTCGCTAGTTGACTAGCGACGGGGAGTCCTCCTAGCTTTCTGCTCCATCTGCCTCGTCATATCTTCGTATTTTTGATTTTTGGCCCTCTTCTGCTCTGCATTTGGTCTCAACTATAAAAGAGAAAATGTATATCTCTTTTCAAGATTTCCAACGGTATCTCATTTGATGTAATCGAAAATTCGAGCGGAAAGTTATCGCTCTTGCAATATGGTTTCTCAAAATCACCCATTCAATGGCCTTCATTGAGCTCCATTTCCTATCACAAAACATAATAAAGGGTAGAAGTCCACTCCATGACACAAATACATGAAAATGACATAAGACTCAATGGGACAAGATGGAAAAGAATAAAAACATGACTAAACACATATGAAATACATAACAAAATATGAGCGTTTACACACTCATCATACCCCACACTTATTTCCTTGCTTGTCCTCAAGTAAGGCGCATCAAACATACTAAAAATTATTGGCCCCCTAGAAAAATTGAACTACCCAGAGCAAACCTCATATCAGCTCAATTCTGTAATTCAAGTCCAGCCCACAAATCAAAGCAGTTCCCCACAATTTTATCATTCAGAAAATATTGAAGATTACTAGAAACAATACCGCAAGAAGCACATGACATAAAGAGATAATTAAGACCATATTTCTCCATCATTTCACCTAGCCCAAAAATAGTTTCAGATTAGTGGTTAGCTTCACTCTGTTGGCGTCTTAGGAGTTCACTCGCAGACCGGTTGGCAGAGTCCAACACCAACCCTATGGCTCACTTATTTTCCTACAACGATCTCCGAGCTTATCCCGATTAGGATGGAGTTCACCCCTACTAAGATCCATCTTTCTAATTTTATGGATCTTTCCACACCACCCATTCATATACCACAATCCACATATAATATTAAACATTTCGTACATTCCACAGCCACATCCATCCCATCCTTTTTTTTCTCCATTTTTTTATTCTTTTTCTTTTTCTTTCACATTCTACACCCTTTTCCTTTCATTCTTCTTTCCGGTAGGGGCTTTGCTCTAATTTTTGACCTAACCGCTGCCCTTCGCCTAAAAGATTTTTAAAAAATGGGTTTCTGGCAGCAAGCACATCACTTTGTTAGACTCACAAGTTAGCTAAAACCTTTTTAATATACAAGTGGGGTTCGATTACTAAGAAGGTGTTCCCTCAACTACTCATGTGTTCTCTTGGTTCTTTACATAGCAATCACTTAATCCAATTATGAGATTTTGAAAAGCAAGAACTACTTCTCAATATGGGCTTAATCATATCATTGTTACTCTTGTCCTAAGATGAACCTTCCTAAGGATATTCGGTTGCTAGGAAGCCAATAATTCAAGGGTGAAGTTTCCTCATCTGCTTATGACACCACGTCAGACTTAAGCACGCTCCTACCTGACACCTAGACTTGATCGCATACACTAAACCGAAATGAAAACATATGTTTGACACCCCCACACTTATTGAACACAGTGTCCTCAATGTGGAGGCAAGACACAAACAAACATCACAAGACACGAATATGAACATCACAAGGCACACAAACAGGAACATAAATCGACGTATAACAGAAACAAAAAGAGAGAACTGGTACTGCCTTGTCAATCTCGAGAAGGAGGCGGTGGGGAAGGTTGGTGGTGTTTCGCTCTAACTTGAATTTTCTGTAGCGACTAGCTAATTCTGCTTCAGCTTGGTTTTCCTCTTTTTGAAACCTCCTGCAAAAGCCACTAAAATACTAAATAAATATTACAATACTGAAATAAATACAAAATATAATTAAATACTAAATATGCTAATTTAGAGTCGTTAGACTCCCTTTGGCACTACGGTGGACGGAGGCGCTTATTGGTTACTTGGAACTCTATTTTATTTGGGCCTATACAGAGAAGTAGCTTGCCATTGTGGATGTTCACCATTGCATGACAAGTGTTGAGGAATGGACGTCCTAGAATTAGTGGGTAACTTGCATCTACAGCGTAGTCCAGCACCACAAAGTCTACGGGTATGAGGGACTGGTCAACTTTGATTATCACATCCTCCACGATTCCATGTGGCATTGTAACTGATTGATTGGCTAGTTGAAGGTACGTCTCTGTTGGCTTGAGACCTCCAAGTCCAAGTTTCCTAAAAATAGTTAGAGGCATGAGGTTAACATTAGCACCCAAATCACATAAGCAATGCAAAAATTGAATACCGTCAATATTACAATGAATAGTAAAACTCTCTGGATCTTTTAGTTTTGGCGGTATGCCATTTTCTACCAAAGGGGTCGTCTTGCCACCATTATGCCTCTTCTTGCTTGTGATGATTTCCTTCAGAAACTCAGCATATTGCGGCCTTTTATCTAACATCTCTAAGAAAGAGACATAGCTTTGAATTTCTTCCATTGTCTCTATGAATTCAAGGGCCTTCTCATCGATCACTGCTTCCTTCTTCACTTGTTGAGGTGATGGTGGAGGACATAATAATCCTCTTTTTCACTGATATAGGCTGGTGGCTCCTTCTTTTCAGTAACTACCTCATCCTCTATGGCTGGCTTGATCGAGTCGGCACATTGAAGGTCCCACTTCTTTCCAGATTCCAGGATCCATCATCGAAATATTACAAAACTCGATCCAATTTGGCAGCTTGCCAAGCGAAGACCCTCGTGACCATCTTTCTCGCTTTGAAGATATCTGCAACATCATGAAGTTCTAAAATGTCAATGATGGTGTCTTAAAGCTACGTCTCTTTCACTTTTCTCTGAAAGATTGAGCTCACATCTGGTATAACAAGTTGAAAGGGGAGACGATTCATAGTTGGAATCATGTGGCCCATGCTTTCCTACGGAAGTTCTTTTCTATGGCCAAGACAGCGAAACTCTTGCAAAAAATCAACACGTTTATCCAATGAGATGGGGAGAGCATCTATAAAGCCTGGGAACATTTCACAGATCTTCAAAATGCCTTCCCTCAATATGGCATAACTTAAGACAACCTCATGAAAATCTTTTACAATGGGTTAGATGGCCTCTCTCGTGATCATATTGATGCCTCCTCTCAAGGGGTGTTCTTGAGGAAGACTGTTGATGAAGCTACTCGCTTAATGGAGGAGATGGCTGAAGTCAATGGTATGTGGCCAAAAGAACGTGCTAGGCAACCACGTAAGGAAGCAACCCGAGGAGTACTCGAAGTGAATGCCAATATGAAGCTCGAAGCTCAAATTGAAGCACTTACCAAAAAACTTGAAATTTTAACCAAGGACAAGGAACAGGAAGCTGTGGTGCAAGACACTTGTCAGCTTTCCAAAGGAGCACATCTCACAACTGACTGTCCAATGTTGGAAGAGATTCAGGTCATTGCTGATAGAACACCACCAGGAATGGGCTACTCAAAGCAAACTAATGCTCAGTCAAATTTCTCTCGATTTGGCCTGCAGGCAAACAACACTGGTGCTCAGCAAGAACCCAGAAAGCCATAATTAGCAGATCAAGTCAAAAAATGGGTGAGAAGATTGATCAATTAGTGGGAGACCAAGTTAACATCTTCTCCAAGATTGACCAATTGGTAGGGGTAATCTAACAATCCATCCAACAACAAACTATAACTGTGCAGCAGATGGATCGTTGTGAGGCACGTCAACAAGAGTTTGAGACATACCTGAAAGGGCAGGTCACACAACTCAAGAAGATGGAGATTGAACTCGAAAATTTGGCTGCAGCAAACACTTAAAGGGAAATAGGTGCTCTACCCAGTAACACAGAGTCGAACCCGCGAGGATAAGTGATGGCCATCACAGTGAGGAGTGTCGACGAGGATGATGAACCATATATTCCTCCACCACCTTATGTCCCTCCACCTCCATTCCCTCAAAGACTCTAGAGAAAGCCACCACTTGAGAACAAACCCACTTCAATGTTGTAAACCATTAGGATTCCCATTCCACGTAGGAACAGATGATTCCAACAATGTCCTTCTTCGCGGAACATCCCCTACAGCTTGGAGCGCTCCATCTTCCTGATTGTGTGCCATTGCTTTGGCTTGGTCTCTCTTCTCATGCCGAATTATCCTTTTGAGTGCTCCGATGTCAACCTCAAGCACACCGTTTGTGTCAAGGTCTAGTCCTTCACTCCGGGTTCTTGGCATGCACTAGAGAATCCTGAAAAAGAGAGCACACGAAATCAGCAAGTTTGCTACACAAAATTAATTCCTTTTGATTTTATGTCCTAAAATCTCAGTTTCGTATCGACGGCGCCAATTTGATGTACGAGAAATTACGAACAATTAAACATACAATCAAATAGTATAGTGATTAAGTAGGATTTCGAACTGATGGTTGAACACAAAATCTAGGCAATTAATTATGCGAAGCGAGAAAATTAAAGGTTGTAAAAGATTGTCACCGGGTTGCAAGTAAATAAACGAGATTAAAAACGTAAATAAAAGAGTTATAAATTCAATGGAGATAAACGAGCACGATACCCTATGGATTAACTACCTATGTCGAGATTATGGTTCTTATTAAGTCCCAATTAGTACCCGGAGTATTCTAATGCATCCCCCTAATACTTTCGCTCATTAGAGAGATAAAACTAAGATAGAAAAGGTCTAAGTTATTAATTAATGTTTTCTCTCTTCAATTAAGCTTAAAACTATGCTAATCCAAATTATGATGATTTCTCCTAGTGAATTATTCTTACGATATCAAGATGTCTCATTAATACCTAAGAATATGTTAATTGGTTTATCCATCAACTTGAGTACCTCTCGGTCCACTCTTATCAATTATAATCATAATCTAAGTGATCAATTTAGATTAAGCATTAAGCGTACCAATTAACAACTAATTCGTAAGATATTCGAACCATAAATCAACATAGGCAATCGATCACATGCTAGGGCATCGTACTCACAAGAGAACTACTCACTAAGCATAATCATAAAGCACATGACATTAAAAGAAGACATAATAACGAATAGCATAAAAGATAGAGATAGAGAAAGCTTAGTCGTTCGAGCAAGTCTCACCGATCTCCTCCACGTAGCTACCCGAAATCGTGACTTTATTAATGATCAAAAGTAGTCTCAATGTCGTAGTAGAAAGTATGAATAAAATCTAAGAGACCAAGGCATATATATAGCCAAAAGTCTAACACGAAAATAGGAAAACCTAGAGGAGGTTTAACCTAAACTAGAAGTCTTTCGTGCCAAATAATGAGTAAAATAATATAATTATAGTCCTAAGGCCGAAACAGGAGGCTAAGAGTCGAATACTTCTTAAACGAGTCGAATTCCCAACTAAATACGAAGTCCGAAATAAGCTGGCATCGGGTAACTTGCGGCCGCAAGTTGACTTGCGGCCACTAGTTGAGTCTTCAATCAACATTCGGTGTCCCCTCACTAGCGGTCGCTAGTTAACTAGCGACGGGGAGTCCTCCTAGCTTTCTGCTCTATCTGCCTCGTCATATCATTGTATTTTTTATTTTTTGCCCTCTTCTGCTCTAAATTTGGTCTCGACTATAAAAGAGAAAATGGATATCTCTCTTCAAGATTTCCAACGGTATCTCATTTGATAAAATTGGAAATTCGAGCAAAAAGTTATGAGTCTTGCAATATGGTCTCTCAAAATCACCCCTCCAACGGCCTTCATTAAGCTCCATTTCCTATCACAAAATAAAATAAAGGGTAGAAGTCCATTCCATGACACAAATATATGAAAATGACATAAGACTCAATAGGACAAGACAGAAATAAATGAAAATATGACTAACACATAACAAAATATGAGCGTTTACACACTCATCAATAGGTCATGTCCAACTTACCAAGTCCATTGTGTTGAAAAATGTCTTTCATGCTCCATCCTTTATATTCAACCTATTGTCTATAAGTAAATTTCTTCAATCATCTCAGTGCATAGCTATCTTCACATCTGAGAATTGTTTCTTGCAGGATCTTTCCACTATGCAGATGATTGGTAAGGCTGAATTGACATATAGACTCTCCCTTCTCCAAGAAGACATCACTAACCCACCTCTAGCTCACCTACCAACACAATAGCATCTCTCTAACTCATCCATAATGAGCTGGCTTTAATTGCATTCTGCCTAGGACATCTTCCTTACTCTAAGTCGGAAGCTATGTAACAGTATGAACCTACCATTGATACTTTTGTTCCTATTCCTTGTGATGTTTGCCATTTGACCAAACACAAATGTTTACCCCTTCCTCTAAGTGAATATATGGCCAAGTGCAAATTTGATCTTATCCATGCTGATATTTAGGGCAAATATAACATTCTTTCATATGATGGTTATTCATATTTCTTAACTATAGTAGATGATCATACTTGGTCTTTGTGGTCATTCTTAATGGAAAAATAAATCTGAAGAAAGTCATTTGATTGAACAATTTTACATCATGGCACGTAATCAATTTTCCACAACTGTGAAAACAATCAGAGGTGATCAAGGACGAGAGTTCTTTATGACTAACTTTTCAATCAACATGTCATCTATCATGAACAATTTTGTGCCCAAAATCCTCAACAAAATGAGAGAGTTGAAGGAAAACATCAACATATTTCAAACATAGCACGGTCTTTATGCATTCAAGCACATTTGCCATTAATACTTTAGAGTGATTATGTTTTACATGCTACCAATTTGATTAACAGAACACCATCTACATTGTTAGGTAATAGGAGTCCTTATAAACTCTTGCATAACCAAAATCCAAAACTGAAGCACTTGCGCATTTTTGATGCCTCTGCTAAGCTTCAACTTTGGCCAATAGGAGATCAAAATTCAATCCAAGAACAACTTCTTATTTGTTCTTTGGAATCAGGGCTATAAGCTTTAAAGTCTCCAAAATCATGGCATCATTTTCTCAAGAGATATCATTTTCTATGAGAATGTTTTCCCATTTCAAAATTAGCATATCTATTCCGAGACCACATTCAGACCATATCAACCAACTGACTTAGTCCTTCCCTTTACCATACCACTTACAGACTGACCTCCAGATGATCTTCCTCTAGCCATAACACCACCTGACTACCTGATGCGCTTGAAAAAGGTGCATTTCATCACGTCATTTTGGGGTCATTTAGACCAATTTTTGAGTCTTTTTAGATCGAGTCTCGTGTCTTTATGCCATTTCTTGGTCTGTTACCTCGAACGGTTTTACTTGTGTGTATTTTTTCCTTTGGAGGTAGGTCGAAAGTGATAAGCAGCTGAAGATGCGGAGCTTGGAGTGGGTCACGTCAAGAGGAGGCAAGCCGAGAAGAAGCTGCACCCACCGAATGGTGAAACTTGCAACGAACGGCATTTGCCCTATGAAAAGCGCCGATCGGCGGAATATGGATTTTCACAAATCCTCCAGTCTCCTTCAAAATTTCTCTGGAAGATTTGGCGTGGCGCAATATCCGTCGATCGACGAGGTCTCCATTCCCGCGACATTTGCCCATCGGTAAAATCTTCGGACGAATAGCGAGAAGGCCACTGAGTGTCGAACTTTTCTGTCAAACGGTAGACATCTCTAGACCACCGAGCGGTGCCTTTGCACACCGATCGGTGAACTGGCCCAGTTTTGCCCCAAAAAATTAGATATTTTAAGGACAATTTTGGTCATTTTTGTGGCACCTAGGGTTTTTGGGGAGACTCTCTATAAATAGCCCCCCAACCCTCTCATTTTGTAAGCCTTGACAAGAAACTAAATTTAGGGTTTTAGAGAAGAAGAGGGGCATTTGGAGCAAGGAGCGGATGCGAGGCAGGGTTCGAGTGGCTCTCCAACATTGAGCTTTCTCTTTCCCTTTTCTCTCATTTAGCTTTTGTGACATTGTTCTCCTATTTATGCATTATTGTTGAATGATGATGATGCGTGAGTAGTCACCTTTGGGTCGGGTGCCCTAGTGCACCCCGCGTGACTTGGTTTTGAATGGGGATTTATCTTGAGAGCATGTAGTGGGTGGAGTGCTTAATGCTTTGGTTTGACGGACCTTCGTGTTAGGATTGTATGTAGAATCCTTTCCTGACCCTAGGCTCTTACCAATTGATCTTAGCATCGCTCGAAAGACTTAATTGTATGGAAAGAGTGGAACTACTACCCATTAGACTAGTGATCCATGATGTGAGACCCTACGTCTGTGACACCGTATAGAGGACAATAGTTGGCTATTGGGTGGTTCATTAATTAGTTACAATTAGGAGGATAACTAGTGACTCGTACACTCTTTTGAGGTTGACAACTCATTATGAGAAGGTGTGTCCAAGGAGTGGGCCGTTTGGAACCTAGATCCCGGCTTTGTGGTGCGATGAACTCAGGAGGTGAAGCACCATGCCTTAGACTCACCTAGGCCCACCTAGTACTTTATAAGCCCATGGGAGATCAAGTTGCAAGGGGTTGCATGAAAGCTTCTTGTACAATTTCCTGTAACTTGGTCTCCCAAGACATCCCAGGAAACCAAGTTACAAAGGGTTCTTCTCATTTCTCTTTTATTGCTATTTTTCCTGATTTCTGTCTTGGCTTGACTTTTCTAAAAAACAAACAAAAACATTTTTAAACCTAACCTTCTTGTGCAATTTCCTTGGATGTCTTGAACCCGCTCCATGTGGTTTGATATTTTCATACCCGTACTCTCTTTATTCTTTCGGGGTGTAAATACCCTCTTGTCAATTGGAGCCATTGCTGGGGAGCGGCGTCTCCCCGAGGCACCCTAGTTGATTTGCATTCTTGATTAGGTTGTTTTTACTTATTGCTATTTATCTTTTTGTTTTGTGTTTGATCCTAGTATGAGCACTCCTTTATCTCAATTACATTTATAAAGGAGACAATGTGGGAAAAGTATGAGCCTTTATGGAATGGGAGAGAGACTTTGAAGTGACACCGTTGATGCTCTCCGTCCTGAAGACTATAGTGCAATTTGATGGGGTGACGAAAAGTGACCCTAATGACCACCTTTCGGGATTCTTGATCATATGTGATACTTTCGAGATAAGGGATGTGTCTGTAGAAAGAGTTAAGGTCAAGCTCTTTCCATACACATTACAAGGAGAAGCAAGACAGTGGTTCGAAAGAATGAATCAATAAAGGACATTGGCAATGCCTTTTTGGACAAGTACTTCACGTGTGCCACAATGGTAGAAGAGATAAAGAACATTGGCACCTTTAAGCAACACAAACATGAATCCTTGTAGGACGCTTGGTTTAGGTTCAACAAGTTTAAGAGGGTCAGCCCGTACCGTAAGTTTACACCCAATCACCCCTCCCAATCACCCCTCCATATCTTCTACTATGGAACGGACATTCATTCCCATGCTCATTTGGACATTATAGCATACAGAGCTTTTATTCACTGCCCGATCAAAGAAGCTCCGGGGATAATAGAGGAGATCACAGGGGTAAGTGTCCCACTAGCAAGCTAGGAAGGAAGGGAAGTGAAGAAGGCTTTATCAGCAAATATCTCATGCCAAGCTAAACTTCTGACCCTTTCTAAAAAAATTAAAAAGCTCACCAAGAACTGCTCATATCCTCCAAGGAGAGAGGAAGTAAAACAAGTAACCTTGCAAGGTGTAAGCACTCTCGTGACTATCAATCCGAAGGAGAGCAGAGAAGAACTTTGAACAAAGGGGCTCTCTGAGATATGATAGTGGCGAAAGTAGCAGCAGACATACCTGAGAGCTGGGATGAATTCATAGAGAGGATACTTGTAATGACCGCCCAAAAAAGTACTCTCATAGGAAAACTCTGGAAACAAGATTCGGCGTTATCGATCCTGGAGCAATCAATGAAAGGGCATCTTATTCTTTCCAGAATCTTGAGTTCCAAGTTGAACAGATGGCAAAACATCAAGATCCTCCATGGGAGAAAACACATATAAAAAATAACCGGATCACGACAGATGATAATTGTGCAATGATAATGTTTGAAGATGAAGATGATTCTTGGCCACCAATGGAAACTGGTACTGAATCAAGCCCTAATAGAGCTCACGCCAATGATGATCACTCCAAAGGAGAACCGACTATTGATAAGAACTACTTTGTGGAAGTATGCCAAAGGTGTGAAAAGGCATTTGAGAAGCTACCCTATGACGCTTCATGGATGGAGTTTCTGCAAGCATGCCCTCCATTCACATTTCTAATGGAACGTGAAGCAAGGTATATGCTTTGCAAAAATTATCAAGACTACTCTCTTCTTTTCATAATCATAAAGTAATGGGTGAGGGAGATCTTCTGGAATAAATTTGTTCCTGACATAATAGATCTAAAAGTTCATTATCAAAAGCACCCAAGACGCAGTGAGTATGATCAAAACATGAAGGAGTGAGAGATGGCTCAAGAGCAATTTGAGGTGAAGAAACTTAACGACCCAAGACTCATGACCTTACCAATAACTATAAATGGAGTCCATGTGCAAAAAGCCCTTTGTGATTCGAGATCGTCGTTAATGTTATATCCACCTCCTTGAGCAAAAACGTAGGACTTGATAAAGTTATCCCGACCACAAGAAATTTGACCCTCGTCTATGGCACGACTAAGAAACCTCTTGGAATCATCGAGGATGTTCCCGTGGAGGTGCATAATGGTATTGTGCTCACGGACTTCACAGTCATGGAGGTACCTACGTCAAGGGAAATTATACATATTCTTGGTCGTCCTTTTCTAGCCACAACAAGAGCTAAATTGAATTTTGAGAAGGGTTACATAACCCTGAATTTGGGGACCAATAAATACTTCAAGCTTGGGAGCAAGGCTGGAAGAGAATTTTTTTTTTTGAAGACGTGGGCTCGGCCGGATCAACTAGCTAGAATAAAACAGGCAATGAAATTGAGTGGAGCAAAATTTTCTTTCAAGAGGCACTTTCACAGTAATGCTCCTTTTGCCAACACTGCAAGAGCACTCTTTCGTGAGCAAAGGGACTTGAACAAAAAAAAGGTCAGTGATCTGGTCCATTTATGCCATTCTTACGAAGAGGAATGTGAGAGATCAAAGCATCCAGACATGGAATTATCACGATTGATCCGACTATACTATAAAGACCCAAAGAGTCTAAACCATTCAGACATATTCTTGGAGGCAATTGCTTGTGCGATTGGAGAGACCAGTTCTAGTGCAGATTTGGAGAAGGGAACACCTCCATAGCCCAACCCATTCACCCACTAAATCTCGGAGGGAGTAAAGTCAAGCTGAAGACTATAAATTAGCATATTTTGTGGTGTAATATAATTCGGACATGTAGGACTTCTCTTTGAATTGTAGGAACCCATCACTAGGTGATATAATACTTTTGTGTCACCTCAGGTACTCCAAGGATGACAGCTGACAAAGAAAGCCCCGAGCTTCATGGTGCCATGCGCAGACCCGATTCACCACTGGTAGCCAAGCCAAAGAAACTTTCTGCTTAATAAGAAGATCAAGTGCTCGTTCTACCACATCAAACAGGGACGTCCTCTCAACTCTCCTCAATATATTGTTTATGTCTTGTGTTATCTTGATTGTCTAGTGTCTGTTTTTAATCTTGGCATGTATTGTTGTCATGGAGGCCTTGATATTTGCTTTTGATTGAAGTGTTTTTCGCTTCTTTGACCACGAAGGTCATTGAAACATTTATTTTATCTTATCGGTTTAGATGCCTGAACCCTCTCACATTGAGGACAATGTGTCATTCAAGTGTGGGAGGGAGTTTCATGTAGGAAACTTATGTGTTTAGGTCTAGATCTTTGCAAATAGGTCAAGTTTTGGCAAATTGGACCCCCCCCCCCCCCCCCCCCCTCAATTTTTGATTTTTAGCTAAAAGCTAAACCCCATACCTTTTAGGGATCATACTCCGGGTGTAAAAGCATAGGAATATGGATTTTCTACACTCTTGATAGTTTAAACTCGCAATCTCCAGTTGTATGGTGAGCGTGTGGGGTTGATGTGGGACCTAATGAAAGGATTTGAGCCGAAGGAGGGGATTACCATCTTTAATTTTTGTTCATAAGGTGCATATATGTTCTGGATGAGTGGGGTATCCTGCTAACACTCTTGTCGTTTCTTTCGAGTGGGTGTCTTGCTTGAGGACGGGGAACCATTTTTTTTAATAGTTTGAGCCTAGTGCCATAAAGCCAACCTGTTAGCTCTCCTTTGTTTTAACCTATTTAAGCCTAGCCATTCTTTGCATATACACGCTTGCCATGCTAAACTTCTTTCCAAATTTCTCCCACTTTTGACATCTAGTCCGAGGTTACATATAGGACTTATCTTAAGGGGCTATTTGTAAGGGAAACATGGTAGAGTAGGCTTAATCTTTTGGGTTTGATAGTGGAGGAACATGATAGAAAAAGGGCCAACCTAAAACACCAAGCTTTGCCTAGAACAAAAGTTTACCAATGTGAATAAAGTATGGTGAAGCAAAGAAAAGAAAGGAAAAACAAAAGAGAAAAGTGAAAAAGCAAGTGAAAAGTTCAAAAACAAAAGAAAAGATGAAAAAGCAACAAAAAAGAGAAAGAGGTGGTATGAATAAGGCAACCAAATAAGAGGCATGCTTGTGTTATGAGGCCATAGGTCTTGGGGATCAATGGGTTTAGCGATATTAGAGCTAAGGTGAGCAATTAGACTAGACGAGAGTTAGAGTACCTGTGTAACTTGCACCTCAGATTAGGTGGTTTAGCTATTACCCATATTTTTATCCTCAACTAAACCTTAACCCTATTATAATCCAAGTCAAGGTTCCCCTGATCACAGGACCCATTTTATGTGAGGTGACCCAGAGTGAGAATCAGATATCTCATGATCCCGAGCATATTCGCGAGTGATAAGAAGTTACCTACTAAAATAGTAAGCTTAAATGAATTTCTATCCTCTGAGTGGTCAATCCCCTATCCTCACCCTTTCAGGTTAGAGCTTGTTTAAACCTTCGAGGGTGTAGTCCTTGCGTATTCTTATCTTTGCACCTGGAGAAGTGAACTATTTGGCTGTGGGGTGGTCTTGCAACGTGATATCAAAATTTTGGGGTGTTCTTTTTACTAAGGATGTGCCAACTCTTGCTCTATTTGTTTGTGTCTTATAGTCTTGTTTAAGTTTTTTGCTTAATGATAAGCAAAGATTCAAGTGTGGGGTGTGATGCGCTTGAAAAAGGCGCATTTCATCACGTCATTTTGGGGTCATTTAAACCCATTTTTGAGTCTTTTTAGATCGAGTCTCATGTCTTTATGCCATTTCTTGGTCCGTTACCTCGAATGGTTTTACTCGTGTGTATTTTCTCCTTTAGAGGTAGGTCGAAAGTGAGGCAGCCGAAGATGCAGAGCTTGGAGTCACGTCAAGAGGAGGCAAGTCGGACAGAAGCTGCACCTGTCGAACGAAAAAACTTGCACGAACAAAAATTCTCGTCGATCGGCGAATGCTAATTTTTACGAATCCTCCATTCTCATTCGAAATTTCTCTGGAAGTTTTGGCACGGCGCAACATCCACTGATCAGCGAGGTCTCCGTTCTCGCAACATTTGTCGATCGGCAAAACTTCTGACGAAAGGCGAGAAGGCCACCGAGCCTCGAACTTTCTCGCCGAACAGCGGACATCTCCAGACCATCGAGCGGCGCCTTTGCCTACCGATCGAAAAACTCGCCCAGTTTTGCCCCCAGAAATTAGATATTTTAAGGGCAATTTTGGTCATTTTCATGGCACCTAGGGTTTCGGGGGGAGACTCGCTATAAATAGGCCCCAACCCTCTCATTTGGTAAGCTTTGGCAAAGAGACTAAATTTAGGGTTTTAGAGAAGAAGAGGGGCATTTGGAGCATGGAGCGGATACGAGGTAGGGTTCGAGCAGCTCTCCAACATTGAGCTTCCTCTTTCCCTTTTCTCTCATTTAGCTTTTGTGATATTGTTCTCCTATTTATGCATTATTGTTGAATGATGATGATGCGTGAGTGCCTTTGGGTCGGGTACCCTAGTGTACCCTGTGTGACTTGATTTTGAATAGGACTTTATCTTGAGAGCGTGTAGTGGGTGGAGTGCTTAATACTTTGGTTTGACGAACCTCTATGTTAGGATTGTGTGTATAATCCTTTCCCAACCCTAGGTTCTTGCCAATTGATCTTAGCCTCGCTCGAAAGACTTAATTATCATGGGAAGAGCAGAACTACTACCCATTAGACTAGTGATCCATGATGTGAGACCTTGCGTCCGTGACAAAAAGGGTTGGTTGTTGCCCACCATTCTTTTCTTACTTCCAAGTTGGGATTGAGGTATTAAGCCCAGCCCAAGTTGGTTCCCCTTCTAGCAGAAATGCAAATAAGCCTCAGTCATGCCCAATTCCAAAACCAGCTCCAGCAGCTTAAGGCGAAGACACACCATCATGGAATCAAATCTGGATAGGGGACATGTAGGTCCCACCCATAAATACAATGATTCTCTCTCCCATCCATATAGGGGACATATGGGTCCAGCTCGATATGCAAGGAAATGCATTCTCCTGACTCTCTCGAGCCTGACATCAAACATTTATGAGGGAACTTATTCCCCATCTCACAAGGGCAATTTCATGTTTTACACTCAGCCTTTTCCCTTTCTTGTTGCTTTGAGAATATGAGGAAGGTACATCCTCCTTTTTGAAGTAAGCAGAACAATTAATCTAAAATGGAGAATAATGGAGTTCTTCTTCCTTTTGCTAAGTTTATTTCTTTCCACCGTTCTAGAATTCAAGTAGGCACTAGACCTAAAGTAGGGAAAAAATTATAGGGCTATAGTCGCCGAATAATAATCACCAAAACAAATAAAATGTTCAGTACTGCGACTGGTAGATGACATGATTGTCCGTAGTCTTGCTTGCGTACGCTAGGTCGGGGTGACATACGCCAGAAGTGTAGAAGTTTATGATTCTACTTTTTTAGTTTTTGAAGTTTTTATGAATTTAGTTTGAAATTTTCTTTTTTTTCGTTTCTAAATATTTTGGGAAAAAAAACGTCGGCGAGGGCGACAAACAAGACTTGACACACACACAACCCAAGGCCGAGTGCTTTAGGATTGACGCGGCCCAATGTTTGACGTGACCTCACGGCTCACGCAGTTCTTGACGGGAAATTGAATTTCTCAAATGGCCTTTCCTCCTTTTTTTCGAATTAAACATATATTTTTTTAATTTTCTATTCGTCGAATTATTCAGTGAATCGAATCAAAAACTTGATTCTCCGAAGAATTCGATGGATTGACGAATTTATGAAACATGGATTCAAATTTGATTTGTCTAAAAAATAATTTGAATACAATTTAAAATTCGTATAAATCGGTACAAATCCAAATAGAATTTTTGGACAAATCAAATACCCTACTCATTGAAAGAACTAAAAAGGAAGCTTATATGCCCTTTTAGCCGCATAGCCCACTTCACTCACCCAAAGCCCAAGAGAGAGAGAGAAACCAAATCATTAGGCCCACAAGAAGCATTCTCTTCCCTATCAAAACAAGAACCAAAACAATTCTCGAAAAAAAGAAAACCAAAACAGGAGAGAGAGAGAGAGAGAGAAGCAGCTTCCATGAGAAAGTCTCCAACTTCCATTAACCCACTTACAAATGGGGCCAAGCTAGCCCTTTCCACCTATTCTCCAAGCCTATGCTCTCCATGTCCACGCCATATTCTGGGCCCCACTATGTTCCATGGTACGGGTAGTACCAGAAACAGATATGTCCGAGGTTGCACTGTCGGTGCCGATGAGGCGAGGAGGAGCACTGACCTGGTGGCCTTGGAGTACTCTGACCTTAATCTCACCGAAAATATTTCTGGGGTATTTGAGATTTTATTTATTCTGTAGTTCTTCTGGTTCTAAAGTTTTGACCTTTAAGTTCAAGTTTCTGTCTGTCTTTGTAAGAACCGGGAAAGTTTGCGTTTCTTTTTGGTGGGTTTCAGGAACTGGGTCATGTTAGGATCAGGCAACATGTGAACCCTTTGAGCTCCTCCTTCTCGGTGAGCTTTCTCTCGTTCTAGGTTTTGTAATTAATGTTTGTTGTTAAGTTTTTTAAAGTTTGAAGCTTTATGTTAGATTCTGTCTCCAATTCTTATGCGGGATCGAACAAACACCGGAAAACATTTCAAGTTGTTGGCTTGTATACTATGTGTTTCGAACTTTTGGGGACGTTTTGGTTTCTTGATAGGGTGCATGTTTGTTAGGTGCCTGCACAAGTGCCGGATTGGAAGGAAGTTTACAGGGACCCGACATTGCCACTCATGGTTGATATTGGAAGTGGTAAGTCCTTTCATGTCCGTCTCTGAAGCATGTTCTATGGCAAGTATATCCGCGGGAAGGATATATAGTGATGGTAGTAATGCCGAGGACATCGAGAAGAAAGCATGTTAGGAACTCGTGTTGCTTGTAGGAGGTGCTGGCTTTCGTCCTCCAGTTTTAGGATTGCCGTGAATCTGAGTTTTAGTTCTCGACTCTTACTAGCTTAGTAGTCGAATTATTCCTGGGCAGGAGGTTTCTTTTAGTTGCTGATGATGCGTGTTGGTAGTTGCATTCATGTTTGTCTTGTGTTTTTGTGAGATTCTGATAACTTGTTGTACATGGTGATGACCAATGCTATATTTGCCTGTAACTTTTTGTGTACAACACTGAGTTTGGTAGCTGAAGGATTTAAGTTCTCAGGCAGCGGTAGATTCCTTATATGGCTTGCACAAAAGAATCCTGACTCGGGAAACTATCTGGGACTAGAAATTCGACAGAAGGTACGATTATTAATCTCTCTGGCTTCAAACTGATTTAGCTCGGTTGCTTCTATTTAGTGTTAATGTTGCCCGAATTCTCCGGATTTTTCTCGTATCGTTGACAAGGATTTCATGGTAATTTTCCCTTGATACAGCTAGCTAAGCGTGCTGCACTTTGGGTGAAAGAGTTGGCGCTCAGTAACATGTAAGGGTTCCCTGAATTAATATTTGAGTAGGAAAAAAAACCGATTTTCTCTTTGTCTATGCTGTTTAATAAAGGGTAAAATGAAATTTTACAGACATTTCCTGTTTGCAAATGCTACAGTTTCTTTCAGACAACTGGTTCTTTCATACCCGGGACCTCTTAAGCTAGTTTCAATTTTGGTGAGTACATTTTAACATTTGATAGTTAAACATAAATTTTTATTGGCACATGATAGTCAGTTTTTAGTGTCCCCCAGCTTATTCTAAACTAAATCTGTGTCCACATTACTGAATTATACGCAGTGTCCCGATCCTCATTTCAAGAACAGGCATCATAAGAGAAGAGTTCTGCAGAAGCCGTTGGTGGATGATATTGTTGCTAATCTAGTTACTGGAGGACAGGTACAGATTGATTTTTTTTTAAAGTGTGATTGATTGAGCTAATTGTGAGCTAATATGTAAGTTTGTGGCCAAGCAGGTTTTTGTGCAGTCTGATGTTCATGAAGTGGCTGTTGACATGAGGAATCAATTTGATTCAGAGTCGGATGCTCTTCGACATATTGATGAAATTGACCCCCGTTTGCCATGTGATGGTGACGGATGGCTAGTCAGTAATCCGATGGGAATAAGGACTGAAAGAGAAATACATGCAGAATCCGAAGGTGCAAAAATTTATAGGAGACTGTACCAAAAGCGGGCACAATGACTTGAGTAAGAAAACTCTATTTCTTTAATGAACTTCTTTCTGTCATTTTTTGATTAAATGCAACTGTAGCTAACCTTTGCGCAATCAACTCTATATATTGCATTTAGTTTCATTTAGTTGTTGATCGTACGACTGAGACACCAACCATGCATTATTTGATATCAGAAAAATGAGCTTGCTACCGATTAAGACATATCTTTCAAGGAATCAATTACGCACTAATTCAATACAGAGCTTAAGGTTTGAGATCGATAGCGGATAAGTCAAAACATGCACTTGCACTCTCAAATATGGTATGCCAACTTTGCTTGGTGTGTGCAGATTTTGACATTCTGATTCTGGTCATATCTTTCGTTCCTTCTTTCTAAACGCTCCTTTACATTGCAGAATTTGCGTAATCATCGGACGGCGCAGGCAAACAAGCAAGGAGTATACTCCCATGGGAGATGCAGGAACAAGAAGAAGGGCTCAGAAGCGGGAAGAACAGGTTGAAGTCCTGTAGTTTAGAGACGAATGCTGGAAGGGCAACGAGAACGTAAAGAATGGTTTGGATCTTTTGGGAAAAAAAAATGGACAAGAGTTTTGTTCATTTTTAGTGCAAGGGGAATAGAGGTGGAGAGATATGAACCATGTTCTTTTCCTTCCAACATCTGTAGCATTAATTATTGTTATTATTATTATTATCTGTAGAATTTTGTATTGGTATTTGTTTCAATCTTATTCCATTTGCATAGAAACCATCTGTTGTGACTTGTGAATTGTACAATTTGTCCTCTGATTGCAAAAATGGCTTATATCTAAAATGTCTAATGTTATTGGGAGAATTACTCGTGGTTTAAAAAATGCGGTCCGATCAGTAGTCCAACTAGTTAGACTGCGAATCATTCACTTGAGCGGCTCGTTTTTAGGACAAAAAATAGGGTCTGGTTGAACTACCTATTTTCTAGTCGGACCGGGCAGTTTTTACCCACCTGACATAAAATTAGAAATAAAAAACCCCAAAAATCAAAATATCTCGAAATCGGCCCCGACTACCGATTCTCTCTGTCCCCCCGACTCTCCGGGGACCTCCGGCGTCGTCTCCTACTCTGCTTCCGGCCAGCCATGAAGGGAGCTGGAGCCATGGATGGGTTGAGGAGGAGAGATGAAGGTCGAGGTGGAGGAAAATGGTGGGTGAACATACCCAGGCCTCACCATCTTCTTTTTTTTTTTAAGACAAGAATGGGTGGAGGAGGAGATAGATTTTCGTTTTTAGACAAGGAAAATGGTGTTTGTCTTTTCGTTTTTTCTTGTGTTTAGAAGATAGATTTTTTTTATGGTCTATTTTGAAGATAGATGGAAGTGTCCAGCAAAGAGAGGATAAAAAGTTAAAAAAAAAAGTGTTACCTATAATTAATAAGAGAGAGAAAGGTACATAGAAAAAGGGCGAAAAGAGTGGGAAAGGGTAAGAGTGCGTGGAAAAGTGGGAGGGGAAGCATGGGGAAAACAAATGTGAAAGGGAGAGATTAAAAGAAAAATTTTAATATAGGATATAAAAAAAATTCCCGTTCGACCGTTCGAAATACTGGTCGGATTGATCGGACCAGAAAATGGACAAAATTTGGTCCGTACCAAAACCCGTATTTTAAAACAATAGAATTACTTATTTGTAACACCAAATTTCAAAAAGATTAATGTTGAGAATTTGAGGCTAACTTCAAAATCTAAAATAATAATTAAAATAAATTGATTCTATGTTTAACAATGTCAATCTCTTGCAAACTTTTGCTCATCAGATTTTTTTTTGGTTATTGGAAAGAGTGTTGAAAATCTTGCACTTTGGCACATGTTTTGAGTTGTATAGGAGGATAACTTTTTAATTCGATTTTGTAAAGTAGAGGTATATCTTAATATTAAAACGAAACTAACATTCCCTTTTCACAAATTAGAATATCTCATATGTGGAATTATTGGTACATTTACCCATATAAATTATCATATCATCACGCTATTGGATTAGTTACAACCATACCGGTCCCATTCGAGTAAAAAACAAAAGACAAATGCAACGGTCCAACAGGATGTGCAATTTCATAAAATTGTCCCATTTTAGATATCTCTCAATATCATTATGTATATTCGTAAAATTTAAATTTAATTTTTTTAAAAAATAATTTTAATTCTATTATTATTTGGACAAATTTTCATTGATGACAAGAGATTCATGAAGAAACAAATGATCAATCTCAAATCTTATTACTAATAAAAATTGATTCAAGTGATGAGATAAATATTTCGAATCTGAAATCATTAAAAAATATCAAATCTTATCCCATACGTAAAGATTTGCTCCGACGAAGATTACTCATATTAAAACCAACTAATCCACGCTTTAAAATGAAGCCACCCTATGCGTACACCTATTTCCGGGGTCCGTGATCTATAAAAACTAATTAAAAAAACAAGATTTCGACAATTTAGAAGGACGATTAGGGAAAAAAAAAAGCTACCAACTTTGATCTCTATAGGCTACAGAATTTGGTGAGCCACCTTTACCCATCTCCATCTCAATTGGGTTCCCTCTGGATTATGTTATTGTTTAATTTGTTGGTGATCTTCGTTTCATGGGGGTTGTGCTCTTGTTCTTGTCACGCATGTCTAATCTTGAAACATTCTACAAATTGGTTCAAGCGGTAACGAATTTGGATTTTCTTACGAATATTTCGGGTTCAAATTTTACGAATAGAAAGCATTATGGTAAAGCCTCCTTAATTAGCTGTCGATGATATTCGACTCTGAATATCAGAAGTTGGCTCGTGTGCTTTCATGGATTATCTTTTGGCTTCCTTGGGGATTAAGTCGTGTTAGGGTTGATGGGTGCCCTAAAAATCACGCCTTTATAGGGGTTGATGAACTAGGAGGAATTGGATAGTGCAAGGGAATGTATAAAGGATCGATCTTTAGCAAATACCCAACTTGCTGCTTCTTTGTTTATGTGGTCTTGATGCTGCTTTTGTGTTTAAGACAATAATAGTCTTGCCGCTGCTATGTCGAATTTGTTTGTCGGTTTTATACGCGGGATTAAGTACGTTTTGATGTCTGCTTATTGATTTGTTATAGTTTGTTGATTGTGGTTATTGCATGGAAGATGCACATGTAATAGCCAATTTGATGGTAAGGCCTAAAAAGTTAGATTCAAGATTATGGTTTTATTAGTCTATAGATGGAGCTTGACCAACTGATTGTTTTTTCTTCTAATTCGTTTAGATTGCGTTTTCGATGCTCTAGCTCGCTAATTTTACTTTTCGGGAGGATCTACAGCTCTTTCTGCTTGTTTTGATTATGATCATTAGCGGTATTACACCTCTATGATGAGTTTGCAGGTTTATTCTACTGTGAATGTGTAACGCGTAATTTGAGTAGCATCGGATGACTTTCTGTTTTTTCTTTTGTAAATTTAGAGGCAGTTTGTTATATTATCTTCTTTGATGCATAGATTAGGCCGGGCTCTAACAGGATGCTCTGTTTTTTTAAAGCAGATTTGACAAGAAATGGGAGACGGAAAGGACCCAGATCAGACTGACAAAGGGCTTTTCTCAAGTCTTGCTGGATATGCTGCAGGACAATATCGACCCGGAGGGTCATACCCTTCTCACGGCTATCCTCCCCAACCGTATCCGCCTCAAGGCTATCCTCCTCCAGGCTATCCGCCTGCAGCATATCCACCTCCCGGTGGATACCCACCAGCAGGTTACCCTCCCCATGGAGGATATCCACCCGCCGGATACCCGCCTGCAGGTTATCCTCCTCCAGGTGGTTACCCTCCATCTGGTTATCCAGGATCCTCTTCACATCATTTAGGTAAATTAGATCCAGTCATCTCTATTCACTTGTCTTCTAGTGGTCATTTTCCCACATAGGAGTATATGTTGCTTCACTCCTGCTTCATGAATTTGCTTCTTTTTTTTCAAGTTCAAGAACATCCGGATAGCATCCATTTCTTCAATAATCTTGTTGTTCTCCTATCAGTTGGTCCAATGCTCAAGCTAATCGCTTATTAGCATCTTCATAGCGTGTTCTTAAAAACAACATATTTGCTGGGTTATGTTGTTTTTATTTGTCCTGTTTTTGCGTATGGCCAATTAAAGGACTTGCAGAAGAAGAATACTGCAGAATTTTACGTTTCAATTGGCGTTTCAAGCTCTTAACGCACCAATAACTCAACTACGCACTCATATATGTTCGAATGAGCAGTTTTCCCCAGGAAACATGATTTGCAATTGTCATCATTCCCTTCTATTTTAGCAATACTTTTGAATGTCAATATGCATCCGTTTCTTTTTCCATACAAGGTGTTCAATTTGATTAACGTTTCGTGTTTGTTCAAATGATAATCAAGGGCACGGATCCAGTATGGGGCCACTGTTAGTCGGGGGAGCTGCGGCCGCAGCTGCTGCTTATGGGGCACACCAGCTATCACACGGTCACCATGGCGGCTACGGCTATGGCTATGGCCATGGTGGTGGTCATGGAATGTTCCATCATGGCAAGTACAAGCACGGCAAATACGGTAAACGCTGGAAGCACGGCAGGTTTGGAAAGCACAAGGGGAAGTTCTTCAAGAGATGGAAGTGATCCTCCCGACAGTCGGAACTCGGACCATACTAGAGCCACCTGTATCCGCCATGGCCGCCAATCTATTTTACTTGTTTTAGCCTTTCTGTCCCTCCCGATGACTCCGAGAATTCTTCTTGTGCTAATCCTACCTATGTGGTTTTTTCTGTGCATATGCATAATCGTGGTATATGATTTGGTATAACAGTGTTATGATTTCATGATACTCTCTATTTATGGCGGGTCTTACATGGTTCACTTCTTTTCCGTTGGGTTTTATTGATTTCCAATGATCATAGTCTAGTTAATCTACGCATAATGTGATTTATTTCAGCTAATTAAAACAAGGGCAACCTAATCACGAAACATCCTCATCGTGAACGTTAAATAATAGCAAGGCCCGTCATATAGAGGCTTAGCCATAAGCAATGTTTTAAAAAACCAATCGAAGGGCGCCCGGGATTCTTCTCGTTTTCGTGTTCATCCGGTACAATTTTTCAAACTGGTTAGACCGAAAGTTTTTAAATAAAAAATATTATTAATTATATTTAGTATTAAAATGTTCAATAATTATAAATATAGTCTAATTTTGTTGAAAAATTATATAATTTACAAGTATTAAAACTATAATCACTTTTACTCTAATAAAACTCAAAATATATTTTTCTACAAAAAGAAATTTCTTGCTGTTTTATCTTGACCGACCGAATAAAACAGGTAACTTCACCATCCGAATTTAGGTCTAAAAATAACCTGATTTATCTCTAGGCCACGATACGACCAATCGGATCGCGTTTCTTTAAAACATTAACCATAAGCCGAGCGTGTAGTAGGAATGGCAATGAGTAGGGTAGGGTATTGGTAGGACCCTACCCATACCCTAGTTTGGAAAGTTGGACACATACCCTACTCTAGGCCTTCGACAAATTTTATTACTAGACCTGTGATATTCCGTAAAGGATATATACTGTCTGAAATGCTTAAGTGATTTGATTTGACTATCCATATCAACAAGGTGCACCTTCTTTTCTAGCACACATCCTGAGAGAACTCCAAGGTTAAATGTGTTTGGCCGGGAGTAGGATCAAGATGGGTGACCTCCTGGAAAGTTTCTGGGATGCGTGCGAGTGAGGACAAAACATGCTAGAAAAGACTCGTGTTGGTCTGTGGAGACAGTCGGTCGGATCAAGGGGTGTTACATTTGGTATCAGAGTAATTACGGTTCTGGGACTGTTCTGTGTTCTGTCTGGTACGACGAGGACATCGCGTATTTAAGGAGGAGTGAATGTGATATCCCGTAAATGATATATACTGTCTGAAATGTTTAAGTGATTTGATTTGACTATCCATATCTACAAGGTGCACCTTCTTTTCTGGCACACATCCTGAGAGAACTCCAAGGTTAAACGCGTTTGGCCGGAAGTAGGATCAGGATGGGTGACCTCCTGTAAAGTTTCTGGGATGCGTACGAGTGAGGACAAAGCAGGCTAGAAAAGACTCGTGTTGATTTGTGGAGATAGTCGGTCGGATCATGGGGTGTTACAAGACCCATACTCTTACCCTCAGAATCTGCAGGGTCCGACACTTAAATTAAAATGCAAGATATTTTTGATAATTTTAAACATAAAATTTTAATTCTTTATATAAAATTCAAATAAATCATAACGGATATGTGAATATTAATCATGAAATATCTAGTATATCAATAAAGAAAATTAAAAATATATATACTTCGAATTTTAGAATCGATATTATGGAACATATTTGAGCATATTTGAGAACTCTATTATAATTTATAAGTAAATTTTAAAGATAAAGGAGTCTAATTAGGATTTAGATAGGGTATACTTCAAATTAGGGCAAAATGGTAAGGGAAGGATAGGAATTCATACCATACCCTAGACCTCACATCGAAAAGTGAACACATACTCATATCTTACTTTAGATTCAGTCAAAATCAACGTACTCTCAACTCACAGGATAAAAGTAGAGTCCGCCTCTCAGGATATATGTATTTTAGCCATCGTGTAGTTTGATATTGGAAAGCGGCGCATCTTTCAGTGTTGGGCTTTTAGCCATGGACTCTAGCTGCAGGGAGCCTGGGCCAGTAATATTAGTTAATGTTTATGTTTCTTACATAGAATTAAAATAATGCTAATATAGTATATAATTAGGGCATATGATCAGTTTGGATACGCGTTACTTTCCATTGACCAAGAAATAATTTGCACCCTTTTGAACCACTAATGATGAAATTTCAATCAAGGCAAATATATGAGAGTCAGAGATTGAACTCTAAATTCAATTCTCTCAATTTATAAATTGTTAAATTTTTAATCACGAATATAGGCGGCCAGGTCTGTTAATTTTAATAAATAATATTATACATTTTCAATAATAATTAATATTTATAAATTTCAAAACTTAATTATTCATACACATGATACGACTTGAATTAATTTCGATGGCACATGCCAAATTTGTTTTGGGAGCACAATAATAATTTTCCACCCGAGTTTCTTACTGGCCACAGAATGCATTTTTTTTTGGAAGAACACCACAGAATGCATATAGATCTCTAGTTTAGTGTTTATACGTCAAATATTTAGGTCAGTAGGTGTAGCCCAGATAGGCCTCTCTGTCTACATGGCACGTTTCATACAGGAGCTTTCACGTGGGTTTATTTTGAAATTTAACTAGACGATGGTTCGGCTGCAAATAGTTTGTGTATAAACAGTGGACTAGTCAGCTTGTCGAGATACCAATTCTATCATCAATAATCACTTAGATTAATTGGTAAAGAAGTTGTTCTAACTTAATTAAGATCTCGAGTTCGAGTCTTTGTGAACACAACAGTGTTAAATACTTGTTGGGAGAACTTTGCCACCTTTCAAAGATCCTACCGACTCGAACTTGGATTAGTCGGCCTAGTGGATCGGATATCAAGTAGTTATAAACCAAAAAGATACCAATTCTATCAAAATCCAATCTCTGATTAATGATCACTCATTTACATAACGAATTTAGTTTGCCTTAACATATTTTTTTAGTAAAGCCTCAAACATACTTTGATTTTAATCAAAATTATAAATCTCAAAAACACCAAACAAAAGTAGAATTATTCTTTCCATTATTTTGCAAAACTAAGATAAATCATGTAGTTTTGGAGATGATACACAAAAGAGCAAAACAAAAGCTAGAAATTTTAATACAAGTAGTGATTAAACAAATTGACTTGAAACAGAGAGAATTATCATGGGATAAATATAAAGTTATATAAAAAAACTTGTGAAACTCGAGAGAAGAGTAAATGTTTTTGAACACTTAGTTAATAGAACATAACGTATCGTTATGTCAAATACATGTCAAAAACATAATATAATTACGCTTAACTTCATTCAAAATAACACTAATTCACGTTAATCATAGAAAAAATTACTCTCAAGTTCCTCAGATTTGCTTAAATATACTCAAAAGTCCTTCCTGTTCATCTAATAAATAAAATGGGATGACCAATTTATAAATCCCTGGCCTCGGGGCCGGTCGTCTACCTCCTCTTCCCCTTTGGCTCGACCGTCCAGCTGACCCAGATCCACCTCAATTGGGTCAAGGTCAAAGCCCCCAACCCTGGAGCTCTCCTTCAACCTCGCCGACCTGTTTTCCGTGGACTACGACTCGCTGGCGGTGTTAGTGGAGCTGAACGGCCTCAAGGTGGCCTAGGACGCCACGTCATCCTCCTCGTCGACGCTTCCTCTACCCTGGAGTTGATGAAGTTGACAATTACGAGGGAGAACGGCGAGAGTTCACTGTCGTCGTCAATTTCCTTGGTTTCCTTGTCGTCGCAGCTAGAGGAGAACCTGGGTTTCCTCGACCGCGTCGTCATCATCATTTTCCTGGGTTTCCTCGTCGCCGTAGTTGGAGGAGAGCCTGGGTTTCCTGAAAGCGGCAACGATTGAACTTGGTTGCTCCTCGCTGTCCAAAAACACCAAATGTTAAACGATTGAACCTGGGTTCTTTGGGCTCTGTCCCTGACGCTCAGAGACGGTATCACATCCTCCCAATCGTCCATCGTGGTCATCCTCAAACAGGACCCCAAGATTGCCGGTGCCCGCACTTTTTTCTCTAATTGGATAATTCGATGGTGTGAGCTCAACTGAGTTGTGATTATTTTCTCCGAAATTATCGCAATGTGTCTAAGACAATATCTATGGGCGGTCCCCGAACCTTCTCCCCAACCATTGATATCCACTATTGGCTATTGCCCTCAAAATGCCATTGTGCCGATCAGAAATAACACATATGTCTCGTCGGCCAGGAGTGTCATGTTACCTGATTTGTCTCATAAACTAAGGCCAACTACTGGTGTTCTCGCTCTCAACAAGGCATGCTTGTACTTTCCATATAAGAAGATTCCATCAATCTCCAACACAGGGATGCAATGTTGGAAAGCTTCAATGCAAGGTTTGAAGCTCCAGAAAACTCGTCTGAAGATTTTTGTCCCAGGTTCAAAAGAAACCACAAAATGTTCTACACCTGGCACGCAGTGATAATATTTCCATTGTACAACAGTTCCTGGATTTTTAGCCTTGCACGCCACAAACTATTGCGGAAGGCGATTGTATGATTCATCACAATCCCCCCATAACTCCTTTAATGCCCTCTCTCATCCCCACCAAGCCTTCTTGTAAGACGGCTGGAATCCAATGCGATCTTGGATCTCAGTAATTATAAACCTAATTGTAATGTATGGTTGTTGCGTAACTATATTCATAATTACTTCTGCAATGTGAGCAGAACAGAGTTGTCGATGATCTTTTGAAGGTCGTTCTGCACTACAGGTATGCGGGTGGGTGTATTTTACTATTTGCCAAGTAGGAAGTACTAATCCCTTTGCTGAGACACAAATCTTCTATTTACACTCATCTTCCCATTTTTTACACTTTCCTTAAGCTTAAACTCGCACCGCACTTTCATAGAGAATCTCTCGATCTCCCTCTTTGCATCTTCTTTGGTACTCCAAATCATACCCTCCTTCAATTCACCTTCACAACTTCCATCTATTTCGGTGTGAGCTCCCCAAACTTCATCATAAATACTCATCGATTCTTGTTCACCATGCTCAGTTACAACAACTTCATAGTGCCCATCAAACTGTGGTTCTCCATATTGTTCTTCTTCTTCTTCTCCGTATAGTTCTTCTTCTTCTCTATGTTGTTATTCTTCTTCTTCTTCGGTATGGAAATTTGTAGTTGCATATGGACGTACTTCTATAGGATCATATTCAAACCAATCTGTTTGGACTTCATAATCATCAACATCAACATCCCTTATGGAAGGAACAACAAGAGGTGTCACCCTTGACGGACCAGCTCCATCACCACTCAGTAACTGGCTTTCATGAACAACCAACATGTGGTAATTATTCGACACCCTCTTCTCCACAATAATTTCTGAATAAATCATACTCTCTTACAGTCCTACAAACCTGATCATTGTGTGAACCATATTCCTAACATCTCCATCATTGTCAATAGCCATTTGATGAAATTTCTCTCTCTTAATAGGATATCTAAATAGCAGCCTACGAACCTCTTCACCAGGACCAATAGTCTTTTCATATATTTTTCTTAATGACACATCATAGGAGAAATCTTCATAAACCCTGAACTTTTTTTCTAATCCACCGATGTAATAAAAACCAATTTCACTATTCTAGTGCATTTTTCTATCATATTTTAAAGTTATTAGTACAGTTCGCAAAGCCATTTTTAACACTATAACAAAAAAAATAACACATAATTAGAGTATCTTAATCCATAAGTTCACAAAATAAAGTTGCAGAAGTTGATCTATTGAAACGAAATTGATGACAAAGTATTCATAATTAAAAGTAACATAAGAAATCAATGACAAAGTCATTATTATTAACAATATAACAAAAAAAATTGACACATAATTAGAGTGGCTTAATCCATAAATTCACCAAAAAAATGCAAAAATTGATCTACTAAAACGAAAATGATGACAAGGTATTCATAATTAAAATTAACATAAGAAATTGATGACAAAGCCATTATTTTATTAACACTATAACAAAAAAAAATTGACACATAATTAGAGTGGCTTAATCCATAAGTTCACAAAATTAAGTTGCATAAATTTATCTACTAAAATAAAATTGATGACAAAATATTTATAATTAAAATTAACATACCTGATGTGTGTACTAAAACAAGGGAAGCTCTCTCTGTCAAACGTAAACAAACTCTCTGTAAGACTAAACAAACTCGTCCGGAGAATGTGGTTATATAGACATTAAATCAAAAAAAAAATTCGATCTCGGTTACCTCAGATCGAAAGTTTTTTCGACATGGGTTCTTTCTCCTCCAAGTCGAAATTTTTTTTCGACTTAGGACCAAAATCGAAAAGATCCATTCGACCACGGAAGTCAAAAATTTTTTTTTTATTTTGGTCCAGGACGAAAATATTTTTCGATTTGGGCTCCCCAGGTCGAAAAAATTTTTCGACCTCAAAATCAGACACCATATTAGGAATTTTTTCAACAGTAACACCATTTTAGGGAAAAATTATATGTAGCACCATATTGGGCAAAAATCCCCTTTTCTAAAAATTAGGGTTTTATTCACCCTTCTCTAACCTTTTGTTCCTCCTGCCGCCGCCCCCTCCCCTCCACCCTTCTTCATTCCAGCCACCACACATCACCTAACTTGTACAACCCCACCATCTCCCTAGCTGGCTACCACCGTCTCCTCTACGGCTCGGACGACCTACTCATCATTACTTTTCTTCCGCTCCATCGTACTAGATCTGGTCATCTCCATTCTAGATCTAGTATCATAGCGTGGTTGTCGGAGAAGCTTGGTCCTCTCTTCACCCTGGGCCAAAATCAGAAGCCACTCCTGCTCCTAGTCGGCTCCTGCTCCCGACTTGTCCCTCTCTCCTGCTAGTTGTTCCAGCCTCGGTCTATTTGTTGCTCTCCGGCCTCAACATTGACGTCTGTCCAACCGGCACTCGTGTTCTGCCAGCGCTCCTTACCCCAGGCCACCGCCCTTCTCCTTCTTACCTCCCTCGAGATCTACCGAAGTTTGAGGCCCCACCTACGACGAGCCAGTGCGAGCCCCGCTTGAGTTTCGGTGGAGGTGGTAGCTGTAGACCAGCCCCCTCGACTTCCTGTTCGTTTTAATGCATTTATTTATTCTTATTTTGTGTTATGTCTGTGTCTTTTATTTTTAGCTTTATACTTTATATGTGTGTTAGTGTCTATCTTTTACAGGCTCATAGCTATTTTGATTTTGGTTGGATTCGTTCGACTTTTTTCGGGATGTCTGGTGTATAACGAAGGTCTCACACGTGCATGGTTGCATCATTGATGTTATTTTGTGTCTGTCAGCAGCTATTTTTGTCAGCATTGGTTTGGCTTGGCTCTTGTCTTTGGAGATGCTATTGTTCTCGTAGCTGGTATTATAGCCATGAGTTTTATCTTTTTCACGTTGCTTTTGATGTTCTCTTGCACTATATTCACTCTATGTTGTTTTATGTTATTGTCTAGTTTTATTATCCTCGTATTTATTTTTATCCTTGTAATCCTACTTTCAGATTTTTCAACGTAATATATGTAATTTAGTTTTACCCCTAAAAAAATTATTTGATTTGGCAAAAAATATAAACAGAAGAACACCAACTACTACACAGAGACTTCTAGTCTAATCTCTAGCATGTTAACCCCTCAAAAAATAATCTCTAGCATGTTATAGTGGGCAAATATTAAATTTAAAACGGACCCACAAGATCGTGCCTGCACATGGCAAGTTGTAGCTGTCATTGTCCCTCTCCTTTATGATTTTATTAGTTGCTTTCGTTGATTTTTTAAATATAATTAAACATAAAACCTTAAATAGTTTTTAATACATGCTCAACCACCCCGGAAAATAACCTCAATATGCTAATTTTTTTCCTTAAAATAATGCATGGCATTTCTTAATTATTCCATCCGTTATTTTTTTTGCAAAGAGGATCCAATATCCAAAATTTAGTTCAAGTAATAAAAAATTTATATTTTCGATATTGAAATCGAATCTTACAAATAAAAAATATATTGTTGATAGAGTCATTCTTAAATACAGTCTAGTGGTACTTGATCAATGAATACGAGATGTTTAAATTGATGGCCGAAATAGTATATAGCTAATATCACTAGTTTATTCCATCATTATTTAAACATTGATTTTGCTTCTTGGATACAGCTGGTTTCGGTGCGTTCATTATGTTAAATCTTGTGACAGGCAACGGAGAACCTGCAAACTTAGACTTTTCCAACTTATAGTTGACATCTCATCGCACATAATCATTATACTTAATAACCCAATATTCACGCATATGATAAAATCACCGTTCGAATTAAGTAAAACATTTCAATAAATTTCAATAGAGCTATATTTCATTATGAGCATAAAGGGTGACATGATAATTTAATTAATTCTTTATACCATACACATAAGTGGCGGATATTTCGATATGTGAGATATACCATATTCCTTCTTGATCATATATTTTATGATATGATAAGATTGTCGTAGACGAACGTGATATTTTGTGTTGACTTGCTTCGTTATAGGATATCCAACAAACCTATCCAAAACAAGAAAGTGAGAGAATGGATACCCAATAACTGTACATCTACGAATGCAGTTGGTAACTATACATAGTAGCTGCATTTATATAATGGGCGAGGGAAGCCATAACAATTTCATTACCAAAAAAATTTAGAACAACTAAACTAATGGGAGAGTCTGGTTTTAGTTTAATTATGAGATCTAGAGTTCTATTAAATATTTGTTGTATAGTTTTATCATTTTTTAAAGATCTTAACGATTCAAATTTAGATTAATCGGCTGACTAAAAAAAATTGTATATTGGATGACAGATTACATACTTTCACGTAAAATGTTGAAATGGGTAGACTTTGTTTTCATCTTTTAATTTGCGATATGCTGTTGCTTATTGATCATGGATTTTTTCCTTATAATTTAAGGTAAAGTCATATATACAACAACTGATCACTATGGCCATAGCGAACAGATTGAAAGGATATATGGATGCAATTCTGCATGAGAACCAAGGGGCCTTTATACCTGGTCGTCTCATCACCGATGTTGCACTGGTTGATTTTGAAGCTTTTTACTATTCCAAGAGGAAGACCAAGAGAAAGAGGGGGTTTTGTGCCCTAAAGTTAGATATGATGAAGGCATACGATCGAGTTGAATGAGACTTCCTGGAATGCATGATGAGAGCACTCGGGTTTGGGGATGGTGTAGTAGAGTCAATCATGAGGTGTGTTCAGACATTCACTTATTCTGTTCAGGTTAATGGTTCGATAGGGGAGGCTTTTATACCTACTAGGGGACTTCGACAAGGAGATCCATTGTGTATCCCTATCTCTTCTTCTTAGTGGTAGAGGGTTTTGGTACGCTTTTGAAGAACACACATATGCAGGGGCTGATACATGGCGTCTGATTGGCAAGGGCTGCTCCATCTCTCATGCACCTCTTCTTTGCGGATGATGCCCTTCTTTTTTCTAGAGCCAGCGAAACTGAATTCTGAAATATCCTTCAGCTATTGGAGGTGTATGCACAAGCGTCGGGTCAGCGGATCAATTTAAGTAAAAGTGTTGTAATTTTTAGCAGGAATGTGGAGGGAGTTGAGGTGGAGAGACTGAGGGGGGGTTCTTGGGGTTTGTTTGGGTGGAGGAGAGGAAACCTATCTTGGGCTCCTAAGTATTATTGGTCGATCAAAGAAGCAGATCTTTTCTTATCTGGAGAGTTGCATCCAGGATAAAATAGGGACATGGAAGGTGAGGACTCTCTCCTGATCAGGAAGGGAAGTAATGATTAAGTCGGTCCTCCAATCTATCCCGACGTATGTGATGAGTTATTTTGAGTTGCCTGTTGGCACGTGTGAGCGTATTGAGTCCCTCCTGTATGATTTTTATTGGGGTGGAGCTGGTGGGGAGCGGAAGGTACACTGGCGGTCTCGGTTTCCGACGGATGCAAAATTTTAACAGGGCAATGTTAGCTAAGCAAGGGTGGAGACTTCTAACAACCCCGGATTCTTTTGTTCATCGCTACTGAGATCTATTTATTTTCCACACCTTTCTCTTTTGGACGTAGAGGCGGAACCTAGGGCCAGCTATACTTAGCGTGGCATTCTCTATGGGGTCTGATTGCTGAAACAGGGTTTGGAGTAGAGGGTTGGTTCTGGAACGCAGGTATGGATGTGGGATGACTGCTGGCTACCCGGAACGGAGGAGGGGCGGCCTGTCTATCACTTTTCGGGTATGGACTCCTTCAGATTGGTCTCAAATTTTATCTCGGAGGATCCACAGGCCTGGAACGAGGAGCTACTTAGACGATGTTTTTTAGAGGAGGATGTGACCCGTATTTTGAACATGCGTTTAAGCCTGAGGTGCCCGGAGGATGTACTTAGGTGGAAACCACGAAGGATGGAGAGTATACTGTCAGAAGTGGATATTATGTAAATTTTAATGCTTGGTGGGCCAAATCCTTACTGGCGTCCATCCCTAATAGTGGATCGACTTTGTTGCAAAAGTGCTGGAGCATGAAATGTGCGCCGCGGATGAAGACTCTTCTCTGGAGAGCGATGGATAATAATTTGCCGGTAAGGGCAAATGTGATTCGGAGGGGCATGGAGGTAGAGGATGTTTGCCCTCTATGTAGTCTGGACTCTAAGACTATCTTGCACTTATTTTTTGCTTGTCAGGTTGTACGTCAAATTTGGCAGGATATAGACGTAGTTCTCCAACCAATGGATTCATGGCAGGCTTCTACGACTTTTTCTTCCCTCTTCTCTGATCATGATTTGGCAGAGTGTAGTCGACGAGTTGTTGCGATGTGGTCTCTATGGAAGGAGAAACCTGCGTGTGTTTAACCAGACAGAGGAAGTGGTGATTCCTGAGATGATGGTAAAGGGTTTTAGGGTTTTGAGAGATTTTATGGAGGTGGAGGGGCAGTCGAGTAGGGTTCGACCGGAGAGGAGTGCTTGTTGGCATCCCCCTGAGGCGGGGGTGGTTCAAGGTGAATGTTGATGGCGGCGTATGTGCTAACACAGGAGATCAGGTTGAGGTGGTGGTAAGAGATGATCAAGGGGAGTTCGTGGCGGCGATGGCTAGGTGATTCCCGTATTTGCATCACCCTACTTTGTTGCTTCGTTGGGGCTGGCTTGGGTGGTCATGAAGTTGGATTGTCAGGTGGTGGTGTCTCAGATATCCAGTGGTGCATCAAATAGAAGTGATCTAGCAATGCTCTTGGAGGATTGTTAGGCCCTATATGTCAGCTTTGATCAAGTGCGGTTCGGCTTCGCCAACAGGGAGGTGAATGGAGTAGCACATGCTTTGGCCAAGCTGCTTGTCCCGCCGGATAGAGGTTTGCTGGTCTTTACTTGGCCACCGGAATACATATATAAGGCATTGGCAAAGGACGCCCTTTCGATATTCGGAGGGTGAGCTGGCAGAGGAATTTCTAGGGGTTTGGGGTTGTTGCTTGGGTTTAGTTTTTGAATTTTTTATATTTGGGGTTGTTGTTGTATCAGGGGGCAACTTGTAGAGTTCATTCTCTTTGTAGTGTTATTGTTAGAGCGGGGTCTTCCGCGGTGCACTCTTTTCCTACATCTGAGTTTATCCTGTGGGCAGGGACGGAGCCAGAAAATTTGGGGAGTGGAGGTAATATAATTTTTTTCAAGAAGTTCAACGTATCTAATTACAATATTTATAATTTTTTTAGTTGATTACTTTATTATTTATGATAGTATAGTTAGACTAATTAAAGTCTTATAATATATATTAAAAAATTAAGGAATGCCTAAATTTTTTTAAGATTTGGTTTCAAATTTTAGGTTGATTAATTTTTGGAAAAATTACGTTCAGGTCCCTGTAGTTTGGCGTCCCTCCCTCTAGGATCCCTGGGTTTCCAAAATCCATGTTGTTGTACCTGTAGTTTATTTTTTGTTTAAGGGCATTTTGGTCATTTTCATGACCAAAAATGAAAAAAAGAGCCATCAGGGACCCGAGAGTTTCTAAAACCAAACTTCGGGAACGTCAGGAACGATTTCGGAAATGCATGGACCCCAGAGGGAGGGACGCTAAACTATAGGGACCTGAGCGTAATTTTCTCTTAATTTTTTAATGGGGTCAATTTCTAATTTTAGTGGGGAGATACATTAAAACATATACCTAGTTATCAAAAAAAAAAATTAAATAGGGGCCATTGCCCCCACAATGCCCCACGTCCCTCCGCTCCTGCCTGTGGGTTCGAGTTTATCAGAGTAAATTTTTACCGAGGCCGGTGACTGTAACCTGATATCCTGTAGTAAGAGAACTCTACGAGTTGGGGTTTGATTTTGATGAGTAATGCCATGGTAGCTTAGGGATTCTGTCTTTGCGTCTTAGTTTGGTGGCGGTGGTCGGTACATTTGGCTATCTAATGAAGTGATCATATTTCCCCGCAAAAAAGAGTCATATATACAACGTGTCACAGCCAAAATTCGGTAAGATCTTTGACTTTAATTACAAATATAATTCTCACAAAAAAAATTTACAAATATAATTGCGTTTTTCATATATACATGGATAACTTCTCTCCGAAGAAAGGAATTAAACTGGAATTGACTCTTGCTTAGTCACCGCCACCCTCATTTCTCTAAAGGCAACCTCATTGGCAAGCTAAAATTCATGAATCCGTTGAATTGTCAGACAATCTTATGTGCTAACTGGTAAATATTACAAACTTCACACTAAAATTTACACAAAATTTAAATTCTTCGTAATTAAAAATAAATAATGTTCATAATTAAAATAAAATCTAAATTATAAGATTCAAATTTTACGTAATCCAAAACAAAGAGTATGTCCACAACTACCATCTAGGTGTATGAGTAAAATGCCTAAATCATCACTTAAAAGTTGAACCTCTAGAATATGGATTCATTCAAACGGGGCAAAAAACATTCATGATCATTTTTTACAAATTGTAGTCCATAATAACTATAATTTTTTATTCTTTTATGATCACCAGTATATATTAAATTACTCTTCTATGATCACTCATTATTTTGAAACATTGAAATTTACTAAAATATCTCCCCAAAAAAAAATTTATATCGCACTGTTTCTTTCATTCTTCTCTCCCCTTATTTTCTCAGTTCCAGAATAGGGTCCATAGTGATCCAACGAATCTTATATGTTTGCCAGCCCTACTAACTCGTTGAATAAGTGTCATTAATTAATAATTTTGGACAATGGTAAGCAATGGAATCAGATTCAGACCTGGATGTGTATTTCTACCCAGTACGGGCCCGGGGCTTTTATAGGCCATCCGATTGATTTTTATAAAAACCCAAGCTGATCGTAAGGTCGAGAAATAGGCGGGGTAAATTTGTCCTTCCATCCCATATAAAAAACATTTCGGAATTAATTTTCTAGGGGCGGGATTGGAGAGAGAGGGGAAATTTTTTTTGAAATTAGAATCCCTATTTTTGGCAAGCAGTTTAGGAATTTGATAGGCTCATTAAATCCCCAAAAATCCCTCTCCGCTGCTCGTTCATTCCTCTTTGTTCATCTTCTTCGCTCGTTCGTCTTGGTTTTGGGATTTCGTCGTCCACATTCAATCGGTACCTTGAGGTTTGATTCACTCGTTCTTCTTCATCTTCTACGTGTTCATCCTCTTCGCTCGTTACATGGTTTTAGATTTGATGCTGTCGCCGGGGACCGATCGTCCTCGCTGGTGAACCTCGTCGTCGCAGACCACGACGCGATGCAAGGCCGGCTCGGCGGCGATGGCGAGACTAGCGGTGGCGTAGGATCGGGGAGAACGCAAAGGGCCGTGCTATTGCTTTTGTCGATTATCTTGGTTCCCGCTTGCTGTCGCCTTCACCGATGATAACCAACTGGATTATTTGTTGGTTTCAGCTAGAAATTAATCGGAGAAAACGAATTTACCCACTAATCGGTTTCAGCAAGAAATTAATTGGCCCCATCGAAGATGTTGCGATTATAAAGTTTTTGCTTATGGATTTGGATGTTGCGATTTTTGGTTTTGGTGGGGTGTTACCTGGTGAAATCTGAGGGATGGAGAAGCTGGAAGTGCTTGATCTAGAGGGGAATTCACTGTCTGGCTTGTTGCCTGGAAAGGTGAAGAAGAAGAAGAAGAAGAAGAAGAAGAAGAATAAGAAGTGAACATGGAGAGAGAGAGAGAGAGAGTGGAGGTCTTTTTGTTTTGTCCTTTTTATTTTTATCATTAAATTGTACGATCCGTTATATTAAACGATATGACCGGTTATATTCAATGGTATGTTCGGTTAAATTAAATGGTACATCTGCATATATTAAATAGTATTATATTAAATGGTAGGATCGATTAAATTAAATGGTATGTCCGAATATATTAAATAGAATGTCCGGTTTAATTAAATAATATGTTCGATTATATCAAACGGTATGCCAAATTATATCAAATGGTATACTCATTATATTAAATGGTACAAATATTTATATTAAATTGTTTCGCCGGTTAAATTAAATGATATATATATATTTACTATACCAATTCTATATTTACAAACATTTCGATTTGCTATACCGATTTTTTTACTTGTTATCGAATATATATTTGAAAAAACAAACTTCAAGGAAAAAAATTAAATGACAGGGGAGCCACCCCTATTTTTCTCCAAGGAAAAAAATAAAGATCGGTTCCTCCCTTTTTTTCTATTTTACCCTTGACCAGGACGGTACTGGATATTACATCCAGGTCCCAATCTTGTCCCGTAAGCAATGGCGACAAATAATGTTCGTTACTCTAAATAGTAAATAGGAAGAATCAACAATAAAGAAACAAGAGTAAAGAAGAGGAGGACGGTCAACGGAAGGCAACAAGGTGAAGCAAGTGGAAGAAGTCAATCGGCGCTTAGAAAGCAATATGGATTTAATTAATTTATCGTCTCTTCCTATAAACCAACCATTGTTGCCTCCAGCTGTCTTCCGTAGTAGCCGAACCGAAAAAACTATCATTAACATTTATGCATAATCCATTACGTTTAAACCAAGTAAAATTTGCAAATGATGCCAATTTTTTTTTAACAAATATATATTTTTAATAACTCGTATTTGAGACTTATTAATTTAATTAAAATAACTATTTTGTAAGTATTTCTGTGATTATATGGTTTTCTTTCTGGTAGGTTTTTATTAAGACATATAGTTACAATCTTGTACTATAGGAGAGAATTTAACGTTCGAGGTTACAATTGTAAATACTATTATGATGGAATAAATATAAAAAAATGTTTTCCTTGCGAGCATAAATGTGAGAGAATAAAAGCTTAGTCCTGGTGCCGCTCCTTTGCTTTCTCCGTCATTGAGTGACATGTAATAATGCAAATAAAACAAGAGTTCACCTCCGGATTAAAGGAAGCATGTAAAAAACGTCCCTTCTGTACTATTCCCCTTATCTACCCAATGCACCTAATATTTATATATTTTATCAATCAAATAATTAATATCCGAATTTTCATTAGATCTGCTAATTAAACTCCGAGAATAGATTAGATTATAAACTACAACAAATCGAACTCATATACCTTTTAAAACTTAGTTAAGCTATAAAAACTTCGCTCATTGACAAAAAGACGAACTTAAACTCACTAAACTGACTAATCCAACTTCGAGCGATTATATATTAGTATCATAAAATGCATAAACAGAAAGATGAACTTGGACTAGAGAGGGGTGTAGGGAAAGACGGGAGCTTTTATTATTATTTTTTATTTTTTTGAGGGGAGCTTTTATTTTAGGGAGAGGGGAGGTGGGTGGGTCTGTTTTCCTCGTGCTCCGCGGCAGAGTCTACGTGAAAGCCAGATAGGCTTATTGGGCGAGCTTTGTGTGTACTTTTTTTTCCCCTATTCTTCCCCGTTCCCAACTTTTTTTGAAAAATAAAATTTTACATTGTAACACATACTACGATTTAAACTTTGGAACGTTGGGTTGATACAACCCCTTTCGCCGTTTTGTTCCCATCTCATTAAAAACTCACTTTGTCATTGGCTAACCTTCCTTTTCTTAGAGGGAGAATAAGGGAAAAGGGCTCACAGAGAAAAGCTAAGTGGAGAAAGTTAGAGACTTTCTTGCTTCCCAGCTGGTTCTCTCAACTGGGTTAGTCTTTGTTCACCCTCCAAATTATAAAGTTTTCGTCTTTTTGCTGGTAACTCTAAGATAGCTCAATTATACCTTAACAGAGGCCAGTGTGTGCAGGTGGGTTTTTCTGAGCTTCTCTTGTTAGCTTAGTTTTTTTGGTTTATTTCCGACTAATTTAGTTTTGAGCCGGGCACAGCATTTGAAGGTGGAGGGCTCGAACAGAAAAACTCTCACCCGTTAATCTAAGTGGTTGTTGTTGGTTTGTTTAATTTTGGTGATGGTTTTGGTGCTGCAAAATTTAGCCAAGCTTTTGTTGGTTAGTTACCGTTGGTGGGTCTTTTTCCATCTTGTAATTGCAGTTACCGTTGGTTAGTTACCGTTGTTGGTTAGTTACCGGTTCATGTGTTGTCCAAATTTTAGTTCATAGTGGTTCGTTTCGTAGTTGGGAAGCGTTATGAACCGGGATTTAGTAAAGTTGTCTACTTTACGTTCTTTGTGTGGTAAAAAATGGGAAACAAGTTCAATGGTTTTAGTATGATTTCGGATGTTGGACAGAGAAGAAACTTGGGTTTTACTACTTCAATTACACCACAGATGGTATAAAAGAGAAAGGTTTCCTCAAATCACAATTTTTAAGATCAAGTAGTATCTCCATGTTTACTTGGTGGATGGCTGTTGTTTACTTGTGTTTTTCAGTTTTTTGTTCTGCCCGAAATAGTGGATTTCTGTTTTGTATAAAGTAGGATATGATATGTAGGACCTGTTCTCTCTCTCTCTCTCTCTCTCTCTCTGAACTTCAAAGAAAGAAAAAGAAAACGATTAATTGACAAGTACATTAGTGTTCCTGTCTTTAGGACATCAAGCTGAAATTTTATATTTTTACTTGCTTCCTGATAAAGCAGTAGCTATGTTTTGGAGGCTAGCTATGTCATTTTAAAGTTCTCAAACCCCCTAGCAGGTTGCTATGAATCCCTTTATTCTGGTTAATCCAATTCTGTCATTTGGAAGCCAGCCTTTCTCTTTCCGCATCTGGTCCATTAGTTACTTGCCAACAGAGATAGATTGTCGCAGTAGAATGGTTTATGTGGGGAAGATGAGGATAAATCTTGTGGTTCCTTGTTGAGAGGGTTATGCGCATTGTATACATATGATGAAGGTGGCGATGCGGTAAAAGCTTTTACGGATCCGTAAAGGGGCATTTGGTTTGGTCTTGGTCCGAGTAACTTTCACTTGTCCATATATTTGTTGATCATCAAAGCAAGTCGTGGTATGATCAGTTAGAAAACGTGTTTGAGGACTTGGTTTTGGCTTGATAAGGTTAAGTAATTTTGGGTGGGATGTGCGGCTCCAAGCTCGGTAATGTATTCGAGTGTTCAAAGAATTGTTGGTTCCAGATAGTGTGCTAAAACTAATACACAACATGACATCAGATAGGCGGGAAATACGGCATGTAATGCCATTGCAAGAATTTCCTCTTATTGTTTGCAAGTCCTAGACTCATCTTATTGTAGTGTGATGGTGTAAAGAGATGTAGCAAGTTAGTCAAGCTATACTCCTGCATTGAAAAAGATGGCATCTTATCATTAAAATCTCAAATTTTGGTACCTTGTTTAATTTCTGGGGGTTTTTGGTACAGGGTTCTTGTGCCTGCCAAGCATATTGCATTTGACCAGATGGGGAAAAACTTGTGACCAAGAATGGATCCTCAAGCTTTCATCAGGCTCTCCGTTGGCTCCCTCGGGCTGCGGATTTCCGGGACTGCCTTAAATTCTGCAAAAGCCGGAGTCCATGCATTGTATTCTTCTTGCTTGTGTGAGATACGACTGAAAGGCTTTCCTGTACAAACAACACCAGTTCCATTAGTGTCGTCACCAGAAGCAACTCCCGATATTCATACCATTGCATCAAGCTTTTACCTTGAAGAATCTGATCTGAAAAATTTATCGACTCCCAGCTGCTTCCTTACACATCATGCGTGTCTCGAGATTGCTGTTTTCGTAGGACGGAAAGGGGCACATTGTAGTGGTGGCATCAAGAGGCAGCAGATAGGGACGTTTAAGCTGGAAGTCGGCCCCGAATGGCGACAGGGAAAGCAAGTGGTTCTTTTCAGCGGATGGATAAAAATCGGCAGAAACAAGCAAGAGACTGATAAACTCGGAGCTGAGCTTCATTTGAGGGTGAAACTGGATCCTGATCCAAGATATGTATTTCAGTTTGAAGACGTCACTAATTTAAGCCCGCAGATAGTGCAGCTTCAGGGCTCCATCAGGCAGCCTATATTCAGCTGCAAGTTTAGTCGAGACAGGTGAAACAGATCATTTATTCTCCTTTCTTTTCTGTAATCTCCGTGTCTTCTTCTTAACTTCGGCGAGGCGATTTACGGTATCTTGTTCATTTGAATGTTACCTGGCAGGGTGCCCCAGGTGGATTTGCTAAGCAACTTTTGGCCAGCTGCAGTAGATGGAATGGATCTCGAAGCAGAACGAAGAGAGAGAAAGGGTTGGAAGGTGAAGATACATGATCTCTCGGGCTCGGCTGTAGCGGCAGCCTTCATAACGACCCCTTTTGTGCCATCTACAGGATGTGATTGGGTTGCCAAATCAAACCCAGGAGCTTGGATGATCGTTCGCCCTGATGCGTGTCAGCCTGAAAGCTGGCAGCCATGGGGAAAGCTCGAGGCGTGGCGTGAGCGTGGCATCAGAGACTCTGTATGCTGCAGATTTCACCTCCTTTCTGAGGGCCAGGAAGGAGGCGAGGTTCTAATGTCTGAGATCTTTCTAAGCGCCGAGAAGGGTGGTGTGTTTTTCATAGACTCGGACCGACAGATGCGGACACCGCCTATACCAAGTCCCCAAAGTAGTGGAGACTTCTCGGGCTTAAGTCCCGCCATTGGTGGTTTTGTCATGAGCTGCAGGGTCCAAGGGGAAGGTAAGAGCAGTAAGCCATCGGTTCAACTGGCCATGCGACACGTTACCTGCATCGAGGACGCTGCGATCTTCATGGCACTTGCAGCAGCAGTTGATCTCAGCATTGTGGCGTGCAGGCCCTTCCGAAGACGGCTTAGAAGAGGCTCTCGTCATTCTTTGTGAAAGGAACTGAACACTCTTGGTTCCCCAGTCAGGGGCCTACTTTCTTTTCTGTCTTCATCATTGTAACCTTGGCAATTTGTGTACAGAGAACTCTGTTTTTCTGTAATTTTTCTAGTAAGAAACTTTTAGCTTGCACATATATCTCGAATTCTTAATAAAATCTCGAATTCGAACTTCGCAAATAACATCATAGACCAAAAAAGGAAACACATAATAGACTGGGAGAAGCAGGTATGATGACAATTTCGTTTCGAATATACATTGATGGAAATGATCATATACTCAGATACATAATATGTTGATTAATGACCGGATAGAACTTCATGTTTTGTTTTTAAAACTAATATCATATAATTATGTAGAAATGATCTCTAATTTATCTCGAAATATTAATTGATTGCTGGAACAATACAACTTTCAGACAGATTGAGAGGTTGTGTGCCTTAATTAACTAATAATACTTAATTATAATTTTTCAGGAGCTTAGGATCAAAGGCACACACAAGACAGAGAAGGATATGGCGTTGTTTCATCTTTTTATCAAAAAAAATCTATATAACAACAGCTGAAGTACAAGAAATTTGATAGGAAATTTCTTCTTCAACATAAATAAGTGAATAGCCAAAAGGAATTATTGAATAGCTTAATAGAGTTGATAGGATTGTTGTGGTTGGTCCGAGGCTAAATAAACGACTAAAGTTCTTTTTTTTAGGTTTTTCTTATTCTTCTTTACCCCGTAAAGATATTGAATAGAACAACCTATTTGTTTTTCGCTATAATTTTGAAGATGATGCTCGGGGACTGACCTCTGCTTCCTCTGGTCCACCGCCACCAACACCAAGGAGTGGATCTTCCTCCGTCTCAAAGTGTAACCTTACACCTGAGCCCTAACTGTCTCATACTGTTTCTATGACTCGCTTTCTCTGCTCCTTGTGTGGTCTGTAATGGTCCTGTGGTAAACTAAATAAGCTGGCGAAATTGGAAAATCTTGTCTTCCGTATGTCATTCTCCTATGCGTTGTTGGCTTTGGATCCTTTTTGTCAGCTTCTGTTTTGATTATTTAATTATTAACTACCTTTTGCTAGCATTCCTAAATTCTTAGGGAAATATTTTCCAATCACCTTATTTTTCAAGGAAACAAACGACATAATAGAGAAAAGAACTTTCCCTACAAGAACAAACAGAGAATAGGCCAAGAATCAAACATCAGAAGCAATAATTAAAGAAAAACTCGAACCAACATCCTCCTTATTTTCCATTTCTTTCCCTTAATTGCGAAGAATCTAATACCTTAAGTCTAGATATCAATGGCACACCACCTCCTTCCCATTCCTAACGTAAAAAAAAAAAGAGTCAATCCTTAATCATTGTGAACACGACAATTAAGGATAGTGTTGGGTAGCAACAAGGCACAAATTTTGTTTCCTTCCAGCAACGACTCCAAATAGCTCACACATGTCTAAGCCTTGGGGTTCCAAACCATTAGGAAGTTCCCAATTGAAATGATAGAGCAAATTAGCCAGTGTTAGTTTTCGATGGTAAAAGGCCGGATTTTGATCTCTTGATTAACAATATCCTAAGCCAATCAAGAGACTGGTTATTTTGGTCTGGGGCGATCTAAAGTATTTGTAATCATGAGCTTTTGATATTTATCGAATCGGGCAGGACTAACTTAGTATGATTTTTCTTGTAATTCTATACTATTTTAGTCATGTCACGGTTCTTTCTTGTAAATATTTTTCTTCTATAACGAAAATTTACTTACCAAAAAAAAGAGCCAGTGTTAGCTCAACGACTGATGTAGCAAACATAATTCCAGGACACATCCTCCTTCCAGAACCAAATGGAATGAGTTCATAGTGGCGACCTTTGTAATCAATACAAGTTCCGAGGAATCTGTCAGGATATAACTTCTCTTGATCTGTACTCCAGACTTCTGGGTCTCTTCCAATCGCCCATGCATTGACAAGTACTCTTGCTTTTGAAGGTGTCTCATACCCATTAATGGTTAAGCTCTCCCGACCTTCTCTTGGTATTAGGGGTATGTGAGTTGATGAAGGCTTGACTCTTGTATACTAGATTTATTTTGGAAAAATTGTCTTACTTCACTTTGTACCTTTTTCGTTACTTCTGGGGCGTCTCAAGATTTCTGACATTGTCCATTCTAAGACTGTAACTGATGTTTCAATACCGCCTGAAAAAACGTCCTGGTCAAACAAATGTGATGGTGTTAGAGTTAAGAGTAAAGAACTCATGCTATCTGTTTTGTTTAGACTAAATCTTTTAAGTTGATCCTTCGGTCGTTGATGTGTGTCTAAAACACGCATTAAACGCATAGAATTTCGAGTCATTTTTGTACGTTTATCTTTAGTTTAGTATTATTTTAGTAAACATTTGAGTTTTGGGTGACTAATGAGTTCTTTGTGCTAAATTGTAGGAAAATGAGGCAAATTTGGAAAGAAATTATACTTGAAGAAGGAGTGCAGCAGGGACAGCTGATTTGCAAGGGCATTTTGGTCAATTTGGGAGCCGAATTAGAAGATGCGTATTTGACAGACAATTGAAGATCTTTCTTTTCTCTTTCCGTGCATATAAAGAACGCCTAAATCGGAGATCGGAAGAGGAAATTACGACCAAAATACTGAAGGCTGATCTGACAGATTTTATTGATGAATATTTGAGGCAATAATGGAAATTCAGTCTTTTGCATCGCCGAGGACTCTTGGACGACCCTTGTAGGTTTTTAGAGTTAGGAGGACTTATATATAAGCCTCTAGACTTATTTTTAGACGAAACTTTTTATTCGAGAGAATAAATACTTTTGATATTTTGTCTTTGCCAAGATTATGAGAAACTAAACCTCCATGTTGATTCGAGAGAGGAGACCCAGGTTTTGGTTGTGAGGATCTTGGTTATTCAATTTAATTCAGTAGCATTTACTTATTCCTTGTGCTTATTATTGTTCTTGGATGATTTGCGGTTGTGGATTTATTCTAGAACATATTTGCCATTGATTCTTGCTTAGCGGTTGCAGTTAAGAATTGAACTAGGAGCAAGGTTAATTCAGTGAAGAACGGTCGTTACACTAATTAACTAGAAAATAAGTAAGGCTAGTTTGTAGATACCAAGGTTTTGAATATAATCGCTAGGAGTAGGAACATATATTCTTAATGCTATTATCTTATAGAATAGAAATCAGTCGATATTCTGTCTATTAGGTGATAAACAACTAGTTAGGCGGTCGTTTGGCTAGTTGATTGTTGGATGTTTGTGGTCTCTTTGCGGTTGCGGAAGATTTACACCTACTTGCTACATGTATTAGATTATCTTTTGTGATCCAGTGATCAACCAATCTATTGTGGTACTCTGATCTCAAATCTACCGCTTTCTCTCATTGATTTTTACTTCGACTACTCTCTTCTGTGTTTTGTTGATTTTGTTTGATCTACAATCCCACAAAACTCTCCCTTTTACTTTTGCTTTAGTAGTTAAATTAATTGAGTATTCGTCCCTCCTTGGATCCGACTCGGTACTTCTCTTACTTGCTACAAATTAGTGAGCCACGAAATATCGATTTATTTTGAGGAGCCTCGTCACGCTCGTCAGTCGTGCTTGTGGATTCAAATTATTATTCTTTAACCATAGTTTTAAAAGACCGCGAATCGGACATCAGAGCGGTCCATTTTTAGGGGTAAAAATAGCCTCCGGTCAGACTGCCCAAAATCTAGTCAGACCGGGCAGTTCGTACTGATTTTTGAATCAGACTACCCGATCTGACCAGATTTCAGCCAAATCAGAAAAATTAAATAAAAAATCGTATCGTATGCTCGATTTTTCTTAATCAACAAAGGAAAATAGACTTTATATGTTATAAATTGGTTAATATTTCTAAAATATAGATTTTGAAACCTATATTTCGACTATTTAGTCTAAATAATATTCAAAACATATTTATAATTTAATTAAAAAAGTCTGGTCCGAACGGGCCAAAAAATGGACAAAATCCGGTCCGTACTAGAACCCGTATTTTAAAACAATGTTCTTTAAGCACCTTATATATATATATACGTATATATATATATACGTATATATACACACACACACATTTCTTGTTGATCAATTTATTAGCCTAGTTAACATTACAGTTAGTGGTATGCGTATATGATTGAGGAAGAGTTTACTTGTAGATAATAAGAAAGGTAATTTGGTAACCAGACGTGTGTAAAGCATAGTTTTAAAAAATATAGTTCGACCAGTGGTCTGACCGGTTGGATTATAAATCGGGCATCAGAACGGTCCATTTTTAGGGATAAACGGCCTCCGGTCAGACTACCTAAAATCTAGTCGGACTGGATGGTTCGTATTGGTTTTTGACTCGAACCTCTCAGTCTGACCGGATTTTATCAAAATCGGCAAAAAATTAAACAAAAAAGTCATATTGTATGCTCGATTTTTCTTAATCAACAAAGAAAAATGGACTTTATGTATTATAAATTGGTTGATATTTCTAAAATATGGATTTTAAAACCTATATTTTGACTATTAAGTCTATATATTATTTGAAAAATATTGAAAAAATTAATTAAAAAGTATGTAGTCCGACCGATGGTTTGACTAGTCAGACTGGTCAGGCCAAAAAAATGGACAAAATTCGGCCCGTACCAAAACCTATATTTTAAAACAATGGTGTAAAATGTAATTTATGGGAATTCCAATGTATAAAATAGTTTCTTGCCTATTTCGATAAATATTAAGATAACATAAATGAAGCATGTGTGAATAACTGGGCTGAAGTTTGCACGGTTTAGCATATGTGTCGGCAAGGACTCGAACACTTTGCCTCACATGCCGTGAAATTGAGGTTGGTTCTGAGGCACATGGATCGAACTTACTTTGATACAATGTTAAAATTTTCATATCCAACCCAAAACCTATGTGAATTTTTAACAATTTATTAACAAGCCCACAACACTCACGGCTAGTGATAGCAATGTGATAATCTTAACAATATGTTTTAAGGACTAGTTATAATAAAAAGATTTCATGGTTGGAGCCTAATGTTAGAACTAAGCCTTATTATGAGGAGATTTCTGTTTTTTCTTGTTCAATAAGCAAGGCTGAAATCAGTTAGAGATATTTTATAAATTATGTTCTAATTGATTGTTATGCCAGTAACCATGTTTTCTTTAGTTTTCTCTTCCATGTTCTGTTGAGGAGACTTTTTTTGCTAGTTGGTTATGTAGTTCAACTATATATGCTGTAAAGTTAAGTTAAATTTTCCACACACATATATTTTTCTATACTTAATATAAAAAGATCTTGATTAGCTGCTAACCCATACGATTGCATGCTTGAAGCCTATTATAAACCGTAAAACTTAAACAGGCCAACAAGAGATCTTGATTGCTTACAAAGAGGATTGCCTTGATGCTTTCGGTTGATAACGAAACTTATGGATCACCTTGATCTTGCAAATCTAACAGAACACCAAGAATATCCTTTGACTTAGTTCCCTCTGCTTCTTTTGATGCTCTATACTCACTGATGACGCTCTCAAGCACTTCGTCGATCTCCTGATGCAGTCTTACCGCTTGATATTTTACTCGGCTAATTTTGTGAAGCAATCTGACAGAGGGGAAGAGATCTGCAACACTGATGCGTTTAAGTTGATATTTTTTCCTCTATGATTTTTGGTTGATCTGAAACTTATGATATTTAGAATCGAACACTAACTCTATATAAATATGAGTTTTCTCAGAAATTTTTTTCAACAAGTATTTAACATTAGTGCATTTTTTAAAAATTTCAAATTCAAGACCTCGTAGATAAAATTAAAAAAAAATTCATCACACTTGATCGGTGTGCTTATTGGTTACTATTTCCATATACGAAAACAAAAAGTAACCCTAAAAAACAAAAAAAAAAGTGAGCGATTCTCCAAACATTTGTTAGTAAACTGTTTCAACGTGCAGCTTGATTTATTTTTCAAAAGTTCAAAGCATGTCATGTTGAAAATGTTGGAATATTAGTGTTGATGGCAATTGTTCTATTCTTCAAACGTAGATAGTGCCAAATAACTTTATTTAAAGTACATAGTGTTAAATATATATTTTCTCTATGTATATGGTGTACTGTCCCTCTCAATTCGATCGCGTTTCTACAATCCAATTCGGTGTTTCCATCCCCAGATCACGCCTAATTTTTTCTAACCTTTTGAATAATCATTATAAAATCATATTTTAGTAATAGTTCGATTTAAAATTCAACACAAAATTTGTTTATATTCGAATATATGTTATTCATGTCTAATTATTAATTGTTAGTGTCTGTTCTTCCGATGGGCATCATCCTCGTGATAATTATAACCATTCTCGTGGTAAAACGATGTGTTGAAACTATAGCATTATATTCAATGTCTATCTTTGCCTCTTAATAATACCGTAATTAAAATATTATCTGATTGCGACCGTCTATTATTTCTTGACGTCAACATCTGATTCATGTCGACGTCAACAAATAATAAATGTGGCAACAGGAAAAAAAGTAAACATTGAAAATAATCATATATCTGAACGGTTATTTGACCATGAGTATGGAGTCGGTACAACTAAAATTTTGCGAGACAGGTAGTTCGTGCGGCACTCGAGCTCTTTTAGCCTAAATAAGCCTTACTCATTCTAACATTCTCTATTTAAATAGAAAAAGAGAAGGTACATTCAAGTATGCTTAGTGTTGGTTTTAACGTATAATTAACGAGTAATTATATGTTAAACCCGATTAATTAACAAATTAATTCGTTAATAATAAATCACTTATTTGTTGAAGCAAGAGGTCCACAGATTCGAGTCCACAATGTCTTCGTGCCAGTCGAATTACGATCACGTTATAACGGATTCGTAATTGATTTTCACGAGATTTCCTCTATTGAAAATCTGATCAAAACTCATGGACTATTCCAGAATTTTTTCTTTCTTATTGAGTGGTTGTGGAAAAACTTACAGATTGGTTCAGCAGAATTTCCCTTTTTATAGGGAAATCTGGCCAATCAGAATGCGCCAGGTGGCGCACATGGCTGCCACGTGGCGCACATGACTGCCACGTGGCACTTCTGGGCCGCATGTCCGTCACGTGGTACTTCGGACCACATGTCTGCCATGTGGCATGCCACGTGGTACTTCGGGACACATGTCTGCCATGTGACATGCCACATGGCACTTCAGGTCCATGTCTGCCACGTGGCAAAGCTACCCCTAGTTTTGCCACTGAGTGCCACGTTAGCGTGCCACGTGGGCCGCCAACTCTGGTTGCAGCGCCACGTCATACTGCCGTGGCGTCTGCGTGGCCCCGGGCTGGTCAACTCGGGTTGACTGGCCCATTCTACCCAACATATGGGCCTGGGCCCAATCAGGCACAATAATAATTGCATGATTAGGCCTTGAGGTCCAACATCTCCCACTCAATTATTATTGACCTTGATCAACATCTATCAGATTTTTTTAAAAGAATTTCGTGTGACCAGCATACGTCGAGTGTGTTAAGCCAAATTCAAGAGCACGGATACTCAGGCTACTTGAGTAGTAGCATCTCGACAACCTTCTTGTATAATGCATGCTATTACCCCAGGACTCATGTCACATTCCATTGTTCACATTAGTGATTTCAAACATTATATTCCGGTTCACTATTGTCCTTTTCAATACAATTGGTGCACTTGAACTACGAAACTCAGAATGTGATGAACATAGTTCCTTCTTCCTTAACTATATTCTTTTCATAATGATACAGCCTACTTTTCTGGTCAGCCCTGCCAGGTCGAATCGCTATGTCATAACCTTTTCATAAAGTTTCCAAGCTAGCAGCACTGGACCATACTTCCAGAATACGTTTAGGATCTTAAGGGTAGGTTTCGGGAATCACAGTTCTCGAAAATTGGTCTCACACCAGGGATTGTGAAATCACTCAACATTTTCATCCCATCCAGTGGTCGATTAGCACACATGACACTTATTACGTGTTACGATGTACATTCTTTTTTAAAGGAAAATATGTCATTTAACACCATACTAGAGTATCAGCATTAGCTTAACTCTAGGCTAATAGGACATACAGTATGATAAGTTTTACTTATATGTTATCATATGGATTGTAGAAAATCTAAATACATCAACTTATTCCTGCATCCCATAAGGAAACTTGCTCTTGAGCAATACAGCATTCCGTCATAGGACATGCACTTATGAATGTCCAATAACCGCCTCATCTCATATAGAAATCAACTTCTTGACTCTCACTAAGATAAACACCCGTGTGAGTAGGCTACTTCTCTGTCTAACATGTTTCATAAATAACTCATATTGCCAAATAAAACTTCTTTATTCCAACTAATTAGATTACAAATAAAACCATCGTAAACCCAGTGACTTAACATGTTTCTCGAACACTTCTCGAGGTAATGCTTTAGTTATTGGATCTGCGACCATATCTTTTGTAGATATGTGTTTCATACCCAGTTCTTTATATTTTACTAAACTTCTAACAAAGTAAAATTTAATATCTATATGCTTAGCCCTGCTATAGAATCTAGGATCCTTAGCATAGACTATAGCTGCCTGGTTGTCGCAGAATAGACTCACGGGTTTTGTTGAGTTGATCCGGGAGAGATGGCTTAAGAATCTCTTCAACCATACCGCTTCTTATGCCACATGAGCTGAAGCTACATATTCCGCTTCCATTGTTGACAGGGATACACAGGTTTGCTTCTTACTGCTCCATGAGATAGCACCCCCGCCCAACAAGAAAATAAATCCAGATGTAGCCTTATTCTTATCCACGTCGCCTCCCCAATCAGCATCAGTGTAGCCACTCAGTATCAGGTCACGCCCTTGATAGCACAAGGAGTATTCTGCAGTAGTATTCAAATATTTTAAAATCTCTTTGACAGTCTTCCAGTGAGCACTGCCTGGATCAGACTGATATCTGCTTGCTATCCCAACAGCATAGCAAATATCAGGTCTGGTACACAACATTGCATACATTAGGCATCCAACTGCGTTGGCGTAAGGAATCTTCTCCATGTCCCCACGTTGTTTAGCTATTTTTGGACACATGTCCTTACACAAATTATGACCTTTAACCAATGGGACGTACTTTGGGTTACTGTAATCACATTAAAAATATTCTACTACTTTGCGAATATATGTCTCTTGTGAAAGAGACACTATCCTTTTCGAACGATTCCTCAAAATCTTAACTCCGAGTATGTAATCCGCTTCACCCATGTCTTTCATTTCAAAGTTGGAAGATAACCAATCTTTGATTTCGACAAGAAATCCCATGTCATTTCTAGCTAAAAGTATGTCATCAACATACAAAGTGATGATAAAAAACTTTTTTCCTGATCACTTAACATACACGCAGTGATCTTCGTCTATCATTATAAAATCATATGCCATGATCGTATTATGAAAGCGAATATACAGCTTGAGGCCATAAATTGATCTATTCAATTTGCAAACTTTGTGTTCCCAGCCTTTTTGAATGTAGCCCTCAGGCTGAATCATGTACATTTCTTCATCCAATTCTCCATGGAGAAAAGTAGTCTTTATATTCATTTGATGTAATTCTAGATTCATGTTAGCAATCATAGCTAAAATGACTCTAATTAACGTAAATCTAACAACAGGTGCAAAAGTCTCCTCATAGTCTATTCCAACCTGTTGTTTGAACCCTTGGGCAACCAAATGCGCTTTGTATCTTTCGATACTGCCATCTGCATTGCGCTTGATTTTAAGAATCCACTTATTCCCAATTGCCCTACGCCCCTTAGGTAGGTCAACCAGATTCCAAACTTGGTTTTTGATCATGGAAGACATTTCTTCCTCTATTGCATTTATCCATTCAGTTCATTTTGGAGATGACAAAGCTCCAGATACATTCTTTGGTTCATCTTCATCCTGTAGGATGGCCAGAAGAATTTCACTTGGACCATCAAATTTCTTTAATGATGTAAAGAACGCATTAGTCTCACCTTCGATGTCAAATCGTCGGCGTGGTATGCTAGTTCTGCTAGACCTACAATATTTCCAGTTTTGATAAACATCTCTCATATATTCATCATATCTAGGAATCGCACTCCCACTGGGTAAAAATACCATACTCCCACTGGAATAAGGAATTACCTCCCATTCAGGACTCAAATCACGAACTTCTGGATCATTTTGAGTTGGAAAACTCTATCTTCCTCCTCAATTCTCCCACTCGGAAGAAGTGATCCAGTTGATTCTGGTTCATCTGTCTCATAAAGGGTAAGGTCATTACTAACCTCCCTCAACCTTGGAAATTCATTCTCCAAAAACGTGGCATCACGTGATTCAAATTTTGTTACATGTCAATCGTCCAGTTCACCTACGAACACGTACCCTTTAGATACCTCTGGGTATCTTATAAAGATACTTTTTTTTTACCTCTCGGTCCTAATTTATCAAAAGTAGTTGAGGTAGAATAGACATAGGATGCACACCCCCATGGCTTAAAATAGGATAGATCGGGCTTCCGATATGTCCACATTTTATAAGGAGTGGCTGTAACAGAATTAGAGAGGACACTGTTTAGAACATATGTGGTAGTCAGGAGCGCATCTCCGTAGAATGATATAGGCAAACTTACCTCTGCCATCATCGATCTAACCATGTCAAGAAGAGTTTTACTCCTTCTTTCAGCAACCCTGTTTTGCTGGGGTGTATAGGGAATGGACAACTGATGTTCAATCCCTTTTTCAATGCATAGAGCTTTGAACTCATCTGAAAGATATTCACGGCCACGATCAGTTCATAAGGCCTTTATCTTTCTGTCCTTCTGATTCTCAACAAAACTCATATACGTCGTGAAGCAGTTTAAGACTTCAGACTTGTGAGAAATCAGGTATATCAGACCATATCTAGTATAGTCGTCAATGAAGGTGATGAAGTAATATGCTCCATGCTTTGCCCTCGCGTTCATTAGATCACAGATGTCGGAATAAACTAATTGTAGTAGAAATTCGGCTCTAGCCCAAGTACCGAAAGGTTTTCTTGTGCTTTTTCCTTCTATATAGGATACGCATCTGGGTAATATAGATCTCTCTATATTTTCCAGTAGTCCTGCCTTAGCTAGACGGTTTAAACGATCCTGACCGATATGGCTTAGTCTAGAATGCCACAGTTCAATATCATCTTCCGATGACTTTGAACTAGTGACTAAAGAAAAACTTTCACAAGGATCAATATCCAAAATAAAAAAACCTTCCGATATATATCCAAGGCCAAAATAGGCATCATCCAAATATAACCTAACAGTGTCGTCCTTAAACGACAACTAAAAACCTAAAGACATTAAGGCCGAAACAGAGATCAAGTTCCTTCGAATGTCTGGAGCAAACAACACGTCATGTAAAAGAAGGGCACGACCACCATGAAGGTGCAATTTACAAGTGCCCAGGCCTTTCACATTTATGCACGAGTTGTTACCGACAAAAATGGTTTTTGCTCTAGCCGGCAACTGCCTGTATTCAACGAACGAACAACGGTCTCTGGCTACATGGTCTCGAATCAATCACCCATATAGAATGTGACTCAGTTAGAAGGGTACAAAAGGATACGTACAACTTACTCACCCTTGAGTTTAGGTGTACCTGCTTGGGCATTTTGCAATCTTTTGTAAAATATCCCTTCTGTTGACAGTTAAAATATTTCACTTTTGAAATGTTAAACCATTTTTTCTTTTTAGCCTTGGAGCTATCTAACTTGGTTCTTTGGTTTTTAGTCTTTGGAGTTTCCTTACACTTACACTTACCCTTCCATTTATCTATCTTCTTTTTTCCACCACTCCCAGTTGAACTAGTCGAATGGGCTTCAGGGTGGGATTTCATAGCTAGAAGGCAATCTTCTTCCAGCTAAAGGTGTCTGGCAACATCATCAAATATTACCAAATGGTCAGAATGAGTAAGATTCATCTTTATCTGTTCCCAACTTGGTGGTAGGGAACGGATGATAGCTTGAATCTGCTGCTCGTTGCTAAGTATGTACTAGCCTTTGCCAGTTCACTGATTATGTTAGACATCACTCTCAAGTGTTTCCTCATGGTAACCTCCGGACGCTTCTTAAAGGTGTCAAACCTTATGGTCAAAGCACGCAGCTTTGACACTGAAAGCTTTTCGAATTTTTTTTGAGAGTGTCCCATAACTCTTTCGCGTTGTCATACACGCGAGAGTGACATCATCCATCATCGAACTTAACAAAATCAACCGGGCAGTAGTGTTCTTTTTCTTCCAAATAACATAAGCTTCTTTGTTTCGCTTATGTTGAGTAGTTGTGCCTTCATCAGGCTCATCCATTATCACATGTATGTGCTCCAGAACTTCTTGTTCCTCAAGCACATATTGTATTTTCATGCTCCAATTCTCATAGTTTTCACCGTTGAGTTTTAACTCACGGTTTAACTCAGCTATGATAGATCTAGAAGCAACTGACATCTCTATAGGCAATTTTTAATACGAGAACATATTAGAAATTTGATTTGGCAATATGATTCAATTTACTAAACACTCAAAACTTTTAACGATACGAAGTCCTTGATTAACCTCAAAATCGAAGTGGGTCACGGGCATGCTTCCCCTCTCCATTCAAGTATTAATTTTAAATTTGAACCGCTTAAAGTTCAATGATAGCAAACTCAAGTGGAAGCAACTAAACAAACATCTTTGTTTAATTACACGCATCACATATACATTTGTACATTCTGAGTTTACACGCACATAAAAAACTCAGACAAGGTCTCAACCTATTGTACAAAATTCCCCCAAAAATAACATATGTATATGGGGACAGTTAAACATAACATGTAATCACATGGGAATCGGGTGTCCAGGCGATCCGGTAGGAGAATTCAGATACATATCTGGATCCGGGTCTGAGGACGATCCGGTGAAAAGTTCCAAGTTCACCACCGGAACTCGGATTGAATCCATAATCCAGATGATCAGGAGCAGAGGAAAATTGTAATGGTACTCCTTAGCGAGGTAGCGGTTCAAGATCAAACCGCTTCGCAACTCTAGGACGGGAGAAGGTATCATTTCTCTGAGATGACCCCTCTCCTCGAGGTAGTGGATCAGACCATAGAGTGCATCTCTATGGGTATTGATCTCAGGTTCCGAGAAGACACACATATCTTCTTGGGTATTTGTGCAACGGAACTTCGACAAAAGGTTCTGAAGCGCTGTTTACCGCTGCGAGTGCCTAAGGATGACATGTATGTCATCATTGAGCACATCGAGGCTGTTCACCGGGAGATGCAATACTGCATCTGGGCTGGAGGTTATAATTATGGAGAGGACTGGCCCTCCATGTTTCGAGACCTCCATCGAATCTTGTATCAATTGCAAGCCAATTTTGGGTTAATTCTCATATTCTCGTAAAATAGGATTAAAAAACTCATTTTCAATCTTTTGATGATCATACTATGGACCAATCCATGTGTTATTAGTTAAATTTAACATATCTCAGAACTCGTTCCAAAATATATATGTCGTTTATTAAAAATATCGTTATAATTTTAATAAACCTAATTGACAAAAATTTCTCAAATTTTTATCAATTTATTTGATTTTAATTGAATAAAAACTGATTTTATCCAATTAAAAGAGAGAAAACCCGATATTTTAAGCCCAATTTTTACTAAAGTCAAAATTAACCATAAATCGGGTTGGGTCGAACCAAGAAACTAGGCCAATCCGTCCGTTTTTTGATTTTTTTGACCCGAGTACAAATATTTTTGGAAAAAAATTATGAAATTACGATTTTGCCCTTGCAGATTTTCCCTTCCCTTTCCCTTTCTTCTCCTGCGCGACGCCAAATGCGTCCGAAGCTCCGCCCACGACCACGGCGCAACGACGGCGAACCGACGGCCGAGGCTGGTCGCAATCGACTCACCGTGGTCCCGCGAGCTCGTCGTCTTCTCTCTTCCGCGTGTCTCCACCGTCGTCAGCTTCGATCTTTTTTTTTCGGCGACGTCGATCCACGAAAGTGGTATCAGAACGTCGAGGACACGCAAGAGAATCGACTATCGTCGATCTACGACGTCGAAATCGTCAGATTTCTGACGAAATCGAAGGAAATCGATTTGGGGGAAAATCACCCCCAAATCGCCCGATTAGGGTTCCTCGGGATTGAATTAAAATGGCAAATTTCAATTTAATCCTAAAGGTTTTTCAAAAATTACACCGAAGTCCATGACACGCAGGTGCCACGTAAGCGGTCAAATTTAAGATTAGTACTTTATGGTTTCGCGCGTGCACGAATTTTCCCACGTTGTTAGGCAAAATTTAATTTAGTCCACTTGTTCTAAATTAATTACATTAAAGTCCAACATATTGTAATTTTCAATAAAATCACAATTAATACGATTTTTAACCAAAAAAATTACATATGTACTTGAATTAAAATATCATATCATCATCAAAAACATGGTTTCAACCATGCTCTGATACCAATTTCTGGTTTTAATATGTAATTAATGAGTAATTATATATTAAACCTGATTAATTAACAAACTAATTCGTTAATAATAAATCACTTACTTGTTGAAGTAAGAGGTCCACAGGTTCGAGTCCATAACATTTTTGTGCCAGTCGAATTACGATCACGTTATAACAGATTCGTAATTAATTTTTACGAGATTTTCTCTATTGAAAATCTGATCAAAACTCAGGGACTATTCTAGAGTTTTTCTTTCTTATTGGGTGGTTGTGGAAAAACTTACAGATTGGTTCAGCCAGATTTCCCTTTTTATAGAAAAATTCTGCCAATCAATACGTGCCACGTGGCACACCACGTGGTGCGCATGGCTGCCACATGGCGCTTCTGGGCTGCATGTCCACCATGTGGCATGCCACGTGGCACTTCGGGTCGCATGTCCGCCACGTGGCATACCACGTGGCAAAGCTACCTCTAGCTTTGCCACATGGCGTCATGTCAGTGTGCCACGTGGGCCACCAACTCTGGTGACTGGAGTCTATCACGAAGTCTCAAACCTAGAGCTTTGATACCAAGTCTATCACGACCCAAACTCTGGTCGGTGACTGGCGCTAGACTTCGACTCCTTTAATCATATAAGAAATCTAGCCAGCCTCAAACATATTCAAAATTTATAATCATAAGCTTTTAAACATTAAATTAAAACTTAATAATATTTAATTTTATATTCCAGATTTACAAAATATAAGCTAAGCTTTTCATTTTTAATACATACTCTCAAGATCAAAACAAATCATGTGATTACAAAGTCACTAGACCAAAAAGAAAAATACAAACAAGAGACCTGAAGACTAGTCCCAAAGAACAAAGGGGACTTGGTACGATCAGAATAGATCTCCGAGCGAAAACTAACTTATATACGAGTTCCTGCAAAGCTGGTGAGAGGTGGGGGGGGGGGGGGGGGGGGGGGGGGGGGTTAGTGTTTGGGAAAATACTCCGTAAACAAATAAGATATGCATCGTACTTTATTTAGCCATTCGATACACAAACATACCTAACACATGCATAAAACTAACCATGCAAATAAGTCATACCCTAAATGTACATAAATCAGAAGCCATACTTACCAGATGGTGAAATGTTTGCATATAATCACAAAGACATAGAAACATGAGCAAAATACATAACGTCTCATACCGTTACGCAATTTAACATATGAACACATAATTCCAAAAACATATCACATAACTGGACGAACTTTCGGCGGATCTAGAATGTGTCACTCCAACCCTGACACGATGATATCATATCTCAAAGGTTCTATCATAAACTAACCCCGCCGTCCAACCCGCCGACCAAACATATCATATCAGAATCTATTGTATCTTCAGTATATATACACATATGCCAACATCCTCGGTTGGTCACGAGTAAATCTCTACCTACTAGACGTCCATATCACATAACGAAACCATCCATATCATATAGATCTTCATATCATAACAAATTCATAGGCTCCAAACAAATCAAACATATCAAATGCCCATCTGGGCCAGATTAACCATACTTTTACAAATCATAATGTCATACCATAATGCTTATATAAAAATTACTCAAAATGCACCCACATTACCATATTAAAATCATGACACATAAATACAGTGCACCAAAAAAATCACGAGTTACAAATTATTTGTTTACCAATTTCGATTTTCTAAACCATCGGACAAATTAGCTCTTCCCATTATGTCGTTTCCACTACCTAACTGAATCCTCCAAGTTCAATGTCTTGAACAACCGCAAAATACAACATTAAGATATAAACTATTCAATTTCAACTTGACGCAATTCACCACATAATTTTCCTATTTAATTAATAGTTTATTTATTTATCATCTACGGATTTTGGAATGAACAATTTATAGAGGTAACTGAGAACAACCTGTTTCTAATGGAAAATTTACTCTTCACGATTAAGAGTTTCGCTGGGAAAACTAAACTCACTTAATCGTTTATCTTTATGTTTCACGTTACTTATTTTCCATCCACGTTGTTGTTCCTTTCTTTCACTTGTTCTTGTCCCGGTAACTAAATTCAGTTTCGACTTTCTTTTATTTTTTCCCTTGCTACCTTCGTTATTATATTTAATTGATTTGGTGGAATTTATCCAAACCACAACTCTCGCCAACTTCCTTTTAATTTTTTAAGTTTCCGCAAAGATTTTCTAATTTATTATTTTTTTGTTATCATTAATTATAATTTCTAATTCCCCTTTCGGTCTCTATCCATCGACTTTATCCTCAGTTTACTTCTTTTAATCCTTCTGGTTATATATTTTTTTATTGTAATCATGGCTACGGTTTATGATTTCAATTAAACAAATTCCAGTAATTTAGTTAATTGATTTTTTCTCTGTATTAATCTTACTAACAAAATCACTATCACAGCCTTAAATAAAGGAGGAGATGAGCTTACCTTAATTAAACTCTTTTTTTTTCTTGGTCACTACGTTTCGGGACAAGATTTGGTGCTGGAGACCCATTCCAGCACGGTGCTGGAGGATTTTTATTGAAAGACACGCGGGAACTTTTTTACAAAAATGCGAAAACACGGGGGCAAAATAAAAAAAGCCCACAACCATTGAATCGTAAGTGGGTAAACTATTGTATCATAACTGGGTAAATCATTATATCATAACTGAGTAACTGGGACAGTTCTGATTTATCCGAGACGGGATAAACACGGACCATTAAATCGTAACTGAGTAAATCATTAGATCATAACTGAGTAATCGGACGATCCTGATTGGATTTGATCCGTGGTTGGATTTGGTCCTGGACCGAATCCGTCCCCTACGTTTCTTGTTCTTCTTCTCTCTTTTTTTTTGTTGAGGAAACAACATATCTTTTCATTCAATTAGCAAAAACAATCATACAAAGGACATCGCTTTGTCTGTTTGCAAAGCATCATGAATAACCAAAGGAATAAACGAGAACACTACTTCAGATCTTCCTGCTGGCAACAGCATTTTTGACAGAACATAAGCAGGAACATTCGCTTCTCTTCTGGCATAGACAAAACAATGGTCGTGAAAGGAAGAGCAAGCCGTAGCGCAGCCTGATGTGAGAATGCTGAGATCACTGCGATCCGAGGTCGGGTTGTTTAGGGCCAGAATAAGTGGTTGACAATCCGACTCGAAGATCACCTTCGTATAGCCCTGTCGAGTCGCTACTGAAATTCCCAGAGCCAGGGCATGAGCCTCCATGAGAGTTAGGTGAATCACAACTGGTAAAGAACGGACAACCGCCAATAGGAAGTCTCCTTGACTGTCTCTTGCAATGGCACTCACCTGACCCCCGCCTGATGGGGCAACCCCCGCATCCATGTTGATCTTGACCCACCCCATCTCTGGAGGTTTCCAACGGGTACATCTCGAAGGACGTGGCGCTGGGTCTCTCATATTCGCAAGCAGGAAATCCTCCCCGAACCGAAGTGCTCTTTCCATTTCTTTGGGGACATTGATCGTTGATGGGTCCCCAAAAACATAAAAATTATGAATCTTCCATAAGCCCCACAAGCTAGCAACCCACCGGACTTGTTCCTCTACTGAGGCCACCTCGAGAACCCGAGCTACCGCCGTCACCAAGGGTGAATAAAAAAGATCCCCGAGCTCAAAATACAGGGGGGAGAGGATCTCAATAGTTTTAGAGCACTCTAGGAACAGATGTTGGATCGTCTCCGGACAAGCATTGCAAAGCGGGCAGATAGGGCTGACCTCCATCCCTCTCTTTAATAAATTTGCCCAAACAGGCAAGTTGTTATCCACTACACGCCATAGGAAGGTCCTGAGGAGGGGAGGACCCATGCACTTTCCATAGTCTTGACCAAAAGAATTCACCAACTTCAGGTCCAGAAGGAAGTCCTGATCAATTCCACTAGTTCGCAAAGTCTTGATGATACCCACTTTTCACATTATATAGGCCATTAGAAGAGAACTTCCATCTGAGAACGTCTTCTAGACAATGGTTGCTAGTAGGGATGGTCTTAATTCGGGCAGCATCTTCCTCAGAAAATAATGAGTCAATAAGTGCCACATTCCACTCGTTGGAGTCCGCCACTTTGAGCTCAGAAATCTGTTGAAAGAAATCCGAGCCCGGATATCTATAGCATGAGTGGTCCAGAGTGGCGGACGGGATCCAGTTATCCCTCCAGATGTTAATATTATGTCCGCTGCCTACCCGCCATTCAAGACCAGATCCCAATAGGTCCAGTCCTGCCCGGATACTTCGCCATGCATAACTAGGTTGGTAACCCACTACAGAATCCAGTAAACTCGTACGGGGAAGTATCGTGCTTTCAGAATACAAGCTGGAAGTGACTCCGGGTCGGAGATCAAGCGCCAGGCTTGTTTCGCTAACATGGCACAATTGAAATTGCAAAGCCTGCGGAACCCCATACCTCCATCTCGTTTAGAACGACATAAACGAGCCCAACTTCGCCAATGAATCTTCCTCTCCCCCTTGGAGCTACCCCAAAAGAAGTCACATAAACTTTTCTCAATTCAATCACATGACTCTGCAGGCAAGAGAAAACAGCTCATAACATACGTTGGGATCGCCTGAAGCACAGACTTGATAAGGGTTTCACGCTCACCTAGAGACAGGTATTGCACCTTCTAGTTCCCCACCTTATCACGAATACGCTCCTCCAGGGAAGAGAAAACCAGCCGCTTCGAACGGCCAAGGACTGTGGGAAGGCCAAGGTATCTTTCTTGGCCATCCGAGAGTCTCATGCCCAACGAAGTACACATGCGATCTTGAGTTTGTTGTGATATGTTCCTGCTGAAAGTGATTGAACTCTTCTGAATATTAACTTTTTGCCCCGATGCTCGTTCATATGTAGACAACAAATTCATAATTGTATGCAGTTCCCCATCTGAGGCACGGGCAAACACGAGAGAATCATCAGCAAAGAATAAGTGTGTGATAGGTGGGGCTGACCTTGCTACCTGTATCCCATGAATTTGGCCAGAGATTTGAGCTCGCTGAATAAGAGTAGCTAAACCCTCTACACAGAAGAGGAAGAGATAAGGCGAGAGGGGATTACCCTGTCGAAGCCCCCGACTTGGCTGAAAAGATTGCCCCAATACGCCATTGACACGGAGGCTATACTGCACTGAAGATACACATCGCATGATAAGTGCAACAAAATTAGCATCAAACCCCAGAGCCAACATCATCTTTTTTTAAAATTGCCACTCCATCCTGTCATAAGCCTTCGCCATATCTAATTTTAAAGCACAGAATCCGCGACCAGTAGTCTTCTTCTTTTTCTTCAGATAGTGAAAGACTTCAAATGCCACCAGAGTGTTATCAGAAATAAGTCGACCCGGGACGAGAGCACTCTGGTTCTCATGGATGATGTCAGATAAGAAGACCTTGAGTCTATTGGTAATAGACTTTGTTACCAGTTTCATCACCACGTTGCATAAGCTGATCGGTCGAAAATCAGCACAAACGGTAGGGTGTTTTACCTTCGGGATGAGGCTAATGATAGTTTTATTGATGGGACCTGGGTCAGCATCATCGTTGAGGATTGAAAGAACCGACTCCGTAACTGCACTTTCAACAATGTGCCAGAACTCCTGATAGAAAAGAGGGGACATACCGTCTGGTCTAGGAGCCTTTGTGGGATGCATTTGGTTGAGGGCTGTAAGGACATCCTGTGGTGTATATGGTCTAGTAAGCTCGGTGTTCATCCCACTGGTTACTCTCGGGGTAACATTGTCGGTGATGGTCTCCACCTGCACACAACCTGCAGAAGAAAAAAGAGAAACGTAAAAGTCCCTAAGGACCTCTTGGATACCTACCTCATCCACCACCTCTAACCCCTCGTCATTCATAATCCTCACAATTTTATTCCTAGACCGTATATGACTAGCTTTCTGGTGGAAAAAATGGGTGTTCCTATCCCCTTCCCTAAGCCAATCAACCTTTACCCGCTGAGCCCACATCATCTCTTCTCTCGCCAGCAGTTCATCACGAGCTTTTAGACAATCGGCGAGTCGGATCTTCAAACCCGCCGTAAGCCGAGAGGACAGGAGATCACAGATTTCTTTATCCAATTGCCGTATAGTAAATTTCACATTCCCAAATACCTCCCTGTCCCAGTTTCTCAATACTGCCGCACATGATGCCAACCGAGTGGTCAGATCTGCCCCAGGTAGCGGGGAATTCCATCCATCCCCGACTTGTTGGTGAATATTTTCATGCCTCAACCACATTTTCTCAAAATGAAACCTCCTGCTAATAGGTTGAATAGCCTCCTTGCGAACTTGACAAAATAGGGGACTATGATCTGATCCCACACGAGCTCTAGCTTCGACAGTAGTAGCCGGGAAAAGCTCCCTCCATTCTGGATTAACCACCACCCTGTCCAGCTTGCATTCGATATGCTGCTCATCCTCCTGTCCGTTACTCCACGTATAAACTAAACTCGACTGGCTCAATTCATCAAGGGAACTACTTTGCAGTGCCTCAGAAAAGGCTACCATGCGGGACGCAGGAATCAATCGGCCACCTCGCTTCTCCGTCAAGGATAAAATTTCTTTAAAGTCGCCTCCGCAAATCCAAAGGAGTGACGATTGGGCTTTGAGATGACGTAATAACGACCAAGAACGGTGCCTGTCCTCAGTTCTAGGCCAACCATAAAAACCTGACAACCTCCACGGAATAGCCTCATTCACAGTTACATCAATATGGTGCTTCGAAAAAGACAAAAGATGTATCGGAACTTCTCTTCGCCATAAAAGGATTAAACCGCCACGACGCCCCCTGCCAATACCATCGCATGCCACATATATGCCACACTCGAAGCCAATACGCCATTTTAACCTGTCAGCTTCATTTTCTTTTAACTTCGTCTCAGATAAGAAACACACCTGGGGAGTGCAGGCATTCAACAACCTGCGGAGCTCAAGAACCGCCTCGGGACTCCCCAACCCTCGGCAGTTCCACCATAAGATATTCATGGCTCATGGCGGGGCTGAACCTCAGCCTCCGCCAGAAGAAGGAATTCGCCATCACACCCTGAAGCCAAACTTTGTTTTTTGCTAACATGGGCTTGATCATCCGAATCCAGTAACTACTTCCGCTTTGCATTACCAATCTCATCCACATCTTTCATCGAGGAATCCCCACTGTCATTAGGGTGGCGCGCTCTCCTCCTCCACGCCCGTATTGACCCACTCGACAGAGAGGCATTCAGGCCTGTCCCAGCACCCGAATCTGACACAGCCTCAATCTCTGGGCTAGTGGTAGTAGGGATGATATGGGTGGTAGACGGAGTTAAGTGGGTGGATGGAGCTTTGTTGGGTGTAGATTGGGGTACCGAGGTAGGGTTGTTAAGTGGATGTGTGGGAGGGGTAGTCTGGGCAGGGCTATCAGCAGTGGACGGGTTTCGGAGAGGGGGAGGGACATATTTTGGTGTGGGGTTGACGGGTCGGGTTTCAGTTTCGGTTGCTTAAAACTCATTCTTCAATACACACCTCAACCGGATTGTAGATAAACATTTTTTAGAGCACTTGCAATTGATTTATGTATTTGATGAGGTAGATTTTTTATATCATATGTTATTTGGATTCATTGAGTTTGATTAATCCCAATTTGAAAGGTGACAAAGCTCTGTATAAATATTTAACACTGTTATGTTTTCAAGAATTCGAATTCGAGAACTTGTAAAAATAGAAAGAAGATGAATTGTGAACGATATTAATTAGAATTTCGTCGTGTGATGGGACGGTAATTAAGGATCTCAGACTCTCTGGAATAATTAGAGTTCGATCGGATCGCCGTTACGCTCACACGGAGATGGCAAGACAGAGAGATACAATATATTGCATGCATTAATGGTCAGTTACTACAATATATTGCATAACCTTTTATCCGGGTCAAAGAAACCGACGAGGCACCAAAGGGGAGAGATGATAGATAAGTCATGTCTCATTTTGTGTCCTCCTTTTATTGGTCTGAAGTAAATGTTAGTATGGCCCAAGACGTGCAATATTTATTTATTTATTTTATGATAAGATTAATTTAGGTTTCATCGAAGATTAAACAAATCATGTTGCAATATACTGACGATACCTTACTAATGTGTCCAAAAGATGAGAGTTCTTTGCAACGAATGAATCATATCATGACGGTGTTTGGTTTGATCTCTAGACTCAAAGCAGAAATTTTATGGTGGACCCTTAATACCAAGTCATTTAGTGATTTGGTATAGACCCACCAATCCCTATTTAACATGTGTAATGGTTATATATTAGTGAAATATTTGACTAGGATAAACAAATATGGCAACTAAATAAAGATAATATTTTGATTTATGCTTAAAGATATCATTTCTTAAACTGAATTCTCTAGTTGGCCAATTTAATAACAGCAAGCTAGAGTTAATTAATTTCTTATTAACCAATTGGCGGAACAGTTTGTAGTGGAGGGTAAGTTCTGGGGATAAGCAGCAGGGTTAGTTTGGAGGGTAGGGGTAGAGGAAGGGGTCATATGGGGTTGCTTGGGGGCCAATGTAGAGGTATCTCCCTCAAGGTCCTGCATTAAAGCGTCTTTGTTACCTAGCGACCGCCCTTCCGTAATAACACAGACAGGTTGGCTAGCCGCGTACGACTCTGAGTCGCTACCAGAATAATGGTGGGAACGCCACGGCTGTGCAGATGTCGATGCTGACCTCCCCGGGTCCGAAAACCTTTTAGGCTTCTGAGGAGAAGCTCGAAGCCAAGCTCCGTAGGGGTTTGTTGATATAGGAGACTGGTCATCTTCAAGTCCCACTTCACAGTCCTTGTCCAAGTGACCAAGATGCCCACACATGTAACAAAAGGACTGTAACTTTTCATACTTGAAATAGACTTCTATCACTTTCCCACCTTGAAATCTGAAGCGCTTCCGACGTGGGAGGGGCTTTGTGACATCCACTAGAGCCCGAATTCGCATAAACTTGCCCCGGTATAAGTCTGTGTTATCCCATTCGACAAAAGATCCAATAAGTTGACCAATCGCCTTAGCCGTTGAAAGAGTATACCCTCCTAATGGGAGATCATTCACTTGGATCCAAAAGGGGACAGCAAAGAGGCTTACTGAAGATGGTTGTACATCATCCGCAATCGGACTCATGATGATGACATGACGATCGAAATGCCAAGGTTGTTCTTGGAGTACCCTATCCATGTCTCTTTTTTCTTACTTTCTTAACTTTCCTAGCTATTTTCTTTATTCTAGTGGGTATAATTTCCAAGCATCGCTTAACTCATCAATTACCTAAACATATAATAAGATTTGTGTTCCAGTGGACACTTCAAATAGTTGCCACGTTTTATCATCTTTTGACACTTATCTTTATTTTACCTTTTTGTTTATCTAGATTAATTTTCTAGTCCTTTGATGCCCACGTAGACAATTCTACTCTTTCCAACAAAATTTATCCTTTGATGCCTAACATACATATTTGGTTTTAATTTTTACTTCATGTCACTTCCGTTTCCAGCCACGTTTCACCATTCCGTTTCTTTTAGTCATAGTTATCTTGACGTGATTGTAACAAATTATACCTAACCACATTTTTAAAAATTTTTGATAACCAATTTCTTTATAAATTTTCTAATACATTATATTCTTATCTTACTAAATAACTTAAAATATCTGATTAAATTTAATTAAGTTTAACTAAAATACTTTGTGATATCTGTGATTAATATGTCATAAGATTCTGTGTTATTATCGGCTTATTAAGTTGGATAATTTATCAACATATACTAATTTTAGATAACAAAAATGATGAGTTGGAATATGAACAAGGGTTGAACACTATTTGGATTTCCTTCATATGCTTTTCAAAAAATTTCCTTCATATTATATTTAAAAAATTTAAGTTTGAAACTCCAACATAATTTATCACCCTCCCTATATCCTCAGAGCAAGTGTTCATTGGTAATTAAGCCACTCTATAACCCTCTAGAAGACTCCTTTCATTAGTTAGTGAACTGTTTCCACGTGCTGCTCTATTTATTTTTCATAAGGTGAAAGCTTTCCATTCGTTGGAAACGTTTGAATATTTATGTTGTTTGGTAATTGTTCTATTTTCAAAAGCAGATAGTGCCTAACTATATTTGAAGTACAGCGTGTTAAGAATATATATTTTAATGTGCCTTTCAATTCAATCGCCCGGCCATAAATCAATTCAATGTTTCTAACCCCAAATCACGCCTATTTTTTTCTAACCTACATGATAATAATTATTGTTGGGACCTATTTTAATAATAGTTCGATTTACATTCAATCAAAATCTTTTTTATATGAATCTACAGTTTTTACTACTTTGAATAACTCATATTCGGTAGATCATACCTAATTGTTAGCTCCTTTTTTTTAAGAATTATTTGTTAGCTCGTTAATGTTTCTTTCATTGGGCACCATCTCATGATAATTATAAGTGTAAATTACTTCAACGGTTTGCTCACCCTATCTCTAGCATCCTTGAGTTTTAAGAAATGATCTTGTAATATCCCGTTTCTAGTTTTATTATACTCGTTGACGTCATCAGTCAATTTATTATTATTTTATTATTAAAATGACTATTATACCTTGGTCTACCCAAAATTCCGGTCATCTTCTTCGACAATGACCGGTCACCATCTCCGGCGAAACAAACTCCGACGACATCAAAAAATAGAAAAAACAGACCCAGCAACTCGACTCCATCCAGCGAAAACCAACAAACCCAATTCACAACCAAGGTCAAGATTCTTATCCAGCAGAAAAAAAAAATGGGTCGAGAGGCAGCGACCTTCTTCCCTTCGAACCAGGCAGTAGCATACAGCAAGGCGCGGAAATGGAGCGCGACCTCCTCCATCTGCGGTTCTCTTCCCCTAATCGGAGAACTTGAGGTCGGGCATCGTCGGGATTCGACTTCCGTTTCCGCCATTGCCGTCACGAAGAACTTGAGACAATGCGATCTCAGATTTTTTGTCTGAATCATATTACTATTCATCACTTTTTGTAAAAAAAGTGTCCGAATTTAAAGTATTGTGGAGGTGGTGTTCACGTGGCACGGACGCCAAAAAAAGTCAGTTCTTGGACCAAGATCAGACTTTTTCTGTCGGATGACCAAGATCCGACTTTTCTTGGCGAATCTAACATCCGGCAGAAAAAGTCGGATCTTGCTCAAGATCCAACTTTTTTTTATTGAATCTTTGTCGATAAAAATCTGTAAAGGACCAAGATCTGACTTTTTTTGTCGATTCTTGATCGATAAGCCAATCTGAAATCTGTAAAGTAGATTTTCGTTGTTTGGCTATATAAACGAGATACCGAAGCGGTTTTCAATTCATTCGTTGCCTTGCCATCATTCATCCCTCTCTCCTTTGATCAAGGTAATTAATTTAATTTATATATAAAGTTTGCTTATTATTTATGTATAATTAGTATATTTAAGTTCATACGATACATAATGTAAGAGAATGTTAAAAATAATTTGTCTACTTTATGTGGATATTTTAGATATACTAATTTTATGTAAAAATTATCGTCATTTATCAACTTTTCTCGAAATATTTATAATGTTGAGAACATTGTTCTAGAAATGACCTAGTGGCCCAGGCATATTTTTCGAGTTTCTTATCTGATTGGTTGAAAATTTTGGGGGTGGGCCTGGTATAAAATTTTATAACCCCATTGGTCTAACCGGTATGGTTAGGTAAATTGGTCAGACCGGTCAAACCATATGGTCCAATTGGTTGTATTAATTGAACCAGTCAGATCGGTTGGACCGGTTGGACTGTGAGTTTATTTTTTTGTAATTTCCAACTGGGCCACCGACCGGTCTGATTAGTCTGATGGTCTGACCGGTTAGATTGTGAGCTTCTTCTCTTGGTAAATTCTGGTCAAATTGTGTTGTCCGCTTCGTTATCCGACCGGTTGGAAAAAAATGATGGAGAAGAATGTATGTTTATATGATATTTTCGTTAATATAAATTATATTTTGTTATTCTAATATGGAATTGCATATTATTTTCTTTTGTTGTAGCCTTAATAATGGCTAATCGGATTGTAAGAATAAAGTTGAAATACGATGGAGTAATTTTCAACAACAATGAAACCGGTTTTGATGACGAAGGTGGTGAGAAAGAGAAGTTGAAGTTTCATGAAGAATTTATCAGATACAATATCTTGCAGAAAAAAGTACATAAAAAGATCCCAATAGGTCCAAATGAAGAATTTGGCCCATTGATATTTAGATGTCTATTTGGAAGAGGACAATTTGGTCCAATGTTTATTAACGATGATGAAGATGTTAGGATAATGCTATAGACCATGATTAACTTCTTTGGACCAATGGCGAGGGAGATTAAGCTTACAATTATTGTGAAAAAGAGGTGATTAATGATTACAACTTGTTTGTCGCTGAAGAGAGTATTTTTTAGTGGTGGTGATAATTACTATCAAGCTGGTACGTCCACAGGAATGGATGTTGCTCGATTGGTTTGAAAATGATCCTTGAGAGATGGCTCCATATGCCACATATAATTTCGATCGTGAAGAAGAAGAAGAAGAAGAAGAAGATGTAGAAGACGAAGACGAAGATGAAGATGAAGCAGAAGAAGACGAAGATGAAATAGATAGAGTAGAAGAAGAGGAACAACAATACAGAGAACAACAATACGGTCAACTCGCTCTAACTGAGCCTAGTGAACAATCATCAATGACTGCTTATGCTGAAGAATGGGATTGCGACCGATCAATAGATGGAAGTTTTTCTGGTTTGTTGAAAGAAGGTACGATTTGGAATAGCAAAGTTGATGCGATGAGGGAGATCTTGGCATTCGTAATGAAAGATGGGCGCGAGTTTGTCAGAAAAGAAACAAGGTCAGAAACTTTCTCTGTGAAGTGTAAAAAATGGGAGACGGATGATTGCAAATGGAAGATCTATGTGTCACAGGAAAGAAGGGGTACACTTTTCAGTCCTTGGAAAATAGTGAAACACACCTACCCCCATACATGTGGTCGCCTACGGAAGTCGCAGGATCATAAACAACTCACTTCTACTTTCATTGCATAAATTATTAAGAAACGGGTAGAGGAACAACCAGAAATTTGAGTGTCCACTATAAGGTCAGAGATCCACGACCATATTCGATATAGACCCTCGTATACGAAGACTTGGTGGGCAAAAGAGAAGGCGTTTCAAGATTTATGGGGGAATTGGCAAGAATCTTACAATCGCCTTCCGCAATGGTTTGCGGCATGCAAGGCAAAGAATCCTGGAACTGTTGTTGAATGGAAATATTTTCACACCCTCCCTGGTTGCGACCATTACGTGGAACCACTGATGCTTGGAACAAAGATCTTCAAGGGAGTTTTCTGGAGCTTCAAGCCTTGCATTGAAGCTTTCAAACATTGCATGCCTATCTTGGAGATTGATGGAATGTTCTTGTATGGAAAATACAAGCATGTCCTCCCAATGCTATAATTCTAATAGCATTTACTCTGGTTGAGGGTGAGAACACGGATAGTTGACCGTGGTTCATGGATCAAGTCCGGAAGTACGTCACGCCTGGCCAACTCAGAATATGTGTTATTTCTGATCGACATGTAGGCATATTAAAAGCAATGAATACGGAGTATGGTTGGGGAGCAGACACTGATACTGCCCATAGATATTGTCTTCGACACGTAGCAAGCAATCTTAACAAATACTTCAAGAACGACGCCACGAAGAATGTCATGAAGATTGCAGGTAACATGCACGGGTGCTTTGTAGTCTAAAACTATTTTACAAGTTGTTGCTCCACATATAATATTATTACTATGTTGGTTGTAAGAATGCAAGCACAACTGTGGAAGTTGGAAGCTAATATGCGAGAGATATGGAAAGTCGACCAGGAGGTATTCAACTGGATGTATGAACAGGAATTGCCCAAGTGGAGCTTAGCGTGGGGTGGCGGACGCAGATATGGTAACATGACGACGAATATTGCCGAGTACATAAATATAATCTTCAAAAAAGTTTGTTAAAGAGTGATGGAGCGGTGAGAGGGAAAGGCCAATGGACACAGAGTGCAGGTTTCTGACAGTACAGTTGGAGCGTGCGCAGTTCGCACTGGATACGATATGAGAAGAAAAAAGGAAGACATAAAATATTCAGTACATCTTGCCACAGGATTTTATGGCTGCGGCAAATTCCAGACTTACCACTATCCGTGCTCACATGTGATGGCGTGTTGTACTGAACTTGACCTCGATTACAAGATGTTTGTGGATAAGTATTATCGCCTAGAAACTACGCAAGCTTGCTACTAACATAAGTTTGTTCCTCTTGGCAATTCTAAATATTGGCCATATCCTGAAGACCCAACGGTTCTAAGGCTCATTCCAGATGAAAGATTAGTGAGGGGTAGAGGACAGCCACGGAAGCGCATACAAAATGAAATGGATACGGTGCCTTTTGTACGCTGTCCACTCTGTAAAGCAAGGGGTCACACAAAAGCCAATTGTACTGATATAAGAGCAGTTGTGGTAGCAAGAGCGGCTATAGCGGCAGCTGTATCCAGAGGGGCTAGTACGAGTAGACGCCATCGTGGACGTTGAAGTATAACAAATTTGGAACTGGAAGGATTGTACTTTGTAATATTTTGTGAAATTCAATGTGGGTTGTGTTGAGTATTATGTATTGAACTCTTGAAAGTTCTTTGTAACTGATCGTGAAGTTTAAGTTTTATTTTACTCCATTTTAGCAGAATAATGACGCATTACACTCCTCGCGATGTATTCAAGCTGATGGGTCGGAATTGGTTTTTAGAAGATGAGTATAATTATCCAATGGACCCATCGATGATGAACACGCGTGATGTGGTAGAACAATGGTGAATGAATGGACTTACTGTATTGGTCAATCAATTACGTTACGCTCGGAGGCGCAGCGAGTTGGTCTTAAGGTTGTTAGAGCAAAAGCCATTAACATGTCGCGATTTGATGCTGAATGTTTGCAGAGAGCTCTTTTTCGGATAAGGGAAGAAAATAACCGTATTCAACAGCGTATCAACACATATTGGTGAAAACATAGAATTAAAGAGATGATTCAATCAGGTGAACATTAGGAAGCACGACAGTGGATATATATGCTACAACATGGTACATCAGATTACGGAAACAAATTCGAATCGGATATTGAAATGTCAGATGAAGACAATTATAAAGGCCTCGTTCTGAACATGAGACACCGTCCATCTCCGTCGGTGTATCTTCAATAATGTATCCTGATTATCGTTAATCCCTTCACGAACCTCATGGTTCCACACCTCCTGAGAATGGTGCACATCCTGGTGCACTAATACCGACGGATCTAAGGGTCCTCCATTCCCTAGAAGATGCCTGTATGGCTATGCCTCCATATCTAAACAACACAATAGACATACAATTCCACTTACCAATATATTAATAAAATTAATAAATCTAACAATGTTAAGCATTGAACAATTAGAATATTAATCAGAAAATTAATTCAAATAGCGTTATAAATTGATATAACATTTACAATTTTGGTCGAATCAGTTGGACCATATTTCAGTCAAACCGGTCGGACGAAAATTTGGTCGAACTGATGGTACGAAATTTTAGTCGGACCGGCCAGACCAAAATATCGATCGGAATGGTCAGACCAAAATATCGGTCAACCCGATCGGACCAAATAGGTTGAACCTTAATTCACTAAAAATTATTCTATTAACCAAGACAATTAATCAACATCAACATCAACAATTAACCAATAAACTATTTAACTAACATCACCAATTAACCAATTAACTAACATCAACAATTAACCAATTAACCAAAATAATTAACCTATTAAATTAACCTATTAACCAAAATAATTAACCAATTAACTAACATTAATAATTAACCAATTAACCAAAATAATTAACCAATTAACCAAAATAATTAACCAATTAAATTAACCAATTAACCAAAAATAATTAACCAATTAACTAATTAACATTTACCTAATGGCGACAGCGACGGCGACGGCGAGCTGAGAGGTGAGGCGAGCAACGGCGAGGAGAGGCGAGGCGAGCGACGAGAGGCGAGGTAAGTCGAGCGGCGAGGCGAGCGACGACGAGCAGAGGCGAGCGGCGAGGCGAGGCGGCTGAGGCGGGGACGGGACGAGGAGGCAGAGCGAACGAAGGGGGAAGGGGGATCTGAGTGAGTGGCTGAAAAAGTCAGATTTTGGTGTCTATTTATCAACCAAAATCTGCCTTTTTTTATCGGATCTTAGTTATCCGACTAAAAAAGTCAGATTTAAAATAGTCAGATTTACCGACAAAATCTGACTTTTTTTGTCGGATCTTGGTCATCCGACTTTTTTTGTCGGATCTTGTCATCCAACTTAAAAAGTCGGATCTTGGTCATCCGACTTTTTTTTCTGTCCGTGCCACGTGAAAACCGTCCCTACAATATTTTTAATTCGGACACTTTTTTCACAAATAGTGATGAATAGTAACACCAAACAGACAAAATACCCGCGGTCTCCACAATGGACCCACAATCTGCTCCTCCACGGTGCCCTTCAATCTGGCATCTTCCACGAATCGTCTGCCATCGCCGCTGGTGACCCTGGGTGACGGCGGGCGGCGTCTGTTCGAACTTGATCCCCAGCGTCGGCTCGCGAGGTCACAACCTGAGAACGGTGGGTGGCGTCGGCTCTTGATTTCCCTGGGATTCGGCGGTTGGTCTCTCTCGGCATGATTTTCTTTGATTTCCATGGGATGCGGTCATATCGACCTGCCTGTTAATAACTATTTTGGCTTAAACAGGTAACATTAATTTTAAATGGTAACCTTTTATAATTACTTTATACAAGTCACTCTTAGCGAAAATAGTTTTGGTGTCATATCTTTACAACGGTTTGAATAAGATCTTGACTTTTGGATCAATTATTTTTCAATTCAATTTTCATAATTATGCAATTGCATTTCAAGAAAAAATGTGTCAGCCATTATCTTCTAATATTGGTGTTCATAAACTTCTGAAATGTCACTTTCCTTCAAATATTCATGCCCGATTTCAAAAGCTAAATTGAAAAGTGCTTATTCAAAACGGTTAGAATTTTAAAATTTCTGACCTCCCTCTCTTTCATTCTGCTCCAAGTTAGAGGGCCGCGAGATTCTTTCGAATTCAATGTTTATGTATACTTAAAATATTTAACTACCAACTAACAATCTCGAATTCAAATTTTGAAATGCAGAAGAATTAAATTGTTGTTCGGATCCAACATTTTGCAGAAATCTTAGATTCTTAGGTTTTTTTTTTCTCTATGTAACTTTTTCTTCCTGTCCTTCCTTGTGCCTTACACCAACTTTATATAACTTTTCTTAGAGTTCCAGAGAAAGTTGCAATCAATAGGATTTTCCTAACTCTCCTTTCTCGAAAAGAAGAACGTGAAATTGTGAATACTTTGCAGTTGCAGCTATCTGTTATATATGCAATTGTTGCAATATGTTCTAGAGCAAAGTGAAGAACAGGAATTGAAATGAATTACAATAAAAGCTTTGAGATTATTATCACATGTGTGGTAGGTTTGTTAGTAATTGTTAAAAATCTACCAAGTAACTGTCTTAAGATTTTTAGTTCGATAAGAGGTTTGCATTTGAATATTGTGAATAGAGCAGACACCCATCAAAAAGCGCAACCATTTATAAAAATCAATTTTACTCGACCTTGAATTAATTATTATAACATAATTTAAGACCAAAAGCATTTTGACGAGGCTTCCAAATAAACAAAATGTGTTTGATGATGACATAAATAAAATAAGGAAAATTATTTTTATAAATAAATTATATTTACCAGTAAGCCTTATCGCCTAATATAACCTATAAAAACAATAAGGGAAACTGTTCTGACGATGTGATATTCAATATAAGATAATATTTCATAATTTGATAGGAGGTTGGACGGATAGCTTCTTTCTTACAAATACAATACACATCAATTTGTTATGATATAAATATGGTTTGTTGAGCTGGTGATAGGGATCAATCAATCACATCTGTTCTGTTTGCATGTTCTCATTCCATGCATTTTAGACCATGAAATATGGACAGCTTGGTATTGACCGGAAAAAATGTCGCATTCTACCCATATAAGCTGTTATGAAAGCCATCATATACAGACATACTTTTTTTAATCTATTATCGAGCCTATTCAAAAATGCCTCTTCTAATAGCATAACTTTTTTATCGAGCCTATTCAACATGCAAATAAGTACTAAAACCTCCACACACTCAAAACTTGCAGATAAGTACTTTAACATACAAATTAGATGTCATGAAACGTGAACGGGTGACCCCTCAAAAAATGAAACGTAAACAGGTGCTACAAATTCAAAACCCACACGCTATTTCACCATGACTTGAGTTGTAAAGGATCAAGGGAGAATATGGTATTGTAATTTAAGGACAAGACTTGGAAATTACAACTAAACTCAAATATCTAATTATTGAAGGAATTGATTGGGTCTTGCCTTTAAAATAGTTGGCACCACCATCCGATTAGTCCTAACATGATAACACTACTCACAATATGGTACCACAATTATTTATATAATTTCATATTTCAAAAAATGTCCTTTGATATTGCATGCTTGCCTTCCATGCACGGTCCATTTAGCGTTATCGAACTCCTGTCAACACACAATCTAGACCCCTTATTGAAAGGGAAAAAAAAGCCTCTGGTAGCTTCGCCCAAGTCGATTAAACTTTTCTAGACGGGACAAAGGGAGGTAGTGCGAAGTCGAAGGGAACTCGCGTGGTGAGTAAGTGATTGTGTCTAAAACACACATTAAACATATAGGATTTTGAGTCATTTTTATATATTTATTTTTATTTTTGTATAATTTTAGTAAACTCTTGACTTTTTTTGTGACTAATGGACTCTTTATATTAATTTGTAACAAAAAGGGCAATTTTTGTGAAGAAATATACTCGAAGAACGAGTCTAGCAGAGATAGTCAAATTAGAAGGGCATTTTGGAAGCAGAAGTGGAAGATATCAATCAGCGATAAAATTGAACATATATCTTTCCTCTTTTCGTGGACACCAAGATACCATCATTAGGTTGATCGGTCTGGCAAATTTTAGGTTAGTCGATTCAGACTTCCTTATAAATTACGACTCTTTAGGACGACTATCATTAGGTTTTTAGGTTGAGGAGGGTAATATAACCCTCAGTAGCGTCGTTACATTCCATCCACTACCATTTTATACATCATTTTAATTAGGTTTTTGGTTTTGTTTGTGATTATGGAGAATTAATCATCTAGGTTGATTTGACAAAGTAGATCCACAGTTTTGGTTGTGAGAATTTTTTTATAGTATACACATATTTCCTTAAGGTTATTGTTGTTCTCAAATGATTCAAAGCTGTGAGTTTATTCTTAAACTAATATATAATTAATTCTTGGTTAGCGGTTGCACTTGTACTCGCACTTAAGAAAAACTAGGAGCAAAATTAAATCAGCAAGGAACATTAGGACTAGGAACATCTAGTGCTTAATGCTATCATCTTATAATTGACATGGTTTCTATTATATGATAAATAATTAGTTAGCCTGTTGTTTGGCTATTTGATTGATGATATTAGTGATTTTTTTATGATTGCAGGAGATTTTTACCTATTTGCTACACAAATTAGATTATCTTTAGTGATTCGGTGATCAACCGACCTCTCCGACCTTGAATCTACCATTTTTCTCTCACTAGTTTTCATATACTTATTTTTTTTTCTTTCGTTAGCATTTCCAAATTCCAAAACCTCATTTAGTTTCTTTGTTTAATTAATTAGGTTAATTGAATATCATCCTTCCTTAGATTTCACTCTGTAATTTCCCTTGTTTACTATAAATTTATGAGCCGCGAAATATTAGTTTATTTTGAAGGACCTAGACATGTTTATCATGACTACGTTTAAGGAGAGAGGATAGAAAGTGAGAGGGGTTGAATTTTTCAAAATTTTAAAATTTAAATTTGGGACATGTTTTCGGAAATTCGTGAAAAGTGCCATCCCATTTACATGTAAATATTCAAATCATAAATATTTCTCTAATTGATATTATATCTTGTTTCTTAACCAATTTTTTTAAACACTCTGAAAATATTATAAATTCAAATAAATTAAGAAATTAAATTTCCGATATGTTATATAGAACAACGTATATTGATGATTGCATTACTTGTAAGAAGAAGATATAATTTAGATTGCAATGAGGATAACGTGACACGACATATTAGAGAGGTTTTAATATGCCATTGATAATAAATACATTATTATTAAGAAGAAAGATTGCAAGGAGGATAAACTGAAACGACATATTAGAGAGGTTCTAATATGCCATCACTAAAATAAAGATGACAATGAATTACAACATTAGGATTATGAATTACCAAACACAATATTTCACGACAGGGACTTAATATCTATTGATGTTTTGACTGGTGAGGGTATTGTCCGTAGCGTTGAAGAAATTGGACCAACTTGTCTCTAGGCGGAAGAGTGCCTTTGACAATTTCCGAGCTGGCAAAGTTTCGAATCCATCCGCTTAAAATCGGATAACTGCAATCGAGTACCTTGATGTCAGAGACTTCTTCAAAAACATTCAACCACAGAATAGTCCAACCCAGTGCAATGTCGACGTATCCAATTGAATCTCCTCCAAAAAAATTCGTCCCCTTCGTTTTGAGCTCTTGCTCGAGGAGCTGCAAGGTCTCTTTTGCTTGAGGCAACTCTTTGTCTTGTTTCTCCTTCTTCCCAACGAAGATCTTTGCCCTCCTAACTGCCTTGTGTAGCTAAAGACAAATGTACACGAGTTGACGATTTCGACCACCATAGATTCTCATATTAGTTGATAATCTGGCATTAACTTGGATGGAGCGATCATAGGGTAAAATTTTATTAAATTAATGATGTTATTTAACATGTATTTGTCCAAACTATTTTCTTTTGGGTGCTGGTATTTTTAAAATTATGTTCACATCAACTATTTTTTACCAATAACCACTTGATCTAACGGAATAAATAGAGGTGAGGAAATTTGATTGAAAACTGAATAGTTACCTTTTGTTCCAACTATTTTTTTGGACACTAGTATTATTAATTTTTTTATTAAACTGCGGAACACTGATATGTAACAAATTCTACTTATAAAAATAATTTTATTTTCTAATAAAAAAATTCATATCGACCTGCCTGTTAATAACTATTTTGGCTTAAACAGATAACATTAATTTTAAATGGTTACCTTTTATAATTACTTTATACAAGTCACTCTTAGCGAAAATAGTTTTGGTGTCATATCTTTACAACCGTTTGAATAAGATTTGACTTTTGGATCAACTATTTTTCAATTCAATTTTCATAATTATGCAATTGCATTTCAAGAAAAAATGTGTCAGCCATTATCTTCAAATATTGGTGTTCATAAACTTCTGAAATGTCACTTCCCTTCAAATATTCATGCTCGATTTCAAAAGCTAAATTGAAAAGTGCTTATTCAAAACGGTTAGAATTTAAAAAATTCTGACCTCCTTTCCTTTCATTCTGCTCCAAGTTAGAGGGCCGCGAGATTCTTTCTAATTCAATGTTTATGTATACTTACAATATTTAACTACCAACTAACAATCTCGAATTCGAATCTTGGAATGCAGAAGAGTTAAATTCTTGTTAGGATCTAGAGTATTTTACCTTGTCTTCAATGAAACTACCCCAGAAGCGAGCCATTGCCTTGTCGCAAGGATCTTGAGGCATTATAAAAGGCTGGTGCTTCCATGTCTCGTCGATGTACTCAACAATGCACAGGGAATCGATAATCACCTTTCCGTTATGGACAAGCACAGGGATCTTGTGGCAAACTGGGTTGAGCTTGTGAAGCAGCGGACTCTTGTTATAGATATCTTCTTCTATTACCTGAAACGGAATCCCCTTCAGCTTCATTACCCATTGCACCTAAGGGCTATACCAACTAGGGATGACAAAAAAATTCATACCCGAGTCTTGACCCTACTTTATGGATTTAGGTATGAATATATTATCATTCTGTGCGTTAAATAGTTGGGTAATTGGACGGGCTGAGATTTGGGGGAAGAAGATGATGAACAGTAACGGGTTTTTGAAAATCGCCTCTCAGAGGCTCGGGGTCCTTTTTGAAATCGTTGCATCATTGTGGCTTGTCATTTCTGGCATTTATCAGCGGAAAATATATCTTGGTAGTTAAACGTCTTTCAATCGGGCATGCATATCGTGTATCATCATTCTTCGTATCTCTCTACATAAAAATTCTTCTAAAGTGGTCCTCTTTAAACACATACTTCTTAAATTTTTTACACCAATATTATACCAGTCAAGGTTTGAACCCTCAACTTTTAGTCAAGTCATCAAACGTCTTCTGCTGCTAGGCCAATGCCCTTTGACAATAGATAACCTCTTTAAACTGATTAAAAAAAATTGGTCAAAAGTCAAGACTAATTTTAAAATTTAATATCCTCTATCCTAATAATTAATATTTTTTTCAAAAATATTTATGTTATATCTCAATCTAAAATTTTGCATAAATTGATATTTTTTAATAAATACATATATTTTTTATAAAAAGTTCAATTTTGAAAAATATTTATGATACTATGCTAGGGTGGCTTGTTTGATAACTTTACATCGTTATTTCACAATCTTTGCTCCTTAATAATGCCCTAATTATAATATGATCTGATTGCAACGTTTTATTATTTCTCGATTCTGACAACGATTCATGTCGACGTCAAGAAATAATAAACGTGGCAATAGGCAAAAAAGAGAACTTTGAAAATAATAATATAATTTGAACAATTGTGTGACCATGAACAGCCACGGGGACCAGAGTAAATTCTGGTGCTTTTTGTTAGGATACAGTGTCTGTTTGTTGCATGTGTACTAATATCCACTCTAATGGTATCATTGTCTCTTGCATGTGTATCGGTATTCATTGTTGTAGTATTAATATATATCGCATGATGTACTCGTGTCTATTGCATATTATATCACCCATGTATGACAGTAAGTTACTTATAATTATTTTTACCCACATAACATGTCACGTCAATAAAATTATTGATATGTCATATTTCATCAATTTACCTAAAATAAAGAAGGACCAGGTGTTGAAACATATACATTAATCTTTTTATCACATTTTCCTACGTCCTCCTCTTTTCAAGAATTGTCTGGAATTATTTCTTCGAATCAACTGAAAATTTGATGGTGCGGTTGTCAAACTTTGGTTTCCTTATTGCCAATTTGGATGAGATTGTGGTATGATTAAGAAGGTTTGGTTTGATGTATATGCCGCAATTCTTTTTGAAATTTTGGATCAACTAGAACAAAGTCATTTTAGGGAAACGGGTGTAACCGAGAATTTGTCATCGCTATTGTTGGATTTTTATTAATAAAAACCCATGAATTAAATTAATGAAACAAAATTCATTAGTAATATAAATTGAGCTTACTTGTTGAAGCATAGAATTCATAGGATTGCAACAGAATCTTGTTGCCGGTCGGTTCTCGTTCACGATATATTGAAGTCGAAAACAATTTCCATGAATGTAAATCCCACGGAATCGAATGGAGAGAATTGTAGAAATCAAATTCAAAATTTTGATTTCTTTGATATCTGAGTGGCAGTTGCTTCTTCCTTCATTTCTTTTTTTTAATATTTCTCTGCACCCCCTTTCTTCTCTATTTAATAGGAGTAAAATCACCATCCCACAAAGGGACGTGATTCCATGTGGCAAGGCTGCAATTAGTAGCCCACCCACGTAGCCCAAAAAGGGTACTAGGCAAATGTGGCAAGGCTACGTTGATTTTTTCACCCCATGATTCCATTTGATCAACATGGGTGCAATTAACTAACATCTATGATACTCGATCAGGTTGAAAAATAGCTGCAGTGGTTGATTTCCATATCAAAGCTATGACACAAGATCTAATTTTATACCTGGAATCCTCAAGAGATATAGGTTGATCACTAAGGAGTTAGATTGGGTATGGAATGCCCCCATTCAGAACCGTTCGGAATAAAGATACAGGGGAGCTTTTTTACAAAAATGCTAAAACACGGGGAGTAAAATGAAAAAAAGTACACGCAAATACAGGCCGGAAATAAATGTCATTATCACATAACTGCGCATGCCAGTATCGTAAATAGGGCATGCCAGCGAGACTTTTTTACAAAAATACTAAAATACGAGGACTAAAATAAAAAAAGTCATGCGCGCCAGTTTCATAAACGGGACATGCCGCTTTCACAAAAACAAATGTCATTATCACATAACTGCTCATGCCAGTATCACATAACTGTGCATGCCAACACGGTCCCCCCTTTTACTCCAAACCATCTAGAATGATTTCTTCACTCCGGACCCAATCCACTGTCTGACCAGTTATACTTTGCAACTAGTACGGTAGTGTATTAAATTAGGAGTACATATAAAATCTTTCCATAATAAAATACATCATTTAGAATAAATCTATGTAACAGTGAGCAATTGCCTGTCCACTGGGTCTATAAATAGAGGCGGCAGGGCAAGCAGATTCTATGCATTCAAACAATTGATTAGGGCAGCAGTATTAGTGAAGTTTCCTTTGAAAGATAAAGTATTTCCATTCTTGTCCATCTATGGCTTCTCAAGTCTCTCTGTCTGGAAATGGCGATGCCCAATCTCGTTCTGTTTACAACTTCCCTCCAGAAATATGGAGTCATCGCCTGCATTCCATGATCCCATCCAATCAAAATCAACATGTAACTGCTTACACTGATTCTTTTAACTTTAGTACCTCGAATGAATTGCATACTACTTTGTGGTTTGAAAATGTTTGACAAGATGATAGAGATTTTTTAGTTGACACCGGGTGATTAGAATAATTTTCTTGAACAAAAATACCCCAAGTATAATTAGAATTAAATTTTGATTTGAATTTTTTATTAAGAAACAAATTATAAAAAATATGAAAAACTTTTCTCCCACCCTCGTATTACTTTTCATTTTTTATTAATTTTTTATTGTTATGGTTTATTGTTGTGCAAAAATTTGTTCAACCGGTCAAACATTTTTAACCCACACAGTAATAGTGTGTCATTTTTCCAAACCACAAAATACTAAAGTGAACTTTTACCATTCTTTTATTACTTTATTTTGGCATATTTACTAATTTTTGTAGAAACTTTGTTATATTTGTTTGGATATGTATTGAGTTATTTATTACTCCAAAAGAAAAAAAATATAAGGCATGCTTTCATTTTTTTTATAAAACAACCTATGTTATATATACTTCTTATTTTGTGTGTTACATTCTGCAAAATTGCAGAAACTTTAATGGTATGAGAGGGAGGTGGAGATTCTGAAGAGCAAAGTGGAGGCAATTTTAAAGGACACTTCTAATCATGCAGTGGACAAAATCAAAGTCGTCGACTTATTTTGTCGTCTCGGCATCTCATATCACTTCCAAGCTGAAATTCTGAGACAGTTGCGTCAGATCTTTGACTCGCAAGTTGATCTATTGTACGCAAAAGATTATGATCTTTACACTGTTGCAGTTGTATTTCGAGTTTTCAGACAACACGGAATGAAGATGTCGTCGGACATCTTTAGCAAGTTCAAGGACGCTGAAAATGGTAGGTTCAAGGAGTCGCTCACTGATGATCCAAAAGGCTTGTGAGTTTGTTCGAAGCTGCCCATTTGTCCACGGACGGGGAGGATGTCCTAGAAGAAGCTCTAGCATTCTCAAGGACTCACTTGGAGCTATTAATTTGTCAATCAAAATCAGATTTAAATGATGAAATTACTCGTTCACTAACAACTCCATTGCACAAGGGACTGCCCCAAATAAAAGCTAGAGAATTCATTTCCTTTTATGAAAAATGCCCTCAAGATTATAAGCCTCAAAATGATACATTACTCAAATTTGCAACGCTCGACTTGAACCGGGTTCAGTTGTTACACCAACAAGAGATAAAGAACATCTACAAGTAAATTTACTAAATTAAAGTCGATTAATAAGTAATTTATATATATGAATAGAGAATCTAATACCGACATTTATTATAGTATTTACTCATAAATTATAATCGTTGATTTTCAGTAGAGTATTGAAACTCGTAAATCTTATCGTAACGTCTTTGACACGTTTGATGTGTGATCTCGAATTTTAAGTTAGGATGAGTAATTAAATTGTGATACTGACGTATAACACCATCCTACAATATAACTGGTTCGAATAATTACATGAACTTGTAACAGAAATTCGGACCAGTTTTAACTAAGCGAGTGTAGATAAAGCACAATATCACGGGATTGAATCACTTTTCTTGTGCACAGATGGTGGAAGGAGCAAGATCTTAAATCCAAGTTACCATTCGCAAGAGACATAATAATGGAATTCATTTTCTGGAGTGATTGCATATATTTCGAACCCAAATATGCTTAAGCTCGGGCGGAATACACCAAACAAAGCAATCTCATAGGTATGTGTTATGAATTCAGCAACTAAAGAACAAGATCGCACAAAGAACACGAACACAAAAGATAACGTGGTTCGGCCTAATGCCTACGTCCTGTGGACATCTCTAACAATCTCCACCTTGGCGAGAAATCATCCTGTGGACGAACCATGAAGCTCCATCCGAACTTCAACAAACTCCATCTTGATGAAATACAGCCACATGAAGAACCATGAGAACCTGAGAAACCAAACTGACTCTACCAGCTCCACCTTGACCATAGATACACCGCCATCAATAATATCATCTCAACTTTCTCACCACATTTTTTCGTTCAATCACATGGAGTTAGCCCTCAAACTCGAGCTTCTGAGCTTGCTTGGCCTATTCCCTCCAACCTCCATCGAACCCAAACTAGCGAGTCCACTTTCTGAAGCAACCTTGCAACCAATAGACGTACCCTCTATTTTTCTATCAGCCCTATGCTCCGCAACATTGAACCTCTCTTCCGTTGGACCTTTTTGCCTCAAACCAATGCTACTTGGCATAGCATACAAAGGGCAACCTTTTGTTCCACCAAGAAGAATCCTCGACATGTCACGAACTCCACTGTTCGGCCTTGAGTGAGATACCCGATTCGCCCGTGGTGCTACCAACGGCTTCGCATTCCCCATGCAAAACCTACCCAACACCTTTGACATGCACGTCTCTTTAGACAACCATAGCGGAAACTTGCTAACTTTGTCTCCGCGAATCCCAACTCCACTCAAACCATTCATGTCAAACTTTTACTCCATCACACAAGAGCTTTTCTCCCCTCTATCGGAATCCAACGAGGTGACTCCACCTACAACCATGTTCCCCACTAACCTGTAGGTGTTCCTAGCATTCCTTTCACCCTTCATCACCACTACAACATCTTTCTCCACCTCCATTAGCCCGCCTACAACATTCTAGTTGTACCCACTATAATCCAAGGCTCCTAACGAGATCAAATTCCTCTCCAACTTTGGAACATGCCTAACCCCACACAATTTTCTCTCAACACCATCCCACATCTTAATTTGGATATCACCTATGCCAGCAATTCTGCAAGTAGAACCATCACCCAAAGTCACCATACCTGAATCAACGAACTTGTAAGTGTCGAACCACCCTCTCTTGGGCGTCATGTAGAAAGAGCAAGCGCTATCCAAAATTCAGGAATCAGAATGCTTTGGACTTGACAAAACAGAAAGAAGATCACCATCCGACCCGTCCGAATATGAGGCCACATTCACGGAACCTGATCCTTTTTCCTTGCGATCCCGAGTTATTTTTGGATAATCCTTCTTCACGTGCCCTTTTTCTCCGCACTCGAAACAATTTTCCTTGAACCTCCTTGACCATGACTTGGATCCCTTCCCGTCTTTTGCTCCACTACGATCACCATGGCTACCCCTCACAACCAGCCCTTCCGCTTGTTCATCGCCAATTTTCCTTCTTTGATGAAACCCTAGCAGAGCACTTGTGATATCTTCCAACACCAGGGACTCCTTCTCCCAAATTAGAGTTGTAACTAAATTTTTGTAGGAGCCAGGTAAAGAATTCAGCAGGAACAATGCCTTGTCTTCTTCCTGGAACTTCACATCAACCTTTCTCAAGTCGCTCACAAGTTGACTGAAACCATTAATGTGTTGGCTCAAATCCAAACCCTCTTTCATCTTGAGTCCGTACAATCTTTGCTTAAGATAAAGCTTGTTCGACAAAGACTTAGTCATATACCTTGCCTCCAATTTCTTCCATACCTCAGCTGGTGACTCCTCATCACATCATCCGCCAAGTACAAGCGAATTGTCGCCACCGCCTTGGCCCCCATCTCCTTCCACTCTTGCTCCTCCATCTTCTCGGGCTTCTTCTCCGAGAGCGCGATGACCATCCCTTGTTGCACGAGGAGATCCTTCATGCCTTTTCTTACCTTTTCATGCCTTTTCATGCCTTTTCATGCATTTTCATGCCTTTTCTTGCCTTTTCGTGCCTTTTCTTGCCTTTTCTTGCCTTTTCTTGCCTTTTCATGCCTTTTCTTGCCTTTTCTTGCCTTTTCTTGCCTTTTCTTCCCTTTTCATGCCTTTTATTACCTTTTCTTGCCTTTTCAAGCCTTTTATTGCCTTTTCTTGCCTTTTCATGCCTTTTCTTGCCTTTTCTTGCCTTTTCTTGCCTTGCCATAACCCAAAATTTAAAGAACCATCGAACTTCACAAGAGCAAACTTTGCGCCGTCCGTCATCCTCCAACCGAAGCTCTTGATACCAATTGTTATGAATTCAGCAACTAGAGAACAAGATCGCACAAAGAATACGGACACAAAAGATAACGTGGTTTGGCCTAATGCCTACGTCCACGGTGAGAAAGGAGAAATTTTATTAATGGATCCGAGTCACAAAGCTATACAAAACCTTAGGATAACATGCCTTTATATAGAGGCAAACCCTTGTACATCAAGTAAGCTATCTAGTTCAAATTAGGAGTCCAAAAGCTAGTCCGAATAGAATAAAAAATAAGCCCACAAATCGTTTCATCTTTAATTTTTCGACATCACTAACAGTATGCTTGATGATGTGTATGATACATACGGTGATTTTGACGAACTCCCGACTTTCACTGATGCGATGCAGAGGTTAGTCTAAAATCTTATAGACACATTTATGTTCGCATTTTCGGATAACTACTGAGCTGACTAATCTAAATTCGAGTTAGGTGTGTATTTAAAAAAGGGACAAAATTTAACAAATATTTAACACTATTATGTAACAAGGGCTCGAATTCAATTTTTTTTTTAGTTTATAATAAATCTCTCACGAATTTATCTAATTATTTATTCAAGTGCTTGTGGGTACACGAGAAATACAAATTTCTACTAAAAACAAATATTTTCAGGTGGGATAGAGGTATGCTGGACGAGTTTCCCAGAGATTATATGAAACACCTGTTCAAGGCTTACTTGGACGTTTTTGATGAATTAGAAAACTAAGCTGCTCGAGATGGAATATCGATGGGTGTTTCCTTGACAAGGGAATATGTAAGATACTACAGCTATTAGTAATGTAAATAAAAATGTTTACATATACATATTATTTGACTATTCGACCGAGTAAAAGAAATTTCTTCGATTGACACCCCACTATCCGAAATAACCGAGTGTGAACTAAGCAGGTGCAGGAATTTGCGAGACTTTACATGCTAGAAGCCGAGTGGATGAAAAATGGTTATCTTCCATCATTCAGAGAGAGCTTAGAAATGTCCACCATCACAGCAGGGAAGAGATTTATGCAGGCAGTAGCCTTCATGGGGAAGGGAGGGGAGCTCACTGTCCAGGCTTGCAAATGGTTGCAGAATGGACCTAAGCTTACCGAAGCAGTGGGAATAAATGGTCGTCTTGCTAATGAGTTGACCAGCCACAAGGTATCTACTTACGTATTGCAAGTTGCAAAAGATAATTTTCCTAAATTATTGGTTTTCTGACATTTTATTGTATGTACATTTGGCATGTGAAAAGCGCGATGAAGAAACTGGAAATTTCACTAAACCATTTAGTTGCTACAAGAGAGAATACAAGGCCTCGGATGAGGAGACAGTGGCAGAATTTCAGAGAAGAATGTCCAACATGTGGAAGACTATCAATGAGGAGCTGATGAGAGACTCCACGAAAGTTCCTTTGGAAATTCTGATTCGAGTCGTTAACTATGGACGTGTTATGGAAGTCATTTACAAAGATGGAGATGGGTTAACTGATGGAAAATATGCAGGGAGTTTGATCAAAACAATGTACTTTGATCCCATCCCACTCTGATGATTGGAAGAATCTCGTCATGTTTGCGTTGAAATTTATAAGAGCATAAAGATAGTTGCTGTCATTTTTTTTCACATTTTGTTGGGTCGATTGATGCTTTTTCTTTTTTCACTCATTGTTATGTTGGATTGCTTGTTGTATAATTTTGATTTTTATGGTTACTTTTTTAGTCTATGTACTCAGTGCCTTACTTGTATGCTTAAACTTTATCAATAAACAGGCTATTATGAAAACCACATAATATTCACATACTATTCCAGGTTCAAGCCGACAAAATTCTAATACCAGCTGTGTTCCTTGGTTTGAAATTAAGTAACACCAATTTGTATTGATTGGTGTCTCTTGGTTTAAACGGATTTTGCTTTGCCTTTGCAAGAAAAGATCATGCCGGAAAGACCAACTAAGAGTTCCTGGATTAGAGTGTCTTATGAGATCTGTTGAGAAAAGAAGAGCTCTCTAGTCCCATTAATGGCGGAACGAAGAGAGGAACAAGAAAGAGTGTAAAGAATATTTGGGTTATTTATTCACACTCGTTATCGAATGATTTACAAGTCCCTAGTATTTATTCTGTCTACTAGCTTCTACAAGCCCCGCTAGCTAACCAACAAAAACTGTACCCAAAAGGGAAATATTAATGGCGGAAAGAAGGTGGCTTGGAGGTCAGGAAACATCGACACTTTGATGCCTAAAACCTTCGGCTCTGATACCAGAATGTTGGCAAGCTAAAACATCTCAACTCAACCTCTCTAACACACAAACAAGAGAGATTTTAGTGGTAAAGGGCTGCTCGGATTTTTGACAGCAAAACAGACGAGGGGGAGCCTTCTCTCTGTAAGACTTTTGGCATTCCGCTTTTTTCGAAAACACACCCAAGTTTTATTACATAAAGAGACTTCTAAAAAAGTTACAAACCAATCAACTACCACCACATCTACTTAACTTACTAAAATATCTTTTCAATAAACTAATAAACAAAACACTATCACATTAGTTAACATATTTTGTTGGCTGAGAGAAGGGGCCCGAGAGTGGAACCCATGAACACATATATATGCAATGAAAAGGCGCGAGAGCCACTTTTATGCTTGGAAAAAATTGAGTATTGGGTATTTCTCTTAGTTGCCAAGTAAAGATTGTGAAAAAAACCTACGAACACCCTCCTTTCTGGAGCTGTTATAAGTTGGCTCTCCTTGAGTTGCTCATAGAAAGTTTACCTTGTAACAGAGATCCAGCGTGGAGGTGGCCGAAAATTTGTAAATGCTTGTGATGATAACAGCTCACTAAGATCATACATTAAAATAGATGTTACAAGATAGAAACAATGAAGCAAAAACAAAGGACATAGAAGAGATGCAAGCTACAATGAAGGTACCATACTGTTGAAGAGTAACAGTAACGGTAACAGTGGTCAATTTGGTCGAGCAAATAACTACAAGAGTTACGAATGACTGGACATTCAAACTGCTAACTAGAAAGTCAGCTGAGATATGTTGAACCACACACAAAGTGCGGCTCAACAAGGGCCCCCTTAACAGAGTCAACCGTGATCAGAAAAATCTGACCCTGGCAGAGCCAACAGCATGACACCAAGTCATAGCGAGAAACTCACAAAAGTACAGAGAAGTAAAACACAGAACCAAAGAACCACGAAACACAAGTGGATCTGGGCAAGACATCAAACAACAAGAAACCAAAACAGACAAACACAAGAAAAAAACCGAAAAGGGAACAGGGGACTAGCCGGCCGGGGAGAGGTTGGTGACGACCACAAAAGACGACGGAGGACGACAGCGGGCGAAGGAGAACCAGATGGCTGTGACGGCTAGGGTAAGGAGGTCAACTACGGGCTGAGAGCGACGACAAGTGCGTAGCACCATCCAAGCACGAGCATGTCGCAATGGACACTTTGAGGCGCACTTGGCACGTGCGCAACGTCGTGAGGAGCCTTAAATTTTGGCAAATTTTGGACGGGTCCAGAAGGGTCACGAAGAGGCACGAAGGACTAGAACGTCCATGAGACTTTCAGTCGGCCGAAGAGTTGCGAAGCAGGGCATCCGAATGGCCACAAATTCCACCCCTCCGTGGCCTATAAATAGGCTCCTCCCCCCTCATTTGCATTCATCCCAACTACAAGTGCATAAGCATTGATTAGCATTATAGTTTTTTCTCCTCTCTCTCTCTCTCAGTAAAAGTTTCGAGTATCCGACGGTTCGCCCGAAGCTTCGAGGGTCGTTGTGCTACAAACTCGAAGTCCGAAAGTCGTTATATCTTGGGGAAGATTGCCGTAGTCCGTGAGCACTTAATACAAGGTAATCTCGTCTTACGGAGAAAGAATCTAAATCTTGCCTCGACTTACAAGATCCTAATCAAGTACACCACCTCCGAAAATAACAATATAACAATTCAATTGCTTGTCTGAGGTCAGATTTTTTATCTTTAGAATTTCAACTTCCAATTATTCTCTCCTTTTGTTTTCCTTTTTTGAGGGGTAACATTACTCTTTTATATATTAAAAATAAGTGAACAAAAATACATCAAGATTCATGGGATGGATTAAGGTCCAAATCCCGGGAGTAAGTCATGATCTAAATTGTTTGTTAAACCAATCCAAAACTTGGTTTTGCAATCTAGAGATAAGGACAATTTCACAATTAGGCAGATGTTCCAACTGCTCCGTAAGATCTAAGACTAAATCTGTTGGGTATAGAGACTTCGTACTATACGGAGTTACTGTTCACATGTTGAATATACGGAGTTACTGTTCATATGTTGACTCGGCACTATTCATCCGGGGCCAGAAATGTGATTTCTGGTGGACGATTTTGCCCCTGCCGATACCAAATAGTCCTAGGCTGTGGGCACTATAAATACCCACCTCTCAGTCACTATTTCTGTATCTTCTTCCTTGTGTAGAGAGAGAGAGAGACAGAGAGAGAAGAGGAGAGAGAGAAACACCATTGTTGAGCGAGTGAAGCTCTAGAGTGTAGATCGAGCTTGATATAGTGAAATCTCCTGGCTTGGTACGCCCCCGGACGTAGATCGGTTAAGATCGAACTGGGTGACCAAATTTTGTGTCGTATTCTTGTGTGCGTGAGTTTCCTTTGTGCTTGTCATCGATCTTTAGCTCCGGTGTTATTCTTGTGGTGTTTGGGGCCCTCGTGTTTCCCAACAATTGGTATCAAAGCCCGGGTTTAGGGCGTGGTGGGAGCAATCACGATGGGTGATGTGAGATCGCCCGTGGAGAAGTTCGATGGCGTCGACTATGACTTCTGAAAGATGCAAGTAGAGGACTACTTGTATGACAAAGATTTGCACTTGCCGCTTGATGGGAAGAAGCCTGAGGACATGAAGGAAGAGGAGTGGAAGCTCCTAGATCGGAAAGAGATGAGCGTGGTGCGCTTGTCTTTGTCTAGGAACGTGGCCTTGTACACAGTAAAGTCAAAGACCACGAAGGAGATGTTGGAGACGTTGTCCGAGATGTACGAGAAGCCATCGGCGGCCAACAAGGTTCACTTGATGAGAAAGTTGTTCAACCTTCGGATGGCGGAGGGTACGATGGTGACCAAGCATCTTCACGAGTTCAATGCAACGATAGCCCAATTGAGCTCGGTTAAGATCGACTTCGATGATGAGGTACAAGCCCTAATTTTACTAAGTTCTTTACCCGATAGTTGGAATGGCACGGTCACGGCAGTGAGTGCCTCGGCGGGGAAAGTAACGCTCAAGCTAGATGAGGTGAGAGATTTGATTATGAGTGAGGAGATTCGTAGAAAAGAATCTGGAGTAGCTTCAAGTTCAGCTTTGAGTATGGGTAACAGGGGAAGGTCAGAGTACAAGTCGAAGGGGAAGAAGGACCGGGGAAGGTCAAGATCTAAATCGAAGGGTGGTCCGAAGAAGGACAAGAGCTCGGTGCAATGTTAGAATTGTGAACAATATGGTCATTTCAGAGATCAATGCACGGCACCAAAGAAGGAAAAATCTGCAAATGCGACAACGGAAGATCACGGGGATGCGTTGATCTTGAGTGTGAGCAGTTCATTGGAGGTGTGGGTATTGGATTCGGGAGCATCATTTCATTCTTGTAGTGATGTAGGGATTATGGAGAAGTATGTCCTAGGTGACTATGGCAAAGTCTATCTAGCGAATGATGACCCTTTGAAAATTGTGGGCATGGAAGATGTTCGGATAAATACTCCTAATGGATCTTTGTTGTTGTTGAAAGGGGTGAGGCATATTCCTGGGTTGAAGAGGAATTTGCTATCCGTGGGACAACTAGATGATGAAGGTTACACAGTGACCTTTGGTTGCAAGACATGGAAAATTACCAAAGGAGCTAGGGTGGTGGCTCGAGGTTTGAAGGAGGGTACTTTGTATATGACGAAGAATACCAATGAGAGCATTAATATTGCAGGTGCAACAGATGATGCAGATTTGTGGCATAGTCGCCTTGGCCACATGAGTGAGAAGGGAATGAGGGTGCTATGCTCGAAGGGGAAGCTACCAGGCCTCAAGACAGTGGAAGTGGAACTCTGTGAGGATTGTATTTTCGGGAAGCAGAAGAGAGTGAGTTTTTCGAGAGCTGGCAGATCTCCTAAGGAGCAGAAGCTTGAGTTGGTCCATAGTGATTTATGGGGACCAGCACCAGTGGCATCCTTGGGTGGTTCGTTGTATTACATGACCTTCATTGATGATTCTACGAGGAAGCTATGGGTGTACTTCTTGAAACATAAGTCTGAAGCCTTCGATGCCTTCAAGAAGTGGAGAGCCCTTGTGGAAAATGAGACAGGTCTCAATGTGAAGTATTTGAGATCTGACAATGGCGAAGAGTATGAGCTTCAAGAGTTCAAGGATTATTGTGCAGCAAATGGAATTCGCATGGAGAAGACAGTAGCTGGAATCCCCCAGCAAAATGGCATCGCAGAGAGGATGAACAGAACAATCAATGAGAGAGCTAGGGCCATGAGACTGAAGTGTGGCCTACCAAAGATGTTTTGGGTGGATGCAGTGAACACCGCGGCTTTCTTGATCAATAGAGGACCATCAACTCCTTTGGATAATGGGATACCAGAGGAGGCTTGGAGTGGGAAGGAGGTTGATCTTTCTTACCTTCGAGTATTTGGTTGTGTGTCATATGTTCATATTGATGCAGGTGATAGGAGCAAACTGGATGCTAAGTCCAAAAGGTGCACATTCATTGGATATGGTGGAGATAATTTTGGTTTCAGGTTTTGGGATGAGAAGAACCGCAAGGTTATTAGAAGCCGAGATGTCATATTCAATGAGAAGGTTTTGTACAAGGACAAGGGGAGTGTATCCGACGAGGTGGGTTCTAGCAGTGAGGTGATCGAGTTAGACATCTCAAACTCAGGTGGGAGCAAAAGGGCACAAGATGGCCAGGTGACCGAGGAGGAAGCGGAACCAAGTTCTCCACCACCATTGGTTCCGGTAAGGAGGTCCACAAGACAACGTGGGTCTCCAGATAGGTATTCGCCAGCTAATTTCTATCTCCTGTTAACTGATGGAGGAGAACCAGAAGATTTTGCAGAGGTTCAGAAGAGTGGACAAGTGGAAGCTTGCAATGGATGACGAGATGAAGTCATTGAGGAGTAACATGACTTGGGAACTAGTCCAACTCCCTAAAGGCAAGAAGGCACTGCAAAATAAGTGGGTATATAGAGTTAAGCAAGAGGCGGATGGCACCGAGCGTTACAAGGCAAGACTGGTTGTGAAGGGATTTCAGCAGAAATATGGTATAGATTTTACTGATGTTTTCACTCCTGTTGTGAAGCTGACCACTATTCGTATGGTGTTGAGTATGGTAGCTTCAGAGAATCTGATGTTGGAGCAGATGGATGTGAAGACAGTATTTCTACATGGTGATCTAGAGGAAGAGATCTACATGGTACAACCAGAGGGATACTTATCAGATGGTAAAAGTGAGCTTGTGTGCAGGTTGAGGAAGAGCTTGTATGGCTTGAAGCAAGCTCCAAGGCAGTGGTACAAGAAGTTTGATGGGTTCATGCATGAGATTGAGTTCGTGCGCTGTGAGGCTGATCATTGCTGCTATTTCAAGAGATTTGACAATAGCTATATCATCCTTCTGCTTTATGTTGATGACATGTTGATAGCAGGCGCCAGTGCTCGGGAGGTGAGCAAGGTGAAGAAGCAATTGTCTGAGAGGTTTGCCATGAAGGACTTGGGGGAGGCTAAACAAATCCTTGGGATGAGGATTGAGAGGAATAAGGCTGATGGGAAGCTGTTTCTCTCACAGGCTGAGTACATTGAGAAGGTGTTGAAGAGGTTCAATATGCAAAAGACCAACCCCAAGTTGACTCCTTTAGGTGGGCACTTTAAGTTGTTCAAGAAGGATTCGCCTAAGAGTAAGGCGGAGAAGGCTCAAATGGAGAAGACTCCTTATGCATCGGCAGTCGGAAGCTTGATGTATGCTATGATTTGTACAAGGCCAGACATAGCACATGCGGTGGGAGTAGTGAGCAGATTCATGAGCAATCCAGGTGAGCAGCATTGGATCGCAGTGAAGTGGATCCTTGGTTACTTGAGAGGTACTACTAAGAAGGCCCTGTGCTTTGAGGGCAAAGATGTGAAGCTGACAGGCTATTGTGATGCAAACTTGGGGTCCAATGATCATGATGGCAAGAGGATCACAAGTGGTTATGTGTTCACACTAGGAGGGACAGCGATATCTTGGGCTTCCAGGTTGCAAAAGGTTGTGGCTTTGTCAATCGCAGAAAGTGAGTATGTGGCTGTGACAGAAGCAAGCAAAGAGATGGTATGGTTGCAAAACTTCTTGGGAGAATTGGGCAAGGAGCAAAGTGAAAGTGTGCTCCACAGTGATAGCCAAAGTGCGATACACTTGGCTAAGAATCCCGCATTCCACTCAAGGACAAAGCACATTGAGTTGAAGTATCACTACATACGAAGTCTATTGGAGAGGAAGATCTTGCAACTTGAAAAGATTGACGGGAAAGTGAATCCTGCTGATATGTTGACCAAGGTGGTTACCTTAGAGAAGCTGAAGCTCAACATGGCTTCAGCGGGTCTAGTAAACTAGAGAAGAAACCCGGCGTACCAAGAAGTGAAGAGGAGAAGGAGGTCATCAAGTGAATGGTGACAAGTGTTGAGGTCAGTCTCTAGGTGGGAGATTGTTGGGTATGGAGACTTCGTACTATACGGAGTTACTGTTCACATGTTGAATATACGGAGTTACTGTTCACATGTTGACTCGGCACTATTCATCCGGGGCCAGAAATGTGATTTCTGGTGGACGATTTTGCCCCTGCCGATACCAAATAGTCCTAGGCTGTGGGCACTATAAATACCCACCTCTCAGTCACTATTTCTGTATCTTCTTCCTTGTGTAGAGAGAGAGAGAGACAGAGAGAGAAGAGGAGAGAGAGAAACACCATTGTTGAGCGAGTGAAGCTCTAGAGTGTAGATCGAGCTTGATATAGTGAAATCTCCTGGCTTGGTACGTCCCCGGACGTAGATCGGTTAAGATCGAACCGGGTGACCAAATTTTGTGTCGTATTCTTGTGTGCGTGAGTTTCCTTTGTGCTTGTCATCGATCTTTAGCTCCGGTGTTGTTCGTGTGGTGTTTGGGGCCCTCGTGTTTCCCAACAAAATCTTCAACTTTCCAATAAATGTTTAAATAATGGTTATGTAGAAAGTTGAAGGTCATTGAGATGTTCCAATTGCTATTTGTCAGACAAAATCTTTATTTGTTTTCCCTTTTGCTGTTTGTCCCAGATTGCTGTTTAGTGAATGGAAGGTTTGTTGTTCTTTTTTGACTATTTATTAACTATCTATTCCTAGCATTCTTAAGTCTAATACACCGGATGTGGGTAGCTGGAAGTTATTATGGTTTTGGATTTTTATTTTTCTTTGGTAATAAAAGTCTGCTATTTATTAAAAAAAATCTATTGCTAGCATTCCTAAAATTCTTAGGGAAATATTTTCTAAATTATAAGTCTATAGGAAGATATTTTCCTCTCCCTTCATTTTTCAAGAAAATGACATACTAGAAAAAACTTTCCGTACACGAATATTTTTCACGAAACTAACAGAGAATTAGCCTAGAATCAAACATAAAAAACAATCAAGAAAAACTCGAACGAACATTCTCCTCCTTATTTTCCGTTTCTTTCCCTTACAACTTTTTTGTTCTCTTGAAAGTAGTCTAATACACCAAGTCTAGATTTCAATGGCACACCACCACCTTCCCATTCCTAACGTAAATCAACAAAAGAAGAGTCAATCTTTAATCACTACTATACGTTACGTCTTGTGTTATTCGTGCAAGTATCCTTTTGGCTGCGAACATGACAATGAAGGACAATGTTGAGTAGCAACAAGCCACAAATCTTGTTTCCTTCCGACAACGATTCCCATAAACTCAGACATGTCTAAGCACTTTGGTTCCAAACCATGAGGAAGTTCCCAGTCGAAATGATAGAGCAAGTTGGCGAGAGTCAACTCAACGACAGACGTAGCGAACATTATTCCAGGACACATCCTCCTTCCAGAACCAAATGGGATGAGTTCATAGTGGCAACCTTTGTAATCAATAGAAGTTTCGAGGAACCTCTCAGGACGAAACTCTTCTGCGTCTCTCCAGACTTCCGGGTCTCTTCCAATCGCCCATGCATTGACGAAAACTCTTGCATTTGAAGGTATCTCAAACCCATTAATGGTTAAGCTCTCTCGAGCTCCTCTTGGTATTAGGGGACCAGGAGGATGCAACCTTAGAGTCTCTTTGATGATCGCATTCATGTAGGTGAGTTTGTGAAGGCTGGGCTCTTCTATACTTGATTTATTTTTGTACAATTGTCTCACTTCTTTTTGTACCTTTTTCATTACTTCCGGGTGTCTCAAGATTTCAGACATTGCCCATGTTAAGACCGTCGCAGATGTTTCAGTACCGCCAAAAAACATATCCTGGTAAAAACTAACAAAACTCAAAATGAGTGACAATTTACAATATTTTCCCGTAATGAATAATTTTATAAAAAATTTAAGGGGCCGCCATAATAAATAATTGCTTACCCACAGGATTGCTTTGATGCTTTCCGTTGACAACGAAAATTCTGGATCACCTTGATCTTGCAGATCTAACAGAACACCAAGAATGTCTTTAGACTTGGTTCTCCTTGCTTCTTCTGATGCTCTATACTCACTAATGACGCTCTCAAGCACGTCGTCGATCTCCTGATGTAGTCTTACCGCTCGATGCTTTACCAGGCTAATCATATGGAACAATCCAACAGAGGGGAAGAGATCTACAACACTGAAAACTCCCATGATCCCGGACATCCTCGCCATTCGAGCAGCAAAAGCATCAACCTGCGTGCACGAGTCCCCGAACGTCGCCCTGGAAATGATGCTAGTAGTCAAAGAATTTAACATCTTGCTCAGGTTCACGGGTGACATGCTGCCCGATGAATCCATGACTGATTTAACAAACGTGGTCACAGCAGCCTCCCTCACCGATCTGAATGATTCGACCTGTTTCGCGCTTGTCAAGTGAACCACAAAGATTTTTCTCATCTGCCTCCAGTAGTCTCCATAAGGTGTAAAGGCTACATCCCTGAAGTTGTTTGTGAACATTTGTGTTGAATGTTTGCGGGTCTGTGGGCAGTTAGTAGGTCATTAGTCCTTAATACCTCCTCCGCAGCCTGCCTGGAAGAGACAACAACAGTGGCTATTTCTCCGAGTTTAAGGTACATGACAGGTCCGTGAATCTTGGCCAAGTCCGCGAGTCGACGATGAGGCAGAGAAGTTACTAGCTGGTGCATGTTTCCTATGATGGGAAGGCTGGTTGGTCCTGGAGGTAATTTTCCATTGGAGCTGATCTTGCTGGTGTGTCTTCGTATGGTCATTATGATGATGATGAAGAAGAAGGTGAGGAAAGCTATGATCAAGGCTAGCGCCGAGGAGGAATTTGATGAGATATGTTGTTGATTCATGGTGTTGAGATATGAATTTTGGACTGCAATGAAGTTGTACTGGCCTTGTCTCTATTTATATAATATTTGTCAGATGAATTACGTGGAATGATTTGGACTTGCAACTTTTATTATTGTTTATGGTAGGAGTATAAAGTCATCACCTTAAGGCATCACTAGATGCAAGTATTTTTTTTTTTACCAAAGAATACTTGCTCTAATAGTATAACGAAAAGGTAAATTAGGAAATAACCAAGGTTCAAATCATGGTCACGATAAAAAAAATATCATATTTTTTACACAAGTAATCTATGTAAATATATAACTAAAAATATTACATGCGCTAAGTTAAGTAAATATAGATACTTGTCACCCAGTTGATCTCCTAATTCCACCTTTAGCATCCTTCGATTATAAACTACCCTATCACTTGTCTCCTTTTGCAAAATTTTAATCAACGACATTATGAAGTGAATCTGATTTTAATGTCGTTGATAACCTTGAGAAAAATTAAAACTTCAAAAAAAAATTGTTCTGATTTGGACTTATCTTGTTGAGAAGTGCGAAAAAATTATATACCCATTATTTTTTGGATTAGATATGGAGTATCGAATATAATAACCCAGTAGCTTGTTGCTTCTCGTATAACCCTTTGTGTCATGGTACTTTGTGAAGTCAAAATTGGTGCAAATATCGACCCAACAAACTTTGTTTAACGAAATTTATTTATTTCTGTAACTACAAGTCCAATTGAGAAACAATAATACGTAGAACTAGATTGGCATTTATCAGAAGATTCTCCTTCTATGAGAAACTAATCATTTTATTCCAAAATTCTAATATTTTTATTTTCCACAAATTTAATATATATTACCGTCCTAACACAATGAAAAAGATTGTAACTATTGCGAAGTTCTTTTTTTTTATGGACAAGTATAAAAGATATATTCTGATTTTACTAGAAGAAGAAAAGGAATCATACAAAAAGTTTTAGGTTAGCGTCACAAGACGTTGTAAATTTGAAAGAGGTCCGAGGTTCAAGTCTTGGCGTGGTGTAAAAATTTATCTTTAAAAAAAATAACAAGTTTTAGAAAAAGGACCGAAATGAAAAAAAGTCAACGCAACATGGATGTGATGGGTCACACACATTCATTGATTCGCCAAAAATGCCAAAACGGGTCAAGGATAGATGTCAATAAATTCGTTGATTTCTCAGAATATCGGAGTCGTGACGAGATAACTAACAATGAATCTGTTGATCTCGCAAGATGCCAGAATCAATGTTCTTCAATCTATTGGAATGCACTCAACGCTAAAATCGGGAATAACCGAGCAACATGCTCAAAGTCAAGTTTTATATTAATCAGTCCAAACCCCAATTCACCACAAACCCTAATTTTAGTAAAAGGAAAAAATGACCAAACCCTTGACCACCACTAGGGGCGGCTGCTGGACTGCGCAGAGGCAGGATCGGTGATGGAAGGGTTGGCCAACTCTGATTCGTCGCGCGGCGATACTGGGCGATTTGAACTTGGGCATAGTCACAACTCGAGCGGTGGGCTCGCGTTAGGGGAACAATGCGCAACTATACTCGATGACAAGGATCTGGGTCTCTTCTCCTCTTGGTCGGCTCGGGGACCTCCTCTCGGATCTTCGAGGGCTGAGCCGGTAAGGATGAACATAGGCGGCTAGCAAAGGCGGGTCTGTGGTCCCGACGATGCGGAATCAAGTTCAGCGATATCAACCTCAATGTAGATTTCTACCTTGATGAGGTGCTCTTTCTCTCCCGCGGATTTTTCCCACTTCGTTTTACCGCGAGAGGCTTTTACTGAGGCTTGCGGTCGCAACCTCGAAAGATGAAATTCGTGCCAAATAGTAGCCATCACAATGATGAGCTACTAAGACCTTTAGTTAAGATATCGGGTAGAAAGTAGAACACTATTTAGGATATAAATTATATATAGAGTCCATTTCAAAAAAAATCAATACCGAGTGAAAAATATTAATCCTGAACTAAGACGTGGTTTCACCAACTTGTCCCGTTATACACGTAATCGTATTACATGAATAAAGATTAAAAAATTCTGTATTCTTCGATTCATACCAAAAAAATGATTGCTGGGGGTTCCACCCAGCCCCAGCAATGATTACGAAGGTAGTGTAATAAATAAAGGGTGCGTAAATTGAAAGCATGCCATGCGTTGGAAAAATAGGAATATATATTTTGATGGTGAACGGTTTGTTTTCTTGGGCTATAGCATATAGATTAGATTTGGTTTAGATTTTCATAAAATTTATTTAATGCTTTTGTCTTTTATAATGGAGAAATGTTGTACATAAGGCTAGGATTAAGCACGAGGTCAAACAAACAAGTGTTCAAATTAAATGATTATTTACAATGTTTTCTCTTTGCCTATTGCCGCATTTATTATTTTCTTGTGCCGACATAAATCCTTGCGTCAAAAATAATAAAACGTCGAATTCAGATCATATTATAATAGGCAAATTACCCCCTAGTCTCTGGTATTTGGTCATCCTCCTCCTCGGGTCCCTGCATTTTAAAAACTGATTTTGCCATCCCTCGAATTTGGTTTTTGAAACTCTCGGGTCCCTAGATGACGTCATCGGCTCTTTTTTTATTTTTGGTCATAGAAATGACTATTATACTCTTTTGGTGATCTTCTCAGGCAAACCCAACCCTCCGGTCATCTTCTCCGACAAACTCCGGCGACCCTCTGGCGAACTTTTCTGGCAAAATTTTCTGACCAAAAAATCTAAAAATCTGACGACCTTCCTCCTCAACCTCGCCAATCTCACGCCCCTTAAGGCCTCGAACCCCCACCAAAATGGCGTTCTCAGCTTCCTCGACGACTCGATGTGCTCCTGGACGACAACATCGTTGACGGTTTCTGACGCCGGTGGGAGGAGCATAGGGAGAGCGATGACAACAGATCTTCCTCCTCTAGATAAACAAAGCTTGCCCAGTTACTACCGTCTACAAAAGCTTTCCCTCGTCGCGGCGTCTCCTCTCCTCTTCTCCCAGTTTCACGGCACGCCATACACCTGCCAGGTGTTCGATCAATTTCCTGACAGACCCTCATCTCTTCTTTTTTTGCTTCCACCCTCTCCCTTGTTGCAGCGTCTCCTCTCCTCGCCTCTCCTCTTCTTCATTGTCTGGTGGAGTACAGGTACACGCGAGGGTTATGAGTGAGGGGCTTGCGTCGGTTGGGCTCATCGTGGGGGCTTTACCCTACCGGGGATTGATGTTGGGGATGCTCTTCGGGAGGGATGAAGTCAGAATTAGTGTTCGAATTTTTTTGGCCGGAAAAGTCATCGAAAAAGTTCGCCGGAAGGTTGGGTTTGCGTGAGAAGAAGTTCAGAGGGGTATTTTGGCCTTTTTCATGACCAAAAATATAAAAAAGCCGCTAACGTGCACCAGGAACCCGAGAGTTTCAAAAACCAAATTCGAGGGATGGCAAAATCAATTTTTAAAATGCAGGGACCCAAGGAGGAGGATGACGAAACACCACAGACTAGGGGTTAATTTGCCCTATTGTAATTAAGGCATCACTAGAGGCAAAGAGAAAGCATTGAAAATAATGCTACAGTTTCAACACTTTCGGTTTTCTAAAATCTTTTTTATTTAGAAGCAATCACCGTTGGACCTTACTTATGGTTTAGTTCTCTCAATACATATTTTTTACATTCGTAATAATTAAAACAAGGCTTTTTTAAGTAAATCATAGACTCTTACCACTTGTTTGATTATGAGGATGGTTATAATTAAGGTAAATTATTTTCAGATCTCTCATGTTTGGTCTTATCTCTTTTAGGTTTTCTCGTGTTTGAAAAATGATTATGTTGTCCCATGTATTTGGTTTTATTAGACAAAAGTATGTCGTGCATTTCTGTTTTTTCAAGTATGAGTTTGTCGGAGAAAATTACTTATTCCGACAATAAGGACCTGAACGTATAATAAAAACCAAACAAAGGGAACAACATAATCATTTTTCATACACGAAGATCCTAGAAGAGATGAGACTAAACACGAGAAACCTGATAGTAATTTACTCTTATAATTATTGGGGAGGATGGTGCCCAATGAAAGAGCAAACATTAACAAGCTAACAATCATGCGTGATCTACGAATATAACTTATTTGAAATAGTAAAAGATTCAGATTTATTTAAGAAAATTTTGAGTTGAATATAAAATTAAATTAATCTTTAAATCGGGTCTTCAATAATGTCGTAGATTAGAAAAAAATTAGGCGTGATCCACGCGTGAGAGTAATTTCAAGTAGTAAAAATTTTAGATTCATTTAAAATATTTTGGGTTGAATATATACTCGACTTCCATCAAATAGATCCTCAAATAGTTGATCGGTTAATAATATTGTAGGTTAGAAAAAATTAGGCGTGATCCGGGGATGTTTCACCAGATCGAATTGAAAGGCACATTATAGATACATAGAGAATATATTTTTTTACCACCCTGTACTCTAAATATATAGTTATTTGTCACTATCTACTTTTGAAAATAGAGCAATTATCATCAACATAGATATTCCAACGCATGACAAGCTTTTTCAACTTGTGAAAAAAATAGATCAAGCAGCACGTGGAAACAGTTTTTTTTGTTGTTGTGTAAATATGGAAACAGTTTACTAACTAATGTATGAAGAATCGCTCATTATTTCTTTTTACGCATATTATAATTTAATAAAAAAATAGATAATTTCATTTTAGTACCCTATAATTTACACTAACTAAGTATTAAGTACTATGTGGTTTTTTTTTGTGACTAAGATTTTCTAAAATTACTTTTTTTTGACAAATTTTAAACTAGTTTTAGTTTTTTCCCAGCTCCTATTGTCAAAGTTAGACACGTCAATTCCACTGTGCTGATGTGGCCAACTTTAAATCCCCAATTTCAAACCCATACCAAAATTTCTCAAATCCCACCCTAAAATCCCAAAGTACCCTCAACTTGCAAACCCACTTTTTTGACAAATTGTTGAAGACCCTTCCCCTGCCTCGCTTCTTTGACCATGTGGTCGCCAGAGAGTAGCAGGTCGCTTCCTCATCGGAGTGAGGCGGAGGAGGGCTGGCAGAAGCCGGAGGATGAGGTAATGGATTGGCATTAATCACGGAGGGCTAGGCAAATCTTCTGCACATAGGGATTCTGAAAAAACCATGAGCTCCCTTTCTCTCCCTCCCCCCGTCCGCTCCTCATGGCCACCTTCCAACTCCTCCACCATCTTCTAACCCGCCTTTCTCTTGCTTCTCCCCCGTCCGGGTCCTCCCGGGCGGCTCTCCATCCATCATGGCTTCTAAATCTTCCAGCATAACCCTCATTGTCGATAACCTTCCTCCCTTTTGGCGTCATAAAAATCTCCGGGGCTTTTTCTCGAAAGTTTGCAAGGTGTTCGATGTGTTCCTCCAGGCGAAGTGCTCTAAACGTAATACCAGATTTGACTTTGTCCGGGTCCCTCTTAGCGCGGACTCCTCTGCGGCCATTCAGAATTTCCACGGTTCGTTGGTCGAGGGTCACAAAATTCTGGTTGATACGGCACTCTTGCTAGCATCGGGCTCGACAAAGCTTCTCTCAAACTCTTGGTCAGGTCCTCGCCACTTTTGAAAATGTCGAGAATAAAATGGACAGTGTTGCAACCTTGAAGCTCCACTTCAGAGATGTGAAGGACTGGTCCCAAGATTTCTCTCCAAGTCATCGTTTTGCTTCGGCATCCCTCGCAATGTTAGAACTCTGGCCCTCTACGAGTCTTTGATCTCTCAATCCTATTTTAAAAGTAATTCTTCTAGCAATAGCAATATCTTTTCTATTTGTAATATTTATCTCAAAACTTGTTTCAAACAATTTTGTTGGATTTACACCCATGATTATCTCATGGTCATGGCCATGAGGTGGCTAGCCCTCAACCTTTTCTAGGCCACTCCAGGTATGGATTGGGCACAGAATGCTCAGATTCTGAACCGTTCGGAATGAAAACGCGCAGGGACTTTTTTGCAAATGCGCTAAAATACGGGGACCAAAATGAAAAAAATCACGCACAAACGCAGGCTGGATACAAATGCCATTATCACATAACTGCGCATGCCAGTATCACATAACTGTGCATGCCAGTATCACATGGCTGCGCATGCCAGTGTGACCTTTTTGCAAAAATGCTAAAATATGGGGGACCAAAATGAAAAAAACCACGCGCGCCATTACCACCAACGAGTGCTTGCCACTGTCACAAATACACATGCCATTATCACATAACTGCTCTTGCCATTATCACATAACTGCGCTTGCCACTGCGGTCCCCCTTCACTCCAAACCGTACGGAATCGATTCCTTCACTCCGTACTCAATCCACTCCCAGGCCACTCCCACCTATTTTGGTGGCAATTGTTGCCATATTATTTTTCTTAGTGGACAAGCTACTAGGATAGCCTTGCCACATGGATGAAAACCACCAATTAGGTGGTGACCTAGGAGAAAATTTTTCTCCCTATAAAAAGAAAAGATGGAGGTGGTGCCGAGGAGTAGGGGAGAACCACACATACAACAAGGGTAAAAAATTATGTTTTGATCCCTGAGTTCTCTATTCGACTCCGAGGCAGATAAAGTCGTGAAAATTATTCTTACTTCAATTGATTGTAAGTCAGAACCGACCAGTGACGAGAATCCGTTACGATCCTGTGGATACTGAACTACAACAAGTAAGTGTATTTACGTTTAAACGAATTCGTTCATTAATTACTTTAACGTCAATTATTTCATGATTTCTCGATTATAATATGTTATAATCTCTACTTGAAATCATCATTGGTATCAGAGCGAGATTAGTTCTTGTTCTGGTTACTAATTAATTTTTTGAAAACAAAAATCATGTATGTGATTTTTAGAGTTCAAAAAAATCGGATGTTAAGATATTGTTCTTGATAATTTACATTCTGTTGTCCTTACTTGTATAACGGGTGAAAATCCCAAGTACTAATCTGAAATTAATGCAGAAGGCGAATAAAGATTTCGTCCTTATTTCGCAAACGCGAGAAACCCTTAGGGAATAAAGAGAATTTGTTCCACTCTAAACGTGTTTCAAAAGGCCTTGTCCTTACTTGTACACGCGTTAAACTTGAGAGACTAAATTATAATTTATCCAAAATTCCCAAATCGGGACGAAACCTAATTTCGCAAAAACTGGGATTTTTCGTCCCAATTTCAATCCCCTCAAAAATAACCAAATCGAAGGACAACGAGTATAAATCTTGTCTCCGACGACGTATCGGAACCATGGCGACCTTCTTGGTCAGATTTTTTTCGATCTAAATCGGATAAAAATTGCCCGATGATGTTTTTTTTCCTTCCGACGAACGAACGACTGAGTTCGTTGTAGCTCGAGAAAATGAATTTTCTCGACGAGGATGTGTCGAGGCTCACCGGACCAGTATGGTGGGTGTCCGGTTCGGGCGTGTTACCGCGTCATCGCGGTGGCCGGAATAGATTTACCCTCGGCCGAGTTTGGTCTCTTTTTTCGTTCAACGAAGAAGAAGAAGAGGTAGATAAAGGAGATTATGAGGAGGGCAATTCCGTAATTTCACATTTTTTTGCCGGAGTATATATACTCGAAAAGGGCAAAACCGTAATTTAGTAGTAAAAAAAGGGTTTTGACCGTGGGTCAACGCGGGCTCTCATTTTTTTAAAGGGGCCCGTGTGGGCTTGCTCTTTGACCAAGAAGGTCAACGCGGCCTTCACTTGTCCATTGGGTCGGTTCATGATTTCGGCCCATTTTGACAAAATGGTTAAGAAGGCCTATTTTTATTTGGCCTGGTGAATAAAATGAGTTTTATTCAAATAAAATTTAATTTTTGATAAAATTTTGATTTAAAAATTATTATGATAATTTTAAAAATTAAAAATATATTTTAGAATGAGTTCTATACTATATTTATTCCAATATTTTTAGAATTAAGACACTAAAAATATGGAAAATAATATAACCTATAAGGATCACGCAATAAAATGCTATATTATGGATATTCTTCGTGCCCTTTATCATTGATATGATTAAAATTATGATTTTAATCAATTGGGACTACTTGTGAGCTGACCCAAATAACTTGCATTATGATGCAGGTTATCAATGAGGATGAAGTGTTGTCCAAGAAAGTGTGTTGAACCTGTGCTTGTTGCAAAGGCACAAGACATGCGCCGAAAGATAATGAACAAGTGCTTACCGAGCATATTGTCTCAGTTCACAATGAGATACAAGAATGTATCTTGGCTGGAGGTTATAACAGTGGGTATAACTGGGTATTGATGTTCATGGATCTTCTAGCTACGCTGAAGATTACAGAAGATGTTGACACTTTCATATCTCCAGTAATTGGGACTACTCACAGAAAAGTTGTGGAACGTCTGGTTACATATCTAGGTGGGAAGAGAATTTTAGAGGAAATTCCTCATAATAAGTCAATGAGTTTGCGAAGTAGGCGTAAAGTACGTCGCTTCTGTGCTCATGAATTCCCTTATCCTAGCAAGTGGACAATCATGAACTCTGTGCCAGCCCGTGTCATATATAGAGATATTGTCTTTAATAATGCATAGATCTTTTGTATGGGTTTAAATCTTGTTAGAAGTTTTTTGTACATATGTGTATAAAATTTCATATATTTTCATGGTTGTAATAAAGATGCATGTGCTTTTCTGCAATTAAATAGTTTATTTATTTAATTGCTTATTATTACCATGAGATGTATCCACTTGAATTTACTATTAAAGAACTTTGAAAGTTTAAAGTTCAAAATTAATTCTCGAAGGATGAGGGAAAACATACACGTGACCTACTTCGAATTCGAGGTTAATCAAGAACTTTATATCGCTTAAAGTTATGAACGTATAGTAAATTATAATGTATTGCTGAAAACATACTCCTCACACATTTTTTTATGATTCCCTATAGTCATGTCGATTGCTTCAAAATCAATTATCGCCGAACTCAATAAAGATTTGCTCAACGGTAGTAATTATGATAACTGGAGTATGAAAATTCAGTATGTACTTGAAGAGCAAGAAGTGCTTGAGATCATAAGTAAAATTATGGTTGAACCTGAAACTGGCAACACCCCCCAGCACAGGCGTGATAAAGATGCCTACATAGTTTGGAAAAAGAAAAATTCTGTTGCTCGACTCATCTTACTAAGTGCCATGATGGATGACATCACAAGGCAATTTCGTATGTTTGAAAATGCCAAAGACCTGTGGGATGCACTTAAAGAAAGATTTGGGAAGCTTTCTGTTTCAAAGCTGCGAGCTTTGACTATAAGGTTTGATACCTACAAAAACGTCCTGATCATTCGATAAAAATACATCTCAGGCAGATGTCAAATATGATTAGTGGGCTAGCTGAGGCTGGCCACGTGCTTAGTAATGAGCAGCAAATCCAAGCTGTCATTCGTTCCCTGCCTACAAATTGGGAACACATGAAAATGACTCTTATCCACGCTGATAATGTTACGACATTTGATGACATGGCCCGTCACCTCGAGCTACAAGAGGATCGCCTCCTAGCAATCAGAGTCCACCCAGAAGCACACGTGACTGGGTCTAGCTTCAGAGGAAGCAAGAGAAAGATGGGCCAAAAGAGCAAAGGTAAGAAGAGCTGGGAAAACAAGAAAAATAAACCTGAAACTTCTGGAACTAATGAGAATAGTTCAGGAAAGAAAAAACAACGAAAGTACAACATTTTAAAAGTAAAATGTTTCAACTGTCAACAGAAGGGTCACTTTGCAAAAGACTGCAAAGAGAAAAAGAAGGTACATCTTATTCACTCATATGCGAGTAAATTATATGTATCTAGTACAATTCTTCTAACTGAAAGTCATCCTCTGTGGGTGATTGATTCAGGAGCGACAGACCATATGACAAAGGACCGTGGTACTTTTGTTGAATTTTGACGACTGCCAGTTGGAGCAAAATCTATCTATGTTGGCAATAACGCACGCGTAAATGTCAACGGGATAGGTACATGTAGATTGAGCCTGCGTGAAGGACGCACCCTACTTCTACATGATGTGTTATATGCTCCAGAAATTTGCCAGAATTTAATTTCTGTTTCAGTTTTGATGTCTCTTGGTTTTCGTTGGTTGTTTGAGAATAATTCCGTTCAGTTATTTTTGGAACATGTTTTCTATGGTTCTGGTTATAAATCAGATGATTTTTTAATCATGAATGTTGATCTTTGTGATTTTCCTAATTCAAGTTTTTCTTTTGCTACTGCTTCACAAACATCTCAAGATGACGTTGTGCTGTGGCATTCTAGACTGAGCCATATTGGTCAAGATCGCTTGAATCGTCTAGCTAAGGCAGGACTATTGGGTAATTTAGAAAAGACTATATTACCTACTTGCGAATGTTGTCTAGAAGGAAAATTGACAAGAAAACTATTTGAAAAGGAAACTAGAGCCAATGATCTATTGCAATTAGTCCATTCCGATATCTGCGGTCCAATGAATGTGAGGGCTAGACATGGGGCATATTTTTTTCATCACTTTTATAGATGACTATAGTAGATATGGTCAAATCTATTTGATTTCTCACAAATCAGAAGCGATAAGTTATTTCAAGATATTTATGAATCATGTTGAGAATCAACTAGATCGAAAGATTAAGGCCTTACGAACTGATCGTGGTCGTGAGTATCTTTCTGATGAATTTAAAGCTCTGTGTCAAGAAAAAAGAATTGAACAACAGTTGTCCATTCCTTATACACCTCAACAAAATGGGGTAGCAGAAAGAAGGAATAGAACCCTTCTTGACATGGTTAGGTCTATGATGGCGGAGGCAAATTTGCCTATATCTTTTTATGGAGATGCGCTCCTTACCGCTACATATGTTCTAAATCGTGTCCCCTCTAAGTCTGTCACTACCACCCCTTACGAAATATGGACAGGTCGAAAACCTGATCTGAGCTACTTAAGACCGTGGGGGTGTGCATCTTACATCTATTCTACCTCGAGTACATACGGTAAATTAGGACCGAGAGGTAGAAAGAGTATTTTTATAAGATACTCTGAAGTATCAAAAGGATACGTGTTCGTGGGCGAACTAGAAAATGGACAAGTGACAGAATTTAAATCACGAGATGTCACGTTCTTGGAAAAAGATTTTCCGAAATTGGAAGAGGTGAGTCATGATCTTCCTTATATGAAGTTAATGAGCCAGAATCATCTGGATCACTCCATCCGAGTGGGAGAATTGTGGAGGAGGAAAATCAAGATTTTCCATCTCCAATTGATCCGGAAGTTCATGATTCAAATGATCAACATCTTAGTGGGAGTACAATTTTGAACTCCAGTAGGAGTATGAATTTTTGCTTCAGTGGGAGTACGATTCCAGGTTATGATGAATACATGCGGGATATTTATCAAAATCGGGAAATTTGTAGAACTAAAAGAACTAGCATTCCACGCCGACGATTTAAGATTGAAGGTGCTTCAAATGCTTTCTTGGTATCATTAAGAAGACATAATGGTCCAAGTGAGATTCTTTTAGCAATCCTACAAGATTAAGATGAACCTAAAAATGTTTCTGACGCTCTATCATCTCCCGAAAAGAATGAATGGGGTAAAGCAATGGAGGAAGAGATGGATTCCATGAAGAAAAACCAGGTTTGGGAATTAGTTGACCTACCTAAAGGACGTAGGGCAATTGGGAATAAATAGATTCTCAAAATTAAGCGTAAAGCAGACGGAAGTATCGAAAAGTACAAAGCTCGCTTAGTTGCACAAGGATTTAGACAACAGGAAGGAGTTGACTATGAGGAGACTTTTACTCCTGTTGTTAGATTCACGTCCATTAGGATTATTCTGGCTGTAGTGGCAAATTTGAACCTTGAGCTGCATCAAATGGATGTTAAAACTGCTTTTCTCAATGGAGAATTGGATGAAGAGATCTATATGGTCCAGCCAGAGGGCTACATCCAAAAAGGCAGTGAACATATGGTTTGCAAATTGAAAAGATCAATTTATGGCCTTAAGCAGTCTTCTAGACAATGGTATATTCGTTTTCATAATACGATCATATCGTATGACTTTAAAATGATAGACGAAGATCATTGTGTCTATATTAAGCACTCAGGTAAGAAGTTTGTCATAATTACGTTATATGTTGATGACATTCTAATAGCTAAAAATGACATGGGATATCTAATCGAGCTCAAAGCTTGGTTCTCGTCCAACTTTGAAATGAAAGATATGGGAGAAGTTGATTACATACTCGGGGTTAAGATCACGAGGAATCGTTCGAAGAGGCTATTGTCTCTTTCACAAGAGACTTATATCCGCAAAGTAGTAGAATGATTCAATTGTAATGATAGTAATTCCAAATATGTCCCAATTGTTAAAGGTCACCATCTCAATAAAGACATGTGTCCTAAAATAGCTCAACATGAGAGGGATATGATGAAAATTCCTTATGCCAATGTAGTTGGTTGTCTCATGTATGCAATGTTGTATACAAGACCAGATATTTGCTATGATATTGGGATAGCGAGCAGATACCAGTCTAATCCAGGTAATGCACATTGGAAAGCAGTCAAGAGAATTATAAAATACTTGAATACGACTGCAGAATACTCACTGTGTTATCAAGGTCAAGACCTGACATTGAGAGGTTACACCGATACTGATTGGGGTGGTGATGTGGACGAGAAGAAATTCATATCAGGATATGTCTTCTTGCTTGGCAGGGGTGCTATTTCATGGAGTAACAAGAAACAGACGTGTGTCTCCCTGTCAACTATGGAAGCTGAATATGTAGCTTCTGCAGCTGCTGTGCAAGAGGCAGTATGGTTGAAGAGATTCCTGAGCCATTTATTCCTAACCGACTCAAAAGAACCAGTGAGCTTATTTTGCGATAATCAAGCGTCGATAGCTTTTGCTAAAGATCCTAGGTATAGTAGAGCAAAGCATATCGACATCAAATATCACTTTGTTAGGGATATGGTTGCGTGTAATAAGGTGAGCATAAAATACATATCTACACAAGATATGGTCGCAGAGCCAATGACCAAGGGTATTGTTAGAGATGTGTTTGAGAAACATGTCAGGTCCCTGGGTTTGCGAAAGTTTTAGTATTTTTGCTCATATTGTAAAGAATTTGTTGTTCAATATAATGTTGTTTTCAGCAATACGTATTGTGTGAATGTTATTTAAGGTAACATTTACTAATGCATGTCGGACAGAGAATTAGCCCACTCACACGGGTGTTTACCTCAGTGGGAGTCATGAGTTGATTCTTGATTGAGATGAGGCAATTTTTGGAACATTGTTAAATATCGAATGCCTGTTCTAAAATATGAATGCCGTCTTGCTTAGCTACAAGAGCAGTCTTGTTAAAGCGCAAGATTATGTGTAAGCAATAATTGCTACATTAAATAAGTTTTTTGAAACTTATAGGATTATTTAAAATCCAATGGTAAGAAGTAAGTAAAACTTACCATAATTCTGTCTTGATAGCCTAGAACAGTCTTTGTGTGGGCTAAAGCTGTTGTTTGTAAACATCGAGGCTGATGCTCTAGTATGGTGTTATTTGCGAGAGACATGTGCTCCTTTATCAGGAAAGAACAACATAGCACATGAATTGTATCTTGTGTGCTCTACGACCAATGGATGGAAAATCAATGACCTAGGAGAAATTTTTTCTCCCTATAAAAGGAAAAGATGGAGGTGGTGCCGAGGAGTAAGGGAGGACCACACATACAACAAGGGTAAAAAATTACGCTTTGATCCCTGAGTTCTCGATTCGACTCTGAGGTAGATAAAGTCGTGAAAATTGTTCTTACTTCAATTGATTGTAAGTCAGAACCGACCAGTGACGAGAATCCGTTACGATCCTGTGGATATTGCACTACAACAAGTAAGTGTATTTACGTTTAAACGAATTCGTTCCTTAATTACTTTAACGTCAATTATTTCATAATTTCTCGATTATAATATGTTATAATCTCCACTTGAAATCATCAAATTTAAATCTATTACACTTTCACCCACTCTAATTAGTTACATTAAGATTTAATTCAATTATGAGCATTACGTTCATGCATAACTTCGATACCATGATTAGCACAAAAATCTGCTGATTGTTAATTTTTGACCGAAAAACCTGCTAGTTTTAACTCTACGAAAATTAGGGATGCTACCGTACCGTACCCTACCCGTACCCTATTTTCAAAAGTTGGACCCAACTCTACTCTTGACCGTAGAAAATTTTTATTACTATACCCAAATCTTTATTCTCAGAGTCCGTAGGGTCTACGGGTTCTGCAGGGTGCGACCATTGAATTAAATGTATGACATTTTTAATAATTTTTTAAACATAAATCTTAATTTTATTTATAAAATTTAACTAAATCATAATAAATATGTGAAGATTAATCATGAAATATATCGTGTATCAATAAAAAAATTATAATTGTACGTACCTTAAATATCAAAATCAAAATCATTAAGTATATTCTAAAATATTTGAGAATTTAATTACAATTTATAAGTAAAAAATAAAAATAAAATGGTCTAATTAGGGTAGGGTCCAAAATATGGTAAAATGATAAGGGTAGGTAGGAATTCATAGGATTTATATCTATCATATACCCCACCTCTAAAAATTGACTCATACCCATATCGAGACCTGAACATTGTTAGAATCTGATTCGTGATTCAATTCGATTCGTCAAAAATTTGATTCGATTAGACAATAATTCGATTTGTCTAAAATTTGATTTAAATTCATCCAAAAACGAATTGAATACGGTTCACAATTTTTATAATTTGTCTAACCGACAAATTCAATTTGCATTTAATTCGGGTCAAATTCATGTAAAATTTGTCAATATTGTGTAAAAAAAAGTAAAAATAATAATTTGATACTGTTTTGAAATTTGTCCCTTAATGGGCAAGTCGGTCTACCTCACTTCAAATCAACGTGTCACGTTTCTCTGTTACCTTGGTTTTCCAATTTTTTTTAAATTCTTCTTAATCACTTCACTTCTCATAGAATATTCAATTTTTCAGTTCTCTCTATTACTAATTTGATCTATATAATTCTCCCTCAAAAAATTTGATCTATATAATTTTCCCTCAAATTTCGCAATTTAGATTCATTAGTCATATTATAAATCATACTATTATCCACATTACTAGTTATATTTTAACACACATTTTGAGCTTAAATTTGCACATCTTCTAGTTAGAATGAGATTCGTGATTCGATTCGATTCGTTTCGTTGAAAATTCGATTTGAAAAAAAAAATTTGAAGTTTTTAAATTTTTTATTAAATATTAAAAATTAAAGAACTAATTCAAATTGGACGGTTCATGATTCGTTCTTGGACGAATTAAATATGGTTTAAGATTTTGATCAATTCAAATTCGAACCAATTTGATTCGAATTCGTTCAAATTTGAAACGTGATCAGATCTACCTATATGCTACCTTAGACCCCAGTCAAAATCAATATACCTTAGCCCCACGAGGTAAGAGTATGACCCGACCCTCAAAATATGGGTGTTTGTGTCATCCCTAACGAAAATCCAATTCAGAGACCATCCAACCGCATTTAACTTTTTTATAAGTTCGAGGGGCAAATGCAACCGTATCTAATTACAGATCTGAATTTATCTTTCAGAATGAAAATTATCAATATCCAACAATAAGATTTCTGTTTCCTAAAAAAAGATTTCTCACAAGACTAATTTAACCAATAAATTTTGATTTAGAATCATTAACAACGTCGTAAAGTTAGATAATTGTTGAATATTTTGTGAATTTTAAAATATTTTATATAGTTCGAATATTGATTAGTTGGTATAAAAAACAAGTGTTATTAATAAAAATTGAAAACAAATTACATGAGAATCCCAATAGATTACCTTTTTTTTCTTATTTACTCACGTAACCAACCCAGCCACGGTCTTCTAGAACCGTCTCTACTATCATCTAAATAAACCTCCTTGGATTCAGTGGAGACAAGAGTTGTCCCCATTAAAATGGATCAATGGTTATAAACACGATTTTTAATGAATGTCAGATCTGTAGACACGATTTTTAATAAAATTTGATGGTCCAAACGAAATCCCCTCCGTAAGAACGACTTTTATGTTGTCCCCACTCAATCCAAAACCTCTCCCCTTATATATACCAACCCTTACACTAGGGTTTCTCTATGTTATGTTGATGAATATTTGATGCTTATGGTTTTAAAATGTCTGGAACGGACTTCATTTTTATTGTTTTTTTATTGCTTATGCTTGTGGTTTTAAAATGTCTGGAACTGCAAAATTGCAAATCACTTTGAATCCGTAAAACCGCGAAGATTATAGTGTAGATCAAACTGTTAAACCGGTGGAATCAAAATCATTTTTAAAAGAAATGCGGTTCGGTGTCATTTTACGAGTTAAAACAGTGGCACCAAATAGAACTCACCCCTAGTAAATGGTAACGAGTGCTATTGTGTATCTGGTGAATGCTCTGCAGAGGGCAACTGTTTATTTTCTTTTTTTTTTGTATCCGTTCTGCTCGTTTTGGCCTTTCGGGAGGATTTGTGATTTGCCCAATTGGGCCGAGGCGCAGTTCTTATATGTGGGCCTCAAAATAGTCTTTGCTTTATATCTTAAAATGGCTTGTTCTTGTGAGTGTGTTTAAAGGACAACCATCGCTTTGAGTGCCACCTTAATCATATCTGTAGGTATTTCTTAAAAAAACATATCTATAGGTAATTTTCGAAGTATGGATTGTCACTTTGGTAGAGGAATTTGTTGTAGCATAAACAAGAGGTCTTAAGCTTGGGTTTTTGAGAATACAGTGATATTAAATTTTTTTTTTGAAAACTAAGTTTTATTCATTGTTATGTTATACATATCTTATTTAGTGTGATATTCCCCAACCATGGACGAACGGTGTTAAATACTTGTTATGAGAATTATACTATATTTTAAAGATCCTATTCAACTTTGATCGAATTAGTCTACTCCACAAAAATAGCTAAATAGTAGCCAATAATACGTTTTGAAAAAATTGAACTGCTCCTCCTCTGAATTCTGATGGGCGTCTGCGTTGCTATCCGAGACGATATATGGGACTGAAAATGGAACAAATTGGAAAAAATGGAATTGCTCCTCTGAAAATTTATTTTGTTAACATCGGAATACCCGTACGGTACAAATCAAATAAATAAAAAAATCCCGACATAAGCGTACAGTAGGAGGTACCAAAAGAAAAGGAAATATATAGGAGAAAAGTCTTCTAGTGACTGAAAACATTCTAGTCACTTAAATTCTTCCATTTTTATTATTCAAAAAGGAAATTAACATCAAACTATAACACAAAGATACATAATCAAATCGCAAAACGTATTGTGAAGTACTAAAGTATAAAACAATTCCGATTTGGTCGTTTCGTGAGGATTTGGGATTTTACCCAATTGGGCCGAGGCGCAGTTCTTATATATGGGCCTCAAGATAGTCTTTAAAATGGCTTATTCTTTCCTTAAAAAAAAGGGTTATTCTTGTGAAAGTATTAAAAGGACAACCATACCCCTCAAAAAAATTAAAAGGACAACCATCACTCTTTGAATTCGGGTCATTGTAAATGCAGCGGTGTTAAATATTTGTTGTAAAAATATTGTCACCTTTTAAATATACGATTCTGCTCGAATCTGGATTAGTCAGCTTAGTGGCTATTAGAATATCAAGTGATATAAACAAAAAATTAACACCACAAAAAGTATACTCCCACAGAGAAAAAAAAGGAATGAAATCACACAACAATTGAAATAAATGTTTTTGACTTTTACGCTCTAAGCCTGCCATTGTGAGTATCAAGTACCTTCCATATTAGGGACGACGATAAGAGATAATCAATCGTATGTTCTTACAAATGTATCGGAAAAAGAAATGAGCCGATTGCAGCTTCACTTCTTGATCTTGCATTTTATGGAAGCAAATTAATTGAGCCGATTGCAGAAATCAGCCAAATTGTACAAATAATCTGCAATTTTCATTGCACCAATTAACCAAAATTTCCAAAGGAGTAATAAATGCTAATTCCAAAGAGAAAAACAAAACTGTGCGACCGAAATCTTATATATGGAATCAAATTCTTACAAGCCAAGTCTGAGTCTATAAATATCCTTCAAGATTGTCACATATATCATCCCGAACAACGCTCTTATCGGTTACAATTTATCTTTTCGATATGGCGATCGCATCAAAGAAGTTCATCGCTCTTGCAATGTTACTCGTGGCCTTGTCATTTTCGAGCAGCCCGGGTGCCTCAGCTGCTCGTCCTTTGATACAAACTGAGATGGCAGCCGATGAACTCCCATTTTTCCCGTTCCCTCCATTCCCGGGCTCGCCAGGCTTCCCGTTCTTTCCCTTCCCTCCGGCGTGGGGTCTGCCGGGATCACCACCGTTCTCGTTCTTTCCCTTCCCTCCGTCGACAGGCCTGCCAGGTTCCCCGCCCTTTCTGCCACCATTTTTTACCTCCCCTCCTCCATCCGGCCCATTCAACCCTTCGCCGCCCAGTCCGCAAGCCGGAGCTCTGCCACCGGCACCTGCCCCTACCCCATGAAGAGAAGGGCACGTCAAACTGTAGGCGTGAAGACCTTCATTTAGACAGATATATGGGAAGAAATAAGGTCTACTGTACCACTTAGTTTATATCTGTAGTAATGTTCTTTCGTGATGTCATCCTTTCTGTATGGTGCTTATTAATATTAAGTAAGTAGTTCTTGAAACACTCTTTGGCTTCGCTTGATTACGTTTCTTGCTAAACAAGAATACACTCGATGGTGGGATGACTGAGATTTTAGGGTCGAACGTTTATTTTTACTCGACGGGTTTAAGGTATATCGATTTTGATTGACCGTAGGAAAGATATGGGTATGTATGAGTCTACCTTATCGGTAGGAACCAACAAAAAAAAAACTCTGTAGCAAACATACTCATGATGAAGCCAATGTTGCCGAGGCATACAACTTAGCTATCAAAGACGAACGTCAACGACAAGTTGCCGCACATCAGCGCCATTCGAACTCCGATTACTCGGGCCTTGCAGCGACGAAACCACAACTCCGAACGGACAGCAGGATCCAACAGTCTGATGGCAACTGTCATGTGATTTTCATTCATTTCGATCAATCGGGACACACAGTTTAGTTTTGCATTGCATAACCCCATATTCGCTGCACTTGTTGCAGTATCCAAGGGCATGTGGAAGTACATTGTCGCAAGAAATAACCCGTTTAAGCTGACGGGGGGGCGGCCGCCAAGCAGGCCGTGGTGACTCCATGGACAGGGATTCTAGCAAGGGAAGGGTACAAGGCACTTGGCCACCCTCCCTCCATCTCAAGCAATCCGATGATTTCGAGCTTGCTGAGGTGGGGCAGCTCATTGAAGTCAGGATTTTGCAACAAACCTTGACAGTACTGCTGTACTTCATACATGCCAATGTTCTCCATCTCTTCCCGATCTCCTGACCATGACAAGTAAACATAACATGCAGAATCACGACCATCACAACTGCGACAAATTCGACAATCTTCCTACACCACCTAAATTATTACATACCGCTACAGGAAAATGCTCGTATGGCCAACACTTTGCAGAGAGCAATCTTCAATTCAATTGAAATGCAATAACACAACATAATGCACAAGTACAGAAACTGCAAGTTGAGAAAACCTTACGAGCCCTGGAATGCAATGTAACCAGCATCAATCTATTATTTCCATGTAACCAAAGGCAATGAATGCGTTTAGCTAACTTGGATTCTTATCATCATCATCATCCCTACAGATTCTGAATTTTCAGCTCGTACATTATCCATAGAAATGCAATAACCACCGCGACTATATGTTCACCAGAACACACATAGTGCAGGGCAAAAATAAGAGGCAAAACAAAGGAAGCTCAACAAATGACATTATCCATCAGTAGAAAAGGTCAAAAACACAAAATTGAAAAATGCGAGCCAGCCTAGAGTAATCAAAATCTGCAGGTACATGGATTAGATCCGCCCTAACTTCTCTTTTCCTCTTCAATTTTCTTAGGCTTCTTAGTTGTTGCCTGCGAGTACAAGAACGTCCCCAGTATTGCAATGCCAGATCCAAGTGCATTCAGAGGCCTAACAGGATTTCTAAACACCAAAATAGTGGAGATAATCACCACGACCCTCTTCATCGTGTTGCCAACCGAAAATGTCAAGGGGCTAATCTCATCGAGTGCCTGGTAGGATGACTGGTTATACAGGTGGTAGAAGATACCGGACACCATAACCCATAGGTAAAATGTCAACGACTTGCCAACAGCAGCAATGGCCTTCTCGTATCCCTGAATCCACTGAGACCCTTCCACGACGACCGCGACAGGGAACAAATAGCACAACGAGATTATACTAATCCAACCATACAAGTTCAGCCCATTCACTTCCTTGAAACTCTGCAAACTCTTTTTCGAGTAAATGTTCCTCAGCACGAAACCGACATTGCTGATCAAAGCACCCGACAGGCCTTGGAAATTGAATGACACCTCAGTGATAGCAGCCAGGGAGCAACCAAGAACAATCGGCACAATAGATAGCCATACTTTCAAAGGGTACGCGTCACCAAGGAAAGACGAGAAAACAACAGAGAACGCAGGCTCAGACGACTTGATCACATGAGTGAAGGAAACAGCAACCTTAGAGAAAGAAACACAGGCCGAGATGTGACCTATAGTGTGAAACAGAGCAGGGCCAAGCAGAGCAATGATAAACTCTTTCGAGATTTTCGGACATGGCTGGAGCTTCAACGACCACAAGATTAGCATCCAAACAGACCCAACAAAGAGCTGGAACGAGGCTAGGAACCAAGGGAACGGGAACACGTTCAAGGCCTTCTTATTGTAAATGTTAAAGACAATGTTTTGGAAGTACCATAGACCAAACACAACCCCGAGCTGCCACGTCTTCAACTTGCCCTTAGCCTCTCCCTCTCCCTCTCCACCTCCTCCTTTGGTGGGCCCAGATTCGGAAGCAGCTGCTCTGGGGACACAGGATCTCCCCCCTGAGAAAGACCCAGATAGGGTTTCGCGGATCTTCGGGCTGAGGCCAAGTGGGTGGCCATGGATCCTCGTAAAGCTGCAAACTTTAGGGGAAAACGGGCCAAAGACAGCAAATTTTTTGTGGGTTCGGGTCAGGGAATCTGGGTTGATGATTGAGGAAGCTCTTATGGTGGTGTACTTGAGGTGGTTGGGGGATTTGGGGAAAGTGACGGGTGAGGACGGTGTGAGATTCAACGAGAGCATCTTTTCTTTCTCCTTTGTTCTTCCCTTGCTTTTTTTATTTTTATTTTTATTTTAAGACAAAGGTGTTTCAAGATTCAGCAGACACACCAAGATGGTTGATTTATATCTGGTGCGTTTGTGAGGGGGAATTCTTTACTGTATTTTTAACTAAGATAGTGTTTGGGAATTTCTATGCTGGACTAGGGTTTTTGGATCACTGGTCTAATGGAAAACAAGTTTTTTTTGTGAACGTTTAGCATTTAGAGATTCAAATCAAGACATTTTTGAAAAAAAGGTAAATTATTCTTAAGTTTTTGGTTTATAGTTTTATTACTTGAATGTCTCTGTTTTTCAGAAATAGTGTATGAGGTCCCTGCTTTTTAAGAAAATATTGGTCTGAGGTACCTAGTCACCGGATCGGACATTTTCTCCGGAGATTTTTAAGAAGATCGATCCGGTGACTAGGGACCTCAGACCAATACTTTCTTAAAAAGCAGGGACCTTATACACTATTTTCGAAAGCTAGGGACCTGCGAATAATAAAACTATAAACCAAGGACCTAAGGGTAATTCTCCCTTAGAAAAAAATATAGAAGTCTCATAATTTTGATCAACTCCTATTTGTGAGAATCGAGTAATTCTTTTAGTTAAAAGTTCATTCTAGCATCATATAGTTTCGCCTGTTTGCATACAATATTTCGACCAAGTGACAGAAAGTTTATTAAATTGACACTCTACTTTCTGAATAAATTTTTAGACAAAAATTCACTTAAGTATCATTAATTTATAAATTTGAATAATATTACGAGAACGAGAAATGATTTTCATATATTTTTTCTCATTTGTTTCGTAAAGTAGTGTTTGGTGTCAAGAATGTAAGAAAGACAAACAAGCTATGAGAGTATCCCAGACGACGCCGGATAAATGGGCAGTGGCGTTTGACCGACCGTTTTGGTGTTTTCTGCACTGGGTGGTAGGTGTGAACGGTCGTCGCTGACCACCTACAAACGCCGCTGAAATGCTTCAGCTACCTTCCAAAAGGAAACTTAAAAAGAATTAACCTACCCTAATTTTATTTTTCTCAAAGGTCGTTCGTTATTTTAATTGTGTTAATTGGTTAATGGTTTCTTAATTTTTTAGAATTTGAAAATTCTACCCGTGGATTGAAGTGTTGGTAAGAATTATGATACATTATATTGACTAATTCAAATTAGAGTCAGGTTTAAATTTATGAAAGGTGACAAATTTTTACTAATATTTAACGCTATTACATTTTGAAAATTCCAAATCAAAATCTTGATTAAAATAGTTTATTTTAAACCACTCATATGAAAACCATCGACTTAACGAGGAAATGATCATATCTAAGTTTCATGTAATATTATGTTTCCTTTATCTTTTTTTAATTATGGGAGAAAGCAGTTCAATTTTTTAGACAACACATGACAACATTTAATCTAGATTCGTGATAAATGTATATTTAAAAGATGACAAAACTCTTCCAATAAATATAAGTTTCATGTAATATTAAGTTTAATTTTTTTTATCGTATGGAAAAGCAAGTCATCTTTTATACCACATGGTATTTAAATACTCACTCAACCTATTAATCCATACTCGAACCGAAAATAAACTTTTTAAAGATGGCAAAGCTCTTCTAACAAATATTTAACATTCTTTCGTTCCCAAAAATTCAAACTCAATACTTAATCAAACTAGAAGAATACCCTAAATAATTTATCTAAATACTTATTGGTGATGCCCATAAAAAAAATACTTATTGGTGATACCATGTCATTTTAAGTAAAGGCAAGGCTCATATTCATTAACTCTATTTAATGTTCTAAGAATTAATATAAGGGCAATTATCCCCATAATGACAGACATGAATCAGTAACTCCTGATATCCCATCGATAATCGATTCACCCATCAAATTCTGCCGCGCAAACTGATATTAATATATTTCTTATACCATCATTTATTAATAATTCCTTGAATAGAATAATACAAATTTAAATTGGGTAACGTATTTCAAAACACGGACCCATTAGTAGTTCAAGCAATATCCTCGAGTATTCTCTCATAAAGTTGTTGGTGGAAAAATGGTAGAACGTCAAGACTACCCGAGACAGATCCAAAGTGTTCGTCATAAAGTCGGTCTAATAGAGAGGGGAAAAAATGCTAGGAAAAGGAAAGGATAACAAGAGCAATAAAGTTTGTTGTGTGTGATTTATGATGATCTTGCTCCTTTGCCCAAGTTCTCCTTATATAGAGAAGCCTAACTTAGCCCCGGTTGTGTTCAATATAGAAAAACCTAACTTAGGTTGTATTCCTTATAGAAAAATCCAACATAGGTCGTGTCCAATATATGAAGATCGTACTTAGGCCGTGTCTAATATAGAAAAACCTTGTTCCGGTCTAGTGTAAGAACACCCGACCCAATGTAGGAAACCCTTGGTCTTTTTTAGCCCACCAAATTTTTCCGAGTCCATTTTGGCCTCCTATTGACATACTTGAAGTGCATTTTGGCCTCCTAGGAAACCCTTTCTTTGTTTAAGTTGCCTGCTGGTATTGCATATGAGATCGAAAAATGTATGCGACGCTTCCTGTGGTCTGGGGATATTGAGATCTCGAAGTCCTCTATGATTAAGTGGGAGACGATTTGTAAGGCAAAGGACATAGGAGGTTTGGGCTTTGAGTCTGTGTCTCTCATTAACCATTCTGTTTTGCTCAAGTGGATTTGGAAGTTCTGTCCCTGTGAGGATGAACATTGGGTAAAAGTCGTGGCAGGTATTCACTCTTTTCAACGTTCATCGTTCACCTCAATTCCTAAAGGGGTTTCGGGTAGCAATTGAGAGTCAATTGCTAAAGTTGCGTTGTATGGTGAGGCATTGCGGGCTGATTTTTTGGATGGCATTGTATTACATCTTGGGGATGATAAGAAGTGGTTTTTTGGGATGATATTTGGATTGGTGATCGGCGTCTCAATGAGCATTTTGGTCGTCTTCATATGCTCTCTCGACAGCAAAATGCGAGGGTTGCTGACTGTGGTGTATGGTTAGAGGATGGGTGGTCGTGGAACTTAAGCTGGAGGAGATCTCTTTGGGTGTATGAAGAAGATATGTTGGGCAGCCTTATAGAGATGTTGAATGAGCTAATTCTGTGTCGTGACAAAAAGGATTCTTCGAAATTGAGATGGGATGATAGGGGCTTTTCGGCTAAGACTTGGAGAAGGCATGTTAGGGAGCTCGATTTTAGCCCTTCTCCAGTAATTGTTGAATTGAAAAAGATTTGGACTAGTTCTATCCCTTTAAAGGTAGAATGTTTCATGTGGCTAGCAATTCAAAGTAGAATTCAGACGAGAGACGTGTTGATTCATATTAGGCGAATTCAGGCTTGGGAGGCGTTGTGTCCTTTTTACTTAGTTTCCGATGAGACGGCAACCCATCTTCTCCACCATTGCCCCTTCTCCAGGTCGATTTGGAACTATTTTATGGAAAGATCTAGAGTTGTTTGGTCTGGATTCTCGTCTATTGATATGGCACTCTCCTTTTGGTGTGGGTTGATTAACTGTGGCATGTTCGGAAAGGTTTGGTTTGCTTTGTTCGGTGCTATAACCTGGAGCATATGAAATTATCAGAACAAGGTAATTTTTGAAGAGAAACAATGTGACCAAGAGCTTCGCAAGCATACTTTCTTCTTTCAGACTCGTGAATGGGTGTTTTGGTCAAGAACGTTGAAGGACATTGGTAATTAAGAACTTGACCTGTTTTGGGACTCTTTACGAGTCAGGTAATGTTTAGTTTGGCTTCTCGGGATAGGTATGAAATGTATGTAAATAGCGAGGTTTGTTCGCTTTTAGTTTTATTTTATTTTTGTAAGTTTTTGCTGAATTTTCTTCTTCTCTTTTAATAAAATTTTTACTTATAAAAAAAATACACTTGAAATATACAGAAATGTGCCAAAAAGATGTCTGAAGCAATCCGTCGTGGGCTCAAAGTGCACCCAAGTGATTCCAAACTGCTTAACCCTTCGACGCAGGTCTTGCATGCTCCATTGCAGGCGGGTCCAACCGCCAGCTCCCTTAGAAGCGGGTCCAAAACCAACCGAGGTGGGTTCGGACGCCTACAAAACTGGTCTCATCTTGAAATTAATTTTTGACCTTGTTACGCTTTGAATCTGAAGATGTCATAAACTACAAAGTTTTCGATCTATGTCTTATATTTCCAAACCGGTAGAATCAACTCAATCTGATGCCGAAGTCAAAAGATATGGTTGATCTACCAAAGTCTGATAAAACTCAGCAAGCAAACCGACATCGAGACTTGAAGCTTTGTTTGGGTCCTCTTCTAGTCCGAATTAGACAATACTTCAGATATACAAAGTTGTAGATATCGGTCTTATCTATCCATGACCGTAAGAATTTTCTCATTCCAAACTACGAGTCTTATGTTATGGCTAATTAACCAAGGATGACAAGCCGAGGTGAACTGAGAATAACATGCCAAGGTGGACCGTGGGCGATGTGCCAAGGTGGTCTCTACTGAGGATGACCATAATTGGTCTCGATCGAGGGAAGACCATTATCGGTATTGACCGAGTGGAGACCATCATCGATCTCGGCCGAGGGAGACCATCGCCGGTCTTGGCCGAGGGAGACCATAGGCGGTCCTAATCAGGGGGAGACTATAGTCGGTCTCTGCCAAACTCGAGACCGAAAGCGGTCTCTGCAAAACTCGAGACTGGAAGCGGTCTTCCTCAAATTCGAAAATCTGAGATGTGTCGACATTGCCGAGATGTGTTGACAATACCAACCGAAGATCGAGTCTGTCTCAATGCCTACCGAAGGTCGAGTCCATCTCAATGCCCATCAAAGGTCGAGTTCATCTCAACGCCAACCGAAGGCCAGGTCCATTTCGATGCCAACCAAAGAGCGGGTCCGTCTCGATGCGAATCAAAGGCCGGGTCCGACTTAATGCCAACCAAAGGCCAGGTCCATCTTAATGCCGAGCGAAGACCGGGTCCGTCTCAACACCAACTGAAGGCTGGGTCGCCTAAGCCATGACCCAAGATGGGTCGTCTAACCAAGAAATCATAGGCGGTCTCACAAGATGAAGGACCGGAAACGGTCTTGCGATATCGGAGAACTCAAGATGTGTTAACAATGCCGAGATTATTTTTGTACTCAAAAAAACAAGATTACTTGTTAACAATCTAATTGCAGTGGTCTAATTAACAAGTGAGTACAAACTCAACGATGACGGACGGGGGGTCAGAGAAATTCCGCCACTGATTCAACCATTTTACGGAATTGTAACGAATCTACTTGTTAAAAAAATAATGGTCCAATTAAGCTCTAACTATAATACAAGTGGATTCTTGGCCTGGGTAGATAGGTTATGTAGGATTGAACCTATTATTCACTCCGACATTATTTCTGGAGTTGAACTCAATTCTAAACTCAACTCGTAAAAATTAACAGATCCAAACCGTAAAGTATGATCTAAATTCGACTCACATATTTGGTATATTTGATCAATTAATCAAAATTTAATAACAAATATCTTTCTACTAAATTTTGACGTTGTTATATTATTGAACATCGAAAGATATCTTATTAGTCAGAGGTTGAAATCTACTTTCATCAACTACTTGCTATCCGGTCCATTCAGCCGAGTAATTCAAGTTTGAGCCGAGACCGAGACCTTGAAAGGTGGTAAAGTTCTCCCAACAAGTATTTAACGCTGGTGCATTCTCAAGGACTCGAACCGAGACCTTGGTTAAGCTAGAACAACTCCATCATCAGTTGATCCGAGTACTTATTGATTAAGCTAGAACAACTCCTTCAATATAATTAATCATCACTTACATCAAAGGAAAGGACGAGAATATTATTGTGGTTCAACTTTAAAATTCTGAAATTCAAACAATTAAAAAAGTTAAATATTTGTTTGTTTCCCCTAATAAAGCCGGGCCCCGGTGGTAATCGCCAAGCAACAGAGACAGACAATTTAGCGACCAACTTGAAAAATTACTTCATCTCAACTCGAAGCTTAGTCCACGGACGGCTCCTCCAAGACAAGGGAAGGAAGGAATCATCCAAATTTCGAAATTGTTAAGAAAACCCCATAAGAGAGGGAATGGCAGGGAAGCAAATGGAGGAGGTGCAGAGGAAGCTAGGGCTGCTTAACTACCCACGCGCCAACGCCCCCGCCCAATCCCTCCTCTTCGCCGGCATGGAACGTTACGCCCTCCTCGAGTGGCTCTTCTTCAAGTAACCCTCCTCTCTCTCTCTCTCTCGATTTTAATCGAATTATATAAAAATTGAATCTTTTTAATCGAATTATATAAAAATTGAATCTTTTTTGTAGGCTGTTGGGGGAGAAGTCACCCTTCTCGCAGCAGAACCCGCAAGGGGACGCCATGGATCGCGACGAGGAGACTTGTCGTATACAATGTGAGTTCCTTCCTTCCTTCCCCCACTCATTGTTAGACCTTCTTTCCTAGTTGGCCCTCCCAAGATTCAAGATTCGTGTGTTGTTGTTGCTGCCAGATTTAGCCGAGATCGCCAAGTTCTTAGGGATCACGACGTCCGTGGACACGGAAGCCATCCAAGTGGGGTTTCTTTCTCTTTGTGGAAGTAACTGTTGGTTGCTGCGTGTGATTTTCGTGTCGAGATGATTGTTTTTGTGTGTGGTTTAGGGGAGAGGAAATTACGAGGAGCGGACCGAGATGCTCCGTCTTGTTGTTGATCTTGTGGAAGCAAGCATCCACACGGATAATCCCGAATGGAGCATCGATGAGCAGGTCGCAAAGGACATACAGCTGATAGATGCCATAGCAGAGAAACAAGCGTTAATTTTCTCGGAGGAGTGCAAGTTGTTTCCTGCTGATGTCCAGATTCAGTCGATTTACCCTTTGTATGATGCCGTCTCACTTCATATGCCTGTCGTCCTTTACTTTTTTGAACGGATCATTTCAAGTGTGGTTTTTCCCGTTTACTTTATTGTAAAGAGGATCTATTTAGTCACCGGGTTCTGTAGATTATGTAACGCGACATTCCTTTATATCAAGTACATTTGCAGGCCTGATGTTTCTGAATTGGAGTCTAAACTTTCAGAGCAGTCCAAGATACTCTTGAATCTTCAGCAGAAGGTGGATGATTTGGCATCAAAGGTGCGTGCATGTCGTCTCTTTTGAAGTTGTACATGCTTAAACTTTCATTTAGCATTTTGGCTGAGGGTACATATGTGTATTTTTCCAACTCTCTTTTGTGATTTCAACTCCTTGCTAGTGATGTAGATTTTTTCGTGTCGTCTTCATTCTGTTGAGAGTGGTTGATTATTTTCTGTTGTTATTTAGCATGCTTACAATCCAGACGAAGACTACAGGGATGTCGAATCGCAACTTCGGGCTCATCTGGAGTCATTTCTTGAAACTGCAAGATCATTTAACGTCATCTATACAAAGGTTGGTGAAAATTTTGGAGTAGTTCAACATATCAGAGGTCTTATTATGACACAGTACAACGGCGTGCTAGGATCCATATGGCCAACCCCACTTGACGGGATAAAGCTCTGCTCTTGTGTTATGTTGTATATCAAGGCTGGTGTGCCTTGATGAAATATGATACTACGTTACTGCTTAGCTTTCCGATCGCGTCCGAGTGAATTTAACCAAGTCAATGTTGCTATCGTTTGCCCTTTAATCTTATACATTATAGCAGTTTCTTAGAACTTCAGTACATTGTGAGTCTTTCTTGTTAATTCCTTAGCTTATGTAATATATTGTTCCAGGAAATTCGCCCTTGGACACACATGATGGAAGTTCCACAGCTTCATGGTTTTGGACCAGCTGCCAACCGCTTGTTGGAAGCGTACAAGATGCTTTTAAAGGTATTTTGTGGTCAATTTGATTTCTCGTCTACGTCTTTCTGCTGTCCCACACGCGCACTTGCCTTTGCGACGTGTATAAGGTTTTATCCATTTCTTGTTAGTACGCCACTAATTATTATCAACAACAGTTAAAGGGTGTCACACTAAACTAAACTAAGGTTTTTCTATCCCCAGTCTTCAGATAGGTCGATACATTTTTCTTTTATTGTCACCATACTGCAAATTGTTTTTTCTTCCCAGAAGCTTTCAGCTTCTCAAAATCTATGAATAGCAGTTGTTTACTAAAATTTATTGCTTACTAAATGTTGAATTGTTATCATTCGGGAGAAATTTGCAATATCTACTTGAACATTACTGCGATTTTATTTGCTCAACTTCTTTTTTCCTGAAGAGAAATATTCTTTAAATTTGCTGCTGGTCAAAATGATGTTACAAAAATGATTTCCTTGTAGTTATTTATCCTGAACTGTTTTTTCTCCGATCTTGTGGCAGTTCTTGGGGAACATGAGGAACCTCCGGGATTCCTACTCCGCTCTGGCTGTTGGCTCATCTGAAACTGTAGCCGGTGAACCGTCTTCAGTAACAAGAATAATTTCCGACTGTGAGTCAGCGCTGACGTTCTTAAACCGTGACCTAGGAATCCTCTCTGCTTCTATTGCACGTGAACAAGGCAATGCTGCTAACTTATGAGTGAGACTAGGAACTACTTGACCTGACACCTTTCTTCTTCATGGATTCAGCAGCCATGTCTACCCTTTAGCAAAACTGTATTCTTTGAAGCTTATGGAACAGGTATTGCTTTATTTTCCTTGAGAAAAAAATTGTGACATTGTTAAAACCTCTGATGTGGTACACAGACATTAGTTACTCGATTTTTTTCTAGTCGATCCGAGTGTGTGTCAAAAATGATTCGGAGCTCTCTCGGCTCCCACAGAATTTGTATGACGGATTATGCAAATACATGTTACTGCTTTAATTGTAGTTATGGCTGATCCACATCCTTGTGCTGGTCCCTTTGTCTTATGCTTCCCCCAAGTACCTTTCCTGAGATTTACATCCACAAGCCTCAAGGGCAATGTCAGTCTCCATACCCCTGTTGCGTATCCTCAACACACCGTGTTTCTCTCTATCTGCTCTTGTTCAAGCTGGAAACCCCGGTTTTCGGGTTGAACTTGAACTTATCCACACAGATTCGCCAAGTTCGCCTTTCTACAATCTTCTGTGGATGCTGGCGATGGTGACTATCCCATGAGACTTACGATCGGCCCGCTGCCGGTTGACATGGTAGCGGTGACACGGGCAGCGATCTAACGTGGACACAGTGTGAACCCTGTGATAGGTGTACACCGGCAAGACGAGCCCTTGTTCATCCCCAAGAACTCCTAGACTTACACCAACCTCACCTGCCAACCTAGCCAGTGCGCTTCCCTAAAAGAGCAATCCTTTTGCTTGTCCAATACCTGCCAATGTACATATTCTTACAGAAACTATCCATCATGGAAGGAGTTCTTAAAACAGACGCTACCCACTTAGGCTCCAGCACTGGCCGACCCTGTAGCCTTTCGAACACCGCATTCAGCTGTGGTACGCACAGCAACGGAAACTTCGAGGGGACTGGGATCGTAGGCCTCGGCCGCGACCAACTCTCTCTCATTTCCAGGATGGATCACCTAATCAATGGCAAGTTCGCGTACTGCCTCGCACCATACTCTTCCAACCACTCGAGCAAAATGAACTTTGGTGGTAACCCTATGAGCCATTCAGCCTCTGAAGTACTTTCCACACCACTAATGCGAGGAGACATCAACACATTCTACTACCTTGCACTAGAAGCTATTATAGTTGCACGAACCACCGTTACGTTCCTGCCAAACGACCTCCACGGCCGCCTACACGCGGAGGTCAAAGCCGCCATTCCCTCGCCAGCAATCGAGGAAGGCTTCGCGCTCTGCTACGAGTTGAACGGGGACTTAGAGCCTCCCAACACGACCATGCATTTTGTGGGAGCTGACATTGATCAGCAATAGTACTATACCCGCTATATAGCTTTGTGACTCGAATCCATCAATAATAGTTTTCTTTTCTCACCGTGGACGTAGGCATTATGCCGAACTACGTTATCTCTTGTGTCGTGTTCTTTGCGCGTTTTGTTCTCTTAGTTGCTGAATTCTTAACACTAATTAATATATGGCTTTAAGCCACCTTGCTAAAAAAAAAAGCAGAGATAGCAACTCCGTGATGACCGCGATGAAACAACAAGAACGACATTAAACAAAGACACAACAAGAACAGAAAAATAAAACAACACTAGGCAAGAAAGAGCAACCGGAAAAACAGTAAAAAGGGAAGTGGATCGGCGGGGTGGTCTATAGTGACGGCACAGACGCGGTGGCTGGTAGGCCAGCTCCCGGAGGCAAGGAGAGAGAGAGAGAGAGAGGCGGTCTGTAGCGTATGGAGGAGGTCGAGTGGAGTTGAAGACGACCCTGCCCTTTAACCTTTGTTCACCCGATAATCCTTGACAGGACGGCGATGACCGGACCTGAGCCAGGTGAAGCTGACCTGGGCTCGGAACCGGAGGAGGACTGGGAAAGCAGCTGGAGCTTTAAACACCGGGAACGCCGCTGGAAGTCGAAGACGCCGGAATCTGAAATCTAGAAACAGAGAAAGAAAAGGAGAAAAAAAAAGCAAAAGAAAAGGGTAGCAAGGAGGAGGCAGAAAAGGATGACAGGGAAGGATTAGGGTAGGTAGAGAAGAGAGTGCTCCACAGAGGAGAGTTTTTTTTGAGATTTTTTTTTTGGAGGGAGGAAATCGCCTTCGCGACTCCATCGCTGGAGAGGAAAGGGAAGTGTGTTTAGATAGGCAGGCACGTACGCACCTTCCTTCAACTTAGACTTCTTGCTTTTCAGGACAGGTGGTTGACCAGCCGAAATTTGTGACATTATCCTCTTCTATTTCAAAACAAACCCCAAAGACGAGTCAACAAAAACACTGTCCAAAATGTACTTGATATCCACGGGGCCCACATGAGGTTAATCCAGAGCATTTCCATAAATGATATATTCTCTCTTTTCTTTGGTCAAAGAAACGCATCATCATCAACCGAAACCTGTACACACCTATTGTTGACCACTACATGTGGATTGAGGTAATTTTATGTTCATAGTGATGAATATTTGAATAATTAATTTTTTCAATAAAATTTAGGAGAAAAAAATAAAGTTATATAGACCATGTAAAAATATAACTTTTTAATATATCAAGTCTTATTAAATACCAATAAAGTCTTCTTTAGAATTTGGTCAAACAAATGCTTCTTCAAGTCCAATATCTCCGGGTATAAATATCTCATCAATTCTCCTCCGTACTAATAAAAAAACACCTTATCAGTTTCAATGGGAGAACCGATAAGCGATCAAACCTTTCTTTCTTCTTGTTTTGTCTACGACCATTTTAATACCCGCTGCCCTATAATTTCGAGGAGTTAATCTAAATTCTTTACTACTTGTTCGGTTGATTTTCTCCTCTTCTTTTAGTCTCCCTCTCTTAAACCCTTGGGCGATGGGTGTCTTTGGCCGGATAAAAAGGCTATCTTCTTTAGTGAAGAAGTTAATCATGAACAACAACGCCAAAGGCCCGTACCGGCCACTCGGGAACGCGGCGGTCGTCCGGTCGTCCAAGCGTAGAGCTCCGCGAAGGGGGCACGTGCTCGTGCACGTTGGAGAAGAAGACGGGAATGCGTACGAGGTTCCTTTGAAGTACCTGAGTTTTCCGGACATGGTAACCCTAATGAAGCGTCAAGGGGAGGAGCACCTGGAGGAGAGGATTGATGGGCCATTGAGGGTTTATTGTTGCACGCAGGTCTTCGATGAGTTGATGACCAGGCTTGATCAGGTCCGGGTTAAGGACCATTCGTAGATTTTTTGGTCGAAACTACATGGTATCCGAACGTTTATTAGACGTGTTGAGTAAACACAATCTCTAGATGTGAAGCTATCATATGATGATCATGACAATGGAAATAGCTAGATGCCAATTTTCTTTAGTTTTTGTCCCTTGTGGTATAGGGAAATTGGGGATATTAGAACAGAAGAACCAAATTTGTTGACTTGTTGCTACGTATATATGATTGAGAATTGCACATTATCATACATAGATCACAGCTGTTTTAGTAGAGGAATTTCAGACTGTTTGATGAGGTTTGCTTATAGATAGCTCATCTCGTAATTTTATAGTAATTTTTCTGTAACAAGTGACAATACATGTACAATTAATACATCAATAAAAATGAAGAGAGAGAAAATAATTAGGTAAGATTTATTATAAAATTGTAACTTCATAGAATTGTAATCATTAAATATATCAAATCATATTTGTCAAATAAATTAGGACAAATTATGCTCACATCCCTGTAGTTTGATTTCCCTCTCTCTCGGGTCCTTGCATTTCTAAAATTCATACTGACGTCTCCCGTGTTTGATTTTAGAAACTCTTGAGTCCCTCGCTGACGTGTTCCACTTGTTTTTTTCATTCTTGTAATTGAAATTACTTAAATACCCTAAAAAAATAAAAAAACTCAATGTTCATCTTCTTCCCTCGATTATCCATCTTCTTCTTCCCTAACAAAAATAAAAATCAAACCAAATCGAAACCAATGAAATCAATTAATCGAAAGCAAATTTGAGCAAGGTCGGGTTTGCCCGTCGGGTCTCGCCATCGATTTTAGTACCTCACAGTCAATTTCTGAACGACCAATCGACCTGGAAGGTTCACCCTTAACGACGACACCGACGACGAGCCGGCAAAGAGGACGTCGACAGTGACCTAATTGAACCTCGACGCCTATTTCTCCCAACCTTGCTCAGATCTGCTCGTCCACATGGCTCTACTCAACGCCGACGGTGAGCCAATCGAACCCCGATGCCGACTGTGCCTGTTTCCTCGCTCTCTCCCTCCGCCGTCGTCAAATCTAATTGGCTTCAACGACCGATCGCCTCCTCCTTTTCTCTCTCTTCCAGAAATCCTTGAACCCCCGACCGGATGCCTTCTCCTTTTCGGTTCGATGTTAGAGCAGGGGCGCTGGCCAGGATGTCGACGGGAGCACCATCGAACTCATCCTCGCCTCTGGTCAAACGACAAGTCTACAACTCTTGCTCTAAGCTGCCTTCGAATTCGTTAAGTGAAAATCGAGAGTGTAATATTCTGCTATAAAATTTTAGTTTATGCGAAAAAAATACGACAGGAAAATGTTGATATATAGAAGGGGCATGCGGTGGAGAGGAGAGTTCCAGAATTGGTGACGGCGAAGTCTCTGGAAGGATCGAAGCTTCTCCGATTCATTTGAATTTCGGTTCTTCGATTAATTATCCAAATTTTGGTGAACTCTTCGATGTCATCGGTGAAGCTGACTTCGATTAATTATCTTCGATTGTGTTCTTGGTGTTCTTGAAGTTCAAGAGGTCAAAGAAGGTAAGTTTTTTTTTATTTTTTAAAGATATTTTGGTCATTTTTATGACCAAAAATGAAAAAAGGGACTCATGATATCAGCGACACGGGAGACGTCAGCAAGGATTTTACAAACACAGGGACCCGAGAGGGAGAAAAACCAAACTACAGGACCCTGAGCATAATTTTCTTAATAAATTATTATAAAGTTCAGACATGTAAAATCAATATAAATTTCTAATCATCAGACATCATTATGATTTATTTATAAGCATCATGTAAAAATTTACTTCTAAAAATCTTGTTAATCTATATATAGAGAAATTATAACGCCATGTGATCTGACTGACTGTCTCCACACACCAACACGAGTTTTTTTTAACGTGTTTAAGCCTTTCTGAACAGATCATTAATGGGGTATCACATTCACCCCTCCTTAAATATGTGATGTCCTCGTTGCGACATACTGAACAATCCTAGAATCCCTCGATCATTAACTTGTCCATATCTCCCTTCACCTAGAATGCTTACCAAGAGTCACGCATTGTCCGTGCACTCTCACACTGCTGATCACTCCCCACCCTCTAGGCCATGGGCGTCACATGCCCTATAGCTTCAGCTTGGTTAGTCCCTGAACTATACCGTACTAACTGAGGTTTTGCTCTCATACCACTAGAACGCCTGGTGATCCAACTTACTATCTCAGAGACCAATATAGGTCTTTTCGAGTGGGCTAAACACATTCTACATTGGAATTCTTTCAAAATACGTGCTAAAAAAGTAGGTATAATTTGTTGTTATAGATAGTACAGATCAAATCACTTAAGCCTTTCTGAACCGAACATTCATAGAGTATCATAGAAATGTTGAACCTTGGCAATGGAGTATTTTTGGGAACACTTCTTCCTACATTTCACATCCACACGACTGATTAAAGCAATTGCTCTAACAATTTTTTATATTTTCGCATCCATCTTTTCAATACTTCTGGGTAACCCTGTTATAGTATATTTACATTTATAAAGGAAAGCCACTCTAGCTTAGTACCACATTGGAAAGAGTAACACTTGTATTTTATCTTTTAGTCATTTAGCTTGCATCCCACATTGGTTAGAGTAGAAGTGTGTACAAGTTTAGAAGGATATAAATAAGTGAGCCATGTGTGGGTACTAGTCAAGCTCAAAATGGCTTCCATCCATTATGGAGGACAAACCTTTATAGCTTCACTAGTTCAAAGCTTTTATATACATACATACATATATAGATATATATATACATATATATGTATATACATATATAGATATATATATATACATATATACATATATATGTACGACCGTTTTATATCCGGATGCAAGAAGATAAGTCTGCTCACGACCACCTTAATGAATTTAAGGATATAATGGCTGATCTTAGAACTCTGGATGTGAAATATGATGATGAAGATCTTGCTTTATTGTTATTGTGCTCATTGCCTGCTTCTTATCAGCAATTCAGAGATACTCTGTTGTTCAGCCATGATACTCTGAGTTGGGATGATGTTCATGATTCGCTCTTGGAGAAAGAGAGAATTGATAAGCACACTGTGAGTTCCTCTGAAAATAGCCAAGGGACTGGCTTGGTCGTGAGAGGGAGGTCTGAGGAGAGGAATGCTAAGTCTGGTTCGAGGAAGAAGAGCAGAAGCAAATCAAGGTCAAGGCACAAGGATAAGACTTGTTTTAAGTGTCATAAGGTTGGGCATATTAAATAGTTCTGTCCGGAGTTGAAGAACAAGAAGAAGGGCGATAAGTCCAGTGCTCCGAAAGGAGAAAGTTCTGATAGCGGTAGTGCTAGTGTTGCCACCACCACTCAGAAAGAAGAATCTGATAGAGACCTTTTATCTGTGATTGATGGGAAGTCTAAAGTTGATGCTGGTTGGGTCATTGATTCTGCTTGTACGTTTCATATGTGTCCCATCCGGGACTGGTTTTCAACATATGAACGTGCGGGAGGGTAATATTCTCATGGGAAATAATTTTGTCTGCAAGGTTGTTGGTATTGGCACAGTGAAGATCAAGATGCATGATGGTGTCATTCGAACCTTGACGAATGTGAGGCATATCCCTGATTTGAAGCGAAACTTGATTTCGCTGAGTACTCTTGATACATTTGGGTACAAGTATACCGGAGAAGGTAGAGTTCTTCGTGTGAGTAAGAACTCATTAGTGCATATGAAGGCCAAGAAAGAGGTTAAAAATCTGTACGTTTTGCAGGGTTCTACAGTTACAGGGACTGCTGCTGCTGCGTCTGGCTCGTTGACAGATTCTGAGAATACCTCATTGTGGCATATGCGAGTTGGTCACATAAGTGAGAAAGGCATGACCGAGCTGAATAAGAGAGGATTATTATGTGGACAGGGTATTGGGAAGCTGAAATTTTATGAGCACTGTGTGTTTGGCAAGCAGAAGAAAGTCAGTTTTCAGAAAGGTGTGCACACTACAAAGGAAAAACTTGATTATGTTCATTCTGATCTTTGGGGACCGTCTCAGGTTGCAACAAAGAATGATTCCAAGTATATGCTGACTATTATTGATGATTATTCGAGGAAAGTGTGGGCATTCTTCTTGAAGAGCAAGGATCATGTCTTTGTCACTTTCAAGCAGTGGAAGACTATGATTGAGAAGCAGACTGGGAGAGATGTCAAGCATCTTCGCATAGATAATGGATTGGAGTTTTGCTCTAGTTGGTTTAATGAGTTCTGCAAGAATGAGGGTATTGTCAGGCATAAGACAATCCCTGGTACACCTCAACAGAATGGAGTCGCTGAAAGAATGAACAGAACTTTGTTGGAGAAAGTTCGTTGTATGCTGTCAAATGCTGGTTTGCCTAAGTCATTTTGGGCTGAAGCTGCTTCCACTGCCTGTCACCTTGTCAATCGTTCACCTCATGCATCACTTGATGGCAAGGTACCTGAAGAATTGTGGTCTGGAAATCCTCCTAATTATGTTGTTTTGAAGATATTTGGGTGTCTTGCCTATGCTCATGTGAATAATGGCAAGTTAGAGCCAAGATCTGTGAAGTGTATCTTCCATGGCTATGCTTCTGGAGTGAAGGGATACAAGTTGTGATGTCCCGAGCTGTCTAAGGTCTTGTTGAGTAGGAATGTTATTTTCAAAGAGACAGACATGCTGAATAAGAGGGAGGATGTTTCTTCACCTGGTGTCCCGAGTGCTCCAAGTGTGGACTTGCAAAAGTCAAAAGTGCAGGTGGAGTTTGATGCTGATCAAGAAGCAAGTTCCTTCCGTGATGTTGATTGCCATGGTCCTACTCATGGTGGGTTGTCTGATAAGATACATTTCTAAATTTTGGCAACCCTTTGGCACAACAGATCTTTTCTAAGAAGAGTTGTGACCATTTGGTTCAAATTCTAAAGTGTCTATAAATACTCCAAGGATGATGGATGCAATATAATGAGTGAAACATACATCTTTAACACCTTGCTGAAATTCTTCTTTCTTCCTTTGTTCTTTTCCAAACTTGAGTCCATAACTTACGAATTCTTGCTTCCCAAAACCCGTTAGAGTGCAAGTTACGAGTTTTCTGAGTTCATAGGCTTTGTATCCTGGAAGGTTGAATCCTTTAGAACCATTTATACCTAAGTGGGAGGACTCAATACCTTTAAAGATAGAATCATTTTTCGTGTGCCTAGCCTATCTTTAAACTCCATTACCCACATATATTCAACAATTTTAAAGGTATTGAAACTTTTACTACAATGGAGTCCGTGTTGGTGAAGGCATAATTGAATGAAGGAGACAAACTTTAGAGGCTCAATGGGTTGAACTACAAGCATTGGAGTTTGAAGATGGAATACTTCTTGACTATTGCAAAAGTATACTATGTTCTCTCCGAGACCTGTCTGCAACAACCCATTGATGAAGGAGCAACGGAGGAACAAAAATTCGAGGCTTCAGAGAAGGCGAGGAAATGGAAGAACGATGAATTCACTTGCCACAACACAATTCTGCAATCATTGAACAACACCTTGTTCAACGTGTTCCACCTCCACAAGACTACCACAGAACTTTGGAATGCTATCAAGAGGAGGTACGTCAACGAAGATGCTGGAAATAAGTCATTTCTGGTTAACAAGTATGTTGAGTACAAGATGGTAGATTCTCGACCGGTCATCGACCAGGTCAATGAGTTAAATGATATTGCAACATAATGTGCTGATGCTCGTGAACCCATTTCTGAGACTTTTCAAGTTTCAACTATCATTGGTAAACTTTCATCTTTGTGAAAAGATTACCAAAGAAAATTAAAACACAAGAAGAAATCTATCTCTTTGGATGAACTTCTGCAGGGTATTCAAATTGAGAGTGAAAGTCTCAAAAGAGATGATCTAGTTTCCTTGAAGAATGATGGTGTGAATCATGTTGATGAAAAGAACCCTCACGGAACTTCCAAGGGCAACCAAGGAAAATCCAAGAAGAGAAAGAATTTCAAGGGAGATGGGAATAAGAACAACGATAAGAAAAAGAAGAAGGTTGGTTGCTTTGTGTATGACAAACTTGGTTACTATGCTAGAGAATGCCGTCACTAGAAAGGCGATAAGAAAAAAAAGCAAACCAATGTTGTTGATGAGAAAGATTTTGTTGTTATGTCCAAAATTTGTCTTGTCAATGACGGGACTACTGATTGGTGGATGAACTCGGGTGCTACCTGTCATGTCACACCGAACAAGAGTTTGTTCAAGACATACGAAGTGATGAAAGAAGCCAAATCCATCTGTATGGAAAATGCTTCTTCAAGAAAAGTTCTTGGCATAGGAACCGTTATTTTTCCCCACATCGAGAAATAATATTACTTTGAAAAATGTTTATCGTATTCCCGCTATGTGGAAGAATCTTGTATCAGTTCATAAATTGGACGAGAATAGTTTCAAAGTAGCCTTTGTGCTCAAAAAGTGACTATCACTAAGAATGGGAAATTTGTAGGAAAAGGCTACATGAAAGACAATATGTGCTTGTTGAATGTTGACTACAATAAAGCCACATCTTCCGCTTACTTCTCTGATTCTTTATTTAATATTGATGAGCATGTAATTAATTCTTTATTTAATATTGATGAGCATGTAATTGGCATTATAGACTAGGACACATTGGTATCAATGCTATGAGTCATATGATTAAAAATGAATTGATTCCTAAGTCTTCCAAAACTTTTACTACAAATACATGTGAATGTTGTGCACAATCTAAGTTGACTAAAACTTCTTTTAAAAGTGTTGTTAGGTCAACTAGGCTACTTGAATTAATTCATACGGATGTTTGTGATAATAAAGAGCATATTACAAGGGGTAGTAAAAGATATTTTATTACATTCATTGATGATTATTCGAAATTTACTTATGTGTATTTGCTTAGAACCAAAGATGAGGCCTTTAATAAATTTAAAATCTTCAAGGAGGAAGTAGAGAATAAAACTAACTTAAAGATCAAGTGCTTGAGATCGGATAGGGGTGGTGAATATTTTTCTAACAAATTGTTCTCATTTTGCTCACAAAATAGAATTGTTAGAAAATTTTCAGCCCCTAATTTTTCACCACAAAATGGAGTAGCCGAAAGAAAAAATCAATCTTTAATAGAAATAGTTAGTGCGATGGTTATACATTCAAAGCTACCAATGAGTTATTGGGGAGATGCACTATTGAGTTTTTGTTACATTAGTAACAGGATAGTAACCAAGAAAAATATGAAAATTCCATATGAATTATTTATTGGGCATAAGCCTAGTATTAAACATTTACGAGTATGGGGTTGCGTTGCATATGTTTTTTACGCTACTTTAAAAAGGCCCAAACTTGGTAGTAAAGCTGTTAAATCTATTTTTATTGGATATTCTGCAATGAGTAAAGCATATAGATTTCTTAGAATTTGTGACAATAGTGTATTTGAAGCTACACATGTCATATTTTTTTAACATTTGAATATTAGAGATGATGATAAGGTAGAGATAGATAATGAATTATTTAGTGAACTTGATATTGATGAGCATAATACTAAAGATGATATTGTGAATGACGAGAATTTAGATGACAAGGAGAATGATGAAATAATTGAACTACAGAGAAGTAAGAGACATAGAATTGAAAAGAATTTTGGTCTTGATATATTGACATACATGTTGGAAGAGGATCCGAAAACTTTTCAACAAGCTATGACACAATCCGATTCTGATATGTGGAAAAGAGCCATAGATGATAAAATCAAGTCCATACTTGAAAATCAAACTTGGACTCTAGTTGATTTACCCCCTATGACTAAACCTCTCGGTTACAAGTGGGTCTTGAAAAAGAAACTCAAAACCGATGGTACTACTGATAAGTACAAGGCGAAGTTGGTAGCCGAAGGTTATAATAAAAAAGAAGAGATTGATTATCTTGAGACGTTTTTCTCGGTTTCTAAATTTATATCTATAGGAACCATGTTTGCGATTGCATCTATTTATGGATTGGAGGTTCATCAAATGGATGTTAAAAATGCATTCTTAAATAGAGACTCGGAAGAGAAAATTTATTTGCATCAACCGGAAGGTTATGTTGTTAAGGGTGAAGAACATAAAGTATGCAAATTAAACAAGTCTCTTTACGGGCTTAAACAAGAACCAAGACAATGGTACAAAAAGTTTAAGCAAGAGATTAAGAAGTTTGGATTTAAGAGTAGCAAGGTGAAAATCTGTGTTTTTACCAAAGTTACTCTTGAGTATAAGGTAGTAGTGACCCTATACGTTGATGACTTCCTTATCTTTGGTTCGAATATGAGATGTGTAAATAAAACTAAAGATTTCTTAATGCAAGTGTTTGACATCAAGGACTTAGGTCCGGTGGATGTCATCTTGGGAGTCAAAGTACTTAAAAAGGGTAGAACTTATATTCTAACACAATCTCACTACATTGAGAACGTGTTGAAGAAGTTTGATTACTTTGACGAACCGGACAGTACAAGTCCTATAAATCTAAACGTGAAATTAGTTCCTAACAAAGGGCAAGCTATAAATCAAGACTAATATGCCAAAATAATCGACAGTATTATGTATGTGGTGAATTACACAAGACCCAATCTTGCGTGTCCTATTGGCATATTGAGTAGATTTACAAGCAACCCGAGTGAAGAACATTGGAACTAATATACTTGAAGACAATAAGAAATTATGTTTTGTATTATAAATACAACTCATCCACACTTGAATTCTTTAGTGATGCAAATTGGGCACCCAATGTAAATGATTCGAAATCTACTAGTGGGTGGTTATTCACCATTGGAGGTGCCATAGTTTCTTGGTCATCGAAAAAGCAAAGTTGTGTTACTTTATCTTCTATGGAATCTGAGTATATAGCCATGTCTATGGCGGGCCCTTTTGTGGCTTAAAAAATTCCTAAGAACAATTCCTTTTATATAACCAAAGAAGGGTCATATAACTTTGTATTGTGATAATCAAGCTGCCATTCACAATGCAAAGAACGAGAGAATATCAAACCATAGCAAACACATTACTGTGCGATATAATCATATTAGAAATATGGTTAAAAAGGAAAAGATAACCCTTGAGTATCTCCCAACTAATCAAATGCTAGCAGACCCATTGATAAAGTTGTTATCGGGAGATAAGATAAAAAGGTCATGCGAGGTATGAGGTTATTACCGATAGAAATGATGTCTTAATTAAGACCAACTCTATCTTAAGGTATAAGTTACTACTTGGCACCTAAGTATGAGAGTTAAAAAGGTAATTCAATATTAGACATTGGAGAAATAGAAACTTGGATACATTTCAAAGTGCATAACTTGGAAATAGTGGGGGTGATACTATTTCGGAAGCCCTATATCTGACCTATGCACTTATAATTACCACAACAAGTAGAGGTTGGATGCTAAGTCCTTAATAGACTTATAGCATCTTGTAGAATGCATTGTAGACATTCTTAATAAGTCTACCTATACAAGTAGAGAAGTGAGAGGCCGCTTCTTAGAGATTATCTAGGTAAAATCCTAGAGTACTTATGAACACCAAGATTCAGCATAAGGTCCAATTCAAAGTTGCTGTCAAAGATTAAAGAAGCAAAAAATCATACGCAACGAGAATATAATTCTTTAGTATTTTATATTCAACCATAAGTTAAAGGCTTAGTCCACTTCTTGGCTATTCGTTGAGTAATGCAAGTTGTATCATTTTCATTATGCATGTAAAATAAGTGGGAGATTGTTGTAGTATATTTATATTTATAAAGGAAAGTCACTCTAGCTTAGTACCACATTGGAAAGAGTAACACTTGTATTTTATCTTTTAGTCATTTACCTTGCATCCCACATTGGTTAGAGTAGAAGTGTGTACAAGTTTGGAAGGCTATAAATAAGTGAGCCATGTGTGTGTACTAGTCAAGCTCAAAATAGTTTCCATCCATTATGAAGAAAAAATCACATATATATATATAAAAGAAAGAAAGAAATAAATAAATAAAAGGATAAGAAAAGGGTACTAGTGACAGCCAGAAGAGTGGCAATCGCCAGTATCTTCGTATCCAAGAACTAGCGTTCGCAAGACAAATTACGATCGCAAGTGAGGGGATACAAAAACTTTTCTGAGAAGCAATTGGCGGGCGCCAGACCACTGGCGATCGAAAGTCTCGCGAACAGCCACTTCAAAACCAGTTCAAATTTTTTAGTTACAAGTGACTCTTGAGAAATTGAGAGACATTTTCGAAATTTGGCAACCCTTTGGCACAACAGATCTTTTCTAAGAAGAGTTATGATCATTTGGTTCAAATTCTAAAGTGTATAAATACTCCAAGGATGATGGATGCAATATAATGAGTGAAACATACATCTTGAACACCTTGCTGAAATTCTTCTTTCTTCTTTTGTTCTTTTCCAAGCTTGAGTCCATAACTTGCAAATTCTTGCTTCCCGAAACCTGTTAGAGTGTAACTTAAGAGTTTTCCGAGTTCATAGACTTTGTATCCTGGAAGGTTAAATCTTTGAGAATCATTTATACCTAAGTAGGAGGACTCAATACCTTTAAAAATAGTACCTTTTTTCGGTGTGCCTAACCTATCTTTAAACTCCATTACCCACATATATTCAACAATCCCACTATAAAGTTAGCCTCCATTTTACGAATCGCTGACCCATGTTTTATTCGTAGAAGTCAAAATTAGTTCAAGGAACCTCGTACCAAAGCGCACTTGTTTTAGTTATATAAAGAAAGGATGAGTGAGAATCGACCATCACAACAAAAATCTACAAGGGACTAAGTATATTACCGAGGGGTCCAACCGGCCATTAGAATCAAACGTGGGCAAGTCAAAGTCCAATTCGCATCGTTCTAATATTATATTATCAACGTTTCCTTCGGTCAGTGAAAGTGACTCATATATACACTTAAAATTGGGCTACGCGTATCCCCTTATATATATACACACGTTTCATCAACTTCCCTACTCATAAGATTAACCATCGTTCTCGAGTTCAGATCAGAAAGAAGAAGTGAACTCCGAACTTCTGTGAATTTGTTTACGTTGTTAGAATAAGTGTCGTTTTGGCTCAAACGACATATTATTTTCAGAAAACTTTGTAGATGTACTCCCTAACTAATTATCACTTGATCATCATCAAACACCAAGAGGAAACAAACCCTACATCCTCCAAAGGCGCCCGGTCTCTGCGGTACGGGGCTGTCGACAGGTCGTCCAAGCGTAAATCTCCGCGGGAGGGGCACGTGTACATGTACGTTGGTGAAGAGGGGAAGAGGTACGAGGTTGCCTTGGAGTGTATGAGGTTTCCGGAATTGGTAAGCCTATTGAAGCCGCCGGGGGATGAGCATCTCGAAGAGAAGATCGACGGACCGTTGAGGGTTTATTGCTCCGTCCAGTTCTTCGACGAGTTCATGTTGAAGATTGACTTCAAAAGGAAGAATAAGCACCCAGTTTTACATATATACACACGTTTTCTTTGAATGTGGTAGATATAAATATACGTTAATAATTGTTAATTCTTTCGTTCTTTTTAACTCTTTCGGTGCTATTCGGAGCACAAAATTACTATTTGACGGGATTCGATAGTGTTTGACTTGAATACGGTAAAAACATCACTATCAATCCATCCAACCGTGTGGGGCTGACCGCTGACATTCAGCAGTTGAAGGGAAAAACTCCAATTGGACCACGCTAGACGTGAAGGATATAATAATTCGCGTTTATTCTATGGCCACCAGTTGTGGTCGACGACATCTATAAAATCACTAATGGTCAAATAGCTAACTATAGACTGCAAGCCAAATCGGCCCAACAAATAATAATAATAATAAATCAACGAATGCATTCATATTGTTATTTCGAAGCAGGGTGTTCTTCAGATTAATTAAGCAAGCAAATTACAGTATTTGGATTAATGTGTTTTCATTAACAATGGCATTATTTGATGGATGACCTTTTGGCAATCTTGAAATACCACGAACATGTTATAATCGATTAATGTCAATGCCAGATGATGATACATGAAGTGCGATTCTATTATATACTGATTTTTTTTTAGATTTTATAAATTTTAAAGTCATACATTTATACGTAGCGGAATAATTAAATTCTTTAGTTACATTAACCAAATTTGATTAGTAAAAAAGTAATTTTAAATTTAAATTGGTATTCATAATCGATGTATTATAAATTTTGCCTATTAAATATTTGAATCAACTACTAAAGAATTATTTTAGTTAAATTAGAGGTCTTTAAAATTGAATTATGAGAATGCATCTGTGCTCAAATTTTGACAACAAGAGATTTTTCAATTTTCTTCTATTCTAACCTTATTGGTTGATACAATTAATATTTTAAATATCATGTGGTCCGGGAAAAAAGTGTTATAATTTTTGTAGATAATCGTAAAACTAATTTAGATAACAATAAAAATTCAGTATCTAATAATAATCAAACCAAGTTTAGAGAAGAAAATTAATCTCGGATTTCATGAGGCAGCTTCGGTTGTCAGTCTTATCCAATGATGAAATATTGTCGGATTGGAGCAAAACTTTGAGGGTTTGTTTCTAACTAATTAATAATGATTTTGGATGGTGTAAATATTATTTTGAGGTCTCAAAGATTGCATGCCAACATGATTTGGGAGAGAAAAAGTAATCTTAATCCGAGAGAGGAGCTCCTATTGTCGGTGAGATCCAATAGTGAAATCTTGTTTGATTAATGCAAAGATTTGAGGGCTTATTCCTAACACCACGAGCAAGTTTTTGAATGGTAAAGATGTTATTTAGTGGTGTCTAAGACTATCCACACAAGTTAACTTTAAGAATTTTAAATAAAAATAAAATAGGAATGTTAGTCAGAATCTTTCTTGGGACTTTCTGTGCTGTGTATTGTGATTAGCTTATTTTCGGGCTATGAGTTCTTCCATGATTTATTGTCAAGTTTATGAATATGTATTGCTCTATGGGGGTTTCGTGTGATTAGTTATGACCTAAGTGCGTTTCTGCTTGTTTTCATTTGTCTATGTGTGTTCTCGTTCATTTTGTATGTTCTGTTCTTTTGGTTATGTTTGTTTTTTATATTCCATCCTTTTTAATTTTGGATTATCAATCTGGATATGATATGTTTGTTATGAATCTATTTGGCCTAATATGTGTGTGCGATTTTTCCTACGTTTTTGTGCCTCATACTACACATATATGTTTTGCAAGAGTGTATGAATGATTTGTGTCCCACACAGTTGGTACCTCCTTACGTTTTTAGGACCTGTAATGTGCCCTAGAGTATTTATCCTTTGCAAAAATGGAGGGGGTATTTCATATATGCCCCGTGGGATACTGCGCATATATTAGGTGGAACTCTAGAGTCTCCATTATATATTATTTGTGTTCTGTTTGAATGGAACTGTCGTGTGTGATTTCTGTTAAATGTTGACGTGCACGAGTAGTGAAAAAAATAGTGACGACTTACTTACTCAATGCACTATTTATTTTAGATTCTCCAGGGGTGACTCGAGATTGGGTATAGGACGTAGAGGCACAGGTATGCATTAATTCATCATCATATTATATTTTTTTACAACTAAAGAACGATTATGAAGACTTGGCTTTTTCTTATTTTATCGATGATGAACGTTTAAATATTTATTTTACCAATTAAGTCTAGTGAATCAAATTACTTCGTGATACTTGCAGCATCATCCAAGATTTTGGGGCATGGCATTTGTGGAAGGCTCTGAGAAAATGAAGGGAGTAGCATGAACAGTAGGCATGCGCGTGAAAAAAATATTTAGTTGGTTTAAGTCATCTTTAGTACATTGTGATTTCCAATTCTCTCCGTAGGTGATAGATGTTCTACTTGGTTTGCAAGTGACACCAAGTGACTCTCGCTAAGTCATCTTTAGTACATTGTGATTTCCAATTCTCTCCGTAGGTGATAGATGTTCTACTTGGTTTGCAAGTGACACCAAGTGACTCTCGTTAAGTCATCTTTAGTACATTGTGATTTTCAATTCTCTCCCTAGATGATAGATGTTCTACTTGGTTTACAAGTGACACCAAGTGACTCTCGCGTGTGAAACAATTATTTAGTTGGCTTAAGTCATCTTTAGTACATTGTGATTTCTAATTCTCTCCCTAGGTGATAGATGTTCTACTTGGTTTGCAAGTGACACCAAGTGACTCTCGCTAACCCAAATTACTTGAGTTATTTCGAGTGTTCTGCTATGCCATTAATTTATTCGCATGTCATGTCTATCACTAATTTTATCAGCAAATAAATTTAGTGATGTGACATAACATGCCATATAGATAAAATTAATGATGTGATATAATACATGAGATAGTTCAATAACTAAAATTAATGCTACTTGGTTGTTAATTAGGTGAAATCTTTATAAATTTTTGAGCGGGTTCTTTCCGCGGTGCACTCTTTTCCTAATTCCGATTTTTTCTCGGTGGGAGCAGATTTTTTGGAAGAGGTTTTTAACGAGGCCGGTAGCTATAGCCTCGTACTTTTGTGCGAGAGGGTAGCATCCTCTTACTGTCATGCGGTAGATATCAGGTTAGGTAGGTAGTGTAGGATCCTATAGGTCCAGAAAAAAGATGGTGGGATTAGGTGAGTAGTGCTCCTCTCGTGTTGTGTTGTGCGTTTGAAACTTGGACTACTTTGACAAGTGTTTTCTGTTGGATGTAATCGCGATAATTTATCTTATCAATGAAATGGAATCATTTACCCCTCAAAAATTTAGAACCATAAAAAGTGATACGTTAAAAACTGGTTTTTAACCTATTTAGTTTGAGCGAGGCATCCGATAACTGACTACGTAGTCAAGTTAGCACGCGCGCGTTTGAAAGTTTCAAACCAGTAGGAAACCGGTCCATCTACCAACTTCTAAAAAAAATCAACTTGAAATTAATTAATCGCATGCTAAACTTGTCTTATGTTAATTACTTTTTTTTGTGATCCAATTCCCACACTAAGAAAAAGTTATTAGCGGACAACAGCGCACCAAATTGGAGAAATTTCTTCAAAGTCTCCTTATCAGGTGCCTGCTCAGAATCCAACTTAAACCGCATACTTAACTTTATGTTTGTACTTTGTTTACGGGTTGATTATACTTTAATTAGAAACTCGGTGTAATGGGTATTGCTCTAAAAAATCCAAGTTATGGATAACTGGAGAAGAGCTCCACAAATTTTATTCTTAACATTATTAATGATAAGGATTATGACAAAATAGTCATAATTTCTCGTATTCGAAAAACTTATTAATTAAGATATACTAATATTATTTAGTTGCTGATATTTTCTGAAATTAAAATGCAAAATTCAAAAAAAAATTTGGCGAGACACCTTTTTAAGTGAAAAATATATGTAAGCCGGCTAAAAATTACAAAATTGCCATCTCCTCGCTTAATTGTAGTTCGCCACCGATGAGGCCAGGGACTGATCAGTTAATTTTGGAAGCATTAGGACTAAACATACTAAATTATTTCAATTAATCAATTTTTTCAAATATTAAGGACGTTTAATTTTTGCAAAAATTAAGTAATAGATATTAAAGATATGTTCGACCAAGAAAAAATTTATCCAAGCACGTATACAAACTCTTGTTTCCTACCCTTTACATAAACAAAATTTTCGGACTAACTATTAATTTTTTGTAGACAAGTGTACTTTTTAATCCAACGAACTTTAACTATTAATGACTTGGTTCTTATGATAAATATCGTTAAAGAAACAAACGACCACAATGACTAATTGGAGAATGGCTCGATATTTTTCTGAGAGCTCTGATTACTTTAATATCAATAATAAAAAGCAACTAAATGTAATGAACCATTTCTCTTTAAATCAAAATGCCACCTCTCTATTGTTTCCCACTTAACGAACGACAGCTATTCTTATATTAGGAATAAAGAAACACGAGGGGTTTATGTACTATTTCAGTTGCTACAAGATTTGAATTTTAAGAAAAAAATATTGGGTTCAAATTTTATGAATAATAAATATTATTAGAAAAATGCGCCATCAATAGGATCGGAATTTTGAGAGGTTCACCGAAAATGGTTGCATTGACTTCTCACACATAAACATTATTTCTGAGGAGCTTCTTGGTTGCTTCTGTTATTTGTCGGAATTAAGATTGTCTATTTTTTAGGTGTTCTTAATTATATATTTATCTTAGTAGAACATTTTGTATGCAGGCCTTTTTCCTTCCACGCAACTTCAGCTGACGTGTATCTTTTTATACTCGTTATCAATTTCAATAATTTATTCCATATTTTAATAGAAACAATTCCTAGTCAAGTCAAGATTTCTCCTGGCTGCTACACTGTGCTAGGTCCCAACATGTAAATATATCCCCTCAATTCACCTTCCAACCATACATACCTCCTATAACTTGAAAAATAAGTAGCATGAAAATTAACTCTGTTGAAAAATTATTCTAGTTTGAAATAGAGATTCGAGTTTGAGCTCCAGATACACAACCGTGTTAAAACACGTTAGAGAAAATTTTGTTGTCCTTTGTTTGATGATTTGATTCGAAATTGTGATAGTCGATATAGTGAGTATCAGGTATTTTGACCAAAGATAACCCTTCAAAGAAGATGAAGCGACCAATAACAATCTTAGGAATCAGGTCGCTCGTAAAGAAGTTGGTCCATGGAAAAGAAGGGTATTTAGGTTCTTACCATCATCTTCCTAACGCCGCCAAGTTTGAACGGTCATCGAAGCCTACAACTACAAGAAGAGGTTATATTCCCATTTACGTGGGATAAGAGAGCAAGAGGTACGAGGTTCCAGTCAGGTACCTGAACTTGCCGGAGTTGGTACAAGTGATGAACCCTCCGGCGAGGAAGATTGATGGGCCCTTGAGGGTTTTTGCTCCACCGAGTTGTTTGATGAGTTGCTTTTGAAGCTGGCCAAGGTCAAGGAGGTTTAGTAATACATGTTAGGTGCAGATGATGTATATTATGTGATAATTTATTAAGTTTGACACAAAGTTTCGAGTTCAAATTACGAGAATACTCGCACCGGCGTAGATGAAGAAATCACTTTGTGAGAAGATTTTTGTGAAGTACTGTATTTTCTTGCAGACCAACCTCAATCCCCGCCTATGTAACTTAGTTAAAAGTCTATAGACTATAGTTGTATAGCTTTTTAGTGTCCAATCTATCTACATTATTAATCACCTAGCTGACTAGTCCAGCCCAAAATGTCACCCGGCGCAAATGGTGGGAAAACCCCTCTCTTTGCATATAGTTGCGTTTCCGTCAAACATAGTTAACTATACAACTTTATGGCACACAAAACAAATATTAAGAAGCCCCTCAAAAATTTTATTTGAGATGAGCGAAGATACAATACTCAGAATAAAATTCCAATTTACCTCCTTTGAAAATTGAGTTTTTCCATGGAAAACGCAAATAGAACTGCGAACAAAATTGGAAAAATGGGAAGGACTATAGCGACAATTGTTAAACTGTCATGATGATAACCGAAATAATCCGCCAAGAAGGAGCGAATGGTCTTTCTCTCTCCAAACGCTGTGATTTCGTCCTTAACGTCACCGTATTGAGAAGTGAAGAGAGCCCTTAGAAACCATGATGTGGGAGAAATCCAATAGAACCACTCCCACCATTTTGGAATTGCCTGCAATGAAAAAATAGCCACTTCCTTTAATTGCATAAAAAAATCTATGTCTTCTCTAATTAAAATTTTAATCAATTGTTCAAAGATTTTGTAAGAATTAAATCTAAGACATGTAAATCTCAAAGGTTAATTACTAAGTCATTATTACATTTACAAGTGATAATTTTTTGTTGTATCCGTCTTTTTGGTCTACAACACGTCCTAGACTATTTAATCTCTCCAGAAATGGATGGGATGTTTCATTTGTTCCCCGCGGGATTCCGACCATATATTAGGTGAAATTCTGGAGTCTCCATTATGTATTATTTGTGTTCTATTTGAATGGAACTGTCTTGTATGATTTCTATTAAATTTTGACATTTATTTTGTTGACATGCATGAATAGTAAAGAAAATAGATACGGGTTACTAAGTTGCGGTATTCACCAAATGCGCTTTTATTTCAGATTCTTTAAAGGTAACTCGGGATTGGGTGTAGAACGTAGATGTAGGAGCATGCATTAAATTATCATCACATTTTATTTTTTTACAACTAAAGAATGATTACGAAGGCCTGACTTTTTCTTATTTTATCAATGTTGATTGTTTAAATATTGGAAAAAGTCTACTTTAGTACCCTGTGGTATCGCCCAAAATCACTTTAGTACCCTGTGGTAAAAAACTGACCAATCGAGTCATACTTATTCCAATTAACATAAAAAAGGTCTTCGGGCAGCTGCCCGGACCCGCCCGAACCCTGCCCGGACTACGTGGCCAGCCACGTCACCAAAACTTGATGACGTGGCGCCACGTGGACGAGGACGACCCTTCCCTCTCTTCCTCTCCTCCTCCTCCTCCTCCTCTTCTCCTCGTCCTCCTCCTCCTCCTCCTCTTCTCCTCGTCCTCCTCCTCCTCCTCCTCCTCCTCCTCTGCCTCCTCGTCCTCCTCTCCTCCTCCTCCGCCTCCTCCTCCTCCGCCTCCTCGTCCTCCTCTTCTCCTCCTCGTCCTCATCCTCCTCCGCCTCCTCCTCCTCGTCCTCCTCCTCCGCCTCCTCCGCCTCCTCTTCTCCTCCGCCTCCTCCTCCTCCTCCTCCTCCACTTCGTCCTCCTCCTCCGCCGCCTCCTCCTCCTCCTCCTCCTCCTCCTCTTCTCCTCCGCCTCCTCCTCCTCCTCCTCCTCCACTTCGTCCTCCTCCTCCTCCGCCGCCTCCTCCTCCTCCTCCTCCTCCTCCCCTCCTCCTCCTCCTCCTCGTCCTCGTCCACGTGGCGCCACGTCATCAAGTTTTGGTGATGTGGCTGGCCACGTAGTCCGGGCAGGGTTCGAGCAGGTCCGGGCAGCTGCCCGATGACCTTTTTGATGTTAATTGGAATAAGTATGACTCGATTGGTCAGTTTTTTACCACAGGGTACTAAAGTGATTTTGGGCGATACTACAGGGTACTAAAGTGGACTTTTTCTTTAAATATTTATTGTCTGTTTATCTTACCACTTAAGTCTAGCGAAGCAAATTACCTCGCAATACTTGCAACATCATCCAAGTTTTTTGGGCGTGACATTTGTGGAAGGCTCCGAGATCGAGAAAATGGAGGGAGTATTATGAACATTAGGCATACGTGTGAAACAATTATTTTGTTGGTTTAAGTCTAGTTTAGTACTTGTGATTTTAAATTTTCTCACTAGGTGATTGGTGTTCTATGTGACGACAAGTGACAATCAAGTAATATTTGCTAACCCTAATTACTGAAGCTATCACGTGTGTTAGTCCTGTCGTTAATTTATTCGCATGTCAATGTCCCATCACCAATTTTATCTACAGATAAATTTAGCGACATGACATGACCAGATATATAGATAAAATTAATGACGTGGCATAAAGCAGTAGATAATTCAAATAACAGAATTTAACGAGTGTCTTGTCAATTAAATAAAATCTTTGTAACATAGGCAAAATAAATTAAGAACTATGAAAAGTGATACGTTAAGTAAAAATTTTCTAACATAGACAAAATAAATCTAGAACCATGAAAAGTGATAAGTTAAAAACTGGATTTTAACCTATTTAGTTTGAGCAAGGCATCCCATAACTGAATCCTAAGTCAAATTAGCACGCGCGTTTGAAAGTTTCAAACCAGTAGGAAACCGGTCAATCTCTACCAACTTGAAATTAATTAATCGCATGCTAAACTTGCTTAATCCATCTTATTTTAATTACTCTTTTTTGTGATCCAATTCCCACACTTAGAAAAAGTCATTAGCGGACAACAGCGCACCAAATTGGTGAAATTTCTACAAAGTCTCCTTATCAGGTATCTGGGTGGGGACCACCTCAGAATCCAACTTAAACAGCATATTTAACTTTATGTTTGTACTTTGTTTACGGGTTAATTATACTTTAATTAGAAGCTTTGTGTTATGGGTATTGCTCTAAAAATCCGAGTTATGGACAACTCGAGAAGGGCTCCACAAATTTTATTCTTAACATTGTTAATGATAAGGATTATGGCCAAATAGTCATAATTTCTCATATTTGAATTACTCTCTCATATTTCGTAAAACTAATTTCGTAAAACTAACTGATCAATTCCTGAATCCAAAATTCAATAATCTTTTTGGGGAGACACAATTTGACAAAAATATATGCAAGCCGACCGAAAATTACAAAATTGTCATGTCCTCGCTTAGTTGTACTTCGCGTTGAGTGAGGTCTCCACCTATGAGGCCAGACTGATCAGTTGATTTTGTAAGCATAATGACTAAAAAATACTAACTTCTCGATTAATCAATTTTTTAATATTAGAAACGTATTATTTTTGCCTTAAAAATTAAGTAATAGATATTAAAAATATGTTGGACCAAGACAAAATTTATCCAAACACATATATAAACTCTCGTTTCCTGCCCTTTCCGTTAGCAAACATTTTGGACTAACTACTTAAATTATTTAGGCATATTTATTTTAAAGCAACAAACTTTAACTATTAATGACTTAGTTCTTATGATAAATAGCATTAAAGAAACAAACGATAACAATGACTAATTGGGGAATAGTTCGAGATTTTTCTGAGAGCTCTGATTACTTTTTTGTTGTTGCGGAAAGAGCTCTGATTACTTTAATATCAATAACAAATAGCAACTAAATGTAATGAACCCTTTGTCTTTAAATCAAAATGCCACCTATCTATTGTTTCCCACTTAACGAACGACTGCTATTCTTATATTAGGGATAAAGAAACACGAGGGGTCTATGTACCATTTTATACTATTTCATTTGATGCAAGATTTCAAATAGTACAAATTTTATGAATGAAAAAAATTATTTAAAAAAGCGGCATAAATAGGATCGGAATTTTGAGAGGTTCACCAAAAATAGTTGTAATGATTTCTCACACATAAACATCATTTCTAAGGAGCTTCTTCTTGGTTGTTTCTCTTATTTGTCGGTATATAAGATTATGTCTATTTCTTAGGTGTTCTTAATTGTATTTTGTCCTAATAGAACATTTTGTATGCGGGCCTTTTTCCTTCCACGCAACTTCACTTGACGTAAATCTTTTTATACTCAGTATCAATTTCAATACTTTATTCCATATTTTAATAGAAACAATTCCTAGTCAAGCCAAGACTTCTCTTGGCTGCTACATTGTGCTAGGTCCTAACATGTATATATATCCCCTCAACTTGATTCACCTTCCTTCACCAAAAAACAAAAACTTGATTCACCTTCCAATCATACATACTGAAGGTTTTCATGCATATACATAATTAATGCGAAACTAATATAATTAACGAACACATCATTAATCGAAATAGCCATATCGAAAAGGTTTACCTCTTGTAGCGCAGTTCGTTCTTCGAGAGGTATGTCACAGGATCGAGGGAGGCTTGTCACTGGTCGTCCTCGCTCACGTACACGAAGCGGGGATCGGATTTCACCGCCTAAAAGCCTTGAGAGTCTCCTACAGAAAAAGCTACGTCTCTTTTTCTCTATGTGTGTGATTTTCTCACCTTCTCCAGCAAAAAACCCCTATTCCGTATAAATAGAGAATTCTGGGAGTAAAAAGGGGGTGGGAGAGTTATTACGTATAACAAACTCTCCTAATCTAAATCCCTTTCTAATTTAAATTAAAACTAAAAGATATCCAATATCTTTTATTTAATTTAATGGGATAATCATGGGTGGATAATCCTTCATCTCCCACTCACACATGATTGACCATAATCAATCTATTCTCTCATTTTCGCGTTTGGCAGATAGGCCGTGCGACCAGCATACATCGAGTGCACTTAGCTAAACCCAAGAGCACATAGTGGCCACTTGGATGATAGCATCTCGATTAGCACCTCCATCGTATATAGTATGCATTACCCTAGGTCTTATCTCACAATCATTGTTTCTCACATGTGATTTCTGAAACAATCTATTCGTGTTCACTATTGTATTGCTCTCAACACAATAGGCATGCCAGTGAACCACGAAGCTTCTAGAATGTGATCGATAGAGAACCTTCTCCTTTAACGATATTTCTTCCATCATGATCCAGCCAGCTTTTCCAGTTAGTCTTGCTAGGTCGAATCATAACCATGACCCTTTAAAGACTTTCCAAGCTAGCGGCACTGAATCATACTTCCAAAATACGTTAAGGATCCTAAGGGTAGAGTTCCGGAAACCATAGTTTTCGGAGTTAGTCTCACACTAGGGAAATTGAAATCACTTTTTAATAAATTGATTTCCCATCCAAAAGGTCGTAAAAATACACATGACACGAACCATGTGCTATGATGTTCTTTCCTTCAAAAGGAGTGCATGTCTCTCACTAAAACACCATACTAGAGTATCAGCCTCGATGTTCACGAACAATGGCTTTAGTCTACCCAAAGACTACTCCAGGCTATCAAGACAGAATTATGGTAAGTTCCACTTATTTCTTACCATTGGATTCCATATATTCCTAATAAGTTCCGAGAACTTATTTAATGCAGCATCTATTGCATGCACCATCAATAATCTTGCACTTTAACAAGTCTATTTCTTGTAGTTAAGCAAGACGGCATTCATATTTTAGAACAGGCACTCGAATGATGTCCTAAAACTGCCTCATCTCAATCAAGAATCAACCCATTGACTCCCACTGAGGTAAACACCCGTGTGAGTGGGCTACTTTTCTGTCCGACATGTATTTAAGTAAATGTTACAAAAATAACATTCACACAATATGTATTGCTGAAACAACTTTACTTTTATTGAATAACAAATTCATTACAATATGAGCGAGCATACACTAACATCTTCGCAAACCCTGGGACCTTACATGTTTCACAAAAACATCTCTAGATAGGCCTTTAGTCATCGGATCTGCTATCATATCATGTGTAGGTATATGTGTTATGCTCACTTCCTTACACGCAACCATTCTCCCACTCGGATGATCAATATGAACCTGAGAATGTCTCTGATGCTTTATCATCTCCCGAGAAGAATGAATGGGCTAAAGCAATGGAGGAAGAGATGGCTTCCATGAAGAAAAATCATGTTTGGGAACTGGTTGACCTGCCTGAAGGGCGTAGGGCAATTGGGAATAAATGGATTCTCAAAATTAAGCGAAAAGCAGATGGTAGTATCGAAAGGTACAAAGCCCGCTTAGTTGCCCAAGGATTCACACAAAGGAAAGGGATTCTATGATGAGACTTTCTCACCTGTTGTAAGATCCACGTCCATCAGGATTATTCTGGCTATGGTGGCAAATATGGACCTTGAGCTACATCAAATGGATGTTAAGACTGCTTTTCTATATGGAGAATTGGATGAAGAAATCTATATGGTTCAACCAGAGGGTTACATCCAAAAAGGCAGCGAACGTAAAGTTTGCAAATTGATGAGATCAATTTATGGCCTAAAACAGTCTTCTAGACAGTGGTACATTCGTTTTCATAACACTATCATGTCGTATGATTTTAAAATGATAGACGAAGACCATTGTGTCTATATTAAACGCTCAGGTAAAAAGTTTGTCATGATTACATTGTATATAGATGACATACTATTGGCTGGAAATGACTTGGGATATCTTAACGAGCTCAAAGCTTGGTTTTCGTCCAACTTTGAAATGAAAGATATGGGAGAAGCTGATTATGTGCTCGGAATTAAGATTTTGAGGAATCGTTCGAAGAGGCTATTGTCTCTTTCTCAAGAGACATATATCCGTAAAGTAGTACAACGGTTCAACAGTAATGACAGTAATCCTAGATATGTCCCAATTGTCAAAGGTCATAATCTGAACAAAGAAATGTGTCCAAAAACAGCTCAGCAGAAACAGGATATGATGAATGTCCCTTATGCTAATGCGGTGGGTTGTCTCATGTATGCAATGTTGTGTACAATGCCAGATATCTGCTATGCTGTTGGGATAGTAAGCAGATACCAATCTAATCCAGGAAGAACACATTGGAAAGCAGTCAAGGGAATTATGAAGTACTTGAATATGACTGTAGAACACTCACTGTGTTATCAAGGTTAAGACCTAACACTAAAAGGGTACACTGATGGCGATTGGGCAGGAGATGTGGACGAGAAGAAATCCACATCCGGATATGTCTTCTTGCTAGGCGGGGGTGCTATTTCATGGAGTAGCAAGAAACAGACATGTGTCTCCCTGTCAACTATGGAAGCTGAATATGTTGCTTCTGCAGCTGCTGTGCAAGAAGCAGTATGGTTGAAGAGGTTCTTAAACCATTTGTCCCTAACCAGTACAGGAGAACCAGTGAGCTTATTTTGCGACAATCAAGCTGCGATAGCTTATGCTAAGAATCCTAGATTTCATAGCAGAGCAAAGTATATTGATTGTCGCAAAATAAGCTCACTAGTTCTCATGCGCTGGTTAGGGACAAATGGTTTAAGAACCTCTTCAACCATACTGCTTCTTGCACAGCAGCTGCAGAAGCAACATATTCAGCTTCCATAGTTGACAGGGAGACACATGTCTATTTCTTGCTACTCCATGAAATAGCACCCCCGCCTAGCAAGAAGACATATCCGGATGTGGATTTCTTCTCGTCCACATCTCCTGCCCAATCGGCATCAGTGTACCCTTTTAGCGTTAGGTCTTGACCTTGATAACACAGTGAGTGTTCTGCAGTCGTATTCAAGTACTTCATATGATCATCATCTCCAACTGATCCGAAAGTTCGTGATCCATATGATCATCATCTTAGTGGGAGTACAATTCCAAATTCCAGTGGGAGTACGGAAATTCGTAGAACTAAAAGAACAAGTATTCCACGCAGACGATTTGAGGTCGAAGGTGCGGAAGATGCTCTCTTGACATTTACAGATAATGATTCAAGTGAGATTCTTTTAGCTATCCTACAAGATGATAAAGCATCAGAGACATTCTCAGGTTCATTATCATCTTGTAGGATAGCTAAAAGAATCTCACTTGAATCATTATCTGTAAATGTCAAGAGAGCATCTTCCGCACCTTCGACCTCAAATCGTCTGCGTGGAATACTTGTTCTTTTAGTTCTACGAATTTCCGTACTCCCACTGGAATTTAGAATTGTACTCCCACTAAGATGATGATCATATGGATCACGAACTTTCGGATCAGTTGGAGGTGGTAAATCATGATCTTCCTCCTCCATTATTCTCCCACTCGGAGGGAGCGATCCAGATGATTCTGTCTCATCAGTTTCATATAGGGTAAGATCTTTACTTACCTCTCCCAATTTTGGAAAATTATTTTCCAAAAATGTGACATCTCGTGATTCAAATTCTGTCACTTGTCCATTTTCTTGTTCGCCCACGAACACATATCCCTTTGATACTTCAGAGTATCTAATGAAGATACTCTTCTTACCTCTCGGTCCTAATTTACCAAAATTACTGGAGGTAGTATGGACATAAGATGCACACCCCCACGGTCGTAAGTAGCTTAGATCAGGCTTCCGACCTGTCCACAATTCGTAAGGGGTGGTAGTGACAGACTTGGAGGGCACACGGTTTAAAACATATGTGGCAGTAAGGAGCGCATCTCCATAAAATGATATTGGTAAATTTGCTTCTGCCATCATAGATCTAACCATGTCTAGAAGGGTCATATTCCTTCTTTCTGCTACCTCATTTTGTTGAGGTGTGCGAGGAATGGACAACTGATGTTCAATTCCTTTTTCATCACATAGAGTTTTAAACTCATCGGAAAGATACTCACGACCACGATCTGTTCGTAAGGCCTTGATCTTCCGTTCTAATTGATTCTCAGCATAATTCATGAAGGTCTTGAAGCAACTCAATGCTTCAGACTTGTGAGAAATCAAATAGATTAGACCATACCTGCTATAGTCATCTATAAATGTGATGAAATAATAGGCTCCATGCTATGCCTAGCCCTCACATTCATTGGACCACAAATGTCTGAATGGATTAATTGTAACGGATAGTCACCTCTAGTTCCCTTACCAAATGGTTTTCTAGTCAATTTTCCTTCTAGACAACGTTCGCAAGTAGGTAAGATAGCCTTTTCCAAGTTACCTAATAGTCCTGCCTTAGCTAGACGATTCAAGCGATCTTGACCAATATGGCCTAATCTAGAATGCCACAACACAACATCATCTTGAGATGGTGGCGTGGTAGTGACCATGGAAAAACTTGTTCGAGGTAAATCACACAGATCAACATCCATAATCAAGAAACCATTTGATTGATAACCAGATCCATAAAAAATATGTTCCAAAAATAGCTGAACATAATTATTCTCAAATATCCAACGAAAACCAAGAGACATTAAAACTGAAACTGAAATTAAATTCCGGCGAATCTCTGGAGCATATAGCACGTCGTGTAGAAGCAGGGTACGTCCTCCACGTAGGCTCAATCTACATGTGCCCATGCCCTTGACTTCTACTCGTGCATTATTGCCTACATAGATAGATTTTGCTCCAGCAGGTAGACGTCGAAATTCGACGAAGGTATCACGATCCTTCGTCACATGGTCTGTCGCTCCTGAATCAATCACCCACAAAGGTTGACTTTCAGTTAGAAGGATAGTACTAGATACATACAATTCACTCGCACATGAGTTAAAGGGATGTACCTTCTTTTCTTCTTTGCAATCTTTTGCAAAGTGACCCTTCTTCTGACAGTTAAAACATTTCACCTTAGAAATGTTAACCATTCTCTTCTTTTTACCCTCAGAAGTCTTCTTCCCGGGTGGAGAATTTTCAGTTTTGCTCTTTTTGTTTCCCCAACTTTTATTGCCTTTTCCCTTCAGGACCGTCTTCCTTTTCCCACCTTTTGAGTTTGAAGCAGCCATATGCGCCTCAGGGTGGACTTTGATCGCAAGTAGACGATCCTCTTCCAGCTCAAGGTGGCGAGCCACGTCATCAAATGTCTTGACATTATCAGCGTGGGTAAAGGTCATCTTCATGTGTTCCCAATTTGCAGGCAGGGAACGAATGACAGCTTGGATCTTCTGCTCGTCACTAAGCACATGGCCAGCTTCTACCAGCTCACTGATCATGTTGGACATTTCTCGAAGATGCTTCTTCATTGTATGATCAGGACGCTTCTTGTAAGTGTCGAACCTTATGGTCAAAGCTCGCAGCTTTGAGGTGGAGATCTTCCCAAATTTCTCCTTAAGCGCATCCCATAGGTCCTTTACATTTTCGAAAACTCGAAATTGCCTAGTGATATCATCCATCATAGCGCTCAATAAGATGAGACGAGCAGTAGAGTTCTTCTTCTTCCAAGCCAAGTAGGCGTCCTTGTCACGCCTATGCTGAGCAGTTGGACCATCTTCAGGCTGGACCATAATAACATTAATGGTCTCAAGAACTTCCTGTTCTTCTAGGACATACTGGATTTTCATGCTCCAGTTGTCATAATTATCGCCGTTGAGCTTCAAGTCCTTGTTGAGCTCGGCGATGATGGATTTGGAAGCAATCGACATATCTATAGGAAATTATAAAGAAATATTGTGTGTTAGGAATTTGTTCAGCAATACAATTAAATTTACTACACGGTTACAACTTTAAGCAATATAAAGTTTTTAATTACTCTCGAATGGAAGTAGGTCACGGGCATGTTTCCCCTCACCTTTCGAGAATTAATTTCAAACTTTAAATGTTAAAGTTCTTTGCATAGTAAAACAAGTGGATATTTCACGTGGTAATAATAACAATTAAACAAACAAATTTTATTTAATTGTACACACGAATTGTCTTAACAAAAACAAATAACCACGGAAATACTTGAAGTTCTTCAACACATAGTTCAAAAAGCTTCCAACAAGACTGAAAACAAATAAAATCCACGCATTCTTGTATCTCTTTATGAACTGCAATAATGTGCTCCAGAAGCACTCTCACATTATCTTTATGTTCCCACTGGCTGATACGACGCTTCAGTATCTTGCTTCGCATTTGGTGCACTGCCACAAAATGCTCAGGCATATTTAACACCAGTGGAGTTCGATATGCCATCTTGAACTTGCATCATAATGCAAGTGAATCGGGTTAACTCTTAAGTAGTCCCAATAAGATTAAAAAACATAAATTTTCAATCATAATGATGACAATATACATAAAGAATATTCACTTTAGCTTTATTGCGTGATTTATAAGTCTTGTTCTTTCCATAATTTTTAGTGTCCAGACTTCAAAATTACGGAAAAATATTTTATGAACATATTCAAAAAAATATTATGGCTTTAAAAAATTACCACATTAATTTTATTAAAACCACATTGTTAAAAGATTTCTTTAACACTTTTTAAAAATATTATTTTGAATAAACCAATAGTCTATTCAATTAGGCCCAAAAAATTTTAAAATTCAGAGCCCATCAAACATAGTCAACACGGACTTACTAACTTTTAAAATCTGATTTGGAGTGGGTAAAAATGGGCCCGAGACTTAGACAATAGGCTAAAAGCCCGCGATCGTCTTGTGGGAGGCCCGCGTTGACCGGTCTACTTGGTCAATGCCGGCAGCGGGCCAGGTCAAGATAGTGGCCCATAAGGCCCGAACCCTTTTTTTTTCTTAATTCAGATTTATTTCCTTTAAAATCTCATCCAGGCCCGAGTTAAAAAAAAATGGCCCAACTAAACATTTTCTCTCAGCCCCACAAAAAAAATTCTCGGCCCAAATCGAAAAATTTGATCTTCTTCTTCTCCAAAAAGTCTCGCCGCCGGCGACGAATTCCGGCGAGTCGTGACGTCGACGCTGGTAGAAGAATCTGCCATCGAAGAACATCGACCTCTGAACTTTTGTCCCGAACATAGATCGATCGGTCTTCTTCTCTGGACGATGGCTTTGATTCTCCGGGAAGTTGAGATCTTTTACCCTCTTCTCGCATCGAATAATTTTGACAGAAATCAGACCGAGTCAACTGGACTCGTCTGTCCGTCACAATTGTGTCGATCGGGTTCGTCTCGATCTGGGTTTTTTGTTCGCCGTCGTGAACTTCCTGCTCGGCTGTGGCTCGAATCGATCTCACCCGTCTGATTCTCACTCGTCTTCCTCGGTTTTGACAAGTTCGTCCGACGGGGTCGGACAACCATCTAAGGTCGTCGGAGGTCGTGGATTTGGAGGGTCGTCGCCGGTCGGGGTCGGGAGTCGATTGTCATCGACCGATTTAGATTCGCTATCGTGGATAGCAAAAAACGATTTGGGGAAGAACTCCCAATTGAAAAATTAGGGTTCATCCCCGATTTGGGGATTTTTGGGGAAAAGATCAATTTAATCCCACAGATTTACACGCGTTTGCACATAAGGACATTGCCCTTTGTTCGCGCAGTGTGCATAATTTCAGAACAATACGAAAGTTTATACGCGTGTGCAAATAGGTACAAAAACTTGTTGACATGCATAGGTTCAGCAAGTACAGTTCAGTCCCTAGACTATTATCTTTTATTCACGTAAGGACAACAGTAGGGTTTTTCATGAACAAAAAATTCGATTTTTGACAGAAAATTACACAATCGATTTTCATTAACAAAAAACGAATTTAACCAGAACAAACCTCAATACGGCTCTGATACCAATGAAGGTTTTCATGCATATACATAATTAATGCGAAACTAATATAATTAACGAACACATCATTAATCGAAATAGCCATATCGAAAAGGTTTACCTCTTGTAGCGCAGTTCGTTCTTCGAGAGGTATGTCACAGGATCGAGGGAGGCTTGTCACTGGTCGTCCTCGCTCACGTACACGAAGCGGGGATCGGATTTCACCGCCTAAAAGCCTTGAGAGTCTCCTAGAGAAAAAGCTACGTCTCTTTTTCTCTATGTGTGTGATTTTCTCACCTTCTCCAGCAAAAAACCCCTATTCCGTATAAATAGAGAATTCTGGGAGTAAAAAGGGGGTGGGAGAGTTATTACGTATAACAAACTCTCCTAATCCAAATCCCTTTCTAATTTAAATTAAAACTAAAAGATATCCAATATCTTTTATTTGATTTAATGGGATAATCATGGGTGGATAATCCTTCACATACCCTCCTATAACTCGAAAAACAAGTAGCATGAAAATCAACTCTGTTGAGAGATTATTCTAGTTTGAAACAGAGATTCGAGTTTGAGCTCCAGATAAACAACCGTGTTAAAACACATTAGAAATTTTTTTATTTTCCTTTGTTGTATGATTTGACTCGAAATTGTCATAGTCGACCTAGTGAATGTCGTGTATTTTGACCAAAGATAACCCTACAAAGAAGATGAAGCGACCAACAACAATCTTAGGAATCAGGTCGCTCGTAAAGAAGATCAATGGGAAAGAAGGGTATTTAGGCTCTTACCATCACCTTCCAAACGCCGCCAAGTTTGATCGGCCATCGAAGCCTAGAGCTCCAAGAAGATGTCACATTCCCATTTACGTGGGAGAAGAGAGCAAGAGGTACGAGGTTCCGATGAGCTACCTGAACTTGCCGGAGTTAGTACAAGTGATGAACCCTCCGGCGAGGAAGATTGATGGGCCCTTGAGGGTTTATTGCTCCACCGAGTTGTTTGATGAGTTGCTTTTGAAGCTAGCCAAGGTCAGGTAGGTTTACTAATAGATGTTAGGTGCAGATGACGTTGATTACGTGATAATTTTTTTACTTCGACGCAAAATTTCAAGTTCAAATTATGAAAATGAATGCTCGGAGTCAATGATGAAATTATTTTTTGGAAATTTTTTTCGAAAGTACTGTATTTTCTTGCGAACTAGCCTCAATTTTTGTGTATGTAATTTAGTTGAAACTCTATAGACCGTAGTTCTATAGCTTTTTATGGTCCAATCCTTATACATTATCAATCTCTCATATTTATAATACCATCGAGCAGACTACTCCAAACCAAAACGTCACCCGGCCCAAAAAAATTATTTGAGAAGAGCGAAGATACAATAATCAGAATAAAATTCCATTTTACCTCCTTTGCGAATTGAGTTTTTCCTGGAAAACGCAAATAGAACTTCGAAAAAATGGGAAGGACTATAGCGACAATTGTTAAACTGTCATGATGATAACCAAAATAATCCGCCAAGAAGGAGCTAATGGTCTTTCTCTCTCCAAACGCTGTCATCTCGTCCTTAACGTCGCCGTACTGAGATGTGAAGAGGAGCCCTTAGAGACCATGATATGGGAGAAATCCAATAGAACCACTCCCACCATTTTGGAATTGTCTGCAATGAAAATAGCCAGTTCCTTTAATTGCATATAAAAATTTCCATCTTCTCTCTTAATTAAAAATTTAATCAACTGTTCAAAATTTTTGTAAGAATTAAATCTAAGACATTTAAATCTCAAAAGTTAATTACTAAGTCATTATTAAATTTACAAGTGATAAATTTTGGTTGTACTATCCGTCTTTTGAGTGTCCAATATGTCATAGACTATTTATTCTCTACAGAAATGGAGGGGGTATTTTATTTGTGCCCCACAGGATTCCGACCATATATTAGATGAAATTCTGGAGTTTTCATTATGTATTATTTGTGTTCTATTTGAATGGAACTATTTTGTATGGTTTCTGTTAAATGTTGACGTTTATTTTATTGACATGCATGAGTAGTTAAGGAAATATAGACGGGTTATAGAATTGAGTAATTCACCAAATGCGCTGTTTATTTTAGATTTTCCAGGGGTGACTCGGGATTGGGTATTGACCGTAGATGCACGAGCATGCATTAATTCATCATCACATTTTATTTTTCTACAACTACAGAATGATTACGAAGACCTGGATTTTTCTTATTTTATCGATGATGATTGTTTAAATATTTATTGTCTATTTATCTTACCAATTAAATCTAGTGAAGCAAATTACCTCGTGGTACTTGCAACATCATCCAAATTTTTGGGCGTGACATTTATGGAAGGCTCTGAGATCGAGAAAATGGAGGGAGTAGTATGAATAGGCATACGTGTGAAACAATTATTTAGTTGGTTTAAGTCCAGTTTATTATTTTGTAATTTTAAATTCTCTCACTAGGTGATTGATGTTCTATGTGATGACAAGTGATGATCTATTGACACTCGCTAATCTCAATTACTTGAGCTATCATGCATGTTATGTCATGTCGTTAATTTATTAGCATGTCATGACCCATCATCAATTTTATCTGCAGATAAATTTAGCGGCATGATATGACAAGACATATAGATAAAATTAATGACATGATATGTTATATCATGTCATGTAGTTCAAATAACTGAATTTAAAGAGTGTCATGTCGATTAAATAAAATTTTGGAAACATAAACAAAATAATTTTGGTAACATAAACAAAATAATTTTAGAACCATGAAAAGTGATACGTTAAAAAGTGGATTTTAACCTATTTAGTCTGTGCAAGGCATCACTCGTAGTCAAATTAGCACGCGCGCGTTCGAAAGTTTCAAACCAGTAGAAAACCGGTCAATCTCTACCAACTTGAAATTAATTAATCGCATGCTAAACTTGCTTAATCCATCTTATTTTAATTACTCTTTTTTTTGTGATCCAATTCCCACACTAAGAAAAAGTCATTAGCGGACAACAGCGCACCAAATCGGTGAAAATTCTTCAAAGTCTCCTTATCAGGTGCCTGGGTGGGGACTACCTCAGAATTCAACTTAAACCGCACATTTAACTTTAAGCTTGTATTTTGTTACGGGTTAATTATACTTTAATAAGAAATTTTGTGTTATGGGTATTGCGCTTAAAAAAATCCAAGTTATGGACAATTCGAGAAGGTCTCCACTCATTTTTTTTAAAGGTAAATATTAATGTCAATGATTGAACCTTTGACTTTTTTAAGTTAAGCAACGCCTATGCCGCTAGGCCCAATGCCTGTTAGCCACACATTTTTTTTAACATCGGTAATGATAAGGATTATGGCAAAATAGTCATTTTTCCTCTTATTTGAATAAATTTATTATGAGGATAGGTTAGTATGGTTTAGTCACAGATATTTCTTAAAACTAACAAATCTGTTCCTGAATCCAAAATTTGATAATGTTTGACGATATACTGTTTAAAGTGACAAAAATATCACTAAGCTGCCAAAAAAATAACAAAATTGTCATCTTCTTGCTTTCCATCTTAGTTGTAGTTCAAGTTTAGACACCTGATAACTTTAAAACAAATAATAAATAGTAACTAAATGTAATGAACCCTTTTTCTTTAAATCAAAATGCCACCTATCTATTGTTACCCACTTAACGAACGACTGCTAATCTTATATTAGGAATAAAGAAACACGAGGGATTTATGTATTATTTTACACTATTTCGGTTGATGCAAGATTTGACTCCAATAAAAAAATACTGAGTTCAAATTTTATGAATGAAAAAAAATTATCGAAAAAAATTCCATAAATAGGATCGGAATTTTGAGAGTACATAAAAAATAGTTGTAATGATTTCTCACACATAAACATCATTTCTAAGGAGCTTCTTCTTGGTTACTTCTGTTATTTTTCGGTAATTAAGATAATGTCTATTTCTTAGGTGTTCTTAATTATATATTTATCTTAGTAGAACTTTTCGCTTGCAGGCATTTTTCCTTCCACGCACCTTCGCTTGACGTGAATCTTTTTATACCCATTATCGATTCAATATTTTATTCCATATTTTAATAGAAACAATTCCTAGTCAAGTCAAGATTTCTCTTGGCTGCTACATTGTGCTAGGTCCCAACATGTATATATATCCCCTCAACTTGATTCACGTTCCAACCATACATACCCTCCTATATTTTGGCATCATTTTCCTTCTCATCCATAAGGTCCTATTCTTGGCTTAAAAAAAACTCGGAAAGCCAAGTAGCACGAAGATCAACTCTATTGAGAGATTGTTCTAGTTTAAATGGAGATTTGAATTTAAACTCCAGATACATAGCCATGTTAAAACACGTTAGAGAAAATTTTATTGTCCTTTGTGCATAGTGAGTAGTGATGGGTATTTTGACCAAAGATAACCCTATAAAGAAGATGAAGCAAACAACAATAAGCTTAGGAATCAGGTCGCTCGTAAGGAAGTTGGTCCATGGGGAAGAAGGGTACTTAGGCTCTTACCATCACCTTCCTAACTCCACCGACGTTGATCGGTCATCGAAGCCTAAAGCTCCAAAAAGAGGTCATATTCCCATTTACGTGGGAGAAGAGAGCAAGAGGTACGAAGTTCCGGTCAGGTACCTGAACTTTCCGGAATTGGTACGAGTGATGAACCCTCCGACGAGGAAGATTGATGGGCCCTTGAGGGTTTATTGCTCCACCGAGTTGTTTGATGAGTTGCTTTTGAAGCTGGCCAAGGTCAAGTCGGTTTAATAATAGATGTTAGGTGCAGACGATGTAGATTATGTGATAATTTTTTGATTTTGACACAAAGTTTCAAGTTCAAGTTATGAAAATGAATGACTCGCATCGAAGTAGATAATTTTGTGGGAAGATTTCCGAGAATTTTATGTTTTCTTGCAAACGAGACACAATTCCTGGGTATGTAACTTAATTAAAAGTCTATAGACTATAAATCTATAGCTTTTTTTGGTCCAATCCTTGTATATTATCAATCTCTAATATTCAAATACTACCAAGCTACTAGTCCATGTCAAAATGGGGAAAACCCCCTCTCTTTGCATATAATTGGGTTTCCGTCAAACTTAGTAACTATACAACTTTATGGCACACAAAAAAAATTAAGAAGCCCCTCAAAAATTTTATTTGAGATGAGCGAAGATACAATAATCAGAATAAAATTCCATTTACCTCCGTTGAAAATTGAGCTTTTCCATGGAAAACGCAAATAGGACGGCGAACAAAATTGGGAAAATGGGAAGGACTATAGCGACAATCGTTAAACTATCATGATGATAACCGAAATAATCCGCCAAGAAGGAGCTAATGGTCTTTCTGTCTCCAAACGCTGTCATCTCGTCCTTAACGTCGCCGTATTGAGAAGTGAAGAGAGCCCTTAGAGACCATGATGTGGGAGAAATCCAGTAGAACCACTCCCACCATTTTGGAATTGCCTGCAATGAAAAAAATAGCCAGTTCCTTTAATTTCATAAAAAAATCCATCTTTTCTCTTAATTAAAAATTTAATCAATTGTTCCAAAATTTTGTAAGAATTAAATCTAAGACGTGTAAATCTCAAAAATTAATTACCAAATCACAAGTGATAAATTTTGATTGTACAATCAACAATATACCAAAAACATATATTAATTTCTCTGAAATTTTGATTTCTCAAAAATATTTTCTGTATTTTTCGACGTTTGACACGTGGAAAATTCGGTATAAGAATATATATATTTTTCGTGGAAAGAGCATCAAATAATTGAGCAGAGATGTTGACTTACTGGTCCTGGAAGGAAGAATCCTGAGAAGAGATTGAAAAGGGTGTAGCTGGCTGCAGCTAATATAGTAGCAACTTTCACACTTGGACTTACTCCCACTAAGAGCATTCCCAAGTAAGTGTCACACAGCAATTTACACAATGATGCATATGTGTACCACCCTATCTTGTATGCTGACAACTGAAATCCGATGGCCGGATACGTGATCGACACGAACACGATCGTCTCTGCGAGCACGTACGGTAGCTCCACGGAAACCTATGGAACGATAGAGACGAAGGGCGTCAGTGTCGACCAGTGTCGGAGTTCAATGAGCACGTGGGACTAACCATTGCGGCCGAATACGCCCACGAAGAGTACATGCCTGCGAACCGTTCCCTGTAGAAGACGGTTCGTTCAGTTGCCAAGACAGGTATTACCGATGCGCTGTTGTTGAGACCGATCGCTTGGAGCATCACGTAAGTTGATCCTATTATGTTGAACATATCTTGCTCATTGGATCTGTGGAAGGGTCGGGTTCATGAGTTTCGAATTCGTTAATGTACCGAGGATGTAGAAAGGAATGGCTTACATTTTGTTTCCTTTCTGCATCATGAGCAATGCCAGTAATATTGACATGATTAGCATGTATGTCAACCGAGAAATGTTGTACTCCGGATTTCGCCAATATGACGTCTTCTGTTTCCATATGCAAGCTTGATATTGTTGAGACAAATTGCACGGATAACGTGTAGGAAAACGGAGTTGGATCGACTCTGACGGAGCGTTTAGCTGTTGAACAAGCCGTAAGTTGCGACTGCACGTATCAAGAAGATGGTTCAGTTCAGCAGCATTCATCAAGTACATGTGTTTCTTAAGTTCTTGATAGCATTTAAGAGCAGACCTGTAAAGAGAAGACTTTCGGTAAACACGACCGAAATCTGTTCCGAGTTTTGATTCCACTGCTGCACTGGTAACGTTCATTATCCATGTTGCTGGATTTTGGTTCTCTTTGATCTCCGGTATTCCAGGAATTTGCTGCAAATAATTGCCATGTAAGATCAGCTGTCAATAGATTTTTCGGGTTTCGCTACTGTTGATGAACAACTAATTTTCATGGCATTGTTGATTAAGATCATCACTAGATTCTTTCTATGAGGTTTCATGTACGAGACATACCTGGAAATAGTCCACAACTTGTCCTGAATCCATTCCGAGTGGTCCCGAATAGATTATTCGCCCTCCTTCCTTCATCAGAATCAACTGCACAGGAAATTAGGAGCCTCTTTACACATTCTTTCAGATGAAGCTTACTCCTGATATAATGATAACAAGAACCTGTTCTACGCACCTCGTCGAAGGCCTCGAATATGTCGATGCTTGGTTGGTGAATCGTGCAAACCACCGTTCGTCCAGTGTCAGCAACATTCTTCACCGCACGCATCACAATCGCGGCTGCTCTGGCGTCCAGGCCAGTGGTTGGTTCATCCATGAATATGACTGAAGGATTAGCCACGAGTTCCACTGCTATGGTGAGCCGCTTCCGCTGCTCATTCGACAGACCGCTCTCTCCAGGAAGGCCAACTAGCATGTCTTTTATACCATCAAGCTCAATTCTCTCAAGTACGTGCTTCACAAATTCCTGCAGAGTACACAATCTCTAAAGTTACTGACCAAATTTACTGATGTTTACAGCCAGGTAAAGCAGGAAAACTTCACCTTCTTTACTGTGATGCTGGTTTCGGATGGAAGTCGCAAGCAAGCCGAAAACATCAGGGACTCCTCTACGGTTATCTGCGGAGAATGTATGTCGGCTTGCTCGCAGTAGCCTGATATTCGCGCAAAGGTATGTTGAACCTTCGGATGGCCTCCAACCTGTATATCTCCACCGATGTATCCACCAACTTTTCGTCCAGCGAGGACGTCCATCAGCGTAGTTTTGCCGGCTCCGGTGACGCCCATCAGAGCTGTAAGAATGCCTGGTCTACACGCTCCGGTGACATCCTGCAGAAGCCGGATCTGGTGTCCTTTCTTCTTCTGCAACAGGAAGGAACCTTTTAAGTGTTCCTTACAAAAAGGCAGACCGATAAAGGTTGTGAACAATGTGAATCAACATTGATAGTACTTTTGGATCGTCGATCGAGTAGTAAATATGTTGAAATGTTACTGTCAAAGGGTAGAAAGGAAGAGCCGTCCTCGCGGATTTCTCGACCATACCTGTGATGAGACAATACAGCAGCAAATTAGATTCGATTCGATTCTGCCTTCCCGAGTTGATGGTCCTAGAACGATACTTACCGAGGTGTTCAGCTAAAGTGGTGATATTGTTTTGTTCGGTTGATCGAGAATGCGGCTTGTCATGAGATAATATAGGCCGAACTTGTCCTGCAGCTGAAATTTATTAATAAACTTGTTTATGCCTCCTCCAAAACAATTTCATGTGCAATTATAAAAGAAAACAGAAGACAGTAGTAACTTACAGTTCATGAAAGTCATAGCTAAGATGAAACCCGCGTTTAATAGCGCAGCGAATCCGAACACTACGCCTAGGGACATCCAGTAGAGATGTTCTTTAAAGTCCAAACCGTGTTTGCTCAATGTTACATCAGCTATAGTCAGGTTTCCCCACGCAACCTTTTCCCATCGAGGCGCTCGGAACTCGTTTACCGCTACTCCGATCTCGACATAGGATACCAATGAAGACCAGAATCCCCATTGAAGCCATGATGGCATGGAAGCTGCAACAGAGAAGCTATTATGCTTTGTCAGTATGCAGCATTGTACTCTATAGCTTGGAGACATAGACTAAGTTTCAGAATGCATACATTTCGGAACGATAAATCCACCGAAGAAGAACATGGTCTGCATTGCCAAATTACCGACGAAAATCGTGGAAACTTCCTTCCGGCAGAAGGATCCGATCAATCGGAACAAGGCCAATGAAGCTTGGTGCAGCGCGAAAAACATAAGAACTTGCTTCAGAAACCTGGAGAACTCCGGAGAGTATCCGATACCATAGTAAGTAGCAGCTGTCCAGACAAAGGATTCCAACAAAGAAATCGGAACTTTGACGAGGCACGAGGGGATACAATAGATCCAAGCAGGGTAAAAGTTTAAGTCCCTCTGCTTGTAGAAAACCGGAAGTCTTGAAACAGTCATTGGCAGTTCCACAACTCCACTGACCATGATTCTCACTATTCCATAGAACAATGAACTGAGGTAGTAATTTGTATGCATCAGGTCTACTTTCATCGTCGAGCGAAAGAATATCGTCATCGTTATAACAGCAAGGATCAAAAGCTGCAGCCAAGAAGAAGAAACTATGCATGAGTTTCTCTATAGAAAACCCGTTTATGTTAATAGAGGCTTGATCTGCGCTAGGAGCTAGCTACCTGTGCTACTTTCAAGAAATAGAACGTCGAGTTCCTTCGAATCATGAGAAGTTCTTGCCCCAGGCAAGCTTTGAGCAGTTCCCACTTGCTTAGACAATATCTCTTATTGTTCTTGCTTGGTAAGCAATTCGGATAGGACTCGTGGTTATACGTCGAGATCTCGTAGTCTATGTACTTCCCGAAGGAAGACATCGAGAACCTTGAGGAGAATTCGTCTACTGAAACATACTGATAGCGCGATTCGGTGTCATACCAGTACTGGTTTTGGTCCCTCTCCGAAATTACCTCTTGAAGGAAGTCAGCTGTGGCTTTTCTTTCAGGGCACTTGAAGCCACATTCCTCAAAGAAGTTCAAAACGTAGTCTTTCGGACCGTGGTAGACTATCTTCCCTTCTGCAAACAGGAGAATGTCATCAAAGAGATCGAAGACCTCGGGTGCGGGCTGGAGAAGGGAAATCAACGCGGTGTAGCCCATGATATGCACCAACTGCTGAATGCAGGTGATGATCTGGAATGTGGTGGAACTGTCTAGTCCATTAGATACCTCATCCATGAAAAGCGCCCTCTGCGGACCGACAAGCATCTCCGCTGCAATGGTCAACAAGTTGAACTAATTAGTCCAATGTGACAGAACAAGGAAACAAACTGATCAAAGAAACAGCTTCACCTGTTCCAAGCCTTCTCTTCTCGCCGCCCGATATGCCTCTCTTCAATGCATCTCCCACTATTGTATCAGCACAGTTGGTCAGCCCCAGGATCTTCAAAATGTAATCCGTTCTGACACCATTCTCTAGTCCACTTGCAGACATTGCCTGCAAAGAGTTCATAGTTACTCGAAACGCGGGCTGATCACGAGATCCTGCTAATTAAACGCCAACACGTACCTTCATAAACGTATCCATCTCGGGTTCAGGAGCAATTCCTGCCTGTTTCTCTCTTCCATAGACTTCCAATATGGTATCTTCACTCAAAAGGAAAACATTTTGCCAACCACATTATGGTCTAAACATCAGCTGCAGTATATCAGCAAGCGAAAAGGCGTTGGTGATTACGAACCTGTCCAGCTTCCGACGCCTTGGCAGAGCGCTGAGAAGTCGATCGTTTCTCGCGCAGTCATCTCGGGAGTATGCAGATTATATTGACTTATGTAAGCTGATATCTTCTGAGGCATTAGATCCTCTATAAGACAACCATTGTAATGTACCTCCCCACTGACCTGAATCAAGCAAAGGAGGACTCAAACGTCGCATTCGACTCGAAAAGAAAGCTTGTAAGTTTTTGGTTGGATATAAAATCGAACAGTATCAGGGCGAGTTTCATCTATATGATGTTGTTAACAAATGATCAACAATTGATTGACAGAAGACAAAGTAAACTTCAAGCTAATGAATTTGGCCTAACAACACACAACAATCAATGTGTGCGATTTGCAACACGCCGCCTGAAACGAAGCCTATCCGACTAAAGCTTGCAAGAACATGATCTTTTCACATATACAATGAAATTGGATGACCAACCCAACTCTAAGTCATGTTAGGATTTTTCATATGCAATCCGAAATTTTAAAATTGTTGGTTGTTGACTTTTTCATACTTCTAGTATCTAATCCGAAACTATAAGGCCATAAATTAGTAAATTTTTTTGTTTATAAATCGGGTCCAACAACACCACCTAGGATATCAACAAGTCAACCAAACCCTATTTATTAATTGCAAATTTGCATCTCCTGCGGATGATTTTGAGTTGAATATAAAAATTGTAATAAAAATATAACCAGAGGAAATGACCTGGAGGGAGTGGTCTAGTCTCCCAGAAAGAGCTTTTAGCAAAGTGCTTTTCCCACAACCTGGAGGACCTAACAGTAATGTCATTCTGCAAATTACATCAAATTACACATCATCACTTTGTTTAAGCAGATGGCAAATTACCAAATTAGTCACATTATGCATATTACCTTGAAGGTTTTAGTATTCCACTAACTCCTCTGATGATGGGTAGCTTAGACTTGGAGGTTCTATAGCAAGGCACTCCCTTGAAAATCTGTCCATCAACAAATAATTTTATTTTACAACTGTAAGCTAGCAAGGCCAAAGGTTATTTCTGAGGAAATTAAAACGAAATTTTCTGTTGATTTAATTTTAGTATCTTATTAGAGAGGGTATAGTTGGAGTCCATGTGTTTGGTTCACTTTGAGATTTGGAGAAAATATTTTTATGAATCTTGTTACTTCTCTGTGTTTTTTCCCGAAAAGAAATACTTGGGGAAACTTTTTCTAAGGAATTGATTTTCTAGAAAAGTAAATACTTTTTCATCGTTTGAGAAAACTGATAGAAAATTTATATTTTATTTTGTTTGTACATTTAAAAAGGTCAATTATGAGTAAATATTTGAAGTCAGAATTCTGATAATGCAAGTTTTAAGAAAAATATTTTACTGTCATTTTTTTTTGTAAATCAGTTTCCTTCAAATATTTTATGGTGGTATTGTTATTCCAAACTTGGCTAATTTTGGTACTCGGTAAGAATTTGTTAAATGTGGTGGTATTATTGTTCCAAACTCTTGAAACTATGTCTTAAACAGAGAAAAAGAAGCACTTTGTGAAAATACACGACTCATCATTTCCACCTCCTACAAATAGAAAAAGTAGTACAAAAATAATTTGTTAATTATGGTGGTGGTGTTGCTCCAAACTTTTGTAATTGTGTCTTAAAATACCGAAAGAAACATTTGTGAAATACACAATCTTTTCCACTCCAATAAATATAAAAAATAGTGCAAAAAAATTTTAATCCAATATTATAAATTCATTTTATTGTCAAAAAAGCATTTCATAAAATCGTTTTAAATATCTCAATTCTATCACAAAAATGAACTAAACATGGGATAAGGTATCATCCTTACACGGAATACTCTTTCGATAGAATTCCAAAGTGTTGGAATAGGCTTTCCATGCACCACCTCACACTCTGCTTCCACGTACAAATCTTGGAATTTGACTTCCACGGTTGGCAGCACCAAACCAACCCTGACAAGTAATATAGATTGTGAAAATGCTAATTAACGAAATATAAAAATTAGTTCAAGTGATAATAAATATCGTCAGTATTTGAGATTGTATTTTAAAAATAAGTTTTAAGATTTTAAAATTGGTCCGAGTAGAAAAAGAAGATGAGGCAGGTACTTAAAATTGTATTTCTTTTAATGGGTAATGTAAAATTTTATGTAAGTCATAGCAATCCACTAAATTGTCTAGGCATCATGGTCAAATTTAGAATTCCTTGATGAAATCATAATTTATAAATTATGTGGAAATATCCCTTAATTATATTTTTTTAAGGATTAATTAATTAAGTATTGTTGGTTTTAGACGTAGTAGATGAAAAGTGGGTTATCTATAATCATGGATTGTTACCGATGACTTATGAATTATGATTACATCACGTCTTCTAAGACTTACCAAAAAAAGCATCACGTCTTCTAAGTCTAAGTTTCAGCACGAGTTATCCATTTTGATTGATTTAAAAATATCTTAGATTCAAATTCTACCTTGTAAACAATATTAATAATAGAGTTATCCCATAAAATTTAAATTATAAATGTTCGAATTTAAATACAGAAATTTATCAAAACAATATACATTTTGCCTTTCCAAATGTTTGCTCCCTCCTTCCTTGTATGCTCTTTAATATTTTAAAAATAAATTTTATTATTAATAAAAATATATAGTTGAGACCAGTGACATGTCTTATTTTTGGCTAAAGAATACTCGTGGTGCTTAAAGAAAGGTTAGTTCCATAATGGTCAGTCAACTTTTTTTCATTCCGTGATGGTCCTCAGACGAGGTCAACTCCCTTGTTAGTCATTCCGTTCAAGTTTAGGTAAATTAATTTTTATTTTGATACATAGAATATAAAAAATTTACTAAAAGGTAAACTTGAAAATCATTTCCTGAAAATTTTAAATTATAGAAAAACATTATTAAATTTTCAAAAAATTAAAATAAAATCATAACAATCGAGTTTGACTTGTTCAGAAGTACTAAACATTGTAAAAATTTTATGAATTTTGAACATATAATAAAAAATAAAAATCTTCATTTCATGATGGTCATTTTTCCGTTATAGCGGTGTCAAATTTTTTAAACGCTCATTTTTTATCATTAAACTAAATAACTTTGAACCTTGAACTCTCCCTTGGAACGTTTTCTGGCACCACATGCAAAGAAATGAATGAAGGCAAAATGAAAAAAAAAGTAAGGAAGAAATTTAACACCATAAAAAAAATACGAGAACGTCCAAAACGTTAATTTTCCGCTCCAACAATGCTTGCTAAAGAACACCATATAGTAGTAGTATGTACGCAGAAGGAATTGTTTAAGATCTTACCTGTCCAGACGCCCTCTCATTTGAAGTAACAACATGTGATTATCTTCCTCCACATGTTTAATCAGCTTATCCACAATAAGCTGCCTCTCCACTGCCCCAAGCTGCAGGCTGACATCTCCATCTCCATTAATATCGGTCTGAGCTTGCTCTTGATCGTCTGTCGGCGTCGATGGCGTTTCGTTGCCAGGATGAATCATGGCGATCATTATCGTCTAATGATATTTAATTTGGTAGCTAATTAGGTTCGAATCGGGTTTTATAAGTTCCTCACTGGCTTATATGCCTTTCCCTCCCTAACAAGTTTGCGAATAACTGCGCAGCAATTATGGTGCGGTGCCTTGTACATTATATAGAGCGATTTGTCTACGGCCAACTCTCTCTCCGGATGCGTAGTTAGGTTAGCTAGCTTAGGCTTTGATGTGGAAAAGAGAGGAGGTGATGAGGTTGAGAGAGGAGGAAATTAGGGAAAGAAATTATGTAAATTTTGAAGACTTGGGTGGGGAAAGAGAGAGGATAGAGAGAGAGAGGAGAGAATTATGGAGATATATAATTTAAATTTGGGGGAAACAGAGAAATTCAATGATGATTTAAGATAGTAATTTCATAAATTAAATTTTGTTCCATATTAAAAATTAGGTAACAGTCTAGTTTAGCGCCTTGACCCACTTGAATACCAATACTTTGCGGTTTCAAAATGTTGAGAGATATTTTTCTATTTGATATTCTACCATTTGAATTTTTTTGACAAAAATACCCCCAAGTATTATTAAAATAAAAAATAAAAAATGTCATGAAAAATATTAGGGCAGAGGCCAGACGGAAATGGATTTTTCATATATCTTCCTGAATTGTTTCTAAAAAATTGAAACTATTTAGTATTTTTTCCAAGAATCATAAAGTAAAAAAATATGTGTTACTCGGTTGAACATTTTTATATCACTAGATAGTCATGTGCAAGTCGGTCAACCAGCTAATATTATAATTAACTTTTACCTAAAAAATACTTAGCCCGCCTAATGTTGATTGAACAAAATTTGCGAGAATATGGTAAGAGTTTTATCAAGAAAAGTAAGAGGATGAGTCATAGGAGGCAGTAAGTTTTTAGTTAATCACGATTGAGATATCATACATAATAACATAAAGTAAAACTGATAACAACGGTTTAAAACTCAGACTAACGTAAGATTATTGAGTTTCTAATTACTAATATAACATCGAGATTAAAGAGAGAGAAATACAACTATGTTTAGTAATATTTTTTTGGTTAAATTTAGACGGGTTAGTTTAAACACCGGAGCTCTAGATGATATTAAACTTTGTTCTCTTCCAAACAAAGTTTTTCTATTTCCGCGAGGGCTGGAAGTCGGTCCCCTGGAAAACGAGGTAAGATTTGTTGTTATTCTATCCACTAAACTTTGGTAGTGTATTTAGTAATATGGGTAGTTTATGATTTATAAAAATAATGTAAGGACAATATAAGAAATAGTTTCAAAATAAAATATTATCCCCCAAAATGGTAACGATTTGAGGGTGAGAGAGAGAGAGAGAAAGTAAGAAGGGTTATTTTCTCACCTTAGCTCCTTTCGGTTACTCTGATAGAGTTTCATAACGAGAAGTAAGAAAGATGAACAGCAGTTTTTATTTAATCATGATTGATATCATATATAGTAACATAATGTAAAACCGTTAACATTGATTTGAAAGTCAAAAAATAACGTAAGATTATTGAATTTCCAATTACTAATATAAGACATAGTTTTTTTAAAACAATTGTCCCAAAATGGGAATAACGCTTTGAAGGCGGGATTTGAAGGTGAGAGAGAACAACTAAGAATGGTTAACAAGTTAAGAAAATTTAATCATCATTTAAAAATTATATTCGGCTCGAATCTAAATAGTCGGTATACCGACTAAAATTATCATCCTAGATCCCCTTAGCTATAGCCCTCTCTAACCGGATATAAAATTAGAGGTACAGCTTCCAATTATTATGAATCTTCGTATACTGTCTAGTAATGTCCTTAAATTCACATCACATTAATTAATTGATTCCAGGAAAAAAAAATGCGACTCGAGATTCCAAAAGTATAAACAAAGTTCGACCAATTTTAAACACAAAACGCAGGAGTGAGATAGCATCATACAAAGAACAATGCAAGCAGTTCTTCAACTTTAATGTATGTAAAGATATTAGCTCAGTTTGATTTCGGATTAGTCGAAATGGTGTCATCTGAATAGGAAAGTGTAACAAAACACATTTGTGAGTGAGTAGTCTGTCAACACCAAACCAACTTATTGTTGGGATAGTTCCCTAGTTAGTTCGTGCGGATGCAGAGAATTCATATTTTGATTGATCTCTTTTCCTATTATGTAGGATACTAATTAATTTAACTTTGTAAATGTAATATGATTTTATTTCCTAGTTTGTATCATCTACACTCTGTATATATTGGCAACATGCCAAATGAGAATTAATGGCTTGCCATTTTTTAGATATAGAATATTCCGGTGATCCAAATACATAGCAAACAGCTATTCATGGATACCTATGCTGATTTGCTACCATGCGATGAAAGGGATAGAGGGAATTTCTTGGTTAAAAAAATCTAACTATAATTTGAATTAGTTGCACTCTAATTAATAAAAAGATGAAATTTAAGAAAAACAGGGAAAAAAGTTCACTTTAGTATATTACTTATTAAATTTTTTTGACAAAATATTTTGTGATTTAATTTTTTTTCTTAAAATGAGGCTCCCTTAATTGACACTTTAGCATAAAATTCTTAACCATTGTTCTTTTTGCTAAACGGTGTCTACGTAGATGAGCATACCCACAACGACACTGAATTGAGTGGGGATTAAAAAAAATTTATTCTCAGATGAGAACTACACATGCAAACTAATATCACTTCACATGCAAACCAATATCACTACACATGCATACCAATAGCCACATGCAAACCAATATCACTACACATGCAAACCAATATCCACCCACAACACATCATTTTTCGATCTCCTTGTTTGCTCTGACATGATAAGTCGAATCCACTTACGTGCTCTGCTTTTTGTACATCACGTTGAATGCGATACTTAACCATCTGAACTTATCTACGACCTCGCACACTATCCGTAGAACTCCCATTAGACGAGGAGGCGGTAATATTCTTGCATAATTTGGGAGGGTCCTATTTTTCATGTTAGTGCAAACGAGAAAAGAGAAAAATGACATGTCGTAGATTATTTTAGATTGAGTAAGGACAACATAAAAGTCATCCCCACTGAGGAGATTTCTTTTAGACCATCAAATTTTATTAAGAATCGTGTCTAGAGATTTGGCAGCCATTAAAAACCGTATCTATAAGCATAATGACTTGATCCATTTCAGTGGAGACAACTCTTGTCCCCACTGAATATGAACTCGTCGTCGTAGATGTAGTCAGAGAAACCATCTACAAAAAAGTACAATTTCGTTGAGAAACTTCTGTCTAAGAAATAAACAACTAGTAAATAGTAACTAGTGAAAGAACGTCAAACCATATGAATATGAAATGAACTAATCCAAAATCGAGAAAAGTTTAAGAAAAACTCGGTAAAAATACAGATCTGTCATAAATTTTGAAAAAAAATATTGAATTCTCATCCGTCTACATAGAAATTTAATTTTATGTGGAGAGCATAATAAAGTTTCCATGGTCACGGGCGAAGTCAGAAAATTTGGGGAGTGGGGGCAATATAATTTTTTTTCAAAAAGTTCAACGTATGTAATTACAATATTTATAATTGTCCTCTACGATTACTCATGCGCTGAAATCGCTCCATAATAGCTACATTGTCAATACAATCAAATACGTCTTTCTCGATATATGTAATTAAACAATCAGAAGTACATAAGCGTGTTCGATACTGCCTTTTTTCCAACTCAGAATACCTACTAAAATAGGTGCTCAAATATTATTTCTGATTCATCAAAGCATGATATTTTTTTACGGATTGAGAATGACTGCTGTTAAGTTTTCCTGCATGAGTAGTAAACCTTTCTGGTTTATTCCAGAAACTAAAACCTTCCACAACAAAGGAGTTTCCACCTCCGTGCTTGTCATTTTCAGACTTAAATAAATAGCAACAAAGACAAAATGCAGCTTCTTTGTTTATGCTATACTCCAACCAAGTTTTATGATCATCAAACCAAGCGGGATTAAAAGAACGTGCCACAGTTCCAAATTTCTTTTTCTGAAAATTGTGTCGCCTAGGCTGACAAGGTCCAGATAACAGATACTTTCTTCTTACTCTATCACGGACATCAGGATGATATAATAAAATTCTTGGTCTCAAACGAGGATCTGAAGGAAGATTTTCCAAATCAATCTCGATATAAGCTTGCTTGAAACTCCTTTCTATGCTTTTAAAACCACTAACTTCGTCAATAGGCCTCTTACATTTTGTCACGTACTTATCCATAACTGATCAGAAATATAAAACCAAACAGATTAATATAATTCAATACTGCAATAAGGAAGACAATTTACAAAAAAATGACAATACCCACATAGAGATCATAAAAGTTCAAGAAACAACGATAAAGTAATCAAAATAAATCACGAAAATAAATTGCAAAAAAAAATCCACAGAACAACTAATCCAAAGCAACCAAAACGTAAATAACAACAAATACAATACCAGTTGTCCTATTGAGATGACCAGAGCACTTTAGGGGTGATCGGAGCAGCTTGAATATTTTAGGGTTTCAGAATGATTTTGATTTTAAACTGGTATAGTTTACTATATTAGAATAAATAAATAAAATTGGGAAGTGAAAAAAAAGGTGCGGTGAGCACTAAGAAAATTAAATTTTTGGGTTAGAACTTTCTTTCTTGAACAAATCGGCCCAGTCCACTTCTTGGACTACAACTCCTAATTTCTAAGTATATTTATTATTTGGATATTAAGATAATTCGAATTTATATTTTTCTATCCGAATCTAAATACGAAATAAAATTTTTGGATAATCCGGATCTAAATTCAAAGATAAAATTATTTAAATTTTTAGGTTGGTTAATTTTTTAGTGGGATCAATTTCTAATTTTAGTGGAGACATACATTAAAAAATATACTTAGTTATCAAAAAATAAAATTTTAAGTTACACGTCCCTCCGCCCCTGTCCATGGTTACGATATGATTAACATTCCCTCCATTCGGCGTAACGAACGCCGCCAAACAATTATTACGTTCCAATAAGATGTCTCTATCAAAAAGCATGCCCTTCTCGTGTGTCTTTTTTTCTTTATTTATGCACCAAGGTATGTCTAATTAAATATTAAATTGATCATAGTATAAGCTAAGTGATTGTTAGTGGGTGGCCTGGTTCCCCAGCGGCGTGGATGTGGAAGCTCAGCGGAGATGCCTTGTTCTGGTGCCTAGAGCTGGATAGGCTACTTCCATTAGCCCTCTTTCGTTGTTTAATCTCTGGGGTGGTTGTTAATTAATTTTAAATCCAATTTTTTAATTCGAACATCACTAAATTTTATTCATAAAATTTGAATCTAACATTTTCTTGAAGTATTTTATTTCCATATTGTCACGAGTTGCGTTTGTGCCTATTAGCCTATAGACTGTTCATTCTGCACTTTGTTGAGGATGAAATTAAATGCCAGGGGGCGGACGGGTATTTAGTTAATATTTTGGGAGCCTTTTAGAAATAAAAGGTGATATTTATTGGTGTCTACCCCCGAGATATGGATAGCTACTCGGATTTCATCTGTTAGTTGTGTATATTATTTAGCTTAAACAAGAAATTTTGAGTTTTAGTCATTAAAAATAATACAGTATTAAATATTTGTTAGAAAAATATTATCACATTTCAAAAATCATGCTCGAACCTAGATTAGTCGACAATTAGCGAATTCCTGAAGTGTTGGTGAGATCCTTCAAGAGTTCGGCAAAATTGATCTCTTGAGAATAAGTCATTGCACTCTATTCAGATTTTTGGATCGCTCTTTTTAGACGTCTTAGTACTCTTGAAGGTACCATAAATGTAAGTCAAGAAGAAAAGGTGCACGGACGATCAGAATGAATTTCAAGATAAAGTTTTGCTAGGTTGGAAGTGATTAAATTAAAGTGTAAAATTGGTTAGAAGTTTGTCCTAGTGGTTAATCAGGGTAAGCGTGATCATTTTGCAAAAAAAAAAAGAAACCCCTATTGTGAAAAGAAAATTACAAAATGGTCCCTAAATTCTAGGCACTTCTAATTCAGTCCTTTTTCCCTAAATATGTTGTTGTTTGATATTTTAACTTTAAATTTAGGGTAAATTATCTCCTTGTCCCTGGTGTTTGGTCATCCTCCTCCTAAGGTCCCTAAATTTTCGAAAATGATTTTACCGCCCCTATCTTTGGTTTTAAAAACTCTAATTCGAATTACAAATTCCACACTTGACAGGCCATTGGTGGAACCCGACGTTGATGTTCCTAACAAAATTGGGGATTTAGTTTTGGTTGTGTTTACTGTCAAGAAGAAGCACTGGATTTGATGTTCCTGACCTCATCTTCATCCAATAAATCTCCCAGGACCAAGTTTCTGACCTCGGCTTCATCCAATAAAACGTAACCAAATTATTTTAGGGAAATTATGCTCAAGTCCTCCGTATTTACTTAAATATATCTAATAGTCCCCCATGTTTGAAAAATATACGCCAAAGTCCTCCATGTTTGATTTTATTATACTCTTGGGTCTCTCGCTGATGTCATCCGTTATTTTATTATTTTATCAAAACCTCCTTCAATCGTCTTCTCCGACGAGCATCAAATTCCGGTCACCTTTCTCCGGCAAACCCAAACTTTTTAATAAGAATCAAAATCGATTAGAGACAAAAACCAAACGAAGATTGGTCCTTTACGGCTAAATCTCAGAACCCAGATGCGAAAACCAAAGAAAAGAACAGAAATTGGACCAAATTAAAAGGAGAGGGGAGAATACCTTGTCTACCATGCAATAGAATCAGGAGACCATTCAAAAGCACGATCCTCCAGGAGCTCCTTCTTCAGGGTACCGTAGACTTCCACGAACATCGACCTCATTTTCGCCATTGATACCACTGTCGTTAATTCTTTCTCTCTTTCTGTTTTTTAATTTATTGTCTCTCTCAATCCTCAATGGACCATCCTCATCGGAGACTGGCGGTAGCGAGCAAACTGGGTTATGGGTTTCTGACGACGTCGTAGAGGGGCTCTTCCGCGGGTTCTCGACGAATCGGCAAAATGGGTTATGGGTTTTCAACGAAGATGTCTCACGCGCAAACCGGGTAGCGACATGTCGAGATCTTCAACCATCCTTGTCGGTGACCTAGGGGATTCTCAAAATTGGGGTAGCCATCCTCGTTGCCCGTAGAAGCTCACCCGTCCGTTCAATTTCTACCGCCGCCGTCGTCCTTAAGCTTTTGGTTTATGTCTTGTCCGAGAAGGGGGAAAGCAAAGCGGAAGCGGAAGCGGAGGAGATTAGGGTTCCAAGGTTCCTGGTGGTGGGGGTCATCCGCGACGAGCTGTTCCCGGCGCCGGACGAGGGTTTTTGGTGGTGGGTTGTCGGGGAAGAAGGTATGAGATAATTTTTACTTTTTTTTTGTTTTGAAGGATATTTTGGTCATTCTATTGACAAAAATGAAAAAAAATAGTTGCTGTCGTGCACTAGAGACCCGAAAGTATAATAAAATCAAACACGAGGGACGTTGACATGTATTTTACAAACACGGAAGACTTTTGAGTATATTTAAACAAACCCGAAGGACTTAAGAGTACATTCCCCAATTATTTTTTCCACCTCGGCGGTTACCTAAAGTCGCTGGCCTCTATGAAGAGCCTCGAACACAATCGACGGTTCTGAATTTGTTTGGTTCGAGGGTTTGATGATCTTGTGCTGGCTCGGTACATCAGATAATAAACTTATTAGGAATAGAAGTCATCATCAAGTTAGTTACTTGGTGATCAAGTTGAATTTCTAATCAATTAGTTACTTGGTAATCAAGTTAAATTTCTAATTAATTAGTTTCTTGATGAACAAGTTTGTAAACTTTTATATATATAGTCTTATGGCGATGAATAAAATCAAGCAGAATATTTCATCAAAACTGATTTAATTTTCTGGGATTAATTTGTAATGTTATCCCCAAATTGGGCGATGAACCCTAACGTAAAAAAATTGGGGATTTCCTCCCCAAATCCCAATACCAATTGGCGAGCCCCCAATTTGTTGATGATAAATTTCTAATTCGAATTGGAGTTTTTAAAATAAGAATTATTCAAAATTAGTTTTGAATTTAATTTTTGGATGAAGGTAGGAAGAAGAAGAAAATGAAATGTGGGTAAGGAGAAGAAGAGAGGAATTTTTTGTTTTTAGCAAGGGAGTATTCTAGTCTTTTCAAGTGAAGTTTCGTCGCAGAAAATGACATATTCCGGGACTAGGGATCCGAGAATTTCTAAAACCAAAGACGAGCGACGTAAAATTATTTTCGAAAATCCAAGAACCCCAGGAAGAAGACGACCAAACACCAGAGAAGAGGTAAATTTACCCTTAAATTTATCATCACTTGTCGCAATTGTAGAATCGTTCGTTATAGTTGTACCACAACTCATACATACATATGTATCACAGGTCACCATTCATCATACATGTAATAGAACTCATACACCTAAATGTACCAGTATTTTTTTTTTGAAACTTAAATGTACCAGTATACGTACAACGACTCATTGTATCACCGTGGTTCGTAAAAAAAGTTGAAAAAAGTTAGGCAAAAAAATTCAAAATAATTTGCGCACGAACAAATTGCCACAATATTCTTATAAGGACCACCCTTCCAAATACACAGAAAGAGATCAATTTGCGCACACTAATCTGGGTTTAAATAGAGAATAACAACAAATGAAACAAAATTTTATGGTGAAGTTTACCACTAGTTGATTGGAACAAACTTCTTACTAAATTTACATCTAAAGCGTTTTAAAAAATAAAGAACCGTTAGACGGCCAAATTTCTTGGCACACAATCGTCGAATGCGACCCGCAAATTAAGAAACATATCGAACAGTCGTAATATCATTCACAGTCGACATATGAGCCAAAGAAATGTGCCTGGTGCCTCCTTCCTGACCCTTGTCACAAAGAAATGTGGTGCCAACAACTTTTCCGAATTCAGGCCTATCTTTTTGGTGTCCAGTTTATACAAGATCATCTCCAAAATGCTATCTCTAAGGTTACGTGGTGTTTTGGATGCGATTATGGGCCCAGAACAGTCTGCTTTTCTTGGCAGCAGATACATCCTCGATGGTGTACTGATGTGTAATGAGCTAGTGAATGCTTTTAAGAGGTCGAGGTCTTACGGAGTTCTTGTTAAACTAGACTTTCGCAAGGCTTTCGATAGTGTCTCCTGAGCTTACATCGAAAAATGCAGGGCTGGATATCAAGTTGCATTCGGGGGGCCTCTTCCTCGGTTCTAATCAACGGGTCCTCTTGGAGGTTATTTAAGATGGAGAGGGATCTGACGCAAGGGGACCCGCTCTCCCCTTATCTCTTCTTGCTTGCAGCTGAAGGTCTCAGGCATCTTATATTGGAGGGAGAGTGATTGGGTTTGGTGGAGGGTCTCAAAATCTGGGTGGCTCTTCCAGTCTTTGCCTCCTTCAGTATGCCGACGACACCATCCTGCTTTCGAGGACAACCGATAACAGTTTATCAAATCTGCGAAGCATTCTCTACTCATTTTCTTTGGTGTCTGGATTGGTCATTAACTTTGAGAAGAGTGTCGTGATTGGTCTTAACACAGATGAGGCTTGGTTGCGCACGATTACTGGGGCTTAGGGTTGCAAACAACTTGGTGTTCCCTTTGTCTATTTGGGCCTTCCCGTAGGAGCCTCCATGAAAAGGCGGTGTCATTGGGAACCAGTTTTGGAGATGGTTGATTCTCGTTTGGCTTCTTGGAAAAGTGCTTCGCTCTCTTTGGGTGGTCGGGTTACACTCATTAAATCTGTCATCTCAAGTCTCCCGCTTTACTATCTATCCTTGTTCAAAGCACCTGCTGCTGTCTTGGCTGACCTTGAGAAAAGGATTCGTAAGTTCTTATGGGCGCGTATCTCCAACAATCGGTCTATGTCCTTCGTGCCTTGGTGTTATGTTACTATTCTGGTTGAAAGAGGGGGACTTGGCATTGCTCGCCTTGACATCAAGAATGAGGGTCTGCTGTTTAAATGGCTTTGGAGGTTTCTCACTCAATTGGTGTGTTGGTAGTGACTCATTGGCTTTCCTGGAGGATTGGATGCAACTTGTCAAGGGCAAAGCTCTAAAGAAGATGTGATTTATTGTCTTTGCTGCTACGTGTTGGTATCTTTGGCTTGCCCGAAACAGTAAGATCTTTGATAGAAAGGATGTGAGTTTGTCGACTATCCTTCAATCAGTTCGTAGGAGCATCATGGAGTGGAGTCTGTGGTCTGGTGCTTCGAGGGACATCAACCTGCAAAGCATTTTCTTGTACTTTGATTTTAGCAGGGGTAGCTGATTAATAGTTGGGTTTTGGACTGTTTGTACGGAGTTTGGTTTTGTAAGGAGGCTTGGGGATTTTATTTTGGGCAAAATAGTGATAGATCCCTGTTATTTAAAAAAATTGATTAATAAGGACAGTCTACTATTGATTAGTCCTTGATATTTTGAAAATCAATTGATTAGTCCCTATACCATATTTCGGTCATCTTTCTGGTGAGATATTTCTTAAAATTCCAACAATACCCTTAATTTTATCTCAAATCTACAAGATTGTCATTTAATAAAAAAAATCTTCCATCCGATTTTGAATTTGCGATAGCCTTGTCATTTCGGTCATTTGGCAGTCTCTGAGTTTGAAGGAAAAGGGAAGCTCGTCGACATCTCGATACTGACAGGTGCATGTGACCCAAGAGGAGGCATCGTCGACCCAGCCAGTTATTACCAAACCCCCATGACCCTAACGACGAAGGTGAGGGCTGTACGACGCTTTGATGGGGCCTAGCAATCAGAGGGACGATATGGTAATTCAGCAAATGGATGAAGGCAGCGGAGGAGGGCAAGGGGTCGGACCAGGTTCAGGACTTCATATTGGAGGTCGCGCCAGGAGGACCCTGGATTGCATGCATTCAGATCAACCCACCAAGCGGCTCACTGATAGGGTCTGGGAGGCGACGTCGACAAGTACCCGGCTTCCATAATTTGGAACGACGGGGACCCTTCTTTCTTTTGATGGGTTCGTATAATCTTTTGATTATTTAATTAGGACCTAACTAAGGTTTTCAGGGCTAAGGTTTTCTGCATGAAATTAAGTTCTCTAGTTGCGGATCGATCTAATTACCAATTACTTTTTAACTTAAATAGCAATCTTATAGGTTTGGGATAAACTGAAGGATAATTTTGGCACTTTAAAAAATATCTCACCGGAAAAGTGACCGGAATATAGTACAGAGACTAAACAATTGCTTTTCAAAATATCAAGGACTAATCAATACTAGGTTGTCCTTATTAATCCATTTTTTCAAACAACAGGGATCTATCGCTATTTTGTCATTTTATTTTTGCTTGGCGCTGTTGGGTGGTTGCCTTCCTAACAACTATCCCCTTGGCCTTTGTTGTATCTCAGGTGCTTTGTTCAAGGAATAAACTTATACCTTTCCAAAAAAAAAATCGACATATGTGCCAATTTTGGGGGCCAAAATTATTTGCCATGCAATAGATACGGTCTTTGCGTTAATATTTTTTTCTCTCACAATAAAGTACTCAAAATCGAAAGTCTACAACGAACGATTAATTGGTGTAAGAAATTAAATGATTCTTGTTTTCATTGTAAAATCTATAGAATCTATGTAATGTAACAAGGGTGATCGCGGCTCGAATTCGAATTATAATTCGCTAAATTCGAATTATGAAAATTATGATTTGTATTCAATTTGTCCAATGACGAATTAGAATATGAATTCGAATTTGCATAAGCTGATTCGAATCCAAATCAAATTTTTAATTAAACAGATCAAATTAAATTTTAAATCAGATTCAATTCATACTCGCTGCTACGTGCTACCCTATTAAACGAGGGGCTTGGGCTTTGAAGCCCAATGGATAATCAAGAGAAAAGACCAACAACTCGGGCATAATGGAATCCCTCCGCCAGGGGCCAGGGTATTCCATTCCCCCCTCTGTTATTGTTTTTTCCTCTCTTTTTTATGAGATTGTTGCCATTTTTTGGTGTGAACCTTTTGAGAACCGTTGGCTCTATTTACGAGTGGATTTTCCAACGGTGTTTTTCTCCGACTTAAATCAAACCAACTTCCATCGGTTAGTTTGTTGCCATTTGGGTGCACTTGTGTCTGTTGTTGTTTTTTGAATAGCCAGCCAACTTCAATAAAAGGAAACCTTTTCTTATTCGAGTTATTTTTTTTTACTGAAGGTGCAATTCTTTTCATTGAAATGGCTGTTTAAATCGGTGATTTACAATGAGGATTGTTGTCATTTCGGCAGATGTAATGTAGCCAAGGCATGTTTAGATGGTGAACCAGTTGTTATAAGGCAGAAGCAATTTGTGGTGGTTGATTTCTTGCAGGGAAGCAATGGAAGGAGAAGCAGATCAGGTTGATTGCAGACAAGGTGTTTCTTCTTCGCATCAAGAATCAGAGCGGACGGGATAACTTGGTGTTTGAAGATATCTACATTGCTGTCCTGCTTGTTTATAAGTGCGAATCGAAGCTTCGTGCTACGTTCTCGTTGTGTGTTTGTGTGTCGAAACTCGGATTGCTGATCATCAGTTCCTGTCCTTGTTTTTGCAGTGACATCAATAAGCGCTTGCCTGGGCTACATTTTGATCCACCCTCTAAGGACCAAGTCAGAGACATGATGGAGGCAATCCTCTGTTGTTTATTGGCTTTCGCGCCCGTCGGTACATGGAGATGATACGGGTGATAACGGTCGCGTTTTTATGATGCTTCTTGTGCAGGCTTGTGATTTCAACCTTGACGGCGAATTAGACCATGAAGAATTCGTCAGGTTCATAAAGCAGATGACAGCGGACACATTCACTGTTGTTAGTCAAGGACTGATCATCACCTTAGTCGTAGCACCGACGGTCACAATGGCAACAAAGAAGGCAACTGAAGGAGTCCCAGGGGTGGGGAGGGTGGTGCAGAAACTGCCCAACTCGATCTATGCATCACTCGTCACGCTCGCAATCGTGTGGTTCCAGACTACCGTACAGGACGCCTGACTAACGGATCGACTCCAAGTTGTTCCAGCAATTTATGGTTTGTACTCGTAGTTGTGGTAGAAGTTGCTGCATAAGGCCACGATGATTCTCGTTAGACGAAGACTTGCAATGTGAAGCCTTTTTCTGCCTTCTTAAGGCTTGTACAACTTATACTGTTAGCCCCTGAAATAAAGCTTATTCGATCTTGCACTTCTTCTCTTGCCTTCTCTGTTTAAACATTCTTTCAAGGACCTTAATTGACCTCGGGTTTCTAGCGACATTTTATCTCGATGTAAACTGGAAAAGTCGGAAAGTATACCTGATAAAGGCGCTCAGCTGCTACTAGTGATCCAGAGGCTCGATCGTAGTGCAACCTGATGGGCGACCAAGTTCAGTCGAAGCTGGGGAAAATGTCGATATATCAATAGCGCCATAACAATAGCAAGCATTGTCCCAGTTTGGCCTTCAATCATGGATCAAGCAAACATTTGCAGATTGTAGCAGTGGAGCAAAGATGATTTATGAGCAACATAAGAAGTGTAATTTCTCAAATCTGGTTCACCCTTAGCATGGAGTAACTGGATTTCGAATCTAGGAATAAAATAAACACGAAGGGCCTATTGTCTTTTACAAGTTTCAAGCCCTGAAGGATCCCTTAATACCCTCCAACGACTCTCCCAGAGATAACCTGCAAAATAAAGTGAAAAGGGTCAGGTAATCCAACCACATATCATCCGAGCATTCAGATCGTGCTCACAGAACGTTATCCTCGCATGTCAAACGGATATATCGAATAGCAAGATCCGGGCACCAACAATTAGCATTTTACGTCTGCTCTCAAAGTGATCAATCACAGATCTGGTCAACTTCACTGGGTAGGTAGACAGTCATCGACAACAAACCATCACGAGCCAATCTCCGGCAACGGAGAAAAGATGGAAGCTCAGAGGCCGAATTCCACCTATCATGCAACTGCTATTCAAAATCTAGCGTCTAACCTCTTCCTAGCTCAATTCTCCTTCCTAGGTGACCAGATCCCACCCCGAAAACGACGAAACTTAAACGGAACAAGCGGTATCAAAGCAACACGAAGCTTACTTGTACATGCAGTACTTGTACTCCTGGCTTCTAGTCAGATCCTTCTCCCCTTCTTCAAGCTACAGAATAAGAAGTCCGCGATTACATAAAACGACGACGCAACGGAGAAAACCCGAGGAAAACGAACGAGCACACGAAACATACCGGATCGCTCTCGTAAATAAGCTGGAAGCAAGTAGGGGAAAGGCACTTCAACGCGCAATTCTCCTTCGATGTCATAGATAACTTGCAGGGGGCACCCCATAACCCACTGTTTATATTCACATCAATTGAAATTAGAATAACCCTAAGTCGGCCGAAACCAACAAAATTTCGAGTTGGTACAAGAGACAAGAGACTCGTTCGTCTACCTCTCGATATCGGCGTAGCAGGCGTTCTTCTTTTCCCTAATCTCGCCGTCCTGTTAATCACCCAAAACACTAAACTCCGATTAATTAAATTACTTACTCGATCCTCGCGTACGCCGCCGTATAGACAGAACAGAACCTAATGAGGTGAGCGGTTACCGATATGGGGTGACGTGACTTGGACTCGGCCGGAAGAGCGGCGAAGGCTAAAAGTAAGCCGAAGAAGAAAACGGAGACGGCGGACATTATTTCCGACGTAAAAAAAGGTTTGACCACGAGATCGTAAGCCCCGTTCTGTTAGTCGGTTAAGACGACCGAGTGAATAACTGTTAAGTTAACGGCCAATTAAGGCTCCGGCGACGGAACGTTGGGCTCCACACGTGTCTCAGCCCGTATAAGAACCGTCGGTGCGGAGTTTACCCGGATTACGGGCCTGCATCTCTGCAGTTATTGGGCCCGGGGACTTTCCAGGGTCCAATTAAAGACCCACTCGCTCCGTCTCTTGGTCGAGATGGCCGAGCCTGTTGTGAATTGTTGTTTTAAAGTGGTTGTTTTCGGTTGCGGAAAGCGATGTGGTACAGAAAAGTAGAGTTTGCCTTCGGCAGAGCAAAGTCTTGATTTAGTCGTTGCTCGTAAATTTGAGAGTGGATACCACTTGTTTACAATATCCATTGCGGATATTGCCATTCAAGAGCGAGGCAATTTGCTAAGATCAAACGAACAAGCCTAGAATTCTAACACCAAATCGAGGATACTTACATTGTTCTTCCAGAGATGATCACAGCTTGTCCCGAATGTCCAAAGGAACAGGGATGATGGAACAATATCATTACAATCACATAGCACTCGATTCATATACGCCTATTGCCAGTCCTCTTTTATGTTTTACGTCGCGACGAGCTTTGTGCGTCACGAAGACGAGTCCATGTCCACGTCGTTATCACGATCGTCAGGTAGCACAATTCCTTCGGAGAAAATGAACTTTTTTGTTGCACCAAAGATGTTGGCCAGTTGAAGTACTGCTGTTTGACACGATGTGGAAGTTGGCTGAAGGGAGGCTGGAAGCGAAGGCAAGCATTCTGGATGGAACTCCTTCTTGCCGAAGGATGTCGCATGCAGCGTCAAGACTGCTCGACAGAATATAAATCTGCATGCGGCAATAAATAGAGTCACAGTAGGATTCTTCTCTTCTCCTTCATTTTGGGATAGCAAGGTCGCGAGGTTTTGCAATCTTAAGTGATTGTGGCAACCGAAGTAAACTCCAACATATCTAAACCATATCATATATTTCCTCTACTAGAAGGTTAAGTGTACTGGGCCATCAAAATAAAAAATCATTACGGAAACTTTTAAAAGATCTTTGTGGAAAAAATGCTGTACGTAAAGCAACTACATAAACTCCTTAAAGACGAAGATTTTTAAGGTCGTAGCAACTGCTATAGACTCTCAACGAGCATACGTCCGACAAGTTACTCAGGGGTCAAGAAAGTCGAATCATACCTCAATAGAAGTCTCCTTAAAAAGGGATCACCCAGATTCTGTGCCCAAACAGGATCAAGACTGTCCAATGTTGCTAAAGTTGAGCCCCAGTCAGCCAATGATGAAGAAAGCAGCTTTTCAGCCTTGTTGTACATGTCCTAACAGTAATTTGATGTGCTAGTTAGGTAGACTCTCAACCACTTGGTCTGAATAAACGGAAGACTGAATCTTACCATATCAACATCGGAACCGGACAGGCCTAACAGAAGACAAAAAGCTTGCAATGGGGTGGTGAGGAAAGTCGTAAATAGGCTACCACTCTGGTAACGAGTGGAATCTGCAGAGGGAAGAGATAATGAGCAGCTTGGTGATAGAAGAATAGCCGCAGGCTCTCCTTTCTCAGATCCATTTATAGTCTGCAGATGTTTGGGATCATGAACAAATTATTAGCAAAAGGGCAGAAGTCTCATTCACAGGTGCGTAAGGGTTATAAGGAAGGAAAAACATCCAGAACCGAAATTACAAGTCCCGATTGCAGAGAAAAAGGGTTGATAACTCGCCTTGAATGCATCACTGCCATCACTGTCTATAATAATAAAAAGAGGTCTTCTTGTGAATGGAATCAAGTCTGTCGGGTATATGCAGTTCAATCCTAGAAAGAGCATAGTTGGCATCAGAGTAGCAAAACAGTCCAGATTACTAATAACCCAGACAATGGTGAAGCCAAGTTGGTACACTCCATATATTAAAGAAAAAAAATACAACACTTCAATACTGCATAACCTTCATACTCCGTAAGAAAAGCCAAATTATTTTAATCCAGTTTTCATTTGTAGCTCCAAAATAAATAAATAAGGAAAAAGAGAGAGTATAGAAATTAATTATAGACAATTAAAACACACTTGGCATGCAAAGCAGGTAGTCAACTGAAGAAAGCTAATAGGTATGCATGATAGGGAACAAAGAAGGTTGAAGCAATCCTATAAAGATACCTCCATTTCCACGAGTGCCAAAATGCAAACATTCTCCTTTAATTCGCCTTCCAGAAGGATTAGGACTATTACTGGGTGAGGTAAATGGAGATGTCGGGGCTACATCTGCGTTCATGGAATGCGATTGATAGTTCCTCGAAATGCTCTCTGAAGGGTTGATGAAAGCTCCAGTAGTAGGGGGAGAAAGACCATTATGGCCAGCTCTTGCTAAATCATTATGGTTCATAAACAATGCAAGTGTAAAAAAACTTGGGATGTAACAGGAAAAAAGAAAGCAAAAGTATGCTTCAACAAGATGCCAACCTGAAGCTGATAAATATATCAGAAGAACACCCTCCAAAGGCAGCTCATCGCACATTGTTCCCAGAACCTTTAATGAAGGGGAACAATTCACACAGATATGAGAAATGCCAGAAAGGAACATCATGCACTTCACCACACGGTGGACACACAGTTCGCGCAAGCATTAGTCTCTGTCAAATGCATCAAAGTGTGGCTTCTACCTCCCACATCCTCACCAAGGACAAATAAACAGAAAATTCCATGATAGCATCCCCTTGCTCATATATGAACATCAGATGCTACCACTGGCAATGCTGCAGCAGTTTTTTTATGCTAAATATTGCTGCAGCAGTTTTTATGGGCATAAAGAGTATATTTAAACAAACAGCTTCAACTATAACTGCAGTTTAAGACTCGATGGTTACTCCAGAAAATATCACAAATAGGTAAAGTTGACAGAGGGGGAAGACGACAGTTACCCTGTTACGGATTTTATTGAAGAATGATGGACGTCAAAAAGTCATGATATGAAAGCATTGTAAAGTCTTTGATCAGGTCACTGTTGAAACTAGGTAACAATTTATTGCACCACTTACAACTCTGAATATAAGGGCATCCATAGTGCGAAAGCACTCTCCAGCAGTCCAGCTTATGCAGTCAAATGGGAGGGTATGGCCATTCGTATACGTTTTTACACTCATTGTTGTTGCAAAGAGGTTATTTCTACACGTCAAACTTGTAACCAATAGGTCCCAGTCGACTAACTACTAAGAAATATGTCTTGAAAATTCATCGATATGCAATCATTGACAGGGTTGTGTGGTCAATGGAGAAACTTGAACGAAATACATTACTTACAGCTAAGAAGTGTGTCACTGAAGGACGGTATAAAACAGCTTTCCGTGGGTTCACAGGCAAGGTAAGATCTGTTATCTCATGTGAATAGTTGGAGCGACTAGGCCCTGGGCCACCATTCTGACTAATTTTTGAATTGGACTGATAAAACAAACCACTTGGTTCCCACTCCAGGCACTGAAGCATCCTGAATGTATCCAGACTCAGCTCTGAAAACTTAATCTGCTAAAGAAACAAGTGATAAAGGGAAGAATCAAAACCAACAAACATTCAAATCAAAGAAAATTATTTTTGAAGTGTCTGAATGACACAAAAAAAAATACTATCCATTATGGACAGACAAAAAGAAGCTTACTACTTAACCTCATTATGGTGGTAGCTGCTAAGTATGGCATCACGCAATTTCAAGTTTCTCTTGGTTACAGTGGGTGGCAAGGAGTCTGGATCAGGGTCCAGTACAACACTGTATCTCAAGGGCCTGATATTCATGAAAGCTGTATCAGCTTTTAAGAATCTAACAATTTCCTGAACCACGAGCTTCCACTCTTTGAAGTCAGCTTCCTGAAGAAACATCATCTCCAAAGGTTATATGCTTCATAAATCAAAAAGGAAAAAGAGTAAATAACCAAGTCTAAAATCAGGATGTTCAAAAGGCCAACTTAGGATCAAATGGGGAGAATGCAAAGAAGACGAATAGCATGGAATAAACAAGAGAGCTTCCCCCTCTTCTAGCTTGAGGGGGAGTATGAAGTAAGCTGCTAATGGAAACTTGGAAGAACAAAAAGGAACGAGATGTGATCTAGCTAACAACTTTTTTCGGGAAAAAAGTGGCACTCGGAACCTTACTCGTGAGGTTTGATCAAATAGCACACTAACTCACTACACCTCTAGCCAAGCAACGGTTTCAATTCTTGTGTTTCAAGCTTCAGGGGGCTCTTATTCTTTCTTTTAAGTTTCCATTAGCAGCTTCCTTCATACTTTATCATTTTAAAAACCATTGGGCTTCGGCCAACTTTTCTACCAATAAAGAAATTATTGTAGAGATAACTCAAAGCAGAAGTAACGAAAATTAACCCCCCGGAAATATAGCAATGCAGCAAGTAAATATACGAAAAGAAATGGCATTGAAATTGCCCAAACCTGGAAACTTCTCCTGCATTCATCAACCAACAGCTTCAGCTGGTTAACCAGCTGGTGTACGATTTCTCTCCGGCTCAAAACCAGACAGACCATCAGAAACCTAGCAAGAAATCTCAACTGCTTGTTCGCCAGATTAATATCTTGAACGGATCCCTCCTTGAAGTACTCTCTACTCAGTATTGCTTCGTAGAAAACAAAAGACTCCAACAAATAGCTGGCATCACTGGTCCGCATGTACTGTCCATAGTAAAGCTGAGCAATCCGAGACGCAATCTCTCCGATCTCCCATCTCTTCAGGCCAGCTTCCACCAGGTTCTGCCTATTCTCTTGCTGAAACTTCCACAACTGCGTGTACACCTTGAATACCTTGTAGAAGTACGTATCATACCTAAAAGCAGATAAAAAGGGAGAAAAAAAAAGGTCAAAATAAGCACATCGCACCCCAATGACACTGCATTCGAAGACGGAAATTCTCCGGTGGACCTAGTCTACACCCATTTGATGCTCGAATTCCGAGGGGTAATAGCTCCGAATCGGCCAAATAAACAGCTAAATAACTGGCAAATCCACAACCTCCGTTTGTACATCGTAGTAATTAAGATTGCAAGCTCCTAAGTAAGATCATAATTAATTAATTTAATTTCCAGAAAATAGTGGAAATGATAAATTGATTTAGAAGATTAGAGAGAGAGAGGGAAGACCTGTTACGTTCGTAATAGGGCAAGTCCCTGATCTTGGAGAACTTCTTGTCGGCCTTCTCCACCAGCGACCAGTAGACTTCGCTCACCGGAACGTTAGTCTCTCCGCCGCCGCCTCCGCCGGCGTGTGTCGCCGGCTGCTCCGTCGTCATTCCTTCTCCGGCTTCCTTTCCGCCCCTCCGCCCTCGGACAGTTGATTAGTTAAACCCGCTCGTGTCGTTTTGGGTTGACGCGCGGGGTCGTTTTGGAGAGTCGAGTAAAGTCGAAGCCAGATGACGGTGGAGTGACCGGAAACGGGGAGGTTCCGGTGGAGAAAAAGGGATACTGGGGTGTCCAGGTGACCGGGAGTTTCACTCGGGGTTAGTTATGGTATTTTCACAAGTGGAGAGTGGGTCCCCGGTGGGTGGAAGTCTACATGGCTTAAGTCTTGCGGGGTGTTTTTGGCTTTTTCGCCATACTGTGGTTGACGTGACGTCAGCCGTTGATCGTGACAACTTAATAAATTATGAAGCCTATCTTTTTTTTTTTACTTAACATAGATTAGATATATATAATTAATCAAAAGTATCATACATAAGAAGCTCCTCAAGGGCTCGAGGAACATGGGACAAAATATTGTCCAAAAGAGTTCTTAATTTTGACAATTTAGCTAACCAATCCGCAACTTGGTTAGCCAATCTAGAAACAAATATAAGTTTGCACAAAGGTAAACTCAAAAGTAGAGTTTGTGTCTCCATAGCTTGAAGCTCCAAATCTTACTCAATGTCGGAAGAGACACCATTGATATAATCCACAATGCGCTTACAATCGGATTCCACCATGACACTACTAAAAGGATGCAAATCCTTGATGTATTTAGTATATGCTTCGATGGTAAACAATTCAGCTGCAGTAGCTGATGTAAAAAGCTTCCTGGAAGCTTGAATGTCCCGAACACACTCTTCATGATCACGCAACACCCAAGCATAACCAGCAGCATCGAACTCAGACAACCAAGAAGCATCTAAATTCAGTTTCAAAGTGCTAGGGTTTGGAGGGCGCCAACACTCACTCACTGCAATCCTACTCAATGGGGTAGGCTTCTTCAAGAAGGAAAATTTCAAAGCTTTATTTTTTGCAGCCTGCCATGATAAGATTGGATCAGGGACCTTCCCCTCATACACAAACATATTCCTAGAGAGCCATATTTGCCAGCAGATAAAACCAACAAGAGGAAGGGAATCAAGCCTATCAACATATTTCAGATCTTTTAAAACAATGAGCAACTAGCTATTGATATTAGGACCATCAAGAGCAGGAGCAATATGTCCAAGAATAGAAGAGAACCAAGTCAATCTAGCATGTGGACATAAAACTAAAGCATGAAGCACATCCTCATTGTCAGCATGGCATAAAACACAAGAAGCATTGTCAGGTATATTTCTTCTAAGGAGATTAACAGCAATAGGAATTGCATTCTTAGTAGCTTTACACAAAAATACCTTGATTTTAGGAAATACATCCAAATTCCGGATATAACTCCACAAGGGAGAATCCTGCAGAACAGGAACATCCCTAATAAGAATGAAAGAAATGATAACCATATTTCACAGGGTACTTCCCTGAACTAGCCGCCTTCCAGATGATCAAAGCATAACCAACTCGCCTCCTAGGAGTGATTTTCATAATGGCAGCAACCTCTTGCTCAGATAAGAGGTCCTCTAAAATCACAGGGTTCCAAGAGTCATCATCAACGGTCATGAGCTTATTAACTTTTGAAACATTAGTAGTCACAGGTTTAGGAAAAGTAATCATATTGTTCTCAAGACCATCGAACCAAGCGTCAGGGGCGGAGCCAGAAATTTTTTCGAGTGGGGACAATATAAGAAATGCCTAAATTTTTTTAAGATTTGATTTTAATTTTTAAGTTGATTAATTTTTTAGTAGGGTCAATTTCTAATTTTAGTGGGGACATATATTAAAAATATACCTAGTTATTAAACAAACAAAAAATTAAGTGGGGGCAATTGCCCCCACAAAAATGTACGTGGCTCCGCCCCTGCCAAGCGTCTTCCCAAATATCCACCATACTCCCATTAGCAATCCTCCACATCAGTTGGGGTTTCAAAAGTTTCATTCCTTTCCAAACACTAGACCAGGTCCAGAATGGCCTTCTACCCTTCGCTGCCTGTAAAAAGGATGAGTTGGGGAAATAGATACTCTTAATCAACTTACAGCACAGGGATTCAGGGTTACAAAACAGCCTTTAGGCCTGTTTGGCCAACAAAGTTTTATTGAAATTTTCCATGCTCCTGAAACCCATCCCTCCCAACTTTTTCTGAGTAGTCAGTTTATCCCAACTAACCCAGTACACTTTCCCCGTGTTAACATCGCCTGACGTCCAAAACTTTGACATGAGGCCATCAAGTTTCTTGCAAATAAACTTGGGAAAAAGCACACATTGCATAGCATAAGTTGGGAAGAGATGACAGATTTTATCATTATTTCTCTAGCAGCAGCAGACAACATCCTATTTTTCTAAGATTGACCTTTATTCCACGTGGAGTTGTAAATATAACTCACTGCTCTACATTTAGATCTTTCCCAAAAAGAAGGAAGTCCCAAGTACTTATCAGAATCAGACATCAAACCCTTACTCAGGATGTTTAAAATCTGATTTTGAGTGTTCAGGCTAAGACCAACAGAGAAACGAACACTAGACTTATTAAAATTGATAGCCTGCCCAATATTATTCACAAAAACGAACAACATTTGTTTAAAAGTACGGTCTTCTCTCAAATCAGCAACACCAAAAATAATAGCATCATATGCAAACATCAGATTGGTTAGAACAAGACTGGTCCTCTTAATCTGCAAGTCTCTAATCATATTCATAGATTGTAACCTGGACATATAGTGTGATAAACAGTCAGAAATTAATAAAAATAGGAAAGGGGATAATGGATCACCTTGTCTAATACCTCGAGAAGGCATAATCCAGCTCAACGGGGAACTATTAAACAAAATAGCATAATAGACACTTTTAATGCAGCTCATAGTGCATCTCACCCATTTGAGAGGGAAACCAAGAGAAATCATAATCTTTTCCAAAAAAATCCCAAGAGACCATGTCGTAAGCTTTTTTCAGGTCAATCTTAATAGCCATGGAGCCTCTACTTCTCTGATTGTCAGTCCTTAAATGATGAAAAACCCCATTCGCCATTAAAATATTATTTTGAATACACCTATCTTTCACGAAAGCATTTTGCGTATTAGAGATAACATTAGGTAAATAAGGTTTGTGATTATTTGCAAGGACTTTCGAATACACTTTATAAGCAAAATTACAGAGACTTATAGGTCTAAACAGGAAGATATATTCAGGATTCTCAGTCTTGCGGATAACAGTAATATAGATTTTGTTCATAGAAAGAGGCACCAACTCATCATCATACCAACTCTTAATCATATTACACAATTCAGAGCCAACAATATGCCAATAGTTATGGAAAAAAAGACCTGGCAACCCATCTGGACCAGGAGCTCGTGAATCTCCCATCTGAAAAGCAGCATTTTTGATCTCATCATCAGTGATTCTCTTAGTAAGACCAGCAGCCATTTGATCATCCACCAGCTGCAGAACACAATCCAGAATTTGTGAACCATAAACAGGGGAGGTATCAGTATACATAGATTGGAAATAAGATTGAGTAAGATACCTGATCTGCTGTTGGTCCTCCATCCACTCCCCATCATGGCCCTTGAGTTTAATGATTTCATTTTGTGTTCCAGTCACCATCGTTAAGCCAATTGACGTGGGACCTTTGATGCCAATATATCTCCTCCTGCTTGTATAGGAAGGCTAGCTACTTTTTAAGCCTCTGTTCCTCAATAGCAAAAGTGGAACTATGTGGGTTAGCCTGAACCTTCGCTAAGCACAAGGTGGCTTGATTGATCTTCTCCTTTCTAACACCAAATTTCTCCTTGCTCCAGGTTAGCAAGTTACGGGCCACAATCTTGCTATGTTGGTGGAACCTTTCAGAAAAACTCTCGCAGACAAGTTGGTTCCAACTGGAACTAATCACATCCTTGCACTCTTCCTCTTTAGACCACCAATTCTCGAATCTGAACAGTTTAGCACGAGAGCCACTCATGACACAAGTGTTAAGAATAATGTACGCGTGGTCATACCCCAAGAGTTCACCATTGATGACTTGGGAGCGAGAAAAAATATCTCTCCATTCAATATTCACTAGCACTCTATCCAAATGCTCCCAAGTCCTGGCATCACCCTGCTGATTATTGCACCAGGTGAAGTGATTCCCCTTGAAACCCAAATCCATCAGTAAACCATCTTTCATGAATTCTTGCAATGGTTCAATCTGGGCAGCAACAGTAGGAAATGAGCCCATCTTATCCTCAGGACAGCAAAGCATGTTCAGATCACCAATGTACATCCTAGGGACACCAAGATTCACAATACGCCTAGCCATCATGTCCTAAAAGGAAGCTTTTTTAGCCAGAACAGGTTTTTCATAGGTAAAGATGGCCTCCCACCTAAGACCAGAATACTTATTCTGAATCACAGTTTCAATAAAGTTAGGGCAAGAGTCCTCAATAAAGATAATCACAGAGGGCTTCCACCACAAGGCTAAACCACCACCAGTCCCCACTTTATACACATACCAAGAACCAGTAAATTGCAACTTCTTCTGCATCATTTCCAATCTATCAGTAGGTTGTCTTGTCTCTATTAAGAAAATAATAGAAGGCCTATACTTCAAAAGGAGTCCCTTAAGGACTCGAATTGTCAAGTCCTGGCCAAGGCCTTGACAATTCCACGAAAGGATGATCACACTTCTTTGGGTGGCAATAGGCCTGCCACCCGTGGCTCATATTGGCTCTCAGTAACAACCTTTTCTTCAGAGCTAGTCACAAAAATATCTTTAACAACAAGATCCTTTTGTTCTACAGTAAGAGAAGGAGACACCCTACCACTGAACTCTTTCTTACCTCTTTTGCTTAGTACCAGAAATTTCCCTTTATCTTCTCTGGATATTTTTTGGAACCCGTCGCCATGACATTCTTTACAGGCATTCCATCGAGCACTTGAGAGGCAACAAACAAAGATGGCGACACCTCAAAGGGGAGAGCACCAATTTCTCTCTCTTCTTTGGACCGAGACCAGCCGCACCTGCATCTCCTTTGTAACCATAATAATTGATACCCAAATTCCTTTTAGGGTTTACAATTTTTTTTTATTGGAGATTTTTCTCTCTCCTAGAAATTCTTCTAGTCTTGGAAGTTTTTTGGACTGTTGCGACCCCGCCAACTTGGGATGCCATCTGGGTCACCAAGTAAGAGTCACGTGTCCTCAAACCTTTAACACAAGCCACATTTAAATCTAAATCATATTCTACATTGTCATTAGCCATTAGACATAGGGGAGAAGTATCTGTTGGGTTCCCTGTTAGACATAGGGGAGAAGTATCTGTTGGGTTCCCTGTCACAGCAGGTCTGGCCCTATGCTCATTCATCATCATCTCTATCATGTCCACATCATCACTAATGTCAATAGTGACCAAAGCATCTTCATCCAATTGCATCCCTAGGTCAATCGGCTCCGGAACAGTAGGAGAGGTTGCCAGAGTTTTCAATCATGGCTAAAAAAATTTACTTGAAAGTAGAGCTTGCCCCAGCCTCCTCCCGACTCCCCCCAACTTCCTTCTGCGACCTTCCATCAATAGCTTTCCCTCCAAAGTTTCCAATCTTAGGAACAATAGAGTTCCCCGGAGGGTTAGGTAGAATCGAACTCCCCGATGCATGCCGAGAGGACCAAAAGCTTGGTTTAGGCCTGAGAGAGGTACTTCCTGTGGAACTTCTTCTGTTGTATGAGTTATTCGCTTTTAACCAGTTGCCATAAGGATGTTGGCTAAGAGGCAAGTTCTTCATGGGTTCCCCAGAAATACCCTCTGTCAAACATGATCTACTAGTATGACCCACCCACCTGCAGTAGTAGTAGAAGTCTGGAAGCCGTTCATACTTGAACTTAATAGGGTTCGCCTCCAAATTTCCACGCTCTAAGCGAAAGCAATTAAGCAGAGGCTTAGTAATTTCAAACTTCACCTTAACACGCAACACACTCTCTAAATTATGTCCTTGTTCCAGAGAAAGATTAGTGTCCAGCATCCCCCCAAACTGTCCACCAATCAATTCGGCCATCTGAACAGAAAGACAATTTGGAGGAAGGCCATGAACTTGGATCCAGAACGGAGAAGAAGCAAAGGAGATCTCTGACCAATGGAGGTCAGGGTTCCAATCATTCAAAATGATTAAGTGGTCATCCACCTCACTTTCAGTGGTTCCCCAAGATTTCAAAAGACTAACTTTGACAATATGTAATTTATAGGGCTTCTCAGCAACAATCTTACCAATGAGAATAAGGTCATTGACAAAAGAGTTGATGGATCTGCTGGTAGGGACTGCCAAAGTCGGTCCGAGATGAAGGGATTTGGTTTGAGCTAAGACCTCCTCCAGGGAAACAGGGGAAGACCACCCTCTTCTATCTTTATCCATAACAAAGATGAAACAATAAAAAGATAGATGGGAGAAGTAAATGAACCAGAGGAGAAGGAATCAGAGCATTTGAAAAGGGGAAGAGGGGAGGAGAAGAGGGTGTGTGGGTGAAGATGGAGATCCAGCCAGCAGCAAGGTCGAGGGAAAAAACATGGTCTTTAAGGCTAGAGAGGAAATTTCAGCTCACAGGGAGGAAAAGTTAGTTTGATACAGAAATGTTGAAAAAATATTCCATAATTATGAAGCCTATCTTGAAGCACACCATTCGCAAATAATTTTCTCACTTGAAAATTCTCTAATAATGTTATTCACATGATTTCAAACATTTTTAACTTAGTAAATTATGGTTTTGTTTTATTTTTTTCGGTGTGAATGTTAAAAATGATATTTTTTGTGACAAATTTTTTATTAGGTTTAGTTTGTCTCACCTGACCTTTCTATTTTAATGCTACGTCAGTATCATGTCATATTTATGTATTCGAAGTGGCGCTAATATTAGAAACTTAAAAACCCTCAATTTGAGGTTTGCATAATTTGGATTTTAGGCATTTTTTAGATTAGGATTCAAATTTGTGTTTTAAGCTTGCCACATCACTACCACTTAAGAGAGAGAAATATGATATGTCACTGACCTAACATTGAGATGGAAAGGCCAAGTGAGATAATCTAATCCTCGTCAAAAAATTGTCACAAAAAATATCACTTTAAAAAATCTCTGTCATAAAAAATGTCACTTTATGATATCTCCGACACCTAAAAAGACAAAGTTAAACCAAAGGGTATTAATATAAAAATGCGTGAAATTATAGAATACTAAAATGAACTTTTTCCTTTTTAACTTTTTAAAGAGAAATTTTCTTCGGGTCCCTACTCTATGCACAAACTATTGATCCGGTCATCAAGTTCTTTCAAAAATTAATTTCTCATCCTTATTCTTTGGTTAATGTTACTTTAACGTAATCCGTCAATTTGTTAATGATGTTTATACCCTTTCAAAAAATTAGAAAACCAAAATTCATGCTCTCTCCTCGATGTCATAGGAGGAACTAGACAACAAGTTCTAGACCTTCATTCGACGGCCCCATGAGGTGTAAGCAATTGTCCGCCAACCCAATCAGAGTGGGTAATCGAGAAGGCGAACGTTGGTTGTCAATCGAGAATGTGAACGTTGGTTGTCAATCGAGAATGTGAATGTTGGATATGTGGCCAATGAAGCAGCGAATAGAGACGCCGCTGATGAGGTCCCAGAGGCAGAGCTCGTCATTCCGTTGTAGGGTTTCGGTACCAAAGAATTAACTAAGTCTGAAGCTTATGGTGTTCTTTGAATTAGCTAAGTCCAAAGTCGTGGACAGAGAGACCTCTAGGAGGAGCAGGGTGGGCTCCGCTTCCAAACTCAGCGTCGAGAAGTTGCTCTTCGGTTCAGCAGGGAGGGAGGAAGGGGACATGGCGGTACGGGAAGGGGAAGAGAGAATGAGAGGAAGGAGTTGGAAGTTTTTTTTTACAAGTATAAAGATAATTTCATATGACAAAAAAGAGAAAATTGACCGATGAGATTAACCAGGGACTGGAGAATAATATTTTGAAAGATCATAACTAATTTGTGCATATACATGAATCGGTGAACAATTTACCCTTTTATAAATCTAAACGCCTCCTAACAAAATTCAAGTCTAGAATCTTAAATCTAAGTTTCTAAAGACAAATCAAGGTTCTTACCACGTGGTTTCACAACCGCCGTAGTGAATCTTGGCTTCGGAATCTGTAAAACGGATCATCCATTGGGAGTGATTTTGAAGTAGCAAGGATATGCAATTTTTTTTCTTCCAAATTCTACTCTCCAAAGTCAAATGTTTTTTTAGAAAACTCGGAATTGTCAATCCTAGCCTAGACAAAACTTAAAGGGAAAATTACTCTCAAGTTCCTCAGGTTTGTTTAAATATACTCAAAAGTCTCTTCTGTTCACAAAATAGATTCTGACGTCCCTCTAGTTTGCTTTTATTATACTTTCGGATCTCTGGCGCACGTTAGCAGCTTTTTTTTTATTTTTGTCAATGAAATGACCAAAATACCCTTAGAACAAAAAATTAAAAACCGCTGACATCATCTCTTCTTCTTCCTCCTCTCTTCAATTTACAATTCCAAACTCTTAATCTTCTTCTTCTCATCGGGACGACAGGGGAATAAAAAAACCCCTCAAAATTACACTAAAATCAACCCATATCATCGACTTCCTCCTAATTCTCTCTCTCTCCTCAAGAACAAATAATCTCCAATCCCAATTCTATCTCTCTGCTTCTCCTGAGGAAGTCGATCTCTAGTGGGAGGTAGGATCTGAGGCCGTTCTCCATGAGGATGATCTCGTTGAAGTTGGACATGTTTCCGAGGCTCGCTGAAACAGCCGTGGAAGTTGTTGTTGGCGAGGCAGAGACCGGCGAGTTCCCGGTGCTCAGATCCAGCTCGAACAACAGCTTGTTGGCGAGGTAGAGATCGGCGAGTTCCCGTTGCTCAGATCCAACTCGAACAGCAGCTTGTTGGCGAGGCAGAGACATGGAAGCGGTTGGAGTTGACGTGGAAGAGGAGAACTAGTTGGGGTTTCCGGCAATGTCACCGTGGTTGAGGTCGACGCCAGCGACGGTGAGGATGGAGTAGTCATCGCAGACGTTGGGGCCCACCCAGAAAAATTGACGGCTTTTTTTCGATGATGGAAGGAAGATGAACTAGTTTGGGGTCTGGTCATTGGAGAAGAAGAGTAATGTCACTATTTTTTTTGTTTTAAGGGTATTTTTGTCATTTCAATGACCAAAAAAGAAAAAAACTCATTTAGGGACCCGAAAGTATAATAAAATCAAACTAGAGGGACGTAATAATATATTTTGTGAACAGAAGGGACTTTTGAGTATACTTAAGCAAATCCGGGGGACTTGAAAATAAGTTTTCCAAACTTCAACCTTGCTAGAGACTCCACGACGTGACTTCCAATTTTTTTATTTAAAAAAATTCTCCGACAAGGACACCGGTTGAATGTCCACTAATTAGACCGAAGCTAGTAGCGACTTTAGGTACAAAGTCATGGGTAGGACAAAAACCAAAAAGTAAAAAAAAAATGCAAAATGAAAATGGAGAGCCAGGCCGGGCGCGTGCAGGGGTTTTCAGCCGCCCCCGACACTCGGCCCAGGCAAGTAGTATTTTAATTTTTTTTAATTTATTTAGTGATACTTGGCACAATCTTATTCGATAAAAATAAGAAAGTTCGTATTTTTTATTGTATATAAATTAAGCCTAATATTTTCAATTCGTATAGAGTACAATTTTTTAATTCTCTATAAAAATTCGTATAAATAATACATGTATGTGGATGATAGAAAAATTAATTATTTATTTGGTGACTTAAGTTAGGCAAGGTCATCACTACAGTAGAAAAATATTTAGTTGGGTTGGATTGTATGTGGATGTGAGAGAAATTAATTGTTCATTCCATGTCCCGGGTTGGACAAGGTTACTACTAGCTATAATCTTAGGTGTTAAATGGTTATAATTTTTTAATCACTTTCTATAATTTTTTAATCACTTTCTAACACCTATTAAACTTAATTGATCATATTCGCAAAAATAGAAACTTAATCAAAAAAATTCTAAGTTAGATGTGTTCAGATTATGTTAAAATTTGTATATCCAATTCAGAATATTTAGACATTAGATTAGTAAATTGAAATATTTATAAATAATCTCATCATATTCGCAATTAGCGATAATCATTTTGAATAGTTAGAATCTTCGTACACACTAAAACCTAATGCAATAAGCATGTGAATTTTTTACACTTATAGTTAACAATGTGATAATTTCTTTACTAAAAGACAATGTGATAATCTCTTTACTAAAAAATAATATGATAATCTCCACACGTCCTTCGGACAAAATTAATCGGCCGAAGTTTGCATAAGATTCTCCAATGTGTGACATGCGGTACAATAATGAATCAACAATCCAACACATTCTAATATCATGTTAGAATTTTCATTTTCTTAAAGAATACGGTTTTTTCATTTAACTTTCCCACCAACAAATAAAGCTTCCGCACCTCGCTGTTTTTATTGTGGGGATATAAAGGACAACACGTTGGCGGTAGATAAAATGGAGTGACATTGCTAGGACCAAACGACATGGCAGCCTGTGGACAAAATTTTTCCCGTAAGAAAAGAGTTGAATAATTAATCGTTTACCCATTCAACTTTCTACGTAAAAAGAAGAAGAACATATAATCACATACAACGGCGTCGAAATTAATTTAATCTGAAAGAAAACCTCAGTTCGGACCTGTTAATGATCAACACGAGAAAAGAAAATGGGAGAGAGTTTCTAAGGGACCACGACTTGACCAAATATTCTCCGCTATGAAATATTTAACTAATAAACATACAAAACACACAGCACACTTTAATCAACTTACAAGAAACTAAAATTGTGAGAATATTAGAATTTTAAAAGTAAATTATGTCAATATTTGAATTCTTGTTCCGCTCGAATATAATCTTGATTCAGTAATTTTTTGGATATAGTTTGAAAAAAATGCTCAAACATTCTTTTGGTGATAATATCTCAATAATCAACAAGTAATTAGATCAATTGATTAAAAAAAATTAACTTAAATAAGTTTCGAGTTTGAGTTCTGAGAAACACACCAGTGTTATATACTTGTTGGATTAATTTTGACATATTTTCAACGTCATATTCAAACTTGAATTAGTCAGCCTAGTAGACTATATTATCATAATTTAAACCAAAAAATATTTCTAGGCTGCAAAATCAGGTAGCTGACTGGTTTTGCAAGAACTGTAGATTGGGCACACTCCCTGAGGACTGGCTTGTAGTCCCTCCGGCGGAGTTGGATGCTCTTTTATTCACTGATTTTCCTACTTGATCTATAATATCTATTTGCTTTTGTGTTAAAAAAAAAACCAAAAAATATTTATTGAACTGTTTAATCCATATCTAATAGTGACACAATGTGCTTGCAAATCTTAACACTACTATCTAATCATGGTTTAAACTCGAAATTTTTATTTAAATTAGTTAATTTAAGTATAAAGCCGCCAGGACGTAAATTATAAAGCACGTGGTGACCGGAAGCTGGACCCCATCTACACGAGGCTAGTTCCGAGCTAAACCAGCAGGTTCGTTACGAATTGGCAGTTTCTGGAAAGCGGGGAGACAGAGAGAACGCACAGACCTAGAGAGAGAGAGAGAGAGAGAGAGAGAGAGGATCTCTTCGCTTCCCCTTCCTCTCTTCTCCGAGACCACGTACGGAGGTATTCTTCATTATTAGGACTCGTTGATCCCAATTTGCGTCCCTTGTTTAGTTACGTAATTTGATTAATCATTTTCTTTCCGATTTCGATAATTAGTTATTTCGTTGCATAAAATTTCCTCGCAATATCGGTAGCTACGAGCTTTTGAAACTCCGAAATGAAATTTGTAGCGGTTATTTGGTAACCGAACGGGGAAATGGCGGTTTCTCCTTTCCTAAACCGGAAGTTGTTCCGTTGGGGTAACGTTTCCCGATTTGGTGTGATATGTCCGTTTTGATTTTTTTTTTCCTTTTTCAGTTATGTTTTGTGAAAAGTGCTGTTTGGTACATACAGTAATGTTGAAGTACCGCGCGAGCTGATTTGTGATGCAATTGGTGAGATAGATGGTGTAAGGTTGTTGACTTGTTGAATTGGATTGATCATTAGTGTGGTGGGATGTCGGGTTGCGCTTCGAAGTGCTTCTTTTACTTGTGTTCGATGGCCATGGCGTTTGGTTTTCGATGTGATTTTGTGTAGCGAGGGTGAGGTTGAGTACTTGGCGGTGATAGTTGGCGTGTTTGGTGGAAAACTGCTGCGTGTTTTTATTGTCAATGGAAGAGATAAATGTTTTGGGGCCTAGGGGGTTTTGCTATGCCGTAAGATCTAGCCACAGATTAGCTAATGCAAAAATTATTTATATTCTGAGGGGTTTATTGATATTGTGGTTACTTATCAGATGTTAAAGTTTTAAGTTTGGTGTATTTGTCAATTTTTTGTTGACTGATTGCAGAGGAGTTGCCACTGGTATGACTTACTAAAGCAACTTGAGCTGATTGAGGCTGTCTATATGCTGAAGCTTAATGATATGCATAACTATTATTTGCCAGCCTTCTTGCAGATTTGACTATTTATTGCTTTGCAGCAGAGGTTGTAGGCAAAAAGGACTATGTTACTTTCTCGAGATGAAAGGATAGGGAATTGATTGAAGTCTAATGCATGTTATTACCATTGACCATGGAAAAGTTTGGTCATAATGGTTACTCCAGTAGAAAGTTTGAGCATGGACTTGAAAATGATGATGCTTTTCACTCTCGAAACCCCAATTCTATGAACAGGTACTGCTGACTTGAGCCTTGAGGCTTGTTGATAAACAATGAATTCCATGATAAATGTACGTGTTTTTACAGTAGACAAAGAGATGAAACGCACCTCAACTCAACTAGGCCGAAAGACAATGACATTGATCCTGAAGATAGCGATGCAATGGTATGGGTCCTTATCCGAAGATTATAGTATTTAACGGTCAGTTGCTTGTTTCCTTCTGATCTATTTCATTTAACTGAGATGACTTGGTGGAATAGGAGCTTTATACTCGAGTGAGATCACAGAAAGAGGAAATCCAGTCTCTCCACGAACAAATTGCCAATACCTGTGTGAGGGTATGATTTCACCTTGCGGAAGATTAATTATATCTTTATCATGCTGATTAGTGCTCTTCGATGATTTGAATTCAGTGTTCCATTTCTGATTTGGATTGAATCCCGTTTTATTTTCCTTAGGAATTGCAACAGCGGAATGAGAAATATGCATTGGAGAGGAAGTTTGCGGATTTGAGAATGGTACTCTTGATATGGAAGATTCTGAGAACAAGTTTACATTTATTCTACAATGCTGGCGTGCTTTTTAAATGTGGCATTATTTTCTTGATCTAAATTCATTTGAATTTTTCAAATTATTTGGTAGGCAGTTGATGAGAGGCAAAACGAAGCTGTTACATCAGCGTTAAATGAATTGGGTCGCAGAAAAGTTGATCTTGAGGAGAATTTAAAACTTACCCATGAGTTAAAGGTACTTTTTCATTTAATTTTCCGACCACCCCTTATTGTAACACATTTATTATGTGCATTTTTTGTGCTGCGATTTGTTATTTTCTTTGACAATGCAATGATTAACGTCGCTTCTAGTTACGTTGACATTATTTGTAATACTGAAAGTCATGTTTTTTTGGGTAAGTGGTGGAGTCAAGTTGTTCCAAATGGAAACTGCTTGAGATTACCAGCCGAAAGAAAGATTCAGGTCCTAAAGCATCAGACATCTTAAAGAAACACTTGGAAAGAAGTATACGTCAGGACCATCTCTCGATCTCATATCTTTCGATCGCATACCCATCCCAGAATCAGCTTAGTATCTCTGAAAATATGTATGCAAGCTTTTTCTAGGAGGACTGAGACAAACATATTTATAGGGGAAGGGCCAATCTGGAAACAGATTGTGATACATGCCAATATAAGGCAGCCAAAATATATTGAAGATCTTATATCCTTGACATTTGTTATGTGAAAGCAGGTTTGTCTGTAAGTGTCGAATTCTGAGCAGTATATGCGTCCAAAATCCAAGAACCATATACAGCCTGAAAAAGTAAATTAGTCGTGCATTGTTGGTTTCCTTTTGTTTTGATTATAGATAACTTTATTTTGTCTTGGCTGATCTGGTATGGCTGCGACATCGTCACAAAGTTGTTATCATGTTCTGATAAACAACTAATTTTTGGTTCTCCATCTGAGAGAAATAATTGGACTTATCTTTTTGACGGGAATAATCAGTCATATCTTTTAGAATTGCTATGTGGCAATTTTACCTATAAAATGATGTGTGGAGTCTTGCATGTTTGCTATCGGTATTTTAGAGTATTGGATTCAACCTTCACCCTTTTCTCTGCATTAAATTTACATGCACTTGCATCCCATTTTCATCTGCAGGTTGTAGAGGCTGAACGATATATATTTGTGTCATCCTTGCTTGCATTATTGGCTGAATATGGGGTTTGGCCACATGCTGTCAATGCGTCTGCTATATCCTACGGCGTTAAGGTACCACTAAGTTAACTGAGCATGTTTGTATTTTCTGGGTTGTAGGTTGATGTCAGCTTGATTCTTAGATTGTCATTATCATCCATGTACTTGTGTGTGTGGAAACTCACCATTGAGTGAATTAAATTATTAAATGGAAAGGCACATTGGGTTGGATTCTTTCCTTCAAATAAGTCATCTTGGATTCTAGTTTTGATGGCATGGCCCTTTTTCGGCAATGGTTGGAATATTATTTTGTATCGTTGCCTGTCTCAGTTGTACAAATCTCTTGGCTTTCAAGATTTTTTGTATGTCGCTTCTTCTATTGTCCAAACCCTCTTTTGCCTTGTATATTCTGCTACTAGGGTAATAAAATACCCGAGAGTCAAATTTTAAACAAGAATAGTTTCTTATTGAAAGTAGTTGAGAGAGAGCTTCTATTTCCAATAGTTATCAGAATTTAAAACTGCCCAGGGTAGCGCTTCCTATGTGGTGATGACTTTTTCCCTGTCCTTTCAAACTGCGGAACATAAAGCTGGCAATGCTTTTTGATTATCCCTTTCTACTCTGTATCCACAGCGGCTTCACGATAAACTGCAGTGGAAGATCAGAACTTCAAATGTAAGACTGCTCTACAATTTACGACATAACTGATCATGTAGTCATGTTTTTCGTTTGAAAAGCTTCCAGTCTTTGTGATTTTTCATTCTTCGATTTCTTTCAATTTCGCATTTCATCACCTCGAGGAAATGTGTCTTTGTGGGAGGTTTGATAAGTGATTGACTCTGTGTTCTGTCCAAGGAATATCTCCTGAAAGGAACATTAATTTATTCTCTGGAACTGCATACATGTTGAGAATTGGTAGCAAGTCTTGATCCTAGTGTAGATGCTCTAGTGTCTTAGCTATAAGGGTTAAATTGCCACAGGAGCCCTTAGCTACGTTCAAATATTCTATAAGGTCTCTGATGTTTTGAGAAAGGACTCTCTGAAAGTTCATTTGACACAAAATTAAGGAGACAAGGGTCTTTTGGACATTCATTTTGGTTGTTGACATCTAAACATCAGCAACCCAAGTTATATTCCAGACGGTAAAGACTTGAGAGTATTTAATGCTTTAAAGAAAGTACATCCAAAGCATCATACAAGAGAAGTAAAGCTTTCGGTCGGCTGTGTTCTCCAACTCAGAGCCAGTTAGATAATTGAAAGTTGTCTTCGGAGAGACCTTGCTATTTATCCTCTTGGTGCAATAGCTTTCTGCAAAGCTTTCATACATGCATTTATTCTAACATACATCATGTTAGTTTCATCTAATTGTGCTACATGCACACAAGTACACCAAAGCATTGAGCTATTGAGGAGTCTTGCTACCTGAATCTTCACTTGTGGACAAGAAATTACTGTAGATGTGTCTGACTGGACCAAAGTCGACAATTTGGACAAGTGTTATCACTGCTTTGTTTGGAAAGCTGTTGTACTATGACCTTGTACCCTTTCCTACGCGGAGTCTTTGTAGACAGGATGTCCGTAGCAACATGTGACATAACCATTTTAATTCAAAACCAGCCATGTGCATACCACTAGTCTACTTTGTTCTATCTATACGTGCTTGAATTTACAATTTCACAGGATAGGATCAGAGCTCTGACAACTGGCGGGGAAAATCAAGCTGAGAGCGAGTCTTATCGCAATGATAACCCCAACACTGGGATCTTGATGAATCAAATTCCCCATGAAGCAATGGTATTGTTGGCATGTAATTACAAGTTTACTGCTTCTGTTTATTGCTATACAATTTCAATTGTACGACCAGGCTTACTCTATTCAACACATTTCATTCAGAAATTAATAATATGCACTCTCGCGCACATATATGGGGTCACTTTCATCTGCGCATGCTAATTAATGCATGCATGCTGTGCAATTAGCGTCAGATTTCTTCTACTAATGATTATTCTTATGAACAGAACCTGGGGCCTTCTTCCAACGTACCAAGGAATACACATGATATTGGTCTCACTGATAAAACAAGTTTAGTACCTGATGGTAGGATATTACAGCAAACACATAACGCAAAATTGGAAGAATTCTCATTTATTCACGATAGGTTGGTTCTATAGATCTCATTCTTTTTATCTGTATATGGGTGTTTCACTACATTACCAATGAAGAATAAACAGTTGGTCCTTTAAGCTTTTTCTTTGTGCTTTCTTCAGATTGATCTGTGTTCTTGTCCCCTCTCTCCAAACCTGTGGTTTTCATTTTAGTGTTATATGCGAAAGAGGACGTTTAACAATTTCTGCATTCCTGTTGGTGTTTACCATTACGATTACAGTTTTACTTTAGATCTGCCTATTTGATCAAGTTGTGTTTGTTCTGCTGGAAAATATTTTTTTTGGGGCTTCTTCATCCGCAAGGGACTTGAACTTGATGCATTCCCTAGAGCTTTCATGTCCTAGTTAGAGTGCATGGTCAACCATGTAGCCACCCATGCTTGTTTCCTTGAAATAAATTTTAAATGTATGGCGCTTCAATGTATGGTAATTGCTAGCACTTGTTTATTGTTATTAACTATAAAGCTCATTCTGGTAATCTCATTATTCTACTAAACAATATTTGCAGCATTGGAGCAGTCTTTAGAGATTCATGTAATTGCTGCTTTGGTAGTTAGTCTGCTAAATGATATTTCTCTTGCAGACAGCGCTCGGAAAATACCAGGGCACCGTTTCATCCTTCTGGCACAGACACTGCGATGACATCCTCTTCTTATGAAGGTGGGCATTGTCTCATATAAAGAGAACATTCCTGTATCCCCTGTAATCTAACTGAATGGCTCCAGTGCAGAAGGTCCAGCCATAGAGGATTTTCAGATTATTGGAAATGCAACACCGGGAGAAAAACTCCTTGGATGTGGATTCCCTGTGCGTGGAACTTCTCTGTGCATGTTTCAGGTGATCTCAGACACATTTCTTGTATTTAAATTAGTACAATCTATGTTTACCTTCTTTAAAATCAGGAGTTTGTTCACATATCAATGATTTGATTGTTAGTGGATTCGTCATCTTGAGGACGGCACTAGGCAGTATATTGAAGGTATAAAGCATAACATGTTCTTAGTTTCTCTTTTTGAAACGGACAGGTTCTTAGTTTATGATAGTATTTTCACGTATGGTTTTCAAGAGTGTAAATGGATATTGCAGGAGCTACAAATCCAGAATATGTTGTGACGGCTGATGATGTAGATAAGCTCATTGCGGTTGAGTGTATACCAATGGACGAGCATGGGCGTCAGGTTAATTAAAATAGCATGATACACCTTTTTTTTTTTCTCACTTCCGAATATCCACATCTGATTTTCTGGATCCAGAGTGGTTGATACTGAAACAGAGTTTGGTGACTGTCGAGAATATCTGGCTGCAGAATTCAATTACCTGAACAAGAAAAATTTGTGCTCTTAATTCAACTTTTGATGTGTAATGATCAAATAGGTATTGACTTGTTTTGTGGCGTCTTGGGTGGTGACCACACTCTACTTTTAGGCAATGTCACAGCTTATTAGTTTCTCAGAGAGTGTGCCAATATTTTCCGACATATAAGCTCTTTGATTGAGAGCCTCTACCTCTAGAGGATCTCATGAATGACCAATGACAGACTTCTGAATTTTCTTCGTTTAGGTTTACCCAGTTTTTCTTCTGCCAAACATGAGAATCCATCGATTGGCTGTTAATATGTTACTAGTCATTGTCTGATTAGAATGATATTGCTCTGGTCTTGACAGATTGATTAGAAGCCATGGAAATGGGATAATGGTGGACTCAAGTTCACTTTTTTCTTTCTCTTCTGATGAAACTTAGTTTCTTAAAAAGATATATTGTCCTTGCAAAGCCATGATACTTTAGCAATGTAGTTCTGATGAGCAATTGTCATTGCTGTGCCGTGGAAAATGATTTGTAGCTGCTAACTCGAACTGAACGATTTGAATTTTGGGAAGTGAACAAACCTGAATGTAGCACTGTAAAATCACGAACAGATCCATAAACGCATGATCAACTTGTTTTTATAATTGCTCATGTCAACTGGTGTTTGGGTTTCAGGGGGAACTAGTGAAGCTTTTTGCAAATGATCAGAACAAAATTACGTGTGGTATGTAAAAACCCGGTGTACACAATTTTATGCAGTAGTGAAGTAGCTGATATAAATGCATCTTGAAATTAGCTGTGGACCTATAATTACCTGCTCCTGGCCAAACTTCTGCTTTGCATTATGACATTTTGTACGATTGACAATGAGAATGCTAGTGTTATAAGCGCTCAACTAGGACCATTTTTCATTTTATTGCTAGTGAGGCTAGACATGCCTGTAGCTTTCTCAAACTTATGCAAACTATACTTCTCTACTTCCTGATGTGGTTCCCAGGCATATTGCATGAGGAACAATTATGAGAAAATATTTGACTAGAATAAAAGGCATTACTTTCGTACATTGGCTAGCCAGCCTAAGTGCACTTATTTTATTGTCAGCTGCAGATTGGACTGTTGAAGTAACCTTGATACAACTGCACTGGTCTCTAATTGCCTTTGATGCTAAATTTCATGTTTTTACTATTACCTGCAGACCCAGAGATGCAACAAGAGATTGATATGTACATCTCTGTCGGTGAAGCAGCTTTCAGTGTTCTGTTGCTGGTAAGCCTTCTACTTTCTTTCATCTTCACGTATGCCAGACATTCTTTTACGGTTTTGTTTAGTCTTCCAAACTGACTAAACGAATTTAGAAAGATATTCTAGAGGGAAAGCTTTTGCACTGCTATTTGCATTACTTCGTGACTCGAGATTACAGAAATCTTAAGCTTTTTATTCTTCTTTATGAACGGTAAATGATAATTAATTCAGTAACCGGGTTACACCATACAAAAAGCTGGAGTAGGTGTTGGAGAGTGGTTGTGTGAGAGTAACATCCAGCGAATCAACGACTTGTACAGATTTTGAATTACAAGTATTACATCTCTATGAACCAAAGAGTTGCTCATCCTTGACCATGCAATCACTCCGTGAGCCGATGTTGGGAGAAGGTAAGGATTCTGCCCCGATCAGGCTGCACTTGCTTGAAGATCCTTTGAGCTCCTTGGTCAAGGCCAATCCATTCCTCCTTGATCCAAGTATGGTCCCCTTGCAGCACCATTGGATGCCGACTTCCTAGGGAAAGGCTCAAGCTAATTTAGTTAGATCAACAAGTAGCATAAATTTCCGCTTATGAGAGTAAGCAGCGATATGATAGGACATAGTTTTTTGTTGGGCAATCTTTGGTCATTTCAGCTGAAATCCTCCCAACCAGAAGCAATTTATAGTAAAATATATTCCATCACTCTAGTTTTGTATAATGTCCAGTTCAGTAAAAACACTCAGTTCAGTCTTGGATCATGGAAAAAATTGGTTCTTCCCAAAATTTTGACAAAAATACTCCCTACAAAACATATTACTGAAATCTTTTCTATGCTTCATTGTGGATGACTTCAGTGCGTAGTGCACCACCACCTTCATCCCTATCAATAAATTCTGTCAATCTATCTTAAGACCATCGGAATGCATGTCGTTATCCACACACTTAACTTCCATCTACTCTATCATTGTCAGTTTCTTATTTTCCATTTGGAGATAGCGTTTCTGGTTTTTGTTTTCCACGTTGCTTGCACCCAGTTCAATTCCTCAATTGTGGGCTCTTATGAAGGCAATAGTAGTTCTGCTAGCTCTGTCACTTGTATTTGTGAAATTAGATTGTGAGCAGATGCACACCCTTTTTTGACAGTAAACCTTACCTGAATGCTGAACATATTTTATTTTATGGGACAATATGAATTGCCAAGGATGTTTTTTTCAATTCAGCAGATAAGTCTTGGCTCCAGCGGCAAGCTTGAATTTTTCCCTGGTGTTATAGCTGATCTATGCAGATCTTGATGTTATCGATTTTAGTTTCATACATGAAGTTTAGTAAAAATTGCTTTTCCTCGACGGAAAACCACGTCGAACCTTTGCCATATTTTCCTAATAAGCTATCGGTTTCACTCCTTGAACAGACAGACTCTTCTGAAACATGGGAGGCCACTACTCTCCTTTTACGGCGTTCAGGCTACCAAATCAAGAGCAAGAGACAAGAAACTGTGCTCGTTTCTGATAAGTTTACTAAAGACTTATATGTAAGCTACTCGAAATTCAACTAGTGCAAGGGTGTTTTTTTCTGTAGTTACTAGATTAAATGATGAAATGTCGGTCCACCAAAAGTCATTGATTGAAAGGATTCAAGAAGCTTATAGAGAATAACGTCTATCTAAAAGATATATCCATTATTTCTATATAAAGTGCTTCACTTCAAACAATCTGCATAAGTCCTTCCTATTGTTAATAATATTATGGTGATCACATACTATTTATTTTTATCGATCAAAATTTGAGGGTGCTATAGCATTTTGTCCATGCATACTTGTCACTCACTGATCTTTTTTTTTATTTTGACTACAATTGTTGAATAGTCAATAATCTGCCCCTTCTTCTATTTCCCTTGTGGGCATGTTTCATTTTGGACATATTACTAGAAAATAACAGTATTGGTGGAAGCAATTTTCATTTCATACTATAATCTCTATCGGTGAAACATAATTATGTACTTTGTATTTACATGTTGCTATTATGGCAGATCAAAATTCCTTCTGGGCTTTCTACACAAGTTGTTTTGACATGTTCCGATGGTTCTTCGCATCCTCTAAGTGCATCTAATGTCAGGTACGTTTCACACTGGTCCATTCCCTCTCAGTTTCTGAATCTTCTGAATACGTAGAGCATGAAGCTGATCTTGCAACATTTTTCACGTTCTTGTTTAGAATGCGGGATATTCTTGTCTTGACGATGAGATCGTTCCAAAGCACGGTAAATTTCTGATAATGTCTAAACTCTGCTCGCTTTTTAATTACATCCTTTCCGATCACAACTCTCGCCAGTATTAGCTATGCGGCTTAGTAGGAGTCGGGTTCGGTGGAATCGTTCTTCTTTTGGCTTCGAAAATTGTTTCATGTCCAACTTTTTTGTAGTCCATCTCAACATTAGCATGCTTTGGTGATTATTCCATGAAGAGGTTGCTTATGTAACAGGTATTGGATGATAAACGAAAAAAGAGAGCGTTGAGCCGCACATAGCATCTTGTTTCCTGCAATAATTGGATCAATGCAGGTTAGAAAACCGCAATAAAGTTGTAATTACTTCGAAAATCATCGTTCATTAACAGCTAAACATTTGTTATTGATTGGTTTCTTGAGTCATTTGATTGAAATTTCGCCATTTTGAGTAAATAGCATGCTTCGTTTTATGTATTTTGCAGTCATTTGTATTGATATATGACACTACTCAAGCACGGCGTAATTGGTCGTTCGGGTGGAGATGGGATAGATGATATACGTGGTTTGGTCGAACGATTGAAATTTTGCCATTTTGAGTAAATAGCATGCTTCATTTTATGTATTTTGCAATCATTTTGTATTGATATATGAGACTACTCAAGCACGGCGTAATTAGTCGTTCGGGTGGAGATGGGATAGAGAATATACGTGGTTTGGTCCAACTACTTATGTCGAGATAATGACCATTGTCACTATAAGGTTTACGAGAATACACTATGAGCTCAGACCTACCAAAAATACATAAGCCTATAAAAATATGCATAATTATTGTACATACAAAAGAAATCTCACATAGTTATTTGGGGTGAAATCTCCACATCTCATATTTTATTAACACAACAACGCTCTACCTACCATTCAATTGTTTTTACAAATTAATGGCGAGAATTTCACCAAAATCAAGCAGAAGTCCTTCTAGAAGCATCGTTAGTTAATTTAATTGTTGATTTGGGATTGGCTGGTGACTTGCCCAGCATATAAAAAGGCTTCTCACCAATACTCCACCAACCAATAAATCGTGCACCTTACTTTACAAATTTTGATTTAGAAGGTCAATGACTGAAATGATTTGGGCATTTCGACGGAACCAATATAACACTTTTTAGAATTTTCTACACTTATAAACAAGTCCATCCCTTCAAACAAAGTTAACGGGGCAAAAGTTTCTACGATAAAACAGGGGTCGTGTGAGGACAACAACGGACATAGACACTCGATAAACCAGCTATTCTATCATGTTAGAATCTTTATATCCAACCAAAATTGAGTACACTAATTTTTTACTGGATTATTCTTAAAATTAGCAATATGATAATTTCAACCAAGCTTCAATGTAACACCATTACTTTGATTTTTTTTTTTAAATTATCTCAATGTTAAATTATTCAGAACACAACATTAATTGCAACAAATTGTTGAGAATACTCATAGAACAAAATGGACCCACACCCAAGTAGTTACTCTAGAATATCTACTTACCGAAATTTAGACCATCCCTAAAAAATTGGCCGAAGACAAATTCCAAAAGTCCCTAGCTAGAATAGAAAAAAAGAAGAAGATTATTAAAGAAGAAGAAGAACATGGAGTGGAACAAAACGAAGTAGAGAGTGACACATCAACTTCCTTCCCCTACTTTGCTTAACTTCCTATCTACCCTCCACCTTTTCCCCATTTGTTTCTTCTCTCCAAATATTGCCTCTCATCACCTTCTCTTTCTCATTTTTTTTAACTTCTATTTTTGCAAAGTTACGACTGTCGACCTCGTTAAAACCCTACCGCGATAAAACTCAGCCTTCCAATCCTTCCTAAATTGAGGAAAATTGAAAAGAGCAAACAACTTCTACAAGCCTATGAACAACACTTAGGCCAAAAATGGGTTCAATAGGGAATAGCAACCAAAACACATGGCAACCATATAATACATACCAAGATTGTTCCAAAGGGATATGCACCATCTACTGTCCTCAATGGTGTTACATAGTCTTCCAACCTCCACCACCTTCCATGTCCTTCGGAGACGACTCCACGACCGATTTCTCGCCTCTGATCATCGCCATTATCGGCATCTTGGCGAGTGCTTTCATCCTGGTGAGCTACTTCACACTCATCTCCAAGTATTGTACAAGAACAAACCAAGTTGACGATTCCAATTTGGAAGCAAATGACCAATTGCCAACAAGCAACAACAACGTGCATGGCCAAGCATGGCGATCTTCCGGACTGGACGAGTCGGTTATAAGGTCGATAACGGTCGCCAAGTATAAATCCGGCGACGGGCTAATCGAAGGTACGGATTGCTCGGTCTGCCTCGGTGAGTTCCAAGAGGATGAGAGCTTGAGGTTACTACCAAAGTGTAACCATGCATTCCACGTCTCGTGTATCGACACGTGGCTCAAATCGCATGCCAATTGCCCTCTTTGTCGTGCCAATATCGTCACGATCACGAACCATCCTCCTCCTTCAGCTCCAACCCAGTTGATACAAGCTCAAGACCAAGGTGTTGGTACAATTACCAATGTGTCCAGAGTTGATCAGCTCCATCACAGGGCTAGTGAAGCAAGTATCGTAATTAGTGAAGGTGGTGGTGGAGGCGAAGTTGCTCCATTAATTGTTAAGAGGTCGACCTCTTTGGGCTCTTCTTCTGCTTCTTCTTCTCATTTTCCGAATTCGTATATAATTGATAATTACCACGAGCAAGAGATGGCAGTGGTTTCAATGGGTGATATGTTGAGGGCTGGTGGTGGTGAAGATGGAAACAGTAATTATGAGGAATTAATTAGCGTAAATGGGATGTTAAGTACATTGATTAGGAGCCCACTTGCTACCGCGAGGAGGTCGATTTCGACAGGAAGGCTAATGATGTCCACAAGGCACGAAAGAGGTAGGACTTCCACTTGATTGTGATTCACCAATTAAGTTCGAGCTTTCATTTTTTCTCTTTTTTTTATTTTATTATTTTGATGTACAAATTTCTGTTTTTATCTTTATTGGGAAAATTAAAAGGTGAATATTCAATTCAATAGAAAGTTGGTTTTGTAGAGGTAAATTTTTATAACATAATTATACCCGCAAAAGATTCGAACCATCCACTTCTATCAATGTCATCAGACCAAATGCTATTTGGCAACATAATAGAAAGTTGTGCTTGGTATTCAATATTTGTCGGATTGACTAATTCAATATAACAAAATTCTTCCAATAAATATTTAAACTGCTGTATATTTTTTTATAATTTAGAAATGCTGCATTCTAATGAGCTTTAATCAAAACCAATTATTTAAGGTAGAATAACTGGATCGTAGTTGATGTATGAAAGTGATTGTTGGTTTATAATTAGGCAAGGTTGTTGTGGAGAATAGTTTTTCGATTTTCGCTTATGTGTCTTTGTCACTTGACGGACCATTCAATTGTGGCCTTTAATTAAGATATCATTTGTTTAATTTGGGTTAATTATTATAACTACGGACAACTGGTATGTTGTTATTTGGATAGTGTTTATGGTTTTTTTTCAAATAATTTTTAAAGAATATTTAGTATAATAATACAAAACGTAAGCATGAATTAACGGAGATGAATGGTTGAATAAAAAATTTACCTAACTAAAAAACATACCGAGGGATTCAGGTTGTAGCTTTTTCGTTATGACTTATGCGACAAGCAACCGGCATATAAAATTGTTTTAAAATCTACATATGTAAATTAAAATTTTACATAATTGAGACACAATTTAATTAATAGGAGAAAGTCAAACAAACCGTCGGTAGTAGGTTGCCCGATTTGAACTTGAAGATGACAATTCCTCTAATATTCTCAATCATGACCCTTCACCCTTAAACTACCTGAGATCACCACTAGAAGACAAGAGCAAAATTAAAAAAAAAAATTGGAAAAGCAAGGGATCTCAGCCGATCCGCTCGGCTGGCCGAGCGTTGCTCGCAAGTTTTTTTTTTCTTTTCTTTATCTTAATCTAATTTTAATAATACGTGGCACAATATTATTCGTTAAAATAGATACTAGTGGATATTATTTGTTTGGTTATCATAATTAATATTATTTTTTGATTAAAATAAAAAATATAAATTAAAAAATTTATTAATTTTTAATTCTCTATAAATAGAGTCTAATATTGACATATTTTGATATACAATCTTGTATTCAAACTTTGGACGAGTGTAACTCGGTCAAATATTAACTTCAAACGTATTTTCAACATTCTTAAACTCCAAATTTGGAGAAGTCATAAACTAAAAAATTGTAGATATAAGTCTCACTTCATAAAGCAACTTGAATCAACTCAATCAGATTCTGGAATAAGAAGTTGTGGCTGTCAAATCGAAACTCATCCTCATAACTCGCTCGACTATTGACTTCAAACATATTTTCGACATTCTTATACTCCAAATTTGGAGAAATCATAAACTAAAAGGTTGTAGATATACGTCTCACCTTCACACAAAAACTTGAATTAACTCAATCAGATTCTGGAATAAGAAGTTGTGGCTTTCCAACCAAAACTCATCCTCGTAACTCGCTCGACTATTGACTTCAAATTTATTTTCGACATCCATTTGTTGCTCGATTTATTTCTTTTTAATTTTGTATTCCAACTTGTAATCTTAATTTTATTTTTTATTTTTATTTTTTTCTTGTTATAATTATGGACGCATAATTTATATGTAAACATAAATTAAATTATAGATAATACGTGGATGAGAGAGAAATTAATTATTTATTTGTTGAGCGGATAAAAGATTGGGTTGGATTAGGTTAAAATGAATAGTAGTTTGAGAAGAGAGAAATTAATTATTTATCGCGTGAACGGATCTATTGAGAAGAGAGAAATTAATTATTTATCGCGTGAGCGGATTAGATCCGCTCACCAATGTGGCTAGTCTAAAATGAAGAACCGCATAACACGCACATAGTTTTTTATATATAAGTACTTTTTTATATACATCTTAAAAGATTTCATGCAACCATAATCATAATTATAGAAATTTTAAAGTCAATAAAAAAACTTATTTTTTGAAGTACAGATTTTTCACATTGTTTTTCACAGGACCATAACCAGAAATTTATCACTGACTCACGTAACCAGAGCGAGAATTGTTTTTACGTATGTTGTGTGTCTTGTGTGTCCGCAGAAAGAAGAAGTCTTTTCCTTGCTTCAAGGTACATGACTCCAAGAGAAGTAAGATGTCTTCGACATGACTCTCACTTCTTATTGCTCATCATGGATGTAACAAAAATTTTACGTATAAAATTTCAACTTATCTAAAATAATTACAAGACGTAATAGTAGATCTACATAAATCGTTGTTATATTATTATTATATGCAATTACGTGGCTTCAGGTTTTTCCAATTAAAATGGACTTTCCTGAATGGCTTGTTTAAATTTTGAAAATGAATTTTTTTGATTAGTTAAATAGAACTTCTCGATAAAAAATCTAGATCTCAAGTGGTGAACAATTTTAAAATTAAATAAATTATCAACAATAACTAATCGTTTTTTAGAGAATGTAAAATCCAAATTTTTATATAAAGTAATATTTTAATAAACTATCAGCCCGGGAAAGTGTTATTTTGATGGACAAGTTTGCCCCTCCCGACTCAATAATCCTTGAAGAGTTTGTGGCTCTATAAATACCCCTTGTAACCTCATTTGTGAAAGTTCGAAGGGAGTGGGTGGCTACATTCTTTGTAATAGAGCGAGTGAAGCTCCAAAAGAGTAAAATAGTAAAAATCTTTCCTGGCTTGGTATGCTCCAGACGTAGAGCTTCGTGTCGAACCAGGTAATCAAATTCCTTATATTCTTCTCTTGTTTCTTGTGTGTTTTGTGCTTTTTGTGTGCTTGTGGTTTGCTTGGGTTATTGCTTGGGGCCTCCGTGTTTCCCAACATTGTTGTTTGATAATTTTGACATCTTCTAAATCATCTTCAAAAAATTATTGTGATCGACATTTTGTTGTAAGAAAAATATCTCAAAAAATGTAGCATTTGAATAGCAGAAGATGCCGAGATTTTCAATATCTCATATTACATTTTGGCGACTTTAACATAGAAAAAAAAGTACAAAAACTAACTATAATTTATTTTTTTCTGTAACGCGGATATAGAAAAAGATGTATCACAGAATCCTCGGGATTAAATGAAAAATTATCATGGATTAACTCAAGATAAATCCTATTTAATTATTGCCGACTTCTTGTTAAGCCAGGCAGATCGACTTCTTGGGCCATAATTGGAAATTGGAATAGTGCAGAACTAATATGGATTTCCTTTATAAGGGGACCTGAATTGCCACAAATGAACCTAGAGGTGCTCTTTGTCAGTGTTCCATCTATAACATGCTCTTTACTCCTTTTAACAACCTCCAACCCACAAACTATAATTACGAAACTTTCATTTTGTTTCCATTTAGTATCATATATTCATAGCAAACCTTGCTAACACTCCAATAGATCAATCTCTAGGAATATTTGCTGTTTTGTTATTTGTCCACCTCTACTAATACACACAGAACACATTCTATAAATGGAGACAGTTCTTTCAACTGTGCTTCATTGACAATGTTAGAAATTTGATATCTTATCTTGAGAAAATCACTTAAAACAAGTCGCCTTCAATATTTTTTAGAGTAACTTATACCTATTTTCTTTATACATCTTTAATTGTAAACATTCTTTTAAAAAGATAAATTATTACATCATGATTATACATGTTAGGGATTGAACCACACACCTCTCTCAATTTGTAAAGTCTGATTCATTACGTTAGACTTGGCTTACAATGGTAGACTAAGATATCTGGCCTAATGGCATAAATCATCGTGTGAATCGACAAAAATCTAGAATTCAATCACTCAGAGTAACTAATAGGATAAAATTAGGAAGGCTCACAAAATTTTAATTCCCATCTTCCAATGCTCACAATTCAGCCCAAGCAAGGGAAGTTCGCAGAAAGCCCAACTCCGCCTACGCAGCCCAATAGCCTGGACTCGACCCGACCACCAAGACCCTAAACCCATTGAGCCACTAACCAAATTCCCAGACCAACCCAACATCGATTTCTTCCTCCTCCTTCCCCAAATTCGTGACCGACCCCGAAACCCAGTTACCCAAACGAAGAAACCCAATTGGAATCGAGAAGTCCAAATTAAGATGGAGTCGCAGTCCATGTTTACCAGAGTTTTAATAGTTATTTATGCTTCTAAACTTGTATATGATCTCTCTTATTGAGGTTAACTTATACATTCTAAATCTTTTTCGTGCTACGTAGAATCATATGCTCTTCTTTTTGGTTCGGTAACTTTCTAGCTGCAATGGAGGATTGATTGTCTCTGTTTTTTCAGTCTTTAAGTGATTTTTTAGGCTGCTCGATTTGGACTTGAAGTTGACAATTCATCTCATATTCTCAATCTTGACCCTTCACCCTTAAAATGAAGAACCGCATAACGTCGAACATAGCTTATATATATATATATATGTGGTTTTTTAGGAAAAAGTCCACTTTAGTACCCTGTAGTATAGCAAAAAATTACTTTAGTATCCTGTGGTAAAAAAGACCAATCAAGTCATACTTATTCTAATTAACATCAAAAAGGTCCACAGACAGCTGCCCGAACCCTTCCAGAACTACCTAAACCCTGCCCGAACATCTGGACTTGGCACATCAGCATTCGCTGACCTTTTTGATGTTAATTGGAATAAGTATGACTCGATTGGTCAGTTTTTTACCACAGGGTACTAAAGTAATTTTGGACTATACCACAGGATACTGAAGTGGACTTTTCTCATTTTTTATATATCTTGAAAATTTTCATGCAATCATAATCACAAATCATAATCATAATTATAGAAATCTTAAAATCAATAAAAAAACTTATTTCTTAAAGCGCAAATTTTCCACGTCATTAGAAAAGGCAAGATATGGAAAGAAAAGGCAAGAAAAGGCAAGAAAAGGCAAGATAAGATAGAAAAGGCAGGATAATGCAAGAAAAGAAAAGAAAAGTAAGGAAAAGGTAAGATAAAGAAAGAAAAGGCAAGATAAGGCAAGAAAGAATGTATCAGAAATGTTACGTATAAAATTCCAAATATCTAAAATAATTACAAGACGTAATAGCAGGTCTACATAAATCGTTTGTTATATTATTATATGCAATTACGTGGCTTCCGGTTTTTCCAATTAAAATGGACTTTCCTGAATGGCTTGTTTAAATTTAGAAAATATTTTTTTTATTAATTAAATAGAACTTCTCGATAAAAAATTTAGATCTCAAGTGGTGAACAATGTTAAAATTTAATAAATTATCTACAATAACTAAAAGTTTTTTAGAGAATGTAAATGTCAAATCTTGATACAAACTTTTACGTAAAGTAATATTTTAATAAATAAAAATATTTTTACATCTCGACGAATTTAAAAAATATTTTAAGATAATAATTTGTACTTAGTTTTGTTGTTTGATAATTTTGACATCATCATTCATCTTCTAAATCATCTTCTAAAAGTCATTGTGATTGACGTTTTGTTGTAAGAAAAATATCTTAATAAAATATAACATTTGAATAAATATAGAAATTTTCAGTATCTCATACTACCTTTTGGCGTCTTTAACATAATTTATTATTTTTTTGTAACGCGGATATAGAAAAAGATGTATCACATAATGATGCAGGGGAACGTGGATAGCAGACCGCGAATTCGTTGATTCTGAGAATACCCATAAAATACGATAGAATATCGATCCGTTGATTCTATGAATACCGAAAAATGACACAGATTTAAGGGTAAACCTTAATTTTTAATTTCAATATTCAACCACCTAAAATAATAGAGCTTAGTCCTATTTATAATGAACTAAAACAAAACTATTAAATAGAATACTATCATAAATCAAACTACTAATACTAATCCAACTACTATAGATAATTAATAAAATTACTACTATTACTCTATCATATATCTCCATCATTTTCTCCCGGTTGGAGAAATTCGTCCTCGAATTTGGTGTGCTCGGCCAATTTGCGATCGTCGTAGACGCACTCTTTAGTACTGTCAAGCGACGTGGTGACACCTGATATCGTCCATCTCAATAGAACAAATACTTGAAATCATGGACCTACAAATAGTCTCCAGCTGAAAAATTAAGAACTCTTGTCTACAAATAGATCTCTCGGCATCCTTGAGATCGTTCCATATATTCAACAACGAAGAAACCTCAATAAATGCAAACTTGTCAACTCCAAGAAAATCAATATGTTCGACATCTTCAACCCAATAATCCTGACTCACCGGTTCAATCTCAACATCAACAACTCCTGTATCAACAGAAATTGCATATTGCCTCATGTCAGCAGCATCAATAACAAATGATCTCGTCAAATAACTCACTCAATGAATATAATGATGCGTCAGATTCATCAAAATATTCTTCATCAAAGTAATCTGCAACAAACGCACCAGCAATAATTTCCTCAACCTCGTCCTCCTCATTAGGGTAGGAGTCATAAATTGGTTCACCATCATAGAATGAGTCAAAACTCTCATCAAAAATATGTCCATCAAATAAATCATCAGCGAAGTCACTAAACCCTTCCCAAACTAAAGACTCTTCAACTTCTTGAGGTGGTGTAGTTTGTATCTTCCTCGAGATCTCTGCCATCTGTTGCTTCAAATCATCCCAATTAGCTTGAACCTCATGAAACTTCTGGATCAGTAATTGGTGAATGTTGCGGGAATAAGTGAACAAGTAACCCAAGACGGATCCTGAGTGGTCATCCCAAGGTCAGTCTATACTATGCTAAAGCTAGAACTAGGCTACGGGCTACGCTAGGCTACAGAAAGGAAAAGCGATACAAGATAAGTAAAGTAGTTGTGTGTTGTGTTGTGGATGTCTTCTCCGGTACCCGAACTCCCTTTATATAGCACGTCCTGACCTAGCTCCATCCTTCCCGTGCAAGAGATTCTGTCCCGAGTGAATATTTTATTTCCAAATCAACCCGACTTAGAATAGGAAAATATAAACCGTCTTCCTCATATGAACATATCTCGTCCCCGATTAGGAATATGCCGGTCGTGCCGACTAAGCAATTGTGTCCCAAAATCTTATTGGAATCTCAGAAATCTCGGCTCTACTTAGGAAAATATAAACCAACCCGATCCTCTCGAACCTTCCACGCAAAAGCTTGTCTTAAGCCCGTCAATGCTGAAATAACTTATCATCTTTAAACCCGAAGTGAACTCAAAAAAGCCCAAACCTTCCGCTTATATAGACCAAATAGTCTTCCCGTCCGGGCTCTCAAACTGGGATTGTCAAGCCCATCCGGTCCTCCTACGCGGACTTCATTCTTCCGTTCGAGCCCCTGAAACGGGCTTCATTCTTCTGCCCGGGCTTTTGACGCGAGCTGAGACTACCGCCCATAAGCCCTAAGGCGGGGCCAAGCCTTCCGCCCATAAGCCAAGGCGGTAAGGGCTTACTGCCCACAAGCCAAGGCGGTTAAGGCCTACCGCCCACAAGCCAAGGCGGTAAGTGCCTACCGCCACGCAGACGTGGGTGACCACCGAGCGGTCCAATTTGGACGGACTCACCAACCCGAACACAGATTTTTGCTAACGAACCCAGAGATGAACACCTTTGCTACACACCCGGAGTATGAATTTTGCACTTTAACACCCAGATATATCACTTCACATACCGAGGCATCCAACCGGACATCCTACTTTACGAGTCGAGACATCCACCCGGACACTTCGAAGGTCAAAACACCCTTCAGACTCCCACCTCAAAAGTTAAAGCAACCATTCAGGCTCCCGCTTTGTAGGTCAAAGTGACCATTTGGGCTCTTCCTTTGTAGGCATGCGAGAAGCGGACCGAACCGGGAGCTTTGGTCGTGGAAGCCGTCTATCATCACCGGTTTTGACGAGTAAGACCATCTTTGGACTCGATGGAGGGGATACCATCAACAACCTCTTTCCAACTCAAAATCGGAAGTGATCACCTTGAGACAACACCGCCCACCAGTCACTTTCAGACCGCATCGATCACCGGTCACCCGGTCACCTTGCGACCACACCGGGTACCTCAAAATATGTTGACAATGCCGAGATTATTTTTATATCTCAACAATGCCCTCTGCATGTTAACACTTCGGTAAGGTCAGGCAAGAAGTGTTGACGTGGTCTTTCATCTCCAACTTGGCACCCGCCAGCTAACTTGAAATAGAATGAAGATGAGCAGCTCAAAGAGGTCTAGGCCGCTGTCCTGATGACATACCCGGCCGAGTTATAAAGTGATAAGGTGCAAATCTCCAATCGCCTTTTCACCTCGCCTATTGCTTTATTCCCCATAAGTAAGGGAAAGTACTTACCCCCCGTGTGTGGCACTAATCGGTCGTTGGGTTGAAAGGATGTTTTACTTGATCAAACTTGCACACCAGGCAAACCAGCCATCTACGTTACTTCAGACCATCCTTATTGCTATTGTGGTTCTGTCATTGAAGGCCGCCTCTATGGAACATATGGCTGGGATGAATGGACATGCATCGGCCATCATAATCTCCACCTTCCCACCTGACTTCCATCGGATTAGACATTGGTGGATGAAAGATGATATTACCGGACCAGAGCAGATCAAGTCTCTCCCTTTCCCGTTAAGGTTGGCCATGACCATGCCGGTCGGGCTGATATCTTCCTTTTTCTTATTGTGATCCTTGAGGAGCAACTGAAGAAAGATGTTCGCCACACCTATGCCATCCACGGGTACTCTCTTAATCGGCTCCCCAAGGATGTGAACCATGATGCAAAGAGGTTTCTTGCATTCGCCCATTCTTTGGATTGGCCTCATAATGGTGACATCGCTATTGGAGGCTTTCACCATGAGAATGACAGAGGACATCTTTGCTATGTGAGGATAAGTTGTATCTTCCTGACTCTCGTGCCTCTCCAGACGGCTGGGTTGGTTGAGTTTTGGCCTAAAGATGGCAGGTAGGGTGAACACCTTGTTGATCGATACCTTTTCTGAAAAGTCTCCAAACTTTACATAACCAATCTCAAGCATGACCGAGACATCTTTTTCCTTCTGGGCGATCTCCTTCTTATCCTCTTGAGGGCGACCTTCTCTCATATGGACATTAGTTTGTACCTTGGGTACCCACTTGTGAATCAACTTCTTATGTCGGTCAGCGGGTGCCTTTGGTTTTTGGTCGAACCTCCTTGATGTACTTCTTTGCCTTAGAAGCTTTGATTTCCCTGGCCCAGCCTTGAGTACAGTTTGGTAGGTGTATAACTTGTGGAGGAGCTAGGAGGGCATTTTGCTCCTCCAACTTGACCCTTTGCTCTGCAAGCTATCTTTTAAGGTCTTTGACGACTTGCTTCCACTTCTGGATCTTCCTCTCAAGGTGACGCCTCTGAGTCTTAGTGAGGGCATCTTGTGTTGGTGGCTCAAGGATGACCCTCTTATCTCCAAGCCGGTTGAAGGCATACCTGTATGAGTCAGACTCGTCTTGAAGGTCCACATTGATACGAAGATGACTGATCCTCTATGCTTCATCGGCTCTCCTTGGATAAAACTTTTGAGTCCTTGGGATGCTATTATCGGGCAGCCATCCTTGCCCCCCGCGTCTTGCCTCTCGGGTTTCAAGGTTGGCCTTCCCTTGCCTAGGGTTATCGACTCCCCTCAGATGAAAGAACTTCTGAGCCTTTAGGATGCCGCCATCGGGTGGCTGTCCTTGCCCCCAGAGTGTTGCTCCTCGGGTCTTAAGGTAGACCTTCCCTCTCTTGGGACCATCGGCTCCCCTCATATGAAAGAAGTTTCGAGCCTTTGGGATACCGTTATCGGGCGGCCTTTCGTGCTCCCTGAGTCTTGTCCACTGGGTCTTGGGGTTAGCCTTTATTTTCTTTAGGCTATCAGCTCCCCTCGAAAAAAAAGACTTCTGATCTTTTGGGATGCCATTATCGGGCAGTCGTCCTTGCCCCCCGAGTCTTGCCCGCCGGGTCTTAGGATCAGTCATTGCCTTCTTAGGGTCCAGCCGTCCTTGCTTCTCAAGTCTTTCCCTTAGGGTCTTAGGGTCGGCCTTTGTCGGCGTTGGCCTCTTTTCTTTTTGACTTCGTTGGATGCCAACCATAGCAACGAAAGTACTTACATGGGGGTCGATTGCCAATTTCCGCCTGTGACATTGATGTGAAGCCAAGCCCTCAAATTGAGATAGTTGATGTTGTCCTTCCATCCCTTGTTGTTGGGTAGATTCGAACACTAGTTGACGGTTGATTTCATCCTCATCGAGCTCTTCTTGTCGGTTGACATCGTCCTCATTGAGCTCATTATCCTCATCGAGCTTTTCTTCTCGATTGACGTCGTCCTCATCGAGCTCATCATCCTCATCGAGCTTTTTTTGTTGGTTGACGTCATCGAGCTCGTCATCTTCATCGAGCTCGTCATCCTCATCAAGCTCTTCTTATCGATTAATGGGATGGCGGTTGTCCTCCTCGTCCAGGTCCATCCATGCTTGACACATGACTTGAGGGGTCGGGGTAGGATTGGAAACTCTTGAGTTGAACAAAGGATTCGTGCAGACATTCCTCCTTTTGAAAGAGTTTTGGTCGGCCGAGACCCAAGATGGGTATGACCAGTCTTGGGTCTGGGCCGATTGGTACCAGCTCGATCCCGTTTGGACATTGTTAGCCCCCTTCCTTGCAGTCTCGTACTGTCCCGAATAGTTCACTCTATGTGTCCCCATGTAAGGAGTTGTTTGGTACAGGGGATACATAGGAGTTCCAGGCATTAGATCATAGCCGAACACACCCGACGATGGCGAAGCTACGGTGAAAGGTATATGAGCGGTCCATGATTGCCCAATGGCCTGGTGGACAGGTACAACTGATCTGGTGGATACGCTCATTCCTTGGTGTTGATTGATGAACAACCGTGAGGACTCCTCATAGTGCCCAAAAGACTCCTCGTAGAGCTTCCGAGCACAAAAAGTGGCATATGTCTCCATCGGGACGACGAGTGTATAGAACTCCATCGGGGCGAGGCTGATCTCAGCCAGCTCTTTGGAGGAAGCCGCAGTAGATGAGTTCCTCATCACATTTAGTTGAGAGGCAGAAGGTGCTGGCTCCTTAGAAAGAACCAAAACAACAAACTTCTTGATACCTTTGGCTGGGCAAAGGTGTTAGACTGCCTTCTCAGACGCCCTCCTTAGTCCCACCGAGTGTGTCAAAAGTATGTTACGGGAATAAGTGAACAAGTAACCCGAGACGGATCCGAAGTGGTTGTCCCAAGGTCGGTCTATACTATGCTAAAACTAGAGCTAGACTACGGGCTACGCTAGGCTACTGAAAGGAAAAGCGATACAAGATAAGTAAAGTAGTTGTGTGGTGTGTTGTGTTGTGGATGTCTTCTCCGGTACCCGAACTCACTTTATATAGCACGTCCTGACCTAGCTCCATCCTTCCCGTGCAAGAAATCCTGTCCCGAGTGAATATTTTATTTCCAAATCAACCCAGCTTAGAATAGGAAAATATAAACCGTCTTCCTCACATGAACATATCTCGTCCCCAATTAGGAATATGCCGGTCGTGCCGACAAAGCAATTGTGTCCCAAAATCTTATTAGAATCTCAGAAATCCCAGCTCTACTTAGGAAAATATGAACCGACCCGATCCTCTCGAACCTTCCACGCAAAAGCTTCTCTTAAGCCCGTCAATGCTGAAACAACTTATCGTCTTTAAGCCCGAAGTGAACTCAAAAAAGCCCAAACCTTCCGCCTATATAGACCAAATAGTCTTCCCGTACGGGCTCTCAAAGTGAGATTGTTAAGCCTATCCGGTCCTCCTACGCGGACTTCATTCTTCCGTCCGAGCCCCTCAAACGGGCTTTGTTCTTCCGCCCGGGCCCTTGAAGCAAGTTGAGACTACCGCCCATAAGCCCTAAGGCGGGCCAAGCCTTCCGCCCACAAGCCAAGGCGGTAAGGGCCTACTGCCCATAAGCCAAGGCGGTAAAGGCCTACCGCCCACAAGCCAAGGCGATAAGTGCCAACCACCACGCTGACTTGGGCGACCACTGCGCGGTCCAATTTGGACGGACACACCAAACTGAACAGAATTTCCGCGAACGAACCCAGAGATGAATACCTTTGCTACACACCCAGAGTATGAATTTTGTACTTTAACACCCGGACATATCACTTCACGTACCGAGGCGTCCAACCGGGCATCCCACTTCACGAGCCGAGACATCCACCTGGACACTTCGAAGGTCAAAATGCCCTTCGGGCTCCCACCTCAAAAGTTAAAGCGATCATCCAGGCTCCCACCTTGTAGGTCAAAGTGACCATCCGGGCTCATGCTTTGTAGGTCAAAGCGACCATCCGGGCTCCTGCTTCAAGGTCGGAGGCGTCCTTCCGCTTTGACCTGCATTTGTGACCTGCTTCCACTCCGAATCTGAAGAACTCACTTACTGAAAAGTCTTATATTTATGTCTTGTCTTAGCACAGCAACTTGAATCGTCTCAATCTGAGCTCTGGATAGAAAGTTACAAGTATTTTACAGAAGAGTATCACCCAGCGGGCGAGAAGCGGACCGAACCAGAAGCTTTAGTCTTGGAAGCCGTATATCATCACCGGTTTTGACGAGTAAGACCATCTTCGGACTCAATGGAGGGGATACCATCAACAACCTCTTTCCAACTCAAAACCGGAAGTGATTGCCTTGAGACAACACCGCCCACCGGTCACTTTCAGACCGCATCGATCATCGGTCACCCGGTCACCTTGCGACCACACCGGGTACCTTAAAATATGTTGACAATGCCGATATTATTTTTATAAATGAACATCGACTATATTATTTCCAAAAGCGACGGTGCTTGTTACCAACAGCGTTCTAAACTTCGTAAGCATATTTAGGAAATAAAGCATAAATCAGCTTCTCTTTCATCTTAGGCCATTGAGATATTTTCTACTTACCACATCATTTTCGTTGAAGATTTAAATGAGACCACCAATGTATAAGATCACCTCGCAAACATCGTTTGATAAATTTGACTTTATCCTGCTCGGCAAACTTGTGAACATTAAAGTATATCTCCACATTGACAAGCCACGTTGTGAAGTCCCTTCTCGAAATTTCCCAATCGAGATAAGGAAAGTCACGCAAAGTAGGAAGCATCATCGATTTAGCTCAAAAAGACTAAGCTGCAATTTTAGAAAAGCTTCTGGGACCAAACTGTAATTTAGCCTCTAGAAAATTCTGTCTGTCACCGAATATCCCAAATCGCCAAAACCCTAATATCCAAACCGAAACCAGGGGCGGCAGCGGCAATCGACTGCAAGCTGGTGGCAGTCGTCGGACGGCGGAGGTGGAGAAGCGACGGATGGCCGGCGGTGAGATTTCGGCTTCATGGATCTTGACTAAAAACTCGGCCACGGATTAACCAACTTCCTCTTTTTTTTTTGATAGAACGAACTCCGATCAGGAGGATCGAACACAATCGAACAAAATGAGGAACGAACGCGGCTCTTGATACCAACTGATGCAGGGGAACGTGGATAGGAGACCGCAAATTCGTTGATTCTGAGAATACTCGGAAAATACGATAGAGTATCGATCCGTTAATTCTATGAATACCAAAAAATGACACAGATTTAAGGGTAAACCTTAATTTTCAATATCAATATTCAACCACCTAAAACAATAGAGCTTATGTCCTATTTATAATGAACTAAAACAAAACTATTAAATAGAATCCTATCATAAATCAAACTACTAATATTAATCCAACTACTATAAATAATTAATTAAACTACTACTATTACTCTATCATATATCTCCATCACATAATCCTCGGGATTAAATAGAAAATTATCATGGATTAACTCAAGATAAATCCTATCTAATTATTGCCACTTCTTAGATATATTATTATGTAATGACTATATAGACGACATGTACTCACAAACACTAGTATAGCAAATGTTAAGATTAATTATTTATTATTTTGATGATTTTTTTTTGAATAATAATATTCTACTTGTTAAAAAATAGAAAAAGATGAACATGTATTTAGTGATCAAAACTTAATTTTAATAATTTCCAATTTCACAAATGTAAATACATTTTTTGTGATAAACTTTTTAAAGTGGTATTCGGTCACAGAAATTTTTTACAGTATATGAGACAAGATTTTATTGGCACAAACTTTACGAGGTGAATAGATTGCTTGTGTTGACCCTTTTATTATTTGAATAAGTGTACGGCGAGGATTCAAGAATCTCAAATCCAACGATATGCTCTAAGCCTCAACCAAAGATAAGATGAGGTTGGAAAGGCAAACCAAGCAAATAGCCACATACCCCCTCTAAGACCCAAATACATCAAAATTACATAAACTTCTATACTTCAACAAGAAACCAACCAATCTTACGAACTTAAGGAAAACCATGAAGACCATCAACCTAAAACCCAATCTCCAACTCCAATTCCATGGAAGATGTCACAAAAACCCAGCAACTCCTCCTCCTGTAATAACAATCCCCAAGAAACATCACCAAAGGGCGTTTGACCTGATGACACACTGCATACACAAATTGACGGAGGTCCAGGGTGCAGAACACAAGCCAAGTCCAATGCCAAATGATGATGGCAAACCGAGGCTGGTTGCACTAGGGGCAGCCTCACTAGGGCTAGCACTGGTCCTCATGGGGATGGATGACCACCACCAAGCCCTAGCTCTGGGCCCTGAAGGTCCATTGGTGGAGGAGTTCTGGGACAACGTGAGGCGGTACGGGCTCTACGCGCTGACCGTGAGCACGGGGGCTCTCTACACCATCCTCCTCCCCATCTTCGAGCTGCTCAAGAACCCGATATCCGCTGTTCTTGTGATCGTCATACTTGGTGGCGGCTTCTTCATCGTGTCTCAGGTGCTCTATGCTATGGTTGGAGCCACTGACTTCTCCTATGACTATGGATACTAACCAGACCGGAGCAAGAGATGGTTTGGCTTCTTAGTTTTGGTTTCGTCATTTTTGGTTCTGTTATTTCGCATGTAATTTTCCAGACCTTACGAAATTCCCAGTATCGTATTTACCGTGATATCGACTATTTCAAAATCGAACCAGTTCTATAAATGAGTGGTTATCAAAAACATAGTCTTTTCTATATTTATACTGATTGTACCAAAATAATTGACATTCCTTTTATTACAATTCTTCATTGCCTAGTTTTTAATTAGAGTTCTTCAAATGATTAGATAAGTTCTAGGTTCTTAGGAACATTCATCCAAAATGCATTTGATGATAACACAAAACATACATGAATCTATTAAATTGTCATGGATATTTAAATAAAGTATTTTTTAAGCAATATCATACTATAGGAGCCCAATAGGAAATAAAAGTTTCTAACCACAACTCATGTTCTTATATATGTTATAAATGTGATGTAATTGGATTTTGCAAGCAAAACTGTAAGACATTATAGAGTTCTCCAACTCTAGTCCAATTGTCTCCCATTAGAGGTGCTTGAATATATAGTTATGTTAAAATTTGATACGTATTTTATCGTTCATTGTAATTCGACTCGTTCTCGAATATAGACTAGTCCGGCTTGATACAATACATTCACACAATGGGACCACCAACACGAAACACCAATCCAATTACTACAAGTCCTCCAAAAGTCCCGCCGTCAAAAACAAGCAACAGAGGAGACGGACATCGGGTACGGGAAGCTGCTGGCGTACTGGAAGGAGAGAGCCTCTCCGGGGGCGAGGCCCTCGCCGTCGTTGACGAGGCAGTCGTCGTAGTCGAGCCGCCTGAAGACGAGAGGGTTGACCATCCGGTCGGAACTGAACCAGCCGCATGTGACGTGGATGTCGGAGATGGTGCAGCCGGAGACGCCGGAGTTGAGGACCTGAACCGAGTAGGAAGGGACACCGGTGGGGAGAGGCGGGGTCGCGCCTTGGTATATCACTATGTCGTCCTTCGAGCACGACGCCCCTATTCGGTTCTGGTCCCCGCCGCCGTCTTGGTCTGACGATTTTTCAGGCTTAATTAGAAGTTTTGAGTACAAGTACGAAATATCGATTTTTAGTAACCAAAGTTTCTTATTATTTGAGATTATAGCATACTTGGATCGGAATTACTGAATTAGTTGACTCGATTATTTTCTAGATGTAAAATTGGTTTTATAAAGTAATATATTGTATCTCTTTTCGGAGTCAAAATTTTGATAAATCAACCGTTTTCTGTCCATAATACCATTAAATGACAGTGTGAAGTGACAAAAATAATCATCCCTTCTACCAGATTCAATACATGTCTCAAATAATCTCTTCTAGTATCTAATAAATTGTCATTAACCTAAATAATGAAGTGATTTTCATTTGTAAGGGTTATAAGCCATGAAAAGTTTTGCTCTACTTCACATTCCTTCTAAGCCTTTTTTTATCTTTATTTTATAAAATTAGACTCCAATTTCTATTCCAATCTGTATTAGGGTGAAAAGAGAAAACATGCTCCTTTATACAATCCAATTAGCCCATTTCAATACATCAACAAGAAAACCCACAAAAAAGAAAGAAAGAAAAACTCAGCCAGGAGAAAGCATCATAATTCTCAATATATTGGAGCAATATTTGATTGTTGATTTCTTACCAGGAGGAGAGTACTGTAATAGCTTCCTGGGGGATCCAAATTCCTCATGGGGAAGAGCAAGTTTGTTAATGCTGCCTCGAGGAGTAATAGCAGCAGCTACATAGAATAGCTCAGTCACTGCAAGGTCATGAACCCATTTCAGATCACCCCTGAGTTATTGAAACTTTTCAATTAGGGTGATTTTCGTAGGCCCGACAGCTAGAATTAATTGGTGAGTTAATTGAGAGTTATGTGAGATCTTCCATCAATGCTCATTAACTGCTTAAAAGTAACGAGATAATCTTTTTATATGTCTTCGCTTGAGAAGTTCATCTCGCCAATGTGACATGACAATAGAATTATGTAAAGAATAACGGCCACGCGATTAATCTGTTCTAATACTCAATTATAATTTTTATATACATTCAAAATTATAAATCGATATATACGTAAATTTTTAAATTGATATGGATATATTAAAGTCGTTGTTCCTCAATCTAATTGCGGTTCATCGTAAATCATGAGCTTCCCGACTTTTTCTTAGTCAAACATATTAAATGGATGTTAGACCACCTTCTTGGAACATGATTCTTAGGGAAAACAAACAACATATTTAATATTATGTTCGGTGTCGTTCACCAGATAAAATGTGATAGTTTAAAGGTCGATTAGTTTCGAGATAAAAGTTTAAAATACATATTTCATTCCAAAGTGAAATAAAATATATGTGATGATCAGATTGTAGCATTATTTGCATTACTTTTTCTATCCTTCAAGGGAAAAAGAAGCACTAGTACTACTAGAATTAAAGAAAATCAACATATAAAAAAACAAGATGAGAAGCTCTTTAAGAAAAGAGAAAACTAGCTTATATAAACATGCAAAATACACTTACGAATTATCTTAAATTTTTTGGTTAGATATGAATATTCTAGCAAAATATCATGATGAATTAATGTAGTGCGCATGTTATCCTTATACTAGAGAATATTTATAAGTGTGAAAAATTGAGTGATAACCACGAAAGAATAGAAAATAAAATATTACCGATGACCAAAGTTGGAAGAAATGCACAGATATTGCACATCTTGAGCCTGCAACTATTTTTGCATCCAATTCTTCTCCGAGGCAGCTGCTTCTTCATCCAGAATTCGGCGTCTTCCTTATTCTCTCCGGTCACCAACATAAAGAAAAGTATATAGAGGAGGAAGAAGAAGAAGAAGAAGATGATGATGATGAAGGGAATATATGAAGGGTAGGAACTGCCCAGTTGGCTAATTGGATGTTTGACAAGATGTAGTTAAGCTCAGATTCGTTTTCCCAAGAAGAACAACATGGGGAAAGAGGGTACTTTAAAAAAAGAAAATTTGACGATAGGGTGGAACTTTATATAGTGATGTAGTGCAAGTTTGAACTTTGTATTATGCGTTACAAGATTCGAAGAATTCCAAGAATTATGGTCTATCAAAATGACGGCCAAAATATAAGAAGACACAAAATAAATTGGATAATTTTTTTTGTTTACTAGATATATTAAATAATTAATGTTTTGTAGCTTATAAATACCTCATATCATGTGGTTAAAATGCCGATTATTGATGAATGAATATTATATGAATCAAGTTTGAGAATAAAATTTTTATTTATTTGTTATTCCCTGTTTGAAAGTCGAATTCGCATCCACTTTTATATCTTTCCAAATATTTTGTTCCAACCCCCATCATATAGTGATTCTAATGTAAAGACAAGTTTTAACTGACAATCGGGGTACTCTTTCCTTACGAGATTTTTTCACAATAAATTTTATCACGTAAAGATTTGAAAAGATTTTTTTTTTAGGGAAAAAGATTTGAAAAGGTTAGTGTTCACAACTCCGAAAGGTGGAATTACACGTAGGATGTAAATAATTTATTCAATATACTCTTCAAAGAAAAATGAGAGAGAGAAAAAGAGACAAGTCATTAATGACGCTGTGAATTGAGGCGACAGCCCCAAGCAGAAATGAATGACAAGGGAACACGATAAATGTCTTTACGTGATCGGCTAACGAGTAACATGTTTTGGATTGAGCGGGGATAACATAAAAGTTGTTCGTACAGAGTAGATTTCATTTGAACCATCAGATTTCATTAAAAATCGTGTCTAAAGTTCTGACAATTATCAAAAACCGTGTCCAAAAATTCAAAACCTTGATCCATTTCAGTGGGGATAAGTTTTGTCCCAACTGAATCCAACCCCCGAATAACAGAAGTTCTAGCATAAAGTCTGTCGTGAGATGAAGAAGCACCGATGGGCTAACTAATTACCTAAGGATCATAAGCTATGTTTGATTTCACCAATGTACCGGGAATTGGTTCAAGTGGTAAAAATTTTGGATTCAAGATTTTGAGTTTAAGTCTTAAAAATGTAAAAAATATTATTGGAAGACTCGCCTCCGATTATGAATATCAGACTTTTTTTGACATATATCATAACACTATTTTTGGACATTTTCCTTGCATAAATCCTAGGATGGACCTACGTTTCCGACTAAAATTACATAAAAAACTTGTGTTAGTTAAGTTTATCCGGGCTCATATACTTCTGATTGAACCCAATTGGGGATCGTGAAACTCAGTTCAAAGAGATTAAATTGCATGTTATATTTTTCTGCGAACCAGTCCACTGAACCCATCTGATTATAGTCCGACCTTTGGACAAGGATTCAGAAACGTTGCTACACACACATTTATTTTACCTTTCGTATTAAAATCGAATACTGTCAAATTTTATTTAAGAATACTCGTCCCGACTATCCTGACACTGTTTTGCAAACATTGCACAAGCATATTCTGACATAAGGGCTAAGGTTATTAGTAAGGTGTCCACTTTGGACTGCAACAACGGTCCATAGAATTTCACTGCTACCAACTGCACTCTTTCAGACTTCAGAGTGCGGTTCTTTTATTCGGAGATTCGGAAGTAATTAGTGTAATTCTCGTATAATATATTCTTTATTTGGGTAGCATGCTTATCCCTTTTAATACTATTCTTTAATAAGTCAGATTTTAAGTATGTTGTTTAAGAAACCAATGAACAGTACATAATATATGTGAAATTTTGACTTGGAGTGACTAACTTGAAACAGGAGGGAGGGCAGAAATATTAATACCCCATCGTGAGACTCTACCATTATTTTGTCGGTCTAGAGTAAAATATGTATATAAATCTATTTTTAGTGGCAGGGTCTCGGACATGGTATAGATTATATTCTACTTAACACTTTTATTGTATTTTAGACCATATTCTAGTTATACGCTTGTTACATTTTTTTAATCCATAATACATATATGTTGAGTCTAACTTTGAGGTACAAATAATACATATATTTTTATGATATGTCAAACATTTCATTAATAACTTTCTTATATTCATTTTGCTGTTGGAAACTAAATTAAAAAATATTTTGAAGGATGACATACTAGATTTTTTATTTTCTTTTTTGTTAAATTGTTTGTCTACTTGGAACTTGAAAGAAATAATTTGTTATATTAACTTAAATTACAAAATTTGATATTTTTTATTAGAAATAAGATAGTCGTATAGTAGAAGTTCGAATAGATAAATTTCTGCATAGGGAAATAAAACTTTTTCTTGATACGTAAAATATTATTATCCATTAAAAAATTGTCTCAAATGTGTACGAATGTTATACTCGTAGTGCACTAGTGTCATAAAACTTTTTCTAGTGAGTAGAAACAAATGGTAGAAATCATGAAAGCCTAGTGTTTCTCCGGAGGATAAAAAGCCAGCCAGTTATTTGATTTGCTGAGATTTTCCACTTGGTTCTAGCCCAAGGCATTAGCTGTTTAATTGGGAGCCTCATGCTCACTCATAAATATCGCACTTCTTTGCATACTATCTTTGGTTTAGACCGCCTGATATCTGGTCGACACTATCAAATACCCGGAACAAGTGCACCGGATTATCTAACCTCAAAATAGAAATGAAAAGAAAAAAATTAAGAGAGCATTGTAATCATAGTTTTACAATGTTCGACTACGAATATTAGATGTTAAAAAGTGGAAATGAAAAGAAAGAATTAAGAGAAATGGCCAAACTGGAATTTACAAATGAGTGGGAAGTGAATCTCAGTATCTGGGATAAACCTTCTTCCTCTTGACTTGGCAGTTGCAATCATGAACACTCTTCATGCAACCAAATTTCCTCTTCATCTCCCTCCAAATGCTGACTCTCTCCTTCTTAACCTTGTGGTGGTTGCATCCACTCTCTATCTCTCTCTTGATCACCAGACATTCCTTCTCCAGCTCCATCACTTTGATGCTCATTTTCTCCAAGTCATCTATGATCTCCTCCTCTTCGAATCCCGCCTTTCGTTCAGCATCGTCCTCCTCCACCACCACATCCGGGTTCTCTCTTCTCAGCTTGTCATCGAACAGATGCGCAACCACGTCGCGCAGCTGCAGCTGCGCGGCAAACAGCACCTGCACGACGAAGGTCACTGGTAACCGGTGGTTCCTCGACGCGTGTTCGCAGGCCTCGGACGACAGTTTGTTGCATTCCAACACCTTACAGATCTCCTCCTTTTCCCGCTGCGTGAGATGTGCATGCTTCTGCAAGTAAATGTCAATTGCTCTGTAGATTCCATCAGCATTTTTCTTGGTTCCAAGAGATGCAGCCTTCGACGCTTCGGCCAGAGAAACAAATGTGTCGATCTTCAAGTCTATGTCACTCGAGATCTCGACTAGAAACTCTTCGATGAGATCCGCGACTAGCGCGAATCCATAGACATCAGAACTGTTGTAGTTGCTGTAGTAATGCTTTAGAATTCTCTTCACACATTCAATATCATATTGTACTTCCTTTGCATAGCCTTGAGAAGGTATCAGAAGGTCCTTGACCGTTGCCTGCTCGAGTTGCTTCCCGATCCTGCTCTCCAATCCATTCCTACATTCGTCACTGACATCCAAGAAAATCGCAGACCGGAGCATTTCGAACAACAATGTGGATGGAATTAGCCCTTTCCGATCAGGCATAACCCTCTCCATCGCTTCGACAACATCTCTTTTCGAGTTCTTCGTATAGATAGACATGTTCTCCTCTTCTTTACCAGTGGAGAGAACATATTTCTTCACGTACTGGCAAACCGAGGCAGCCACGTACTTCGGAGGGACTCCGCGCTCGTACATTGTACAAATAGTATGCTCATATAGCTGCAGGGGAAGTTCCGTGAGATCCTCCTCTTTCCAGTCCAGAACAAACAGCCTTCTCCTCGCATTCGGCCCACAATCTTCCTCCTCGCCTTCGCTGTTCTCGTCACTCGCAGAGCTCTCGATTGGATCCCCTAGCAGGCCAGGATCGAGGAGGGCTTTTTCGATGATGGATTCCACACAGGCACCAACCAAGCCTAACTCATCCGCTTGCTGAAGCAAGCATCCAACCGAACGGAGCGCCTTGATGCTCTCGTTCCAGCTCGGAAGCACTCGCTGTTCGAAGAAGAAGAACGCGGATTTCATCAAGTTGTTCTTGCTGTGACTCTCTGTCATCTCCAACAAGTAAGCTAGGCAGGTAACCGGAATGACATTCTCCGTCGACATTAAGTCTATCTCGAATCCATGGCAGAATCTCGCCACGAGCTCGAACATCTCGGGATCGAAACTCGCAGGGATGACGCGAAGAACGGACGCAAGATCTTGACTTGGATTGTCTTGGAGCAGGGCTGCAACTTTGGCTGATCTTTTAGCCATAAGTTCCTACAAGGACCACATCAGACACAAACCAAAAACTACAGAACCTTACTTAAATTTTACAAAAGCTCACATTATTTATCATTAAGATCATACATTTTTACAAAAGTTCACAAATTACTAAGATATAGCAAGGCTCTTTTGTAAAAATAAATTCTAGAGTTCGAACCTTATTAAAGCGAAACACTAAACATTAAATCAATCACAAACATAAAAAAAATCTCGAGTTCGAAAATTGCCCAAAAAACATTAGTATGCACTTACAATGTCAAAAGGAAAAGTCACGCCTCGCATGTAAGGCTGGACTTCTGATGATGGGTTACGCCTCGATGGCCTGAAGTTGTGAGGAGGCATAAAAAAATTATGGAATAATTGAGCATAATTTAAACAATAAAAAAGGGCAAGGGAAGCTCAATATTTCATAAGAAAGAAGAAGATCAAAATTACTTGGATGGTGCATCTCTGTCGGCCATTTCTCCCTGCTTCTAATCTTAAATAAAAACCAAAAAACCAAAGTGAGCGTTGACTCAACGATTAAGGGACGGGTTCGATTCTTGGTGTGTTATTGTAACGAATCTATTTATAAATAAAAAACTAATCATCGAAAAAATAAGGAAAGTGTTCTTACCTTGATGAACTTAGAGAAGAGTGGTCTGTGTTTCTGTTTTTTTTTAATCCTTCTATTTTTATTTTTGAAAATTGGTTGTTCTATTCAATCTCAAGAATCTCAACGTTCAAAACTGTAGAGATTTCCCTCCGCCCAAAACGTGGGATTCTGTTATTTTGTTATCTGCTTTTGTCGGGAAAAATTGGAATGTGCATGTTAATTGTTATCGTTAGGACCAGATAGCGTATTTAATTTATGGGGTGAACGAAAGCAGGACCTAAACATTGATAAATCTTATGTTAAGTTTCGGATATCCGCAAAAAGACATTTGATATGAAATAAAATGTAGAAAAATTGATCGAAATAAATTTGACATTATTTTAATTGTAGAAATGCTTTTGATAAATTTTTGGTTCCTAGTTGTATCTAGAATGTCTTCATGGGGGCAGTCGATGAAGAGGTACTCTTTTTCCACGTCATCTCTCCCAACCATCGGCTTAATTTAAATATCACCTTTGGTACAACTTAGCCTTAAACCATGGCATGTACACTGTTTTTCTTATAAATAAAGTTTATTCATTTAATGTAAAATTCCCTCTTGCAAGATTATGACCGTCGACCTCATTCAAATTCCACCGCAACAAATGTCAGTGAAAAAAATCGCGGTAGAAAAATAGTACCTCGATAAGAATAGATCCTATCTTGATGTTGATATTGCTAAATATCAACATCAAGATATTTAGCAAGCTACAATCCACACCATAGTTTTCCAAGCTACAATCCAAATAGGCAGCCATAAGCCCCACAAAAATGACTCAAACTAGGACATGTTACACTCTTATCAAAATTAAAATAGTTAATTGTCTTTCGAAACTGACATGGCGATTTGTTATGGAAGTTTGGCTGGTAATTCTTAATTTTGGTGGATACGTAATTCAATAGTCTTATGTTAATTACTTTTGTATACTAACCTTGAGAAGTCGCTTAATTTTCATGTGTTAATTTATTAAGGCGCGAAAGTTTTCTCAGAGAAGACGTGCTACTTTCCAAGTAAATATGGCATTAATCCATACTCGAACCTTGTTATAGGCAATCTGAACAAATTTCATTTATATTAGGTTGCCAAATTCTCTATGTTGGAGTTTCGACACAATTACATAATCAAAACTTGAACTCGATATCACCGATCAAACTAGAACAACTCTTCCCGACGTTTATCTCGATATCACCGATCAAACTAGAACAACTCTTCCCGACGTTTATCTATTGTCACGCAATAACTTTTCCCGACATTTGTTTATTCTTCAAAAGTTTTATCTATTCACCACGAACAGGATAAAGTGGAGGTGGTTAAAGCAATTTGTTCTCCTCACTTGGTTTTTGACTCAACGGCTAAGCCCCCATACAAGGTGATGTCGACCTCAGCAATATATTACAGCTTGAACGGATACAGAACAAATAATCATTTTTCTTCAAATAAACTCGACTGGTCCAAAGGATAAATCCATAGGAAGATGGTGTGCTGCCCATTCTTCGAGAATCGACCGTTCATAGTACCAAGCAATCCCAAGCTACTACCAAGAGCGAAATCCGGAGAAAGTCACAAATTACGAAATCAAAGAGTTAGTACCTGAAGTTTGGTTTATTGATCGTTGTTCAATGACTTGTCTATGCTGCTTCGTTGGGGGTTTTAGTAGTCATCTCGTCTACTGCATGTACTGTGTTCTGAAGCTCGTCCCAGATGGCCTTGTACACCATCCTCTGCCTATTCACTGCTGATTGCCCCTCAAATGCTGAAGCCACAACATCGATGCTGCAGTACATAGATGATAACTAAAAAGATATCGAAAACGGAGAATGCATATTCTTGAGCTAATAAAGAAACGGATTTAAAACTAGGTTTTCAAACCAGCCTAGCTTCAACGTATATCACCTACAAACTGAAACGAATTTCATCGTTAAACGTAAATGTCTGTACACTTAGACAAGAGCTGGTTGAGATGGTAATTCCATGAGAAACATGTACATTGGTCCTCAGTAAGTACTTTGAAGAAATCCCAGGTTACCTGACATGTCGGCCGTCACCATATGCATCTTTTACCACTACCAAATCTGCATTCAGCTGCTCCTTGATCTGACGCAATCGATAACAAGTTAGTATACAGGGACAACGAAATGGACTTACCAAAAACATGACATGATATTAAAGGTAAACCAGAAGAATGTTTCAAGATTGACACAGGAAGATGAACTGGTACTAGACTCCAAGATGAACATGACAGACATAAAATGAATACCATATAAAACAATAATTCAGCAGACAAGAGGGTCGGGTTGTCTCAATCAACCAACAAAATGCTTCGAATTGCACAGGCATGAAAAGAACCATAGATAAAGAAGGTAACCATAACAGTCTAGTATTACAGGGAAGCAAGTCAAGATAAAAATATGCAGATGAGAAAACAGGCAACTGCATCGAAAGAGCTCTCGGCAAGGGAGGGCCAAAGGAAGGACGATTACAGAAACGAATGGTTTCCTTAATCACACTATTTCAGTTTCATTTGTATCCCATACGTATCACTCTTGAAGTTAAAAAAGGATAACAAATAATAATTGTTAGAATCTCCGTATTAAACCCAAAATTAACAGAAAAATGCGTAATGCAAAGTAATCCGGACAAGGAAACGGAGCTATAACAAGGATTGTGTCGAAAGAGCCAATACAAAGAACGAAATACTCCGAAACAAGGACCCCAGTTGAAACCAGCAGAAAAATGGTTCACATGCCACAACCAGTAGCTCATACAAGTAGCAATCTTTTTCCACTCATCTATCTTCTATTAATCGTATATTCGGACCGAAAATGGCGGGCACATTTCGAGTTGCAACCATTATCTCTGCGAAGAATCCGAGTGCTAGCAACTCCATCGAAGGAAGCTAAACAAACCCGCCGAGGCTCTAGGTTCTATAGGCACCCAATTCTCTAATTAAGTAATTCGTAAATAGAGAAAAGAAAAGAAAAGAAAGACGCTACCTTTTTCTCCATGGACTGAATGAGGGGCGAGTCAAAGGACCCAGCGCCGCTAACATTAGAGGCTCCGGCCGCGAAACACCGGCGACCCAGTTGGCCAAAGGCGCCAACTTTAACCCATACGGCGCCGTCGATGGGTTGGAGGAGACGATGGCTGTCGTTTCTGGAAGTCCACCGGCAGGAGCTGGCCCGCGCCACCGAGACGAAGCAGCGGCGCGTGGTGGGTAGTGGGCGAGGGGATGGGAGGAGGAGTAGGTTGCGGGTGGCGGAGGAGAGGATGAATGGACGCGAGGAAGCTATGGCCTTCGCCATTGTTGGGGGATTTCCAGGTGGAGTGGAGTGGAGGGAGAAAATTGATATGGAGCCGGCGAGCTGTCGTTTCTGTGGCGCGAGTGGAGAGGAGAGTTGGTGTGGAGCGACCGCAGGTGGTATTGGGCTTATTTGACTTGGACTATGCTTGGCAAACGGATATAATTATCCACTCGATCAACTAATTCTAATTTAAGTCAGACGATTGGAAATGGGTTGTGTCTTTTGGGCTCCAGATAGTATCATTTTGTTTATCGAACTCGACCAACTAATTCTAATTTGAGTTTGAGTCGGACGACATAATGGAAATAGGTTGTTATTTGCTGGGGCTTCGGATAATACCATTTTGTTTATCGAACTCGACCGACTAATTCTAATTTGAGTCAGACGGTTCGTGACTGGAAATGGGCTGTTGTATTTTGGGTTCCGGATAATGCCATTTTGTTTATCGACTCGACCGACTTATTCTAATTTGAGTGGAACAGATGTTCTTACAAATTTATTTCAACCTTGGGTTTTCACGACTATGTAACAGGGACGAATCTCATATAGGTTTGTTGACATCTAACTGATTTATCATATGTCATCAAAGCACTTAATGGTACATGAGAAATAAACTACCCTACCATGATCCTTGAATCCAACACACGCACCCCGCCACCATCGCCCGACCCCTGGACGTCTCTCCCAAAACTGCCAGATGGAGGGCACACATCCCCATGTCCATCCAACCCTCCCTCTTACTGATGCAGGCGAAAACGCACAATAGCAAGACACGATGGTGTTTAGAGGAAAAAACCTTAGTTTTGTGTATTCAAAATCGATCCCTGAAAATAACAAACTAGAGCTCTTTATATAGAGCTTCAGGAGTTCGTTCCTGCCTCCTAATAAATCTCCAACCCTAATTAGCTAGAAAGTCCAAAACAGGACTCTAACTTATTTGGAAATAAACGAAACAGTGAGTTCAAAACAATAGTCTCAATTATTGAAAACATAACTAAATAAGCTAAATAAGAGAGAGGCCACGTCATGGAGCTGCCTTCAAGCGAGGCAATCGGTCGTGCTTGTCTAGGAAAAGAAGCGCAGCTTCATCTCCATCATTCTCCCCTTCCTCGAAACGATTTGCCTTCGAATCGGCAGCTTCATCTGATCATTTCCAGTGGAATCTTCAATGAAAGGCACCAAGTGCTTAACCTTAAACACATCAGAAGTAGGAAGGTGGCTAGGCAAGCGGAGGCGATAGGCATTCGGGTTGATCTTCTCAACAATCTCCACTGGACCGATCTTGCGAGAGGAGAGCTTGTTATACTCACGTGCCGGGAAGCGGTCCTTAGTCAATACCGCCCACACAAAATCACCAACGTCAAACTGAACATCGCGACGGCGAACATCAGTAGCGTGCTTATAACGAGCGTTGGACTCCTCAAGGTGAGTGCGGGTAAATAGCAATATTATTCAAAAAAACTAATTCAATACGTCAATACGACTAAATATTCTTCATTGAAATCAGACAAATATGGTCAACAGAGTAGAGTATTACACATTGCTTTAGAAATACCCGGACCATCACGTACTTAATAAAAGCCAATAGAGATCTAATAAAAAAGGTTCCATGATAAATTTGCCTTGCCCATTTTTTCCATATTGATCTTCACTCTAGATTTTAGATTTTATTAGCTTGCCTTTTACATTTTTACACTTGTTACCCAAAAACACCAAAAAGATTATGCTAGACTAGCTAATAGGTTGAATAGGTGGCCTAAATCTTAGTCACGCGTCAAAAACTTGTAGTGAAACTGAATATTTTTTCCGTGTTAAAAGTGGTGCATGTAACACGAAATTTTACGCTTGATACACGCTTATGGACTATCTTGTGGATTTAGGTGTTTTATACTTCCGTAATTTTCTTTTCTTTTGATAATAAAAATTCTCCGTTTTCCCAAAAAAAACTCAAAATTTGAAGAAAATAACTTGACAAAACTTTATTATTAATATATTAAAAGAGTGTATATGCCGAATTTATATACAGAAGAAAATTTTATTTACCATCAACTTTGACTTTTTTTGTTGGGTTTGCAATTTTTCAAATGATGACATAGCGATTATAAATTTACGTAGAGTATAACCGACGACAATTACCCTTCAATTAGATGAGTCCAAAAACAAAATTAAATCCTGGTGACATATTTCTTTTGTTATGTTTGACTAGTATAACCATTCTGTAACATTTGCGAGGACACAATGGAAGAGAAACTCATGGGGGGATTGTACGGTATCGAAAGATTACCCTATGTCTTTGATTCCACGGACTCTAAGCAATTTCCCATATCACATCTTCTCAAAGTTTGCACCTGCAACCTCGTCTCGAGAGTATTCAATATATGTTCTATATATAATATGTATATACTATTATTTTTAGTAAAACTTTACTTATAAACAACATTTTCTCAACTATACCCATTTTCTAAACGCACCAGCTGATGGTCATTTTGAAAATAAAAAAATAGTTCCAAGTACACTAAAAACAAGATTAGAAATATGGACAGAGATACCTAAAGGAAATTAAGATTTAATTTTCAATTCAATTAATTCTTTGTTTTAATATTTTTTTTCCTTCACTTATTTTTTTTTTGTCCTTCGGACATACTTTATAACTATGCTTCGAGTATAGAATACCGTATAATCAGAGGAAGCACTACATAATATTATTTTCCACCGCTACAAACATATGTATGATATTTTCGACGGTATTGGTACATTAGACATGATGTAAATACACCAAAAAAGTGGACCCTTAAGAAAAGATACTGAACACATAGTGAAGCATTTTCACAGCAACAATTACAAGGCAGAGATGGTAAACTTGGACTGTGTCGTCTCACTTTGGCGCTTCAACATTGTATCCAACTCCTTCACAAATCTGTCCATGGCGGGTCGAGGGAGGCAAATCGTCGACACGATTCCCTTCTCTCCTTTTTTATTAGTAAAGGGAATGTAGAAACTAGCAATTCCAACACCGACCGCACCATCGGCGGGCCCACCATAAGTAGCTTTGCCCCACCCAAAATCGACCTCCTGGAACCCAGCACGTGTCACATCGGACACAAGGTAAGTCCTCACCAAAGTGAAGTGGGGCCGACCTTTGATAACCATAAGGTCAGCCACAGACCTCATGTACTCCTCGGTCACATCATTCTTGGCCTTCTTAACTAGCTCCAGCGCGTACCCCAACGTGTTCCGGGAAAGCTCTCCTGCAGTGGTAATTGCCATGGGTAGCGCAAATCCATTACCATAGTAGCCGATAGGTAACGGAGGGTTGAACTTTCTCCTTGCATTGACTATGCACACTAAGCGCATTTTCTCGTTCGAGTCTGGCCGGATCGCGATCGTACGACATTTCCATAGGCATGCCGTAAGCAATTCAAACGTCGTACAATGTTTGAGAAGTGGAGGCATGTGGCTGCGTAGAGCGGAGATCTCAGATGGGCCGAAAACAAACGACCGATGGGTCATGTCAGTGAGTGAGATGATCGTGCCTTTGGTGTCCTCGACCTCTTCGTACTCCAAGTGGATGCATGTCGGGTGAGGGGGATCCCGTGCGTTGAGTATATTTCTCTCCCACACGGGCAAGATGGAGGGTTTTGTTGCCCCATGCGCGATCTCGCCTATAGCTGACATAAACTGTACCGTGCCTGGGGCGTCACACATAGTGTGGTTGAGGCGGTATGCGAATATGAAACCGTCACATTTGAGACGTGTTACCTACAATTTTACAACATATAACTTAGACTAAAGTACTTATAAGTTGAGATGGAACCACCATGCAGGATGTTGATTTATCCCTAGTTACCGGGAAATTAGTTTAAAGAGGTAAATTTTCTTGTTAAAAAGAATACACTGTGCTTTACGTCTCAATTTTAAGTATGTGATTGTATTTTTTTGAAATAAATAATTAAAACATAGGAATTAAACTTGAAATAGAATTCTTACCTGAATAAGCAACAAAGGGCAGTGGAGAATACCAGAGGAGCCAGGGACATCAAAGAGCAACTTCTCGAAGCAAGGGAACGGAGGCTGAAGAGCGTCGCCGAATTCCTCAAGCGTAACATCGGCGTCGGCCTCGATGAACATGACACCCTCGCTGGTGCACTCCACCGTCAGCTTCCTGTTAGGCCCTTCCCTGAGCCGACCTGCGAAAGGGTAGTAAAAGACCAGCGCCTCCCTGAGTGCTTCCCTGATCACCCCAACTGGGTCCTTCCCGACCATGGCGGGGTTGTTGGGGTAGAAGTGGATCCCTGTGATTTGAAAACGGAGGCTCTCTTGGTCGTCGATGTCGGATAAGGGTTTGAACTCGTGTGGGGTTGGGTTGGATGGAGCTACCAGCTCGGGTTCTCGCCGGTGGACCTTGAACACTAGGCGGGTTGGTGGTGGTTCCATTGCGATGAATTTAACACTGGTTTTTGGTGGAGGATATTGAGTTACTAAGTTTAGTGGAGGCGTGTGTATATAAGTGTAAGAATGATGTCATTATGGTTAGGAACTAGCTATATTGTAATCAAAATATTCTGAGAGGGGTGAATGAAGTTGTAAATTGGATTGAGAAGATTTCTAGAGTAAAACTATGTGTATCTCAATGGTTACTTCATTTACTTGAAGAACTGAGCTCGTGATTGTACAAGGACTTTTTCTCACAATTTTCTTACTTATCCTATCAAATTTTATTGTATCTGAATGGTTACCAATTTATTATATTTCTTATTCTCATTATTTTCTCACTTATCCTTTCAAATTTTCTTGGGAAACCATCCCGAACTTGTCCTAAATTTCTTCAAAATTTATTTTACAACAGGCATAATGTCACACATATATATACACACACATATGAATTTGGAGATCAATTACTCTGCAGACAAGTCCTTTGTCGGTACCCACAATTAAGAACGATCAAATTATTCTTGACTTAACCTTAAAAAAAATTCCTGGCCTGTGTGACAATTGTTTTTTTTTTTTTGCGAAGTTCACGACGTCGAGGTTGACCATGTGACGGCGCCAATGTTTGAAAAATTGATGGCGCCGAGATTTTGAGTTGTTGGAGTTTGTCCGAACCTTGAGCTTAGAATAGGTAAGAGATTTGAATTATTTTAATAATATCTTAATTTGGTAATGTCTTAGATTTATCATATGTTATCGAGTGATTGTCGTGCGTCAACAATTTTTTTTTTTGCCATGTTCAAGGAGGACACGGCGGGGGTGGCGCTGCTGCTCGACGTCATAAGGAGGATCTCCGCGTTAGACCGGTACGTCCCGCGCGGCGACTGGCTCGCCAAGGGAGACTACCCTCTTGGCTGCAAGGTACTATGGCGAGCTAGTACAATGTCGAGGAGCTCACCTTTGCTCACCATAGTCGTAGAAAATTACGCCGCCATGAAACAAGTTGGAAGTGGATGTTGGGTTGGAGAAGAAGTCTTTCGTATGTCTGGAGAGAGGGGACGAGAGAGGACACATGAAATATTGTCCTGCCGGGTACAATTCTCTTCTGATACCAGAATTAGGGATATTATAATTATATTTTATCAAACTTAGATGATGAAAGTAAGAATTTTAAAAAAGTAAAGACCTTATTAGTAATTTCGTTAAATTCCAAAAACCTAAAGATAATTAGACCTTTTTAAATGATAACATAGCGAGTATTATTTTAGTCTATGATCATGCTTGGATCCAAGGAAACTAATTTAAGGAAGCAACTCTGTGTTATGTTTTTTTTATAAGTAAATAGATTCCTTTGCTCCAAAAAATAAAAATTACAACCAAACAAACAAAGACACGAATGAAAAGAGATGAATATGTTACATAGAGTGTAACCCGACAATCACCCTTCAATTACATGACTTCAAAAACAAAATTAAATTCCGATCACATATTTCCTTTGTCATGCTCGACCAGTATGACCATTCTTTAATGTGGGAGAGGCCAAAATGGAAGAAACATTCGTGATAGAATCTTACATATGGACTGCGGCCTCGTCTGCTACGATACTGCAAGAACCGGTAAGAGGTAGAATGTTGTAGAAAGTTTGGTTTGCTACATGGACGCCACAATATGGAATATTTTGATTTACTAGCGATTTATTTGAAGGTGCGCTGTTAAACCGGGAGCTTTTTCAGTATTCGATTTTCTTATGGGTTAGAAAATGACTACTAAGATCACAATCCATTAATGATTGGGTTGGGAGGACAGGACCTCGAGATGTATTTGGGTTCCATAGCCATTTCCTCGTAGGAGGCTAATGTCTCTGCGCTATTTTATTTTTGAGGAATTTGGTGTATTTTGGGGTGCCTTGTGATAGTGGAGAAATTATTACTGGTGTGTACATATTACTATAATTAATAAAGACAATTATTCATAAAAAAGAATCTTACATATCAATAGATCATCTGATTTCTGTAATTCCAGATGAATTATCATTTCACACCTACTCAATCATACCTTTTGTTAAATCATACGAGTTGACAATTTTTTTGGGTAGAAATACGAGTTGGCAATAGACATTGCTAAATTTGAGCCGATGCACCGGCTATTCTTTTTTTTGAAAACATAGTTCCAAATGCCTTAAAAACGAAATTAAATTTGTTGAAATTATCATCTCTGGTTGTAAAAGTGACTATTTTGTATACAAATATGGACAAGAGATGCCTAAAGATAATTAAGACTTAATTTTCAATTCAATTAATTTTTTCCTTTATTTTTTGTTTTTTCTTTTTTGTCCTTCGAACATACTTTAGAACCATGCTTCGAGTATAGAATACCGTGTAACAAGATGAATCACTTGGCTCCTCGCCTTCTTCAGTTGGTGCTTTAGGGGTGGACGTTTCTCCGGGTCCTTCTCCCCCTCCTTCACCTGAGCTGCTTCCAATCGATGGCTCCTCAGGTTCCAACTCGATCGAGCTCTCGGCCGAGAAGACTTACGAGCAAAGCTGCGGTCCTTAAGATGATTCTGATGCGACGCTTGGCCCTCAAAGCAGCGTCCAAGCCTACGGAGATACCATTTATTGCTTCCCTCATTGCTGAACTTGATGAACAAGTGGCAAAAGAAGCCTTGGAAGAATCGAGGGCTAAAGAGGCAAGGAAAATGGCGAAAAAATTGGGCATCGTGGATATTTCCGACGCTACTGGTACATTAGACTTGTTTTAAATGCACCGAAAAGCGGATCCAAAAGAAAAGATACTGAACTCATAGTGAAGCATTTTCACAGCAACAATTACAAGGCAGATATAATAAAATTGAATTGAAACCTGTCAATGGCGGGTTGAGGGAGGCAAATCCGTAACACGATTCCCTTCTCTCCATTTTTATTACTGAAAGGCATGTAGAAACTAGCGAACCCGCACCGACCACACCATCGGCGAGCCCACCATAACAACTTGGGCCCACCCGAAATCGACCTCCCCGAACCCAACACGTGTCACATCAGACACAAGGTAAGTCCTCACCACCGTGACGTGGAGCCTACCTTTGACAACCGTAAGGTCAGCCACAGACCTCATGTGCTCCTCGAACGTCGTGTAATGTTTGAGATATGGAGGTACGTGGCTGCATAGAGCGGAGATCTCAGATGGGCTGAAAAAGAACCACCGCTGGGTCATGTCGGCGAGTGAGATGACCTTGCCTTTGGTGTCCTCGACCTCTTCCGTACTCCAAGTGGTTGCATGTCGGGCGCGGGGGATCCCGCACGTTGAGTACATCTCTCTCCCACACGGGTAAGATGGAAGGTTTTCTTGCCCTATCCGCGATCTCGCTCATGGCTGACAAAAACTGTAAATAGCCAACGACGTCGCTCATAGTGTGGTTGAGGCGGAGGGCACATGAAATCGCCACATTTGAGACGTGCAACTTATAAATTTAAGAAAAATAAGTAATGTAGCCCAAAGATTTTTCGCGAAATAAAGTCATTTTCATGTGATGGAGGGCGCGGACAAGAAAGGTTATGCTAATTTCTAGGAATTTTCTTAAGTACATATTCAATTAAGTTGAGATGGCACCACCATGTTTTATGTATGTCATGTAGAATGTTGATTTATCTGTCGTTCTAGGAAAATTAGTTTAAAGAGATAAATTGTCTTGCCTGTAATTATTAAAGAGATAAATTGTCTTACCTATATGGTGGTAATTGAAAATTTTGAAATAAATATATTGGCAATTGACCATTTGCCAAGAAGAAATAGTTGAAACTTTGGAATTAAACTTGAAATAGAAATCTTACCTGAATGAGCAACAAAGGGCAGTGGAGAATACCAGAGGAGCCAGGGACATCAAAGAGCAACTCCTCGAAGCAAGGGAACGGAATTCCTCAAGCATAACGTCGGCGTCGGCCTCGATGAACAAGACACCCTCACCGGTGCACTCCACTATCAACTTCCTATTCGGTCCTTCCTTGAACCGACCTGCGCGTTGAGTACATGCCTCTCCCACACAGGCAGGATAGAGGGTTTGCTTGCCCCACGCGCGATCTCGCTTACAGCTGACATTAATTGTGCCACGCCAAAGGCATCGGTAATTGTGTGGTTGAAGCGAAAGGCCAAGATGAAACCGCTACATTTAAGATGTGTTACCTATAATTTTGTAAATAATGAGTCCAAAGTACTTGAAAAAAATATTTTGAAGATTTACCAAAAAATGATCAATTATTTTTAAAAAATAAATATGTTTACTCTAAAATTGTTTAAATCGTAAATTATAATTATCTCACCTTAAGTCGTGGAACTAATTGTTAAATCCTTCCTTTCATACTACCGTGAGCATGGATAAATTTATTGGTCCTCTATGATGTAGTAAATTCTACAACAACTAGGATTGAGTTTTTGTTGGTATTGCGGATTCAACGAATTCGTTTACATCTATCTTTGATTGTTTTTTGTATTCTCGACAAATCATGTACGACCATCACAATTCTTCAAATACTATTAAATGAATATAAATTTCTTACAGTCGTCTTGTCTATCTACACCAGTGGGAAGGCTAACTTCGGAGTCTATCCTAAGCCTAAGGTTAGGACAAAACTCCAACTCCTCCAAATTTCGGCGCCATCAATTTTTCAAACATTGGCGCCGCCACATGCTCACCATGGTCACCCTCGACGTCGAGTACTTGGCACAAAATAAGAAATTAGCACACACCCAAGATTAAATTTGATCGTCGTTGTTTGTCAGTACCGAAACAACGCACTTGTCTGCACAGTAATTGATCTCCAAATTTGTATGTATATATATGTGACATTGTGCACCTATAGTTTTTCTTTTTTGTTTGGGTGTACTTTTTTTTCAAGACAACAAATTTAGCAACAGAATTTGATATTTATGACTTGCGAAAATATTACAATATAACATTCAGCAGAAATGAAAACAAATAGTAAACCATAATTTGCTCTAGGCAAAAAAAAAACAGCAAATCATGTTTGAAGCTCTCCCTCTTGCGCTATAAATATACATGCCTCGAAACACAACTCCACTAAACTTAGTAACTCAATATCCTCAACCAAAAGCATTCTAAAAAAAAATATCCTCAACCAAAATCCTTTTTTTTATTGCAATGGCGCCACCATCAACCAGCCTAGTGTTCAAGGTCCACCGGCGTGAACCCGAGCTGGTTGCCCCATAGAAGCCAACTTCTGTCGGGACTCAAAAAAACCTCAGCTTTGGATTAAGACAGATTTTTGGTTTCGTTCATTCTTTACTTGCATGCACTTTGCTCACCTAGCTCGGTCGATGTGCTCGCTCACATGGTGCCGCTCACTCACTCAGTACCGTGCGCTCACTTGGTGCCGCTCGCTCACTCGATGCCGCTCGCTCGGTGCTCACTTGGTACCAGTCGCTCACTTGGTGCGTGCTCGGTCACTTGGTTCTGCTCGCACACTCGGTGCCGATCACTCACTCGGTGCCGCGCGCTCACTTGGTGCCGCTCGTTCACTCGGTAACGCTTGCTCACATGGTGCCACTCGATCACATGGTGCCGGCTCACTCGATGCCGCGCGCTCACTCGATGCCGTGCGCTCACTCGGTGCCGCTCGCTCACTCGGTGCCGCGCGCTCACTCGGTGCCGCACGCTCAATTGGTACCGGTCGCTCACTTGGTGCGTGCTCGCTCAGTCGGTGCCGCGGGCTCACTCGGTGCTGCGCGCTCACTCGGTTCCGCTCGCTCACATGGTGCCGCTCGATCACATGGTGTCGCTTCGCTCACTCAGTGCCGCTCACTCACTTGGTGCCGCTCGCTCACTCGGTGTCGCCCGCTCAATGCCACTCGCTCGGTGCTCACTCGGTGCCGCTCGCTTGGTGCTCACTTGGTACCGGTCGCTCACTTGGTGCGTGCTCGCTCACTTGGTGCGTGCTCACTCACTTGGTGCCGCTCACTCACTCGGTGTCGCTCGTTCACTCGGTGCCGCTCGCTCACTCGGTGCCGCTCGCTTACTCGGTGTCGTTCGCTCACTCGGTGCCGAGCGCTCACTCGGTGCCACCCGCTCACTCGGTGCCACCCGCTCACTCGGTGCCACCCGCTCGTTCGGTGCCGCTCGCTCGGTGCGTTCTCGCTCGGTGCTTTCTTGCTCACTTGGTGCCGCTCGCTCGCTCGGTGCCGCTCGTTCGCTCGGTGCCGCCTGCTCGCTCATTCGCTCGGTGTGTGCTCACTCGCTCGATGCTAGCTCGATGCCGCTCGCTCGTTCGGTGCATGCTCGCTTGCTCGATTCTGCTAGCCCGGTGTTTGTTTGATCGCTCGTGGTGTGCTTGCTCGCTCACTTTGTGCTCGCTCGCTCATGTGGTGCTCGCTCGCTTGCTCGCTCGGTCGATGTGCTCGCTCGCTATGTGTTCACTCGGTGCCGATCGCTCACTTGCTAGCACGCTCGGTGCCGCTCGCTCGATGCTCGCTTGGTGCCGCTCGCTCGGTGCTCGCTAAGGTTTATCGCATTTTGGTAGAAAAATCATAGATTCTGCCTCACACCTTCGATCGAAATGATTTAAGTTGCTGTGGAATGCTAAGACATAGACCTAAAACTTCATAGTTACGCTGTCTTCAAATTCGGAGCGAAAGGGGGTCAAAAGTCCATTTGAAGACAAGATCTCCCACTTTATGCTCGTTTGCTCGCTCAGTGCTCTCTCGCTCGCTCAGTGGCCACTCGGTGCCGCTTGTCGATGCTCGCGCGTTTGGTGCTTACTCGTTGGGCTTTGAGAGATAATGTTATTTTGGCGAAAACGTTCGAGATGAGCCAGAGCCAAGTCGGTCCTTCAATGTGACTAAGGCAGTTTTGACATCGATATGACTAAGGCGGTTTGCATTTTTTATCATGAACCAGAGCCAAGTTGGCATTATCGATATGACAAAGGCAGTTTCGGTTTTCATTATGAGTTGTAGTCAAGTTGGCATCGTCTAAAGGTGGCTTCGGTTTCTATCATGAGTCGGAGCCAAGTTGGCGTCATCGATATGACTAAGGCAGTTTGTGTTTTCATCATGAGTCGGTAGCCGAGTTGGTAGCCAAGTTGGCATTAACTAAGGCAGTTTCGATTTCTATCATGAGTTGGTAGCCAAGTCGGCATTGTCAAAGATGGTTTCGATTTCCATCATGAGTCGGTAGCCAAGTTGGCATTATCTAAAGCGGCTTCGATTTCCATCATGAGTCGGTAGCCAAGTTGGCATTGTCTAAGGCGGTTTCGGTTTCCATCATGAGTCGGTTGCCAAGTTGGCATCATCTAAAGGCAGTTTCGGTTTCTATCATGAGCCGATGCCAAGTTGACATCGTTTGAGGTGGTTGGCATCGTCTATATAAGCAGGGCCCGGGCATGAGACCAAAGGATAATCAATCAACCACACAACCAACTACTTTACTTTTACTTGTACCATTTTTCTTTCCGTAGCATAGCTCTTTTTTTTCTCTCTCCCTTAGACCAAACGTCTAAGGTTCGTAGAATTTTTTTCACCCATTCCGTTAGACCGACCTTGTGACGATCACTCCGGACCATCTCGGGAAGTCTTGCGTTCTTGTACCACTTTTCCCACAACAACTCCACATGAGTTCAAACCCTTATCCGACATCGACGACCAAGAGAGCCTCCGGTTCCATATCCTGGGGATCCATTTCTATCCCCACAACCCCGCCATGGTAGGGAAGGACCCAGTTGGTGTTATTAGGGAATCACTAAGGGAGATGCTGGTCTTTTACTACCCTTTCGCAGGTCGGCTCAGGAAAGGGCCCAATAGGAAGTTGATAGTGGAGTGCACCGGCGAGGGTGTGTTGTTCACTGAGGCTGACGCCGACGTTACGCTTGAGGAATTCGGAGACGCTCTTCAGCCTCCGTTCCCTTGCTTCGAGGAGTTGTTCTTTGATGTCCCTGGCTCAGCTGGTATTCTCCACTGCCCTTTGTTGCTCATTCAGGTAAGGATTTTATTTCAAGTTTAATTCATAGTTTTCAACTATTTCTTATTGGCAAATGGTCACTTCTGAATATAGTTATTTCAAAAAATACTATTACCACCATGTATTCTTTTTAACAAGACAGTTTACCTCTTTTTATATAGGCACGACAATTTACCTCTTTAAACTAATTTTTCGGTAACTAGAGATGAATCAACATCCTACATGACATTAACGTCAACATGGTGGTGCCATCTCAAATTATATGCATGTGTACTTAAGAAAATTCCTAGAAATTAGCATAACCTTTCTTGTCCACGTCCTTCTCCATAGCAGGACAATGACTTTTTTCTAGAAAAATCTTTGGGCTACATGATTTTTTTCTTAAAATTATAGTTTACACGTCTCATGTTGGGATGTCGAGATTTCAGGGGAGATGGTGATCGCCAATTGTGTGGCGATCGTTAGTGGTCTATTCCATTAGGTTGGATTCGCGGCCGCCAATTAACTGGCGACCTCCAGGTTCTGCTGGCAGAAATTTCCAGTTTAATTTTGACTCCTGTTTTAAACTCCTAATTCAACCTAGATAGGTTTCTTGTATACCAAGGGTTCGTCTATTATATAAGGATGTGTTACCCTATGGTTAGATATATGGCTTTGTGACTCGGATCCATCAATAAAAGTTCTCCTTTCTCTCTGTGGACGTAGGCATTAGGCCGAACCACATAAACTCTTGTGTCCATGTTCTTTACACATTTTGTTCTCTTGGTTGCTGAATTCTTAACAAGTGGTATCAGAGCTAAGATTGGAGGATGTCGGATCACGGTGCGAAGTTTGCTCTTGTGAAGTTCGATGATTCATCAAATTTTGAGTTATGGAAAAGGCGTGTCAAGGATCTCCTCGTGCAACAAGGGACGATCATCGCGCTCTCGGAGAAGAAGTCCGAGAAGATGAAGGAGCAAGAGTGGAAGAAGATGGGGGCCAAGGCGGTGGCGATAATTCACTTGTGCTTGGTGGATGATGTGATGTATCGCGGCATTGATGAGGAGTCACCAGCTGAGGTATGGAAGAAATTGGAGGCAAGGTATATGTCTAAGTCTTTGTCGAAAAAGCTTTATCTTAAGCAAAGATTGTACGGGCTCAAGATGAAGGTGGGCTCGGATATGAGCCAACACATTAATCGTTTTAGTCAACTCGTGAGCGACTTGAGAAAGATTGATGTAAAGTTCGAGGAAGAAGACAACGCATTGTTGCTACTGAATTCCTTACCGGGTTCCTACAAAAATTTGGTTACAACTCTAACTTGGGGGGAAGGAGTTCCTGGTATTGGAAGATATCCCAAGTGCTCTGTTACGGTTTCATCAAAGGAGGAAAATTGGTGATGAACAAGCGGAAGGGCTGGTTGTGAGGGGTAGCCATGGTGATCGTAGCGAAGATGGAAAAGGATTCAGGTCGAGGTCAAGGAGGTTCAAAGGAAATTGCTTCGAGTGCGGTAAAAAAGGGCACATGAAGAAGGATTGTCCAAGAAGAACTCGGGATCGCGAGAGAAAAGGATCGGGTTCCGTGAATATGGCCTCATATTCGGACGAGTCAGATGGTGATGTTCTTTCTATCTTATCATGTCCAAAGTATTCTAATTCTTGGATTTTGGATAACGATTGCTATTTCCACATGACGTCAAAGAGAGGGTGGTTCGACACCTACAAGTTTGTTGATTCAGGTATGGTGACTATGGGTGATGGTTCTACTTGTAGAATTGCTGGCATATGTGATATCCGGATCAAGATGTGGGATGGTGTTGAGAAAAAATTGTGTGGGGTTAGGCATGTTCCGAAGTTGGAGAGGAATTTGATATCGTTAGAAGCCTTAGATTATAGTGGGTACAACTATAATGTTGTAGGCGGGCTAATGAAGGTGGAGAAGGATGTTGTGGAGGTGATGAATAGTGAAAGAAATACTAGGAATACCTACAAGTTAGTGGGGAACATGGTTGTAGGTGGAGTCACCTCGTTGGGTTCCGATAGAGGGGAGAAAAGCTCTTCTGTGATGGAGCGAAGGCTTTATATGAATGACTTGAGTGGAGTTAGGATTCGCGGAGACAAAGTTAGCAAGTTCTCGCTATGGTTGTCTAAAGGCATGTGCACATCAAAAGTGTTGGATAGGTTTGGCATTAGAAATACGAAGTCATTGGTAGCACCACAGGCGAATCAGGTATATCACTCAAGGCCGAACGGTGGAGTTTGTGGTATGTCGAGGGTTCTACTTGATGGAACAAAAGATTGCCCGTTGTATGCTATGGCAAGTAACATTGGTTTGAGGCAAGAAGGTCCAGCGGAGAAAGCAGTTCAAGGTTGTGGAGCATGGGGCTAACCAAAAAATAGAGGGTACGTCTATTGGTCGCAAGGTTGCTTTAGCAGGTGGACTTGCTAGTTAGGATTCGATGGAGGTTGGAGAAAATATGTCAAGTAGGCTTAAAAGCTCGAACTTGGGGACTGGCTCCAAGTGATTGAACAAGGTGGTGAGAAAGTTGAGATGGTCTTATTGATGGTGGTTATCTATGGTGCGAGGTTGAGAAGATAGAGTCGGCTTGGTTCTTCAAGGGGCAGTATCTCATCAAGGTGGAGTTTGTTGAAGTTCGGGTGGAGCTTCATGGTTCTTCGCAAGGGATGAATTCTCGCCAAGGTGGAGATTATTGGGATGTCAAAATTTCAGGGGAGATGACGATCGCCAATTTTGTGGCGACCGCAAGTGGTCTATTCCAGTAGGTTGGATTGGCGGCCGCCAGTTACTGGCAGAAATTTCTAGTTTAATTTTCTCTTATTTCAGACTCCTAATTCGACCTTGATAGGTTTCTTGTACACCAAGGGTTCGTCTATTATATAAGGACGTGTTACCCTATGGTTAGATATATAGCTTTGTGACTCGGATTCATCAATAAAAATTCTCCTTTCTCACCTTGGACGTAGGCACTATGTCAAACTACGTAATCTCTTGCGTTCGTGTTCTTTGCACGTTTTGTTCTCGAACTTGCTGAATTCTTAACATCTGAAATGTGGCAGTTTCATCTTTGCCCACCGCCTCAACCACACTATGAGCGACGCCATTGGCTCCTTACAGTTTCTATCAGCCATGGGCGAGATCGCGCATGGGGCACGAAAACCTTCCATCTTACCCGTGTGGGAGAGAGATGTACTTAACGCGCGGGATCCCCCGTGCCGACATTCATCCATTGGGAGTACGAAGAGGTCGAGGACACCAAAGGCGCAGTCATCTCACTCACCGACATGACCCAACAGTCATTCTTTTTCGGCCCATCTGAGATCTCCGCTCTTCGCAGCCATGTGCCTCCATATCTCAAACATTACTCGACGTTCAAATTACTTACGACGTGCTTATGGAAATATCGTAGGATCTCGATCCAGCCAGACTCTGGCGAGAAAATGCGCTTGGTGTGCTTAGTCAATGCAAGGACCAAGTTCAACCCTCCGTTACCTAACGGCTATTATGGTAATGTATTCGCACTACCTGCAGTAGTTACCACTGCAGGAGAGCTTTCTCGGAACACTTTGGGGTATGCGCTGGAGCTAGTTAAGGAGGCCAAGAATATTGTGACCGAGGAGTACATGAGGTCTGTGGCTGACCTTATGGTTATCAAAGGTAGTTTCTACATGCCTTTTACTAATAAAAAAGGAGAGAAGGGAATCGTGTTGCCGATTTGCCTCCCTCAACCCGCCATGGACAAGTTTGTGAAGGAGTTAAATACAATGTTGAAGGGCCAAAGTGAGACATAATCCAAGTTTATTATCTCTGCCTTGTAATTGTTGCGGTGAAAATGCTTCACTGTGCGTTCAGTATCTTTTCTTTTGGGTCCACTTTTGTGTGCATTTACATCAAGTCTAATGCACCACTACCGTCGGAAATATCGTTCTTATGTTTGTGGCGGTGGAGTTAATAATACAGATTGCTTCCCCTTGTGTTACGGTATTCTACACTCGAAGCGTAGTTCTAAAGTATGTCCGAAAGACCAAAAGATTAACAAAAGTTAAAAGAAAATAATTAATTGAATTGAAAATTAAATTTTAATTATCGTTATGTATCTCTTGTCCATATTTATAAACAAAATAGTCATGTTTGCAACTAGAGTTCAACAAGTTTAATTTTGTTTTTAGGGCATTTGGAACTATTTTTTGGAAAAAAAAACAGCTGGTATGATCGGCTCAAATTTAGAAATGTCACTTGTCAACTCGTATGATTTAACAAAAGATATGACTGAGTAGCTGTGAAATGAGAATTTACTTGGAGTCTGTGGAATCACAAAAATCGGATGATCTATCTATACATAAAATTTATCGCGAATTTTTCTTTCATTTCGTCCTCTCCCACATTAAAGAATGGTCATAGTAGTCAAGCATAACAAAAGAAATATGTCATCAGAATTTTATTTTGTTTTGGAGTCATGTAATTGAAGGGTGATTGTCGGGTTACACTCTATATAACATATTCATATCTTTTTCATTCATGTATTTGTTTGGTTGTAATTTTTATTGGAGCGATAGATTCTATGCACTTAGAAAATAACATAACACAGAGTTGCTTCCTTAAATTAGTTTCCTTGGATCCAAGCATGGTTAGTTGATTAGTTCGAACTCTATACCTACGTCGTGAAAAAATCACCTCAAGTTATTAATAAACTAAAAATGATACTCGCTATGTTATCGTTTGAAAAATTGCACAACCAACAAAAAAAAAAGTCAAAGTTGATGGTAAATAAAATTTTCTTCCGCATATAAATTCGGCTTGTATACTCTTTTGATATATTAATGACTGAGTTTCGTGAAATTATTTTTGATAAATTTTGAATTAGATACACCACCTTTAAAATGGAAAAAAAATATTTAATTTGTTAACGCACAACAGGTACTTGATGATGTATGATAAATCATGGCAACTAACTTAATTGAGATTCGTCCCAGTTATATGGTCGTAAAAAACTAAGTTTGAAAAAAATTTGTAATAACTTTGAGATTCGTTATACTCAAATTAGAATTAGTCCGTCTGATTGATTCGATAAACAAAATGGTATAATCTAGAGCCCAAAACATATTTTTTTGGAAATAGAGGGCTTGATATAAATGTGACAAAAATAATTATATCTTAAATAAAGGTCTCTCTAGCACATTATTGCGATTACCGACTTCAGTAAAATCTTTTTTTTTTGAAAAATAAATATATATTTATTCACCAAAAAGGGTTGTACAAAGGAGCCAGATTGCAAAGCAGGCAATCACAGCATATAGAGTTCATGTTCACCCAGGGTTCAAAACTACGCCAAGGAATTAATAAACATCAGAACATCATGCGAAGACATCTTGCTCGAAAGCCCGGACCAGAAAATCCATTCGGAAAGTTGTCTAGAGATGAAGAGCAACAACTTCCCATGATCAAAGCGTTCTCCATTGAACACAATGCGATTCCTAATCTTCCAAACACCCCAACATATTGCAGCAAACATCGACCTCAGTAAAATTTTCTCGAGGTAAAACTTGGTGGAAAAAGCCCGCTGGAGAGAAATAACACTTTCAGCAAGGTAGAAACCCGCATTGAAGTTGATCGCTAAACTTGGCTCCCTGCCATTTGTATCACAAGTCCTATGAATACATCAAAGGAGGCTAACTTCCCGCAAGTCATATAAATACACGTCAATACAAGAAAATAAAGGTGCATCAAATGGAACATAATCAAAAAAAATCTCTAGGGCATGCTTCGAGAGCGTGTTTGCTACTCGTTTGCCTCTTGCTAGGTATGCTAGATGTCAATCTCCTGATCTCTTGCGTGCAGCTCTCAGGCCCAATAGATTAGGGTCGCTAAGGGATGATCTCGACCAACATCACGTCCCACGCAGAGAATGGCCAAAGACAAACCACTTCCACCTGGACTCTTTGTAATCCCCTCTCCCAAAATATCTCAAGGTCGAGGATAAGCGCCAAGAGTTCAGCAACCAAGGAGTTTCCATTCAAAATAGCAGATTTTCTCACCAAATAAAGAAGTTCAAATGCATGGCGCACGACTGCTCATTTTCCAATGTTCGTCTCCAACGATGATTTTCTCGGTAATTAAAGAAATTTGTGAGACAAAAAAATGACTTTCTCGCTAAATAAAGCATAATTGGAGACAAAAATAGGACAACCCATGTTATATGCACCCATTGCTAATTCCTTGCAAAAAAAAAATACAACTCCGATGCCCTTGGCAAATTCGCACACACATACCACCAGAATCGAGGATAATACCTCCAGCTCCTCCATCCTCGAGTTGTTCATCCAAGCTTCATTCTTGTTGAGCTTGACTAAGTCCTTTGAGATTCTCTTCCAAGAGGCTAGAATCTCGCATCTGGGGGAAGATGAGTAATCTGGTCCTAAGGACTCGAGCAAACTCATATGTCTTTGAGATGATGAGGGAGGGGAGGCACCCATAGGGTTGCCAAGCCGAAGTCGGCATCACGCTACCATCTCCACAGCCACCAGCACACCATTCCAAGCATCATTGCCCATGGTAGATCGTCAGTGGGGACAGTAGTGGATGAGATGTTGGTCCAAATCTACCTGCGGGGGTCTATCTCTATGTAGAAGTCATGTAGAGGCTGTGAAAGAATGGACTCTCATACTGCCTAAGAAATTTTGCATTCACGAAACATATACATCAATTACTAAATATCAATGTCACACCTCGGACACGTACCTTCCTTTGTGAAGTGCCTTCATACATGCTCCGCATTTTTTATCAATCTATCATGACAAAATAATTATGTGAATAAACATATCTGCTCAGGAACCTGCATAGCTCATATCCGACTCCAGATCGGGTCAACTGGTGGCATCGCCTCCTCACTTCACAAGTCTCTATACCAAGATTGTATGGAGAAGAGTCCATCCTGAGAGAGGCTCTAGGATAGTGTATTCGTCTAGGCCAGAGAATCATGTAGAAGAATAGGTGTCAAGTGATATGGAGAAGAGTCCATCTTGTGCCAATTTTTCTTTTTGAAAAAAAAATCAATTTAAAGTGATTGTTGGCATTAAGTTCTCGACGTCTGAGGGTGACCCTGGTGAGCATGTGGCGGCGCCAATGTTTGAAAAATTAGTGGTGCCGAGATTTGGAGTTGTTGGGGTTTTGTCCGAAGCTTGAGAGCTCAAGTCAGCCTCCGAAGTGAATCACTAGGGTAAGAAAAAAACCTTGAACCGCAGAAACATTTCAAACCGATTCAAAATTTTGGTTCTGCACCGAAACTATAAGAAATTTGATCCGGATTGATCCTTGCTATCTTTGAAAAACGGTTCTTAGTTTCAAGCCGAGTCCTTTTGCAAGAAATAATAAAGATCCAGACTAAATGACAATTTAGCCCTCACGTGACACAAAAAATAATTAGTTTCTTCACGGAGGTAGACCTTACTATTGTTAGATTCCGGTTCTATTCGATTTGATTCGTCAAAATTTTAATTTCATTCGTTAAAAATTCGATTAGTCAAAAATTTGATTCGAATTCGTTGGGAGTCAAATTGAATACAATTCAAGATATCTAAAATTTGTCAAACCGGTGAATTTGATTCATGTGGAATTCGACTCGAATTTGTCAGTAAAAAGTAAAAAAATTGTTATTTAAATGCTATAAATATATTTTTCTATTTTTCAAAATTTATACATTCCCATTTCAATTCTTTACTTCTTTCTATTGATAAATTGATCTATATATGTTCTCTCTGAAAATTAAATAATTAGCTATATTACTCATACAATTAGTGTGATACCTCGTTAATGATCTATTCTGTCTGAAACGCTTAAGTGATATTGATGGTACTATTCTTTTCTTTTCTGGCACACATCCTGAGAGAACTCTAAGGTTAAACGTATTCGGCCGGGAGTAGGATCACGATGGGTGACCTCATGTGAAGTTTTTCGGGATGCGTGCGAGTAAGGACAAAATACGCTGGAAAAGACCTGTGCTACATTTGGTATCATAGCAAATACAGTTTTGGGACTGTTCTGTGTTCTGTCTGGCGCGACGAGGACGTCGCTTATTTAAGGAGGGGTGAATGTGATACCTCGTAATGATCTATTCTGTCTGAAATACTTAAGTGGTATTGATTGGTACTATCCATATCAATAAGGTGCACCTTCTTTTCTGGCACACATCTTGAGAAAACTCCAAAGTTAAACGCGTTTGGTCGGGAGTAGGATCAGGATGGGTGACCTCCTGGGAAATTTTTTTGTGGAGACAGTCGGTCGAATCACGGAGTGTTACAATTAGTTAGAATATTAGTCACATCATTAATCACATTACTATTTAATTATTTTGTCAAGTAGAACAAACGATACATTAATGTCCAATATATGCAACTCGGGAGATGACATTGATGTCTAATATGTGGAACTCAAAAAATTCACTATTATGCAATTTGATAATGTTTAGAAAAGTTGCTAGTCTGGAAATCGATATTAAAAATTATGCTTAGACAATGGTAACAAATTACACAACTAAGAAATTATGCTTCTAACGTAATTTTTAAAATAATCTACATAACTTTGGATTAGTCCAAGCACCAAATATTAAATCATTCAGTTTCAAAATGCAAGATATAAAAATCTCATCTTATTTTACGACTGAAAGCATAATTTATACCATACTCTAAATTAACAAATTATAGTTTGTCTAAGTTCAATTTAAGATACTGATTCATTTAATAACTTATTAAATAAAAGTTGAGATAAGATGAATAAATAAACATAAATATTTCTTGCAATGTTAAGGTAGTACAAACCCTGATCCTAACCCTAAGGCATAATCTTAACTATAATCCTAAAAGGAATTAATTCGAATTTTATTCGAATTCTATTCAAATTCTACAGTTCACAATTAATATTCAAATTTATCATTGAACGAATCGAATACGGTTCAAAATTTTGATTCATTCAAATTCAAACGAATTTGAACAACGGTTAGGCATGAATCTTCCAACTACTTCTATTTATGATGCGAGTCACCAAGCTCTCTTTAATTACTAAAGACAATATTATTTTCTACTCGTCATTTTTCTGTCATTTCCTTGCATGCTACATACTGTCGCAAAGAATTCATCAATTTTTGGTTTGTGATTTTGAACCGGAATTGAACCAAATTTTTAGGTCCTGAACTGGTCTAGAATCGGGAAAGAACTGGCTCAGATCGGGTCCCATAATTTCATTTTTTTTTTTGGTTCCCGATTCTTTTGATTTGGTGTGGTTTGGATCATTTGCTCCCTGAACTCCTCGGGTTAACAAATGGGTGGCACAACAACGGAGGTTTTAAAAACGAAGTAGACTTTAGGTTTTTTTATACTACCTCATATCTAGATATCTATTAAATTCACTAATTTATATTCATGTAAAATTTAAATTTTAAAAAGTGACAAAATTATACCAACAAATATTAGCACGGTTACATTTCCAACGGTTCAAGCTCCATACGTTTTTAGCGTAAGCTTCATACTTCTTAGTTTAGCTTCATACTTTTCTTAGTTTAGCTTCATACTTTTCTTAGTTTAACTAGAACTTACTTCTTAGTTTAACTAGAACTTACTAGACTTTCGTTAAATGTAGGTAACGGTTGTGTCGTGGTTGAATTAGGTCCCATGTTTGGACAAGACAAAGGCATTACTTCTCCTAGAAACGGTCAACAAGCCACTATTTGGTTAAGACCGGGAATCGTGCTTAGGGAAAATGTGGCATGGTGTTCTATGTCCTAGCAACCCACTATTATAAAGCTCAAGATGAATTATAATTCGTTTTCATCGTGGGTCAATTTTTGGAGGTCCGAATCTATCACAGAAGGTCAAAAAATATTTATCGAAGACTAGATGTTCTAGAATTCTCCACAAAATGCCAAGGGGCCTTAATGAAATCCCTTCACCTGCTTTTGTGTCTTTGGTTTGCTTGGCCACTTATATATGATGAAGTTGTTGAGGTGTTGACTCGAAATCGTTATGTCGAAGTAATTTTGGTTCTACAGGAATTTCATTATTCAACTTCTAGTTGATTAAGAAAAATTTTATGGTTATAGTAGGGTTAGTATATAAATAAATAGGGTTACTCTAATCCTAGGTAAGCTTGGGAAGTGATTGAAAAAGGGGCAACTCATCAATAAGATCTCTCTTCTCGACATAGACAATTTGTCGAATAATATAAATATCTTGTTCCATTGCATTCTTGTTTTCTTGCCAAGATGGTGGCTACAATTCGCTTGCGCTAGGTGGATAGCAAAACCTCATGGCATATGAGGTTAGAACATATGAAGGAATGGGATCGCTAAGTTTTGACATAAATAGATTGAGTGCAGCTGAGATAGTTTTTGGAATGAAAATTCACAGATACAAAATTAGTAAGGAGCTATGATTATCTCACGGCATGTACAAAACAAATATATCGGGTAGGTTTGACACTGGAAATGACAACCGTTAATTAAACCACGAGAAAATCATATTCAATCTCATTCAAGGATTAATAGTAATATTCATAACATGGGGTTCTACATTCTAGGACAAAACGATGTCCGATGTATGGTATGACTTATAGATCGATCAGAGATTGGTTTCTTTTCTTTCTATTTTATATGCTTCCCATGGCGTACTACTACTACCTGGTACTACTATTTATCGGACGCCTAGGAAGAGGATGGGCTTCAAGGTCGACTACGACGCGCTGGAGAGACAGGGGTCCCAAATTATTTTGGGAGCCGCGATGAGGGTGATTATGATGATTATTACGACACCTACTAAATTCATGCATTTTTTTCCTAGTTGTTAATTATTTTGTTTCAGAATACATAGCATTTTTTGTGAGATTCTGATTTTGGTGTTGTGGGGGTGCGGTTGTTGCGGGAGGAGGAGTGGATGTCTAGATGACAGCCACATCAGTGAAATCAGAAGTGCCCGTACCTCTTATTAATTTTAATTTTAATTTTTTCGTTATCGACAGGATTAACCATCATCGATAATGAAATGATGTTTAGTGAGTCTAGCATAAGAAAATAAAAATAACCCTTCAAAAAAGCATTAGAAAATTAGTTACAACTTATTAACCATTACTATTTTTTAGCCGATCAAACCACCAAAGCACAGCTGACAAACAGAACAGCAAATTTACAAAGAAAAAAAATGACACATGGATCTCTGAAGCTATGTTTTTAAAAATGGATCTCTGAGGCAGTCCAGATTTCTAGCCTCATGAGTTACAAGGAAGAAATGATAGGTTTGGTTTGAGGCTCACCATCTCCACCAGGTTTGCCCTTGAACATTTTGTCCAATTCCTTTGCAAACCTATCCATCGCGGGAGCAGCCAAGCAAATTGGCAACAAGATGCCTTTCTCCCCTTTCTTGCTAGTAATTGGTATGAAAAAACTTCCAACAGGAACGGCTTTGGCTGGCCCACCATATACAGCCTGATCCCACCCAAAATCAATCTCTTCTAACCCGACACGTGTGACATCAGATATAACAATGGAGCCCTCCAATGTTACGCAAGGCCTGCCATTAATAACCATAAAGTCTGCCAATGATCTCATGTACTCCTCAGTAACACGATCTTTTGTCTTTTGGACTAACTCAAGTGCGTATCCTAACGGATTTTTGGACAAGTTTCCCGCGGTTGCAACAGCCACGGGAAACGCAAACGCGTTGCCGTAGTACCCTTTAGGCAATTGAGAGTTGAATTCCTTGTTTCGTACGTTGACGGTGTAGATCATACGCATTTCCTGGTCGGGGTCTTGTTGGATTGCTATTGTACGACATTTCCAAAAGAAAGCTGTTAGTATCTCGAAAGTCGAGCATTGTCGGAGATGTGGAGGCACATGGGATCGAAGCACGGAGATGGCGTGTGGGCCGAAAAAGAATGATCTTTGGGAGATGTTGTCCATATTAAGAGCAATTATGGCTTTGTTGCCATTTGCTTCTTCATACTCTCGATGGATGCATGTCACGTGCGGAGGATCTCGTGCGTTGAGAACTTGTCGCTCCCATACAGGTGGGACGATGGATGTGTTTGCTCTACGCGCGATTTCAGCCATAGTTTTTAGAAATTGGGCTAGCCCAAAGCCATCAGTCATTGTATGGTTGAATCGTATAGTGAAGATGAAACCACGGCATACGAGACTCGTTACCTGTAAAAATTGTGAGAAATGTCAAATACATTAGAGATGATCATAAATGATTATAAGAAGATATTTTTTTCAATAACTTTTTTCCATTTTTAGAATTTCAACTCTGGTCATGAATTACTATCTCAAAGCCTTAATATACTTTTTACCATTTCTTTTATTGTATCTTATTATTCTAATCGTGAAAACGAATTAACAAACTGATACTCTACGATTTCCCTTTATATCTCGTCATACCTTCAGATATTTTTTTAAAAACTCTTGGTATTAGATGATGTCATGAAACATGCTTATTTTTCATTGAAAATTATAGGGTCGTATTTATCGTTTTAGGAGGATTACAAAGTATATGGGTGCGATGTTGTTCCATGAAATGTTTTGACATTTTAAATTTGTGGTAAAAAGTAGAGACATTTAAAAAGTAGTTCAACAATTAATGCCGGTTTTTCTGACTGTATATACAGTTTGGATCTTACAGTACCATATTTTCTGATTCATTATACATACTATTATCAATTCCTATAGATACTATTGATTATAAAAAATGGCTGGATATATTTTCAGACGAAACAAAGATAATTTTATATAAATAAACAATACGCTAGAAACCTAATTCAAAGAAATCAGACAGATCCTGACAAACCTAATTTAATATAGGAAAAAAATACGTTAGAAAACTGATTCAAATTGAAATCAGGTAGATCTTAAAAGGGAGAAATTTCTACCTGCCAAATTGTAATACTGTTAAGTTTTTAAAATTAAAACTCGAGATGTATTGGTCATATGTACATAAGTCATGCGTATGAAAATAGTACCTGTACAAGCAACAAGGGGCAATCAATAATACCAGCGGAACCAGGGACATCGAAGAGCAACTCCTCGAAGCAAGGAAACGGAGGATGAAGAGCGTCACTCAACTGGTCAAGAGTAACATCCGCATCGGCCTCGATGAAGATGACACCCTCACCGGTACACTCCACGACAAGTTTCTTGTTCGGACCTTCCCTGAGCCGACCAGCGAAAGGGTAGTAAGGCACCAGTGTTTCTCTAAGTGCTTCCCTTATCACCTTCACAGGGTCTTTCCCTTCCATGGCGGGGCTGCTGCGGTAAACAAGGATGTTGGAGATGTGGCAATGGAGGGTTGCTTGGTCGTCGATGTCGGATAGTGGTTTGAACTCGTGTGGGGTGGGCTTGGATGGGGCTATGAGCTCGGGTTCACGCCTATGGACCTTGAACACTAGGTTGGTGAGGGGTAGAAGAGCCATCACAAATTAACACTTGATGAGAAACTTCTAAGGTGAATAATTGTGGTAAACTCTTAATTATGAAGCCACCAATTTATAGAGGTAAATATTAAATATCTTTCTGGTTCATTTATTTACGAAGTTGGTAATGATACCATGTTCTAAATCTACCAATCGGGTTAGTTGAATTGGTCAAGACTCTTTGGAAATGAACAAACGAGATTCAAATCTCCCATATCGATTTCTCGATACATTAAAAGAACAATGTTTTGAATCTATTAAGTAGTACCTCTGGATTTCCCTTTTGTCAATGAAAGGGCAGGTGGAATCAAATTTCCATATAATATTTTTCGGTTTATACTATCTGATATCTGATCTATTAGATCAATTAATTTAGATTCGAGTCGGGTAGGTCCAAATTTTCGTATTATATTAACGTTGTCATTTTAAGGAAAGTCAATGCTAATAAGTTATGACCTTAAAATTGGAAGTGGTTGAACGGCTCACATGGTCGGGCTAAGTGACAGGGGAGGAAACTGAGGAATATTCGGTGCTCCCATGCAACCTTTTGGTTTATTGGATCTTTCGTTAAAACAAAAAACTGTATCTATAACTTAAATTATACTAATGCAACTTAATTGACTTTGTGGAAGAAAAAAACCATATTCAACTTAAATCTGAATTGATGAATCTAATAAATTTCTGAATATTTATTAAAATAGTATAGTCCTCAAAGTTGGAATTCAAAAGAGTTGATAGACCATTTACTCGCTCTTTAGGCTGATAAGAATATTGGAGGTGAACATTTTGAACTGACAATAAATAAATCGAATTCACATCATATGAATCTAGATTTAAATCTATTTGTTTAAAAGTAGATCCATGCATGGATCTAAATTTTACAAATCTTTTATTTTAGGATCTAGATTCAAATCTATAGAAACTAGACAAAATTCAATTTAAATTATGGCATCATTTCAATAAATCAAATGCATAAATTAAAACAATAATAAATCAATAATGGCAAAACCTGTTTTGAAGGCGTCCTCTAAGTTTACATTTTCATAATTAAAGAAAGTAGTTAGTAGAATTATAATTCAAAGAGCTAGTTACTCTCAAAAAATAATATTAAAATTACGTCCATGAGAACTGGTTAAATCAAACAAAAACTATAAAACTAGTTTAAAGTTACTGGAGTAAGTATGATAATTAAATATAATGTAAGTTTATTTTGTTATAAATATATTATAATATGGACTTTGATTTAAATATGGATCTCAAACTGCATTTAGATCTGGATTAGTATTCAGATGTAATTTTAGGATCTTCAATTGCAACAACAAAAAAATTTAGGATCTTCAATTGCAACTATACGTCTACGAATATTCATCATTTACCATAAATTTTTTATTAAGTGAATCATCAAAAACTTCATATAAAATTACATTTTGAAATTTCTTGTGTCTACGGTTTAAGTTACGATTTTTGTTCAAAACCGTACTGCAATCAGCCCTACGAATAGCCAAAGAATTAGATAATTGTATGGTTTTCTGAACATAATAACTCACAACGTTTAGATAACAAAAAACCAACAAAATCTCAATGTTTTTAATAGGAGGTGACCCAAAAATATTCAATGTTTTAGTTTACCCAATTTACCCGGTCGAGTCACTGGTCGGATCGGGACCTTTTTATTTTACACTAATAATTATTAAATATGGTAAAATAAATTTTATTTAGCATAAAGATAATAAAATACTAAATAAGTTCAAATATTTACCAACTTTGGTATACGACTTATTCAAACTAAAACTTTTAATATTTATTTAACAAGTTTAGAAGTATATAAAGATAATAATACAAATTTTCTTATTTGACATATTAGTCAAATTTGCTTAACTTAGTTGACATATTATTAATAATTATTGAAAAGACAAGTTTATCGTGATCCAAAAATGATGTACACGCTCCGAGCGTGAAAGTGGAGGTATTGGTTCTATATGAAATCAGATAAAATGAAAAAATAAATATTAATTTTTAATGATCCTCGCAAACTAGGTCATCCGGAAGTATCTGATTATATAGTCTAACCAGATTTTGAATAGTCAAACTGCTCTTCAATTTTTTTTTCAAAAATTGACCAAAGATTGGTTATGAGTAGCGATATGACCGTGATTTTGAAAACATTCCACATTCTTATAGAGAAAGAGAATTGTGTAAAGGTTACTGTATTTTTAATAAATGTTGGGACTTATTGATAATACACTATATTATAATTGTGCGATTACCATACTAAAATTCAACATGAACAAGTCTTTTCCTCGTTAAAATATTTCGGGGAAATCCGCCTAGGAAGGGTAAAAACTGATAGGTGCCTGAATTTTAGTATAATAGACTAGAAAGTCCAACAACTAATTGTCCCTAAAGTTTGAAGAATCAAATCAATCAGTCCTTGTCATTAATAAAACCCTTAAAATCTTTCGATATCCCAAAAATACCCCTTTGTAAAATCAAAGTAAAAAAATGTGGCACTCATAAAATATCCAAACTTAACTGTTTTTTCCGGCAGCCAAAGAAGACCAAGATATCCAAAAAAAACTCTACGATCAAAATCTCCGTCAAATTGCACATACCAGCACATCAACAAACTTTCTCTTAAAAAAACACATCAACAAACTCAATTCCATTCACTAAAAAAACAAACTCAATTTTTTACCACTAGTGAGAGTCCCAAAACCCTCAAACCCCCTATCTTTAACACAAAATACCAAAGACCCAAGTTTTTTTAACCCATCGTTTCTAGTTTCATGAAGATCATAAAACATTTATTTATCTGCTTGATGACAGAAGAGCTGGAGGGGCTAGTAATCATGTACACAAAGTTGAGGTTGCCATCTCCAACTTCTTTGATCTGCGAGTCATTTAGGTTGCTCCTGACCTTGTCGAATTATAAAATTATTCAAAAAATGTCGATTCAATTTATTTGATATAATTTTTATATCCAAATTTAAATTCGAATTATAAATTGTGAGATATTTGATTTTTCAAATTTTGATACAGGTAATATAAACTATATAATTCAACGAAACGAAATATTTGGAAAATCCTTTGCAGTAAGGTTGACCATAAAATGAATCCGATTCTAATCCAATTGGATTAGATTCGTTAGAAATTTGATTCGAATTCGAGCTGATTCATACCAATTTAACATGAATTCGACAGTTTATAATTCATATTAAATTTGTTATTAGAAAAATTAAATACAATCATAATTTTGATAATTCAAATTTGACAATTATAATTTAAATTCGATACAATTTAATTCGTGAACACCCTACCCTCAAGCTAATCAACATAACATAACAAAAAATATTGTCGAGCGTTATAGATTTATGGGAGTAGTAGGCCTCCAATCCAACAATTAACTATGTAACTTTAAAAAAAATTATATTCAAAGTTAAATATTGTCAAGTGATATAGATTACCAAAAAATTCAAATTGCTTCCATGCAAAATAATAAAACAGCTGTCAATTCCACGACTTTTTCCCGGAGGAGACCGGCGTTAAGGCTATTTATATATTTTTTACATGGTTTTAAAAAACGACCCGGAGGCCGACCCGGGATTTCTCCCGTCCTCCGGGTCGGCCGGTCGGACCGGGCGAACCACCGGTCGGACCAAAATTTTTTTATTTTTAAATATTTTAAATAATATATATATGTATGTTAAAATATACTTATTTTTCATACCAAAAAAAGTAGACTTAATTTTTTATCTCTCCACTCTATAAATCTACTTTATTTATTTATTTATTACTTTATAAATTTGTCAAATCAATTTTTTTTCTTCGAAAACTACAAAAAAAAATCAATTTTGCCCATTTTTGTACTAACCGGGTTCGACCGGTCAGAATGGACCTCAAAATTGGCCGGTCCGACCGGATTTGGTCCGGTTAGTACGGACCCCTGTCAAATGCCTAAAAACGACCCGGCCTAGTGCCCGATTCGCGGTCCAACCGGTTGGACCACCGGTCGGACCGCATTTTTTAAAACCATGATTTTTTAGCCTTTTCTTGTACTTCAGTGGCTTGGAAATTTTCTTCTTTCTATTCTAGCCGTAAAAAAAATTGACGAGACCGACGATTACAATCTCACGAAAAGATGAGAAGGAATCTTGTGCTTAGTAAAATGTATTCGGCATGAATTTTTATATATAGGGGCTCCCATTTCAAAAAAATGAAAAATTGAAAATGATTCCCCCATGCATTATGACCATGTTGCGCTTTATGGACGGAGAACTTGATGTCTCCGTCGATGGGCAGAAAGGTCTTCCAAAATCTCGGTACTGTTATGTGTCACTTTCAATCAAAAGTAAAAATCCTGAAGGACTACTGTTAGGCAATTATTTATTAGGTTGTGTTTTCACAAAAATTTGAGTTTTGTTCTCCCTTTTAATTGGCTGTCATTTTATTTTATTTTTGATAAATTAATTTGTATATAAATTTAAAGGGCTTAGCCCCAACCTCCGATTACACACCTAAGGCACATTTTAAGTGCAATGATTCGGAATAGACCATTGCAATCAAAATCTTACCAATGATTAGAATTTATCAAATTACAAGAGATGACACCAGAAGAAGCAGTAAGTGCTGATTGCAGGAATCTTTCAAGTAGTTCGCCTAGTTCAACCATTCTTGACCGCGTAGAAGAATCGAATTTATCAACTCCTCTTTATTTGCTCTCCTCCCATCAAAGACAATCTTGTTTCTATGGTGTCGGATGCCCCATAAGATAGCACCAAACATAACACGCCAAATCTTCTTAATCGGGCTATTTTCAATGAGAGCTTCCCAAGCAGACAAGGCGGTATCAATTCTAAAGAAACCCAACTATTTTTTACCGATTAACCTAACAAAGAAGTGCCAGATTTGAGAGGAGAATTTACGGTGTAAAAGTAAATGGTTGGCAGTTTCATCCCTTCTCCAGCATAAAGGACATAGTGAATCCCAAGTATCGAGACTTCAAGCTCGAATTAGAACATCCCTTGTTCTTATTTTGCTTTGGACAGCAATCCACATGAAGCACTCGACCTTCGTAGGGATCCCACCAGTCCAGATTTTCCTATGCTCTTTGATAATGGAAGTCACAGGTGTAATACTGTCATAATGCATCTTGCAAAACTCATTTTATTCGTGTGTCGTTTTATTTACTTTTAATGGCTGTCGTTTTACAATAATATTTTTTGGAGATATACGAATGACTGATAGTGGAGAACCGGAGATTGAAGAAGAAGATGAAGAATCGAGTCTGGGACATTAATTTTGAGAAATTAGTGAGTGTAATCTAAGGACTGAGTTGATAACCAAGAGACGAACGTCCAAGACAAGTTGATTTTCATATTACTATAATTTTGTCCTTGTTGATTATGCGTGATAACTCCTTATATTAATCCGAGTTGGTTTCGTGTTGGTTTCATTTGGCTGAGATTTTTGGGTATTGCATCGAATGTTGTTGGCTGAGATATTGTTTGATGATGTGAACCTTCTGTATGCGACATTATTCCTTATACAATGCCCCAAGAGCTACGTCTCCGACCATGGTTCCAAGGGTCAATTCTCTAGAGATGCTAACAAAAAGAGGTAGTTCAAATAGTTTATCAATTCTCTTGATTGGTAGTTTTGATAAATTAATGTGGCTATCTGGTATTTTCCAAAAAAGGTCAATTATTTTTTAATAATAATTATTTGGGGTAAATACTTAAAGGTTCCTAAGGTTGGAGATAATGTACTAATAAGTCCAGTCCTTAGTAAACTAATCCCTGAATTTTGAGAAATCGAACTCATTAGTCCCTAAGATCAATCTTACCTCAATTTCACTTAAATTATCACATGAAATTATAAAAATACTATTTCCTCACTTTAAAACTATCTACTAAGGTAAAACATTCAACTCAATCAAAATAACCCACCCACCCACCAAAATCAGTAAAAAATAAAATGAATTTTCCTCCACAAAAGAAACAAATAAGAAAAATATGCATTAAAAAGTCTCACTTCTCTTCTTTCCATCCTGCCAGTAATATATTTCATCGTCTTGGCTCAGATCGCTAACAGTGGGATCTCAATCTTTTCGGTTTGTTTAAAAGGTGGGTTATGAAATATATCGAACAGGTGATAGGCACTAGAAAGTTCTCAAAATCGAAACTATTGCCATTTCGGTACAAACAAATAAAAGCCACAGATTGGAGCATCGACTCGTTACACGCAATTAAGAAAGGTTAATCTCAATAATTCTGGTACTGGAGCACCGTATCACGAACTGCAAGCTCTCACTTTTCATAAATTAGAGTTTAAGGTTTATACATTAGAGTTAGAGTGGGTGGATTATTTTGAATGAGTTGGATGTTTACCATAGTAACTATCTTTAAAGCGAGGGAAGGGTATTTTGATAATTTCATGTGCAATTTTAATGGAGTTGGGGTAAAATTTAGTTCAAGGACTAATGAATTTGATTTCTCAAAACTTAGGAACTAATTTACTAAAGATTGGATTTAGTAATACATTATCTCAAACATCAGGGCCTTTTAAGTATGTACCCAAAATAAAATGAACTCCAAAAATTCTACTACGAAATTATCAATTTTAGAAGGGCAAATTACTCTCAAGTCCCTGGCCTTTGGTCACCCTCCTCCTAGGATCCCTGACTTTTGGAAAAAGATTATCCCGTCCCTAAGTTTTGATGATAATACACTATTGAGTTCCTGGAGCCGGAATATTTCATATTCTCCGGCGAACCCCCTCTTGAAATGACCAAAATGCCCCTCCCACTTAAAAACAAAAAAAAAGATCTTTTCTTCTCCCTTTTCCACCTAATCGTTGTCTTGTCCACATAATCGGCGTCGATTAAAAGGGTTCTTGTCCACTTAATTACCCTCCAGAATTATGGTTCTTGTCCACGAAATTGCCGCCTTGTCCACGTAATCGTTGTCGATTAAAATGGTATATAAGGGTTCTTGTCCACCGAAGCCTAACCCCAACAGATCGTGGGTTTTCTTGTTCTTGAAGAACGCACTCTGGATTTCGTTTCACTTGTTGTGGTTTGGTTAGCTCACATATGTGATTTGCTTTGGCTGTATGATTTTGGTTAAGTTCGTGACTTAACTTTCATTGGATTATGGATTTGTGTTGGTTGTGGTTTCTGGAGACAGGATGGAGAAATCCAGATGTTCAGTTTGTCAGAGAACCTTCTGATCTGGTGAAGATGAAGGAAGAAGGTTCAGATCCGAGGGGCTCCTCTTCAACCACGGGAGCTCCGGTGATAGAGGCAAGTCGGCGCGTTGCTTGCCAACGAGAGCTCCGGTTCCAAGCGTTGCTCACCAGTTCTGGCCTTCTTGTTATGGATCTGGGCCCGCTTCACCTGGTACTCGTTAATCGTGATACCGACAAAGTTGGCGCGTGAGTGGGACGCAAGCTCCTCCTCTCCGACCTAGAGGTGGAGTTCCTCTAGTGGATGGACATCGCCACAACGCGATGGAGAGACACGAAGGAGCGGTACTCCGGCCGAACCTTGGAGCCACCGATGGAGAGGCCGGATCTGAGGCGGGAAGAGGAGAATCAGAGACTCAGGTAAGGCCTTGCTTGGCATTTTGTAAGCTAAAGGACTTAAATGGTATCCATGTTCGTGAACTTTCTGGGAAAGATTGAAATAATTCTGGAATTATGGTTTAGTGTTCTTAATGTTATGTTCTAGATTGAAATAATTTGGCGTTTAATTGGATGTTGTCTCTGGGTTGATTTGATTTCTAGGAAAGAAGAAGAGGGGAGTTGAAGAAGATGATGGGTGGGAGGAAGAAGGTGAAGGGGATGAAGAAGGATGGTTTTTTTTAATTTTTTTAAGTGGGAGGGGCATTTTGATCTTTTCAAGTGGGATATCGCCGGAGAATATGGAATATTCCGGCTCCAGGGACCCGAGAATCTATTATCATCAAAACTTAGGGACGGAAAAATTATTTTCCAAAATTCAAGGACCCTAGGGGGAGAGTGACCAAAGTATAGGAACGTGAGGGTAATTTGCCAATTTTAAAATCGTACCAGGTCATATTTACAAATAAATCGTAGTAGAATCTTTCAGTTACCTGACCGTAGATATATAGTAGTAAAAGTCTGCATGGATATTTTCTCCCAAAGACAATTATATAGTTTGGGTTGCTCTAATGCAAGGGATTGTCCTGATCAAAATTTTTTTGTTTATATCATATGATCAAATCAGGATTCCCTCGAAAAATCCAATCCGAAGAGCATCGGCCTATGGAACTGAGGCATTTGTCCCCGCCTCGAGTAGAGGAAGTTAGGCGTGGGCCATAGGCGGAGGAGCCGAGGAGTTATTAGGTTGGATTGACGAATAAGAACCGACTCAATTCGAATTTGTATCATGATCAGGTCAATATCAACTAAAGTAATTATTTGGAAAGACAAGAGAGAATAAAACATTATAAGAATCATGTTACATTTAATTAGTACGGACGAATTTTGATTTGATGGGTTTCGAAATGCTACATGGAACGATTTGACCCCTTCTAAGAAATTAAAGATTAAAAAATTGCCCAAAGAAAGTGAACTGAGTCAAGCCCCAGCGCTGACATGGTACTGAGCTTTCGTCCTGGGGTCTTTCTCTCACCTCAGATTCATAAAATTATTGGATCAGAAGCGGAACTCGAATAATTTCTCGAAAACGTAAATCGGTTGGATTTTTAGATCTGGAATTTACCTTGAAAATTGGCATCGATTTAAAGAAATCTCGTGGAATTCGATGTGTTGTTGTATACCGACTTCCCTATTTAAGAGTTTTATATCTATTCAAAAAGTAGATGAATGACCATAGGCTGAAATTTATAAAAGATTAGTGACCATAGATATTTTTTACCCCATGAAGATGATGATACAACTTTTCTTATTTTACATATTAGTTACATTTTTTTAACTTAGTTGACATATTATCGATAATTATTGAAAAGACAAGTTTATTATGATTCAAGAGTAATGTACACGCTCCTAGTGTGGAAGTAAAGGTGTTGGTTCTAAATAAAATAAGATAAAATAAAAATAATAAATATTAATTTTTAATGATCCTTGCAAACTGGATTATCCAGAAGTGTATGTCTGGACGGTCTAATCAGATTTTGAACGGTCAAACTGCTCTTTAATTTTTTGTCAAAAATTGACCAAAGATTGGTTCTAAGTAACGATATGACCGCGATTTTGAAAACATTCCAAATTGTTATAGACAAAGAGAATTGTGTAAAGCTTACTGTATTTTAAAGAAATGTTGGGACTTATTGATGAAATACACTATATTATAATTATGCGATTACCACACTAAAATTAAACATGAACAAGTCTTTTCCTCATTAAAAAATTTCGGGGGAATTCGCATAGGACCGGGGTAAAAATTGATAGGTGCCTGAATTTTATTATAATAGACTAAAAGTCCAACCACTAAATTGTTTAGTCCCTAAAGTTTGAAGAATTAAATCAATCAGTCCCTGTCATTAATAAAACCCTTAAAACCTTTCGATGTCCCAAAAATACCCCTTTGTAAAATCAAAGTAAAAAAACTTAGCACTTATAAAATATCCAAACTTAACTGTTTTTTCCGGCAGCCAAAGAAGACCCAGATACCCAAAAACCTCTACGAGCAAAATCTCCATCAAATTGCACATACCAGCACATCAACAAACTTTCTCTTACAAAAAACACATCAACAAACTCAATTCCACTCCCTAAAAAAAACTCAATTTTCTACCACCACCCAGAGTCCCAAAACCCTCGAACCCCCTATCTATAACACAAAACACCAAAGACCCAAGTTTTTTTAACCCATCGTTTCTAGTTTCATGAAGATTATAAAACATTTATTTATCTGCTTGATGACAAAAGAGCCGGAGGGGCTAGTAATGATGTACACAAAATTGAGGTTGCCATCTCCAACTTCTTTGATCTGCAAGTCATGGGACTTGCTCCCGACCTTGTCGGATTTAGATTCCCAAGCGGGTTCTGAAGTTGGGTTTATCTGGGCGATGGGCTGCGAATCCTCTATCCCCACTTCCTTCGTTGTCGAGGTTTTTGTGGCTATAGTATGGGTTTTGGAGTAACAGCTTTCATGGGTCGTCCTCATATTGCTTGTGCTATCTCATTTGTTTGTGCGCCGAGAAGAAGTTCTTAGATCAAGAATGTGGTGAAGCTCCCATCTCATGCTTCTCTGCCTTTGCTTGATTCTACGAAGGTGTATTTTAGGGATATTGAAATGTTTTGATGCTGTTATCAATGACAGGGACTGATTAGTTTGATTCTTCAAACTTTAGGGACTAAAAAATTAGTGGTTGGACTTTCTAGTCTATTATACTAAAATTCAGGGACCTATCAATTTTTACCCCTAAAAAAATTAGTCCAAAGATTTTCGGAACAAGGTCAATTATTTTTTTATAATAATTATTTGGGGTAAATACTTAAAGTTCTTAAGGTTGGAGATAATGTACTAATAAGTCTAGTCAGTCCCTAAATTTTGAAAAATCAAACTTGTTAGTCCTTAAATCAATCTTATCTCAAATTTTTCATGAAATTATAAAAATACCATTTCCTCACTTTAAAACTATCTACTAAGGTAAAACATTCAACTCAATCAAAATAACCCACCCACCCACCAAAATCAGTAAAAAAGAAAATGAATTTTCATCCACAAAAAAAAACAAAGAAGAAAAATATACATTAAAAACTCTCACTTCTCTTCTTTCAATCCTACCAGTAATATATTTCATCACCTAGACTCAGATCGCTAACAGTGGGATCCCAATCTTTTCGGTTTGTTTAAAAGGTGGGTTATGAAATCTATCGAACAGGTGATAGGCACTAGAAAGTTCTCAAAATCAAAACTATTGCCATTTCGGTACAAACAAATAAAAGCCACAGATTGGAGCATCGACTCGGTACACGCAACTAAGAAAGGTTAATCTCAATAATTCTGGTACTGGAGCACCGTATCACGAACTGCAAACTCTCACTTTTCATAAATTAGAGTTTAAGGTTTATACATTAGAGTTAGAGTGGGTGGATTATTTTGAATGAGTTGGATGTTTACCATAGTAAATATCTTTAAAGTGAGGGAAGGGTATTTTGATAATTTCATGTGCAATTTTAATGGGGTTAGGGTAAAATTTAGTTCAAGGACTAATGAATTTGATTTTTCAAAATTTAAGAACTAATTTACTAAAGATTAGACTTAGTAGTACATTATCTCAAACATCAGGGACTTTTAAATATTTATCCCAAAATAAAGTGAACTACAAAAATTCTACTACGAAATTATCAATTTTAAAATCGTACCAAGTCATATTTACAAATAAATCGTAGTAGAATCTTTCAGTTACCTGACCGTAGATGTATAGTAGTAAAAGTCTGCATGGATATTTTCTCCCAAAGACAATTATATAGTTGGGTTGCTATAAAGCAAGGGATTGTCCTGATCAAATATTTTTGTTTATATCATATGATCAAATCAGGATTCCCCCGGCCTATGGAACTGAGGCACCTGTCCCCGCCTCGACTAGAGGAAGTTAGGCGTGGGCCACAGGCGGAGGAGCCGAGGAGTTGGATTAAGTTGGATAATTGGATTGATGAATAAGAACCGACTCGATTCAAATTGGTACCATTGTCAGATTAACATCAACTAAAGTAATTATTTGGAAAGACGAGGAGAATAAAACATTATAAGAATCATGTTACATTTAATTAGTACGGACGAATTTCGATTTGATGGGTTTCGAAATGCTACCTGGAACGATTTGACCCCTTCAAAGAAATTAAAGATTAAAAAATTGCCCAAAGAAAGTGAACTGAGTCAAGCCCCAGCGCTGACATGGTACTGAGCTTTCGTCCTGGGGTCTTTCTCTCACCTCAGATTCATAAAATTATTGGATCAGAAGCAGACTCGAATAATTTCTCGAAAACGTAAATCACTTGGATTTTTATATCTCGAATTAACCTTGAAAACTAGCATCGATCTAAAAAAAACTCGTGACTAGATGTGCCTATAAATAATAGATTGTCACAATCTTCCATTGCCTATAAAATCGTACCAGGTCATACTTACAAACAAATCGTAGTAGAAATTTTCAGTTACCTGACCGTAGATATATAGAGTATAGTAGTAAAAGTCTTCAGAGATATTTTTTTCCCAAAGACAGCGTAGGCTTCATAGTTGGGTTGCAATAATGCAAGGGATTGTCCTCATCAACTTTCTTTTTGTTTACCGCAAAAAAATTTTTAAAAAAATATCATATGATCAAATGAGGATTCTGCCCCTAAAAAAAAGATTCCCTCGAGACATCCAACCCGAAGAGCATCGACCTATGGAATTGAGGCACCTGTCTCCGCCCCAAGTAGAGGAACTGAACACACGGGAACCAAAGCATTGCTTCAGATGGAGGAATCCAAAGCCATCGAGGGACGTGCCTCAAAATATTTTTTTTCGTATTCTAATATCTGATATACTAGATCAAGCCCCTAAAAAAATACTAGATCGATCACTAAAAAATATCTGTTACATCGAATTTAGGTTAGAATTACGTATTTCTCTCTATATAATTTGCTCTATTAATAATTCCCCGAGAACTTATTCAAAAAATTATCTGGGAAAATTAACCTATTTTTAGAAAATTACCCATCACTAAATAGGAAACCATATCCCCATCGTATCTTCTCTCCTTGTATTCTTCCAATCGGAATCTGCCAATTGATTAAAATCCAAAAATCTCCTTGTATTCTTCCAATCGGAATCTGCCAATTGATTAAAATCCAAAAATCTTTGGGCCCACAAAAGTGTAAGGTATCGAATATTTTTTTGAGGGGAATCAGGATATCAGAATTATTTTTTTTCCAAACCCCACGCCACCAGCTTTTTATACTTCGCTCTCCTGTTAAATCTTAATTCCTCTTTAGTTTCCCCTTCTCTCGTGGTCTCCTCCTTCCCCACCATCATATCTTCTCCTCTCTTCTGGTCTCCTTCACCACCATCTCCCATGGCACTTAAAAGTTTTCCATTTTCTCACAATACTCCATTTCCGGATATGCATAGACCACAATTCTATAATGAGATGGTTCCCACAGTAGTTAAGGTCCATACCTGGGTTGGTGCGAGTTACTACCTATGCGGTGGAGTCATTATCGAAGGAAATAGAGTTCTAACTCTATACTCCCACGTTCAGAATGCGACTCGGATAAATGTGGAATTTTTCAATACGGCGGTGTTTCTGGGAGCCCAAATTCAGAGGTCATCGGAGGTTTTTAACCTTGCTTTGCTGGAATTGCCAAACTTAATAGGTAATTCTGATTATGCACAGCCTTCAGATTTTCAACCATTTGTCACTCAAACTGTCCACGCCATTGGCCATGCTCAGGCGTCCAGCTTTGAATATAACCAAGGGGTTGTTCAGAAGCTTAGTTCCCAATTTGACAGAAACCCATTTCATCAAATTGGTGGACTCGTCTTAGAGAGGTATCTAGACCCTCAGCTGCCCATTCATTGTACTTATTCTAACGGAACTATTTTTTTCGATAATGCTGGGTATATTTTAGGTATATGTAACTTCTTTAATAATGACAACATCTATTTCGCCATCCCGTCGGAGACTATCAAGAATTTCATCCAGCATGTGTAAGTGGCCGAGTTGTGTTCTATGTTTATGGTTCTATGTTATTTGTAATAGTTTAATGTTTGGGCTGTGAGCCTGGTCGTTGTTGTAAAAAGTTGGATAATATATGCTTTAATCGTGGATTGTCTTTATCTCGTCCCTATCGACTTCTCTTGTCTCTTTGGAACCTTCCTAAACTTTGTTATAATAAAATTGATTCTTTCACTTACCAATAATTTAAAGTTTTTTCTCATTTTAAAATAAACTAAGCGCACACATCATGTGATTGTAAAGTTCCTTTTAACTTTTTCCTTTTTTGGAGAAAGGAGAAAACAGAGAGGAATCTGTGTTTTCACTCTATCCCAAGAAAAAAACATTAAATTCCCAACCTACTTTTTATCTGATAGTTAATAATTTATTTTCTTTTTGTTGAAGGTTCCCAACCGAGACTTTTAATTTCAGGTTCGAGTTTCGTAAAATTGGACTCCTAAACCTAGTTGATGTCTTCTGTCTCCGTCGACATACTGTACACTTTTTTTATTTATTACAAATTTTGACATAATTGAAGCAATTAAATAGGTATATATCAAACAGTTTTCGAAAAAATTAATTTGAACTTTTAAATCCAGCTTCCAATATCGTGAAATTGGACTCCCAAGCCTACTTAATGTCTTCTCTCGCCGTCGACTTACTAAAAACTTTTTTTATGGATTACAAATTTTGAAAAAATCGATTCAATTAAATCAGTAGATATCAATACGTTTTTGGAAAAAATGAACATGATTTGAATTTTTTCCACTTGGACCTCTTGTCGCCTGGAAATTCGCGAGACCCACAGAGATAAGAAGCAAATTTATGAGCATAGGATGCTTTTTCTGTCCGTAAAGTGAGGAAAACTATGAGGCACTACGAGCCACGAGCTTGACTGATTGGTGTAGGCACAAATTTGTAGAACGTAGATGAATGAAGTGGACGAAGTAATTGCTGGAAATTTTACAGAAGAAGAATGGCAACGAGGAAAAAAATGCTAACTATAATTTTTTTTTGCAACAGATTTTAATTCTTTTGGAGAAATAATTATTTAACTCTCTTAGAAATACATATTGATTATTAAAACAATTATTTTTTAATAATGCTCTATTACTATAGTTTAAAAAATGTGCTGCGACTGATGGCTAGAATTGTCGGACGGCAATTTAAATTAACCGGACGAGTTCTGACCAGATCACCAGGTTGGAACAAGAATTTGAGTCGGAATCGTATCATGTTCATGACCGACATCATCCAAGGGTTAGGAGGCTAAGTTTATTGTTAAGGTCTTGTGCGATACTATTTTTCAATTGAAATTGGATGTTTATCAGTTTATGAACCAGTTAAACGAATTGTATATTACGGCTTGATGTTTTTATCCCGAGTTAAAGTTTTTATAATTTTATAATTTTTATATGACGTAAGGGTATTTTAATAATCTCATATTGTAATCGGAGAAATAAATCTCTCTGGGGTGTATCCTGCTAGTTGTTGTCGTAGGTCTGTAATTGCTGACTATTGTCAAGTTATCCCTTGTAACTTGTCAATGCTTTTGTCTTCTTTAGGAGTTTTACTTTCCGGATCTGTTGGAGTTTTTGTATGTTCTGTTTTGGTTGAACCCTTGGTGATCAATAAAGTTCTATTTTACTTCTAAAAAAAAATTGGAGACATAAATTGATAAGAGAGACTAACGAGTTCAATTTTTAAAAATACATAGATTAATTTACTAAATATTAGACCTTCTAAATATTAGACCTTCTAAGAGAGACTAACGTCTTATTATTTTTTAAAGTACTTATTTTATCTTGTCTTTTTCTTAATTTTTTTTGTTGTTGTTCAAAGTCGAGTCATTCTCTAAACTAGAACGATTGCTTGCAAAATGAATGCACCATTTCAGGATTGTACCTTTTTTTAAGAAACATTTTAGGATTGTACCGTGTCAAATGTAAGTGCGCACATCTAAAGTCATACGTGTCCATTTACATACGGAAAAAAATCCTTTAATATCTTCGTCTGTTAATGTAAATTTTGAAAATCTCTATTTAAAAAGATAAAATGGAACACATAATACTTGCTAATAAACGTCAAACTTTGAGATATTAAAGTAAGGAAATGGTTTTTCATCGGGAATTTTTTGACCGTTGGGATATATGTGGAATGGATGGTTACTAATTACTTACTGTTTTTATACTTTAGTCTGTGATCTCTCCTCATGGCTCGTGGGTGGGGTCCGTGGGGATGTGTATTTAATATTATTATGGCCTATATGGTCAGGCTGGCTTCGGTACTTGTACCGGAGAGAGAAGGCTGTCACCCCAGCTTCCTGCTTGTCGGTTCAGATTGGACGGATTTTGTAGTATTCAGGAGAGAATCTATTTCAACTTATCACATTTTTTTCAAAATAATAAATTCTAAAAAAGGTAAGCAACTTGTCAACAATTGCACTTCAATTGTAAAAACCAAGGTTATTAAATACGCGGTCGGATCAGTAGTCTGACTGGTCGGACTGTAATTCGGTCATTAGAGCGTATCGAATTTGGCCAAAAAATTGCCAACCTTACCAACCACCCAAAAAGTAGTCGAACTGGGAGATTTGACCAAAATTTTTACTCAGTTTTTCTGGTTCGTAAGGTTGAACCAAAAAATAAAGATTGGTCAGATATTTTGACCAAAAAATAAAGAATGGTAAGATATTTTGACCCAAAAAAATCGACCAAACCATAATAAAAAGAGAAAAATCATGTTTGGTCAGTTTTTTAGGATTTTAAGGTTATAGTGGGTCAAAAAAGAAAGAAAAAGTTGGGGTTGTGGGATAGGGGTAATTAAAAATACCGGTCTGACCAGCAGTCTAACCAGACCGACCGGTTGAAATATGACCCAGAGGCAAGAGCAGGTCGCTCTCCGGGTCGTATTTGAAAACTTTGATAAAAAAACCCTAAGCTCACATTAAAATTTCAAAATTATAAAAAATTCACCTCACCGTAAAAACATTAAGCCATCCAAAGAAAAAAAAACCTAAGCCTCTAACAAAGAATTCCAAACCCCAAATAAAATACCCTCTTTTTTTCATGGTTTTAAAACCCGGCCCGGAGCTACGACTTGGAATTTCTACCATTTTCTGGGTCGGCCGGTCGGATAAAAAATATTTTTATTTTTTAATATTTCAAATATATATATATATATATGTTAAAATAGACTTATTTTCCATAAAAAAAGTAGATTTAATTTTTTATCTCTCCACTCTAAAAATCTTCTTATTTATTTATTACTTTATAAACTTGTCAAATCAATTTTTTTCTTCGAAAACCCTAAAAAAAAGCTAATTGAGCCCTTTTTTGTACGAAAAGAGTTCGATCGGTCAGGGTGGACTTCAAAATCGGTCGGTCCGACCAAATTTGGTCATGTTAGTACAGACCCTAGTCAAAAGCCTAAAAACGACCCGATCTTGTGCCCGTTTCACGGTCCAACCTATCGGACCACCGGTCGGACCATTTTTTTTAAAACCATGCTTTTTTTAAGGAAATACATATTTCTTCATCCATTAGGAAATAGATCAAAGTTACATCGGGTCCGTTGCCAACAGACGGCTTAAGTCTGAAGGAGGTGACCTACAGCTATAGACATCAGTGGCATCGAAGGACCGGAGCCGGCCTGATCCGAGAGCAATCGTATCATGTTCATGACCGACATCATCCAAGGGTTAGGAGGCTAAGTTTATTGTTAAGGTCTTGTGCGATACTCTTTTTCAATTGAAATTGGATGTTTATCAGTTTATGAACCAGTTAAACAAATTTGAGGATTTTTTTTCTGGGTTGTTTGAGTTTTGTATATTACGGCTTGATTTTTTTTGAAAGGTAAATTTTACACCTAGTTACAATGTTAATGATTGAACCTTTGACCTCTTTGAAATTAAGAATGCCTATGCCGCAAGGCCAAATGCCCGTTGGCTTTACGGCTTGATGTTTTTACCCCGAGTTAGAGCTTTTATAATTTTAAATTTTTTATATGAAGTAAGAGTATTTTAGTAATCTCGTATTGTAATTGGAGACATAAATTGGTAAGAGAAACTAACGAATTCAATTTTTTAGAATACATGGACTAAAATCATATGTTTACATTTACATACGAAAAAAAAATCCTTTAATATCTTCGTCTGTCAATGTAAATTTCGAAAATCTCTATTTAAAAAGATAAAATGGAACATATAATACTTGCTAATAAATGTCAAACTTTGAGATATTAAAGTAACGAAATGGGTGTGAACGAGATACGGCTCTGAAACCCTAGTAAAGCCCTCTCAAAAAACCTAGCTCCCTTCCTCGCCAAACCCTCTCCCGAGCTCCGCCTCCATTCCAAAATCCTCCTGAGAGCTCCGCCTTCGATCCCTCTGCCTCAGCTGGCTCACGACGGTCTCGTCATCCTGCCCTTTCTGGCTCTACCCTAGCTGGTCTCTTTTCTTCCACCTCCTGGAAGTGTAAGCTCCATCCTCCTCCCTCCACCACCTCCTCCTCCTATCACCTCCACCTCCACCGCCTAGCCGCCCAGTCCCCTCTATCGCCTCACCAAAATCATCCACCTCGCCTCCACCCAGCTCGCGGCTCAGCCCGCCGTCCAATTCCTGCTCCATCTCGCCCAGCACCGCCTCACCCAGATCGCCGCTCATCCCACCTTTCCCCAGCTCCAGCTCGTCGGATCTCGCCTCGGCTAGCCCAGCTCGGCCCAGTACCACGACGGGTCTCAGCCCTCCAGAACCGTTCGTCCCCTGACTAAGTCGGGTCAGCCGCGGGTGCTCACCGGGGGGGGGGGGGGGGGGGGGGGGGGGCGGGTCACCGTCGACCTCCCCCCCGTTTGTTCTTCTTCGTTTTATGTTCATTTTCCCTTTAACTTGTGTCCTTTAGTTTTCTGCTTTCCTCGCCCAGCTGCGGCGTTCGTTGGCCACGTCCCCCGCGCAGTCCACCGTCTCCTGCCTCGTCTCATCCGCCCACTGCTCCTCGTCGCCTTCCTTTCTTGTCGGTGTCCTTTTGTTGGGGGGGCTGGCCTCTATGTTTCTTCACCGATCCCCCTTTGGTTCACTTTTTTTATCTATGTTTTATCCTTTCTCTGTGTTTCTCCGTGTTTCTCCGTGTTAGTTTGGTTATGTTCTTGATCGTTTTGCTTGCTGCATTGTTTTCGATTCCAATACAAGATGTTGTCCCTATCTTGTTCGGATTACTCCAAACAAGGATATCTCTATCAAGTCATATCTTATATGATATTACCATGCGGAGATCGTTTGGTTCATTTGTAACCGAGAGGGGAATTTAGCTGATGTACTCAGCAGTTCCTTGGGTGGTGGTGCTTCCGATGTAGAAGTGGTCGACTTTCAAAACCGAGACCTTTGCCAAAATCACCCATATCCAACTATTTGCAATTGGAATATTTGCTGCGCTCTACAAATGTCTTGGTCTGGTTCTTATGTCGTCTCTTATGTTTTCTCTTTCAGTTGTAACCTGCTGTGTATTTCTATTATCTATGAAGGGCTTCTAGGCCTACCCTTTCAAAAAAAAAAGTAACGAAATGGTTTTCCATCAGGATTTTTTTGACCGCTGGGATATATGTGGAATGGATGGTTACTAATTACTTACTGTTTTTATACTTTGGTCTGTGATCTCTCATTTAATATTATTATGGCCTATATGGTCAGCATGGCTTCGGTACTTGTACCGGAGAGAGAATGCTGTCACCCATGTCGGTTCAATTTGTAAAAACTTCGAAACCACTTACCATTTACCACCCACCTATTTCCCTCTCCCCCCTTCAGAATCTCCACCCTCTTCACAGACACCAAAATCAATTTTCTTCCTCAAATTTTGAACAAGAACTTCATCTTTTCTTTTTTGTGTTAGAAAAAAAAGAAAAGCAAACCAGAGAACCTCACCTTCGTTTCTTTTGAGTTTGTTCGATGCAACGCAGGTAAGTTGGAGGAAGCCACTGATGAGCATTTGTCTGAGGCTATTTTGCTCAACCCGAAATCAGCCATCATCATCATGTATGCTACCAGAGGTATGTGTGAAAAGTGAGTCGTAGTTGTCATCTCGGCCCGTTCCAGCCGAGATCTCGGAACGGAACGGGGAACGGGATTTTGGGCTTTGCCTCGCCGGCCCGCCCCGCTCCGCTCCCGCGACGACGGGCAACGCGGCCCTGACACGGGGTGGGGCGGCCGCTCCACCCGAACCCACAACCCACCCACGAACCCCGGCGACCTTCTGTTCTGTGAACAGCTTCCTCCTTCACCTTCTTTTTATTTTTCTCTCTTGAACTGCACCCCACTTACAAAAAAAACTGCACCCCGTAGGAAAAAATTGAACCTTTATACTGTTTAAGGTTTCAATCGGAAAACAGACATGTGTCTCAACCACGTGGACACTTCAGGGAACATGTTTAAAGATATGAAATTTTTTGGTTATGGGTGCTTCCAAGATTGAACTTGTATACAGAGTTAAAGTTATTGATAATGCTAATAGTTGTTAAAAAAGTTTGTATATTTTTATAAAAACTTATAAAATGCTACGGGCTTATGTTGCTAACTAGCTTCATAAAATATCACATTACATGTAACCCTGCGCAGTGTAAAATATTGCAAAAGTGAGTGCTTCAAATGTTTGTTTCTTTGAATTTTATTAATTTTATTGGTATTTACAAGTATGTTTTACTGTATTATATTGACTTTTATTTCTATATGAATATTTATAAGTATTTATCTCTAATTATGAATAATTATATTAGTATCCGCGTCAGACTAAAAAATCCCGCTCCGTTCCGCGCTACTGCGCCGTTCAATGTTTGGGGTTGGCCGCGCCGCGCCGCGTCCCCCTTTTTGACAACTATGGTAAAAACCGGGGCAGTCTCTGCTCTACCTTGGGTCATGCTGATAGTTCTTCATGCACATGGTGCTACCTAGTTTATTAATGCCCTCTTTGCCTTTTGTTTATAACAGCTAGTGTTTACATCAAGATGAGAAACCCAATGCTGCTTTTCGCGACGCTGATGATGCTCTCAAGGTTTCTAACAGCCTCTTTCTATCTGTGTTATGCGTTCATGTATTCCTCTCATTAAAAATGAATGCTTCAGAGACGTGATTACGTTTAATCTGTGGTGTTGTCGATTTAGATTAAACCGGATTCAGCCAAGGGCTACAAGACTCGGGGGCATAGCCTGAAATATGTACAATGGGAACAAGCTGCTAAAGATCTACATATTGCGTCGAGCTTGGATTATCATGAGGAAATTAGTGCTGCACTGAAACATGTTTGCACTTTCCAACCAGGGTTTGAGCTTCTATTGGAGCTACTTTGATTCGATCCTTTAAAACTGCTATTTCTAACACCCTCCAATCTGATTGGCAGGCTTCTGCCTTGTAGGTTGAACCAAATGCCCATATGATTAAGGAAATACTGCAGGAAGTATGACAGACTGCGAAAAGAAGGGGAGGAGAGGAAGATCAAGCGTCAGAGACAATGGCGCGAATGGGAGGAGAGGAAGATCGAGATTGAGAGACAAAAATGCCGTGCTAAAGCACAGGTAAGTTGTACATTGACATGCTTCATTAACAAAACTTTTTATCCCTGTTAGAAAACCAAGCTTATTGAAGATGAGATCATCTAAGATAGAAAATGCACATTCTTCGGGGCAATGAAAATATGACATGTTAGATCCAAGTTATGGTCATAATATTGTGCTGGATGACAAACGATGCCTGATAGAAAAAGAATTTACAAATTAATGTGGTAATTAAACAACTAAAACTAGTACCACATCATCCATCCACTTTCTCCACATAGAAGATAACACAAAAATCAATAAAAAGCCAATTTTATTGGCTCCAAATGTTTTGCAAGAATTTTTTTGCAGTTGTTTACACTAATTGTTGTATTTCTATCTCGCCTACACTACTGAAGCAGTCGCACCACCAACAATGTATATTTTCTCTCTATTCTCACCTCGGTAATCTCTCTAAGAACATGGTCGAAAGAGCGAGCACGAAAAAATTGATTATTAATCTTCATGTCCAGTTACTTACTAAAACTATTACTATTTTATGGTACATTATTACAATACATTATTTTCTAATATAGTATATAGAGAGGATTGGTAAGTCATAGAAACCAATAACGAAGAAAACTCTCGTAGATTACCGAGGATGAAGCTAAAATTTTGCAGAAGAAAAAGAAGAGAATAGAGAAGAGTTTTGTACATTACATAACACACAAAATAAATACATTACAATGTAGCCCACGGCCTACAACTGAAAAAGAAAATACACGACATTCAGTTACTTAACCATCCAACACCAACACCAGTTAAAACATTCTTTGCGCAATAATCACTTATGTGTGTCTACCTCTTTTGTTACTAATCACTCCAAACTCATAGTTACTAATAACTCCAAAGTTACTACTCTGACCAAAATTGTGGTTCCATGAACGGTTAATCATTGTTAATCCATTAATCCTATCTTTCCCTATGGTTGAGGTCAAATTTATAATGTTAACGAAACCTACATTGACAAAATTTGTTATCTCTGTTAGTTTGACCAAAACTTATTGAAGATGGGATTACCTAGGATAGGTAATGCACATTCTTCGGGGCATTGAAAATATGACATGTTATCTGTGGTTAGATTCAAGTTATGGCCACAATATTGTGCTGGATCACAAATAATGCCAGATAGAATTTTGTTGTCACAAGACACTTCAGAACTAATGAATGAGAAATTCTAAACTATTTTTATAGGCCAATCTCCCTTCTATACACCTTCTTCACTAATTTGTGCAAATATATTAGGATATTTAAGTATATCATATTCTACTTCAAATATAGTAAGATGCGGTGCAAGCAAGTAGATAGACTTATCCTCAGCCTTAAAAGTTACATCTTGTTCTCGCCGGAGGTGCACATATACATGGATGAAATGACTGAGTTGACCATGTGTAAGTAAATATTTAGGAGAGTTGACTATTACATGCGGGGATGTGTCCTAGTCAACATTCCTAAATATTTACTTACACAGTTGTTTCACACATGTATATGTGCACTGCCAGCAAGAATAAGAAGTAATTTTTAGGGCTGAGAACAAGTCTATCTACTTACCTACACCGCACCTTACTATATTTGAAATAGAAGATACTGTACTCCAATATTCTAATATATTTGCACAAATTAGTTAAAGAAGGTGTACAAAAGGGAGATTGGATCTATAAAAATGGTTGGAATTTCTCATTCATTAGTTCTGAAGTGTCTTGGAACAACAAAATTCTATCTAGCATCATTTGTGATCAAGCACAATACTGTGGCCATAACTTAGATCTAACCACAAGTAAGATGCCATATTTTCATTGCCCCGAAGAATGTGTATTTCTTATATCCTAGGTGATCCCATCTTCAATAAACATTGATTTTCTAACATGGATAACAAGTTTTGTTAATGAAGGTTTCGTTAACATTATAAATTTGACCTTAACCATAGTGAAAGATAGGATTAACAATGGTTAACCGTTCTTGGAATCACAATTTTGGTCAATGTAACTTTGGAGTGATTTGTAACTATGAGGTTGGAGAGAGTAGTAATAAAAGAGGCAGACATACAGAAGGGATTGTTGCGCGGAGAATGTTTTGGCTGGTGTCGGATGGTACAATAGCTGAATGTTGTGTATTTTCTGTTTCAATTGTAAGTCGTGTGCCTTAGTTTTGTAATGTATTTATTTTGTGCGTTATGTAATGTAAAAAACTCTTCATATTCTCTTCTTTTTCTTCTACAAAGTTTTAGCTCCATCCTCGGTACTCTACGATAGTCTTCTTCGTTATTGGTTTTAGCTCCATCCCTGGACATGAAGATTAAGAATCAATTTTGTCGCGCTCGCTCTTTTGACCATGTTCTTTGAGAGGTTATCAAGGTGCGAATAGAGGAGAAAATATGCATGATCGGTGGTGCGACTGCTTAAGAGCAAGAAATTGATTAGCACGAACACTAATTAGTGTAGGCGAGATGGCAATGCAGTAATTAAATTAGCACAAACGACACTAATTAGTATATGTGAAATAGAGTAATTAGTGTAAACACTGCAAAGAATTCTTCCAAAACATTTGGAACCAATAAAATTGATTTTTGTGTTATCTTCTATGTGGATGGATGATGTGGTACTACCTTCAGTTGTTTAATTACCACATTAATTTTTAAATGTCTTTTTTATGTAATCAATGCAAATTAGGAAAGATTTATTACTCTGCTAAATTTATATTCGATTGTAGTCTGAATTAATCTGTTCAATAGATTTGCATATTTGGTAATTTCTTCGAAAAATATTATGACACTGTCCTTTTCTTAATGGAAGAGTCCAATAGAAAACAGACAAACGTATCCAGAGCAAAATAAAAAATTGCCAGATGATTATTATCTCAAGGAGACCGTTTTTGGGAAAAAAAATTTAGGTACAATTTTGGCACAAAATTCTTGTCTTGGAAGTACTTTTGGACAATAGTGAAACTTTATTTTCTTTTTCAAAAATTAACTAATATCCTGATGAATATGCTATTAATTTAACCCAATGCATGAATTGTATAAACGAGTTTGGTGCTCAAAGGGTTTTCAGTCGTGTAATAGGTCTCAGCGGCATCAACGGGTTTGGTGCTCTTTTTTCCTGTCGTTAGGCGGCGGCAGAGTTTTTTACAGAGGCCTCCGGTTGCAACCATACACAATAGGTGTATGGGTTGTCTCATTTTCTCCTCGAGGTGGGAGGGTGAGTGGCATCCTTTGCACGGGATATCTCGAGACTAGGTCGTTAGGCGTTCAGCTACTGGACTGTTGTCTGGTTATCTGGGCCCCCAAACTACCGACTTGTGGTTCCAGTTGGGATAGTAGATATGCGATGTTTCTCTGGTCTATTGGCTAGGGGTGTCACTCTGACTGCCCGGCTTGTGGGATTCAGCAGAGTAGGACATAGAATTTTTGGGCTCTCTCCGGGTCTGTTGATCAGGGGAACCCACCCCTTGAACTGTCCAGTTTGTGGGATCAGTGGGGGTAGGTCGTAGGCCGTTTGTGTTTTTCCGCCAAAAAAAATGCTATTCCCAATTTAACCTAATGCATGAATTGTATAAAATTTAGAAGTTCTGGGTCTAAACAAATGTAAGTGTAGTGTAATAATTTTAAGAACAACCAATTAATCCCAATTTCAACTAGATTGGATTACAAAGGGCCCCGACCGCTTTCTAATTAGTTTTAGAATCATTACATTTCTATAGTTCATTTTTTTATGTAAATATATTAATAATCACTATGAGATATACATCTTACATTAGTGTAACTCCCTGTTTGTGATTGGGGTTTCCATCGTCGAAAACCTCAAATTTTTATGTAAATATATCAAAATTGTACCACAGCAAAATTCATAAGAAAATAAAGTGGGGTAGAAAAAAGTACCCCTATAGGAATCATCTCTTGAACAGGCAAACCTCACGGAGCACCGACTAAAATTGAGACATTTTGATGGCCGAAGCACCTAGTGATATCTGACATCATTAAATTCAACTCAGAGAAAATTGGTCATGCTTGCCGCATTATGTAAATTTAGAATATATTGAATTTTGATCGATCACATATATAACAAATCATATTTATTCGATTATCGTAATAAAATTTTGAAATAAGCCCGGAACTCGATTTTGCAACAAAGCATCAAAAAATATGGAAATGTTTTTGGTTCACATATAACAAATCATATATATAAGAGTATCATATTAATAAATGATTCACAAATTTACACGAAGGAAAATTTTTTGGTTCATATATCTCGATTATATATATAAAGTTATAAGCTGTGATCACTATACGACATTCTGGTTCTTGACCAATAGAATAAACTGATGAAGTTAACGACGTAGCTGCGTAGGTAGACTAGAAGTACTAGTTCCCGAGCACTGAGAGACAGTCCGATTACCTGTCTTCCTGTTCTGTTCCAATAGCTCAGATCGAGATGAGAAAGATAAAATATTGAATAGAAAGATCTGTCAGTCCTCCTCTTGAAAGGCTCAAAAGTTGAGTGATGGAGCTTGACCTTTTTCATTTTTCTAACTAATTAGAGTTGATATGAAATGGATCACGGAAGTCCGTATTAGTCTGGCTACTAAAAGTAGAAAGTCAAGGAGAAAAAAAAATTGGATGTACACAAAGCCCGGAATACAAACTCCTAGGAATTAAATTCTGATTTCCGTAATTTCGTGTACGCTTTTCATTAGCCCTCGGGGTAGCAACATTAGCAGAAGCAGGTGTATGTGGATTTTTTTTCTTCTGAATGGTGTTACTATTCACCATGTTTTGTGAAAAAAGAGTCCGATTTTAAAGTATTGTGGACGCGGTGTCCACGTGTCACGGACGCCAAAAAAAGTCAGATCTTGGATCAATATTTGACTTTTTTCGTCGGATGACTAAGATCCAATTTTTTTTTGTCGAATCTATCATCCGGCGAAAAAAGTCGGATCTTGGTCTAAGATCTGACTTTTTAGGCCGGATCTTGGTCTATCCGAAATCTGTAAAAGGGATTTTCGATGGATACCAAGTTCTGACTTTTTAAGTCGGATAATAAGATCCAACAAAAAAAGTCAGATTTCGATCGATAAATAAAGACCAAAATCTAACTTTTTTCAGCGCTCACTTAGACCCCTCCTCGTCCCGTCCTCACCTCCGCTGGCCTCTTCATGCCGCTCGCCCGTCGCTCACCTCGCCGCTCGCCCGTCGCTCACCTCGCCGCTCGCCCTTCGCCGCTCGCCCGTCGCTCACCTCGCCGCCCGTCGCTCACCTCGCCGCTCGTCGGCTTGCCTCGCCTCTCAGCTCGTCGGCTCGCCTTGCCTCTCCATCGTCGTCATCGCCTCGTCTGGGTCCGGCTCCGTCGCTCGCCTTTCCATCGCCGTTGCCTGCCGTTTCGCTCCATCACCGTCGCCATCTCGCCCGACTTCATTAGGTAAATTTGTTAATTATTTAATTAGTTAATTATTTTAGTTAATAGGTTAATTGTTTTGGTTAATTATTTTGGTTAATTTGTGATGTTAGTTAAATAGTTTATTGGTTAATTATTGATGTTGGTTAATTGTCTTGGTTAATAGAATAATCTATAGTTAACCAAGGTTAAATTTTTTTGGTCCGACCAGAATTTTGGTCAGACAGGTCCGACCAAAATATGTTACAACCGATTCGACCAAAAAATTGGGCAGACCGGTTTGACCAAAATATGGTCAAACCGTTCCGACCAAAATTTATAACGTTATTTTAATTAATTTTTTGATTAATGTTCTAATTGTTCAATGCTTGACATAGTTGGATTTGCTAATTTTGTTAATATATTGGTAAGTGGAATTGTATGTCTATTGTGTTGTTTAGATATGGATACATAGCCATACAAGCATCTTTTAGGGAATGGAGGACCCTTAGATATGTCGGTATTAGTGCACCAGGATGTGCACTGTTCTCAGGACGTGTGGAACCGTGAGGTTCGTGAAGAGATTAACGATAATCAGGACACATTGTTGAAGATACACCGATGGAAATGGACGGTGTCTCATGTGCAGAATGAGACCTTTATAGCCTATACGAAGGAGGCTGGTTTCTGGGATGTGTGGTGTATTGGCTGGGTAGTTCTCGAAATGGCATTTGTTACAGCCTTGGTGGAGCGGTGGCGGCCCATATGTTCCATATGCACGTGGTTGAGATGACAGTTACTCTCCAAGAAGTTGCTGTGTTGTTCGAGTTTCCTATCGATGAACACCCAGTAACAGGGTTGCTGTGTTGGATTTCGGGATTGTGTTATCAAAATAAGAAGAAGACAAAACACCCATGACTAAATGAAAATCCTGGCCGAAATTTACGTCTCAGATAACTGTAGCATAAAATTTACTTTTCAGATAGGGTTATCAGAAGAAGAAGATAGAACACCCAATAATGTCATTGCACTATGACAACATCGGACATGATAGCACCATGACAAACACCCGTGAGTGGGTGAAGTCTGAATAGTACACCCGTGACTAATACCGCCACATCTGACATGATAGCACTATGACCGACACCCGTGAGTGGATGTAGTCTGAATAGTACACCCGTGAGTTGGTGTAGTTTGAAAAGTACACCGATGCACGTTATGGCTTTAAATAAGAGGTTGAATGTGCAGTTATTATATGCAATCCAAAGAGAAAAATATTGATATGAATCGCAGGGACGAAGAGAGGTGGATACTACCAGATTTCAATGATGATTATAGGCGTGAACGTCTTAGAGATAGGAGAGAGTATTATGTTGGCTTGCGACGGGAGTGGGTTTTTCGAGCAGCCGAGTCTGGAGTACTTGTAGCAAGTCTACGAATGCTGGCCGCGCCTATTTTGAAAAAGAGGTCGTTGGATGTGGAATGAAACAAACGTAGATTCGGTTGAAGTAGCAGTCATAATGACCCGTCAAGAGAATAATCGAATGATGTTGCGACAAAATCGATATCATATGTTAGATTTGGCAAGGAAGCAAGTGTCAACTTTAGGTAAGAAGCTCTCAGATATGCATAGAGAGAAAGTTATTAACAATGAGGCATATATGTCTGACGAGTACATGTCTAATGAAGACTAGAAGGTACATGTCTTAATTGTCTTCATCTGACATTTCAATAGCCGATTCGAATTTATTTCTATAATCTGATGTACCATGTTGTAGCATATATATCCACTGTCGTACTTCCTGATGTTCACCTGAGTGCATCATCTCTTTAGTCCTATGTTTCCACCAATATGTGTTGATACGCTATTGAATACGATTATTTTCTTCCCTTATTCGAAAAAGAGCTCTCTGCAAACATTCAGCATCAAAGCGCGACATATTAATGGCTTTTGCTCTAACAACCTTAAGACCAACTCCCTACGCCTCTGAGCGTAATGTAATTGATTAACCAATACGATAAGTCCATTCGTTCACCATTGTTCGAGCCACATCACACGTGTTCATCATCAATGGGTCCACTGGATAATTAAACTCGTCTTCTAAAAACCAGTTCCGACCCTTCAGCTTGAATACATCGCCGAGAGTGTAATGCGTCATTATTTTGCTAAAATGGAGTAAAATAAAACTTAGACTTCAGACTTATACAAAGAAAGTTTAAGAGTTGAATACATAATACTCAACACAACCTACAGAGAGTTTCAAAAAATATTACAAAGTACAATCCTTCCAGTTCAAAATTTAATACAATTCAACGTCCATGACAGCGTCTACTCGTACTAGCCTCTCCGGATACAGCTGCCACTTTAGCTGCTTTAGCCGCTCTTGCCGCCGCAACTGCTCTTACATCAGTACAATTGGCTTTTGTGTGACCCTTGGTTTACAGAGTGTACAGCGGACGAAAGGCACCGTATCCATTTTATTGTGTATGCGCTTCCGTGGCTGTCCTCTACCCCTCGCTAATCTTTCATCTGGAATGAGACTTACAACCGTTGGATCTTCAAGATATGGCCAATATTTAGGATTGCCTAGAGGAACAAACTTAAGTTGGTAGCAAGCTTGCGTGGTTTGCAGGCGATAATACGTATCCACAAATATCTTGTAATCGAGGCCAAGTTTAGTGCAATACGCCAACACATGTGAGCACGGATAGTGGTAAGCCTGAAATTTTTCGCAGCCACAAAATCCTGTGGCAAGATTAACTGTATGCTTTCTGTCCCCCTTTTTTCTTCTCATATTGTATCCAGTGCGAACTTCGTACGATCCAACTGTACTGTCAGAAACTCGCACTCTGTGTCAATTATCTTGTGGCAAGATTAACTGTATGCTTTCTGTCCCCCTTTTTTCTTCTCATATCGTATCAAGTGCGAACTTCGTACGATCCAACTGTACTGTCAGAAACCTGCACTCTGTGTCCATTGGCCTTTCCCTCCCACCGCTCCAACCTGTTTAGGAGCTTCTGTGACATCAGTACTTTTCTAGTACCGCTCTCTTTCATACACTTAGTTGATCTCTCTTTAAAATATTCGGTTAGCTTGTTAAATGTCTCTGCCACCAAGGCCGTCACCGGTAAACGACGAACTTTTTTGAAGATCATATTTACGCACTCAGCAATATTCGTCGTCATGTTACCATATCAGCGTCCGCCATCCCACGCTAAGTTCCACTTGGGCAATTCCTGTTCATACATCCAGTTGAACACCTCCTGGTCGACTTTCCATATCTCTCGCATATTAGCTTACAACTTCCACAGTTGAGCTTCCATTCTTACAACCAACATAGTAATAATATTAAATATGGAGTAACAACTTGTAAAATAGTTTTAGACTACAAAACATTTGAGCATGTCACCTACAATCTTCATGACATTCCTTATGGCGTCGTTCTTGAAGTGTTTGTTAAGATTGCTTGCTACGTGTCGAAGATAATATCGATGGGGCAGTATCACTGTCTTCTCCCCAACCATACACCGTATTCATTGCCTTTAATATGCATGCTTATTGATCAGAAATAACACATATTCTGTGCCGGCCAGGCGTGACGTGCATCCAGACTTGTTCCACGAACTACGGCCAACTATCCGTGTTCTCACCCTCAACCAGAGCAAATGCTATTGAAATTATAGCATTATTACGATCAATTGCAGCGGCGATCATGAGGACATGCTTGTATTTTTCAAATAAGAATGTTCCATCAATCTCCAAGACAGGCATGCAATGTTTGAAATCTTCAATGCTTGAAGCTCCAGAAAACTCGCTTAAAGATCTTTGTTCCAAGCATCAGTGCTTCCATATATTGGTCGCAACCAGGGAGGGTGTGATAATATTCTCATTCAACAACACTTCCAGGATTCTTTGCCTTGCATGCCGCAAACCTAAGGGTGAGCATTTAATCCGATATCCGATGTCCGAATCCGAATCCGAAATTTTTTTCGAATTTGGATTCGGATAATTTTTTATTCGGATTCGGATTCGGATTATCCGAAATTTTTAGTTCGGATTCGGATTCGGATAAAAAAAATTAAGTTCGGATATCCGAACTTAATTGGACCTGTTTCTAAAAAAAACTTAATTGGGCCTGGGCTGTAAAACCATCCTTCTTAAATAAGTAACAGAAACTATCTAAAAACTAACGAGCCCTACAACTAATTCTTGAGAACCTCACCCCTAAAAAAAATATCGAGAACCTCTCTAACCCTAAAAGACAAAATTGCCGACAACTTTATCCTCCACCCTACAACCAGCTTTATCCGAATCCGAATCCGAAAAAAGTTCAGATATTCGGATAATTCACTTTTCGAATTCGGATTCGGATAGTAAAATTTTTAGTTCGGATAGTTCGGATAGTTTGAAATTCAGATAGTTCGGATTCGGATAATCTGAATGCTCACTCTTACGCAAACCATTGCGGAAGGCGATTGTAAAATTCTTGCCAATCCCCTCATAAATCTTGAAATGCCTTCTCTTTTGCCCACCAAGTCTTCGTATACGAGGGTCTAAACTTTAGATGGTCGTGGATCTCCGACCTTAAAGTGGACACACGAATTTCTGGTTGTTCCTCTACTCGTTTCTTAATAATTTGTGCAATGAAAGCATAAGTGAGTTGTTTATGATCCTGCCACTTCCGTAGTCGACCACAGGTAGGGGTAGGTGTGTTTCACTATTTTCCAAGGACTAAAAAGTGTGCCCTTTCTTTTCTGTGAGACACGGATCTGCTATTTGCAATCACCCGTTTCTCATTTTTTACACTTCACAGAGAAAGTTTCTGGCCTTGTTTCTTTTCGGACAAACTCACGCCCATCTTTCATTACGAACGTCATGATCTCCCTCATTTTATCAAATTTGCTCCTCCAAATCATACCCTCTTTCAATAAACTAGAATAAGTTTCATTTATTGATCTGTCACAATCCCATTCTTCAGCATAAACAGTCATCGATGATTGTTGACCAGGCTCAGTAAGAGCGTGTTGACCGTATTGTTGTTCTCCGTATTATTGTTCCTCTTCTTCTACTCTGTCTGTTTCATCTTCGTCATCTTCTGCTTCGTCTTCTACATCTTCTCCTTCTTAGTCCAAAGAAGTTAATTATGGTATGTAGCATTATCGTAACATCTTCCTAATCGTTAATAAACATTGGACCAAATTGTCCTCTTCCAAATGGAAATCTAAATATTAACGGTCCAAAATCTTCATTTGCACCTATTGGGATCTTTTCATCTACTTTTTTCCGCAAGATATTATATCTGACAAATTCTTCATGAACCTTCAACTTCTGTTTCTCACCACCTTCGTAATCAAAACCGGTTTTATTGTTGTTGAAAATTACTCCATCGTATTTCAACTTTATTCTTATAACCCGGTTAGCCATTATTAAGACTACAAAAAAGCAATTCTATATTAGCTTAACAAAACATAATTTATATTAAGAAAATTATCATATAAACATGCATCCTTCTCCATCATTTTTTTCGTCCAACCGCGATAACGAAGCAGATAACACAATTCGACCATAATTTACCAAGAAAAGAAGCTCACAATCCAACCGGTCAGTGGCCCAGTCGGAAAGCACAAAAAAATGTACTCACGGTCCGACCGGTCCAACTGGTTCACTCGATCCAACAAGTCCGACCAATTCACTCGATCCAACTGGTTAGACCAGCCTATCAGACCGGTCTGATCAATTTAACTTACCATACCGGTCGGACCAATGGGGTTGAAAAATTTTATACCCGGCCCAACCCTAAAATTTTCATCCAATCACCTAAGAAACTCGAAAAATATGCCTGGGTTGGCCACCGGGTCATTTTCTAGAAAAATGTTCTCAACATTATAAATATTTAGAGAAAAGTAAATAAATGACGATGATTTTTTCCTAAAATTAGTATATCTAAAACAACCACAAAAAAATAAATCAAAGTACATTATGTACCTATGAACTAAAATATATTAATTATACATAATTAATAAGCAAACTTTACATATAAATCAAAGTATTTAAGTAAATTAACTACCTCAAAAGCAGAGAGGGATGAATGGTAGTCACCGGCAACGAATGAATGGAAAAACTGCTTAGATATCTCATTTATATAGCCAAACAACGAAAATCTACTTTACAGATTCTTGATTGGGTTATCGACCAAGAATTTAATAAAAAAGTCGGATCTTGGTCCTTCCAAGAATCGGTGAAAAAAGTTAGATCTTGGACCAAGATCAGACTTTTTTCGCCGGATGATAGAGTCGCCAAAAAAGTCAGATCTCGGTCATCCGACGAAAAAAGTCAGATCTTGGTCCAAGATCAGACTTTTTTTTGGCGTCCGTGTCATATGGACACCGCGTCTGCAATACTTTAAAATCAGACATTTTTTTCACAAAATGTGGTGAATAGTAACACCATTCAGACAAAAAACCCGTGTAGGTGGGGAAGGAGGGGCATGCCAAAGGCAAATCAGAGTTGTTAAATCCTTCGAAAATTGATTACCACACATTACAAAATAACCATATTGAATTATTATCTTTTGTAGCACAAACCTATCTTCTAGGTATGCCGTAGGATCAATAGAGGTTGTCAGTGGTCATCTTCACGTACTAGAAATAGGGATTGCGTTTCACCGCGTTAAAGCCATGGGATTCTCCTGGAGAAGAAACCACTGTGTATTTTTTCTGTATCCGTATAAGTGTCCCTCCCGTAAGACCCCTTATACGTATTTAATGAGATATTCCAGGATGAGAGAGGGGGCAGATGAGTTATCACGTATAACAAACTCTACCCACTCCTAATCTTTTTAAATTTTAATTAGAAGATTTTCGAGGAGATTCAAATCTAAACTTTTTTAATTAATTAACTTATGGATAATTATGGGTGATACCAACATCTCCCACTCACACATGATTGACCATTCTCTCATTTTTGTGATGGGCAAATAGGCCACGCGACCAGCTTACATCTAGTGCACTTAGTTGAACCCAAGAGCACATTGCAGCCGCTTCGATGATATCATCTCGATTAACACTTCCATCATATAAAGTACGCCTTACCCTAGGTCTTATCTCATATTTTATTATTTTCATATGTGATTTTTGAAATAATCTATCCGTGTTCACTATTGTATTCCTGTCAACACAATAGGCATGTTAGTGAACCACGAAGCTTCTAGAATGTGATGGATATAAAACCTTTTCATGTTACAATATCTCTTCCAACATGGTCTAGCTAGCTTTTCCAATTAGCCTTGTCATGTTGAATCTAAGCTATGACCTTTTATAGACTTTCCTAGCTCACAGTACGTTAAGGATCTTAAGGTTTAAGTTTTGAAAACCATAGTTTTCGGTGTTGGTCTCACAAAAGGAAAAATAAAATTACTTTTTAATAAATTTATTTTTCATCAATTGATTGTAAAGCATACTTGACATGAACCATGTGTTACTGTGTTCTTTCCTCCAAAAGGAGTGTACGTCTCTCACTAATAAGACCATACTAGAGTAATCTCCTCGATATTTACGAATAACAGCTTTAGTCTATCCAAAGACTAGGCTATCAAGATAAAATTATGGCAAGTCCATTTAAGCCCTCAGATTCCATATAATACTTATAAGTTCTGAAAACTTATTTAATACATCATATAGCATGCATCATCAATCATCTTGAGCTATAATAAGACCATTTCTTGTAATTAAGCAAGCCAATATTCATATTTTAAAATATGCTCTCGATAATTAATGATGTTCTAAACTTGCCTCATCTCAATCAAGAATCAACCCATTGACTCCCATTGTGGTAAATACCCGTGTGAATGAGCTACTTTTCTGTCTGACATACATTGAAGTAAATGTTACAAAAATAAATATTCACACAATATGTATATTGCTGAAACAACTTACTTTTATTGAATAATCGATTAATTACAATATGAGCAAATACTAACATCTATGCAAACCCTGGAACCTAATATGTCACAAAAACATCTCTAGACAGACCCTTAGTCATTGGATTTGCAATCATATCCTGAGTAGGTATATGTATTACGCTCACTTTATTACAGGCAAGCATATCCTAACAATGTGATATTTGATGTCTATATACTTCGATCTGCCATAAAATTTTGGATTCTTAGCATAAACTATCGACAGTTGATTATCGCAAAATAAACTCACTGGTTCTTAGAGCCGGTTAAGGACAAATGGTTCAAGAATCTGTTCACTACTTACTGTCCCAAAAGCATAGCAGATATCTTGCCTTGTACACAACATAACATATATAGACAACCCACCACGCACACTACATTAATCATATCTTTCTTTTGCTGCGCTATTTTAGGACACATGTGTATGTTGAGATTATGACCCTTGACGATTGGAAATTATCTGAGATTACTGTTAAATCGTTATACTACTTTGCAGATATATGTCTCTCTTTTTTACTAAATTACAAATTTTATTAATCAAAGAAAAGAAAATGTTAAAAATTGGGAGAGAAAAGAGAGAACCCAAAAAACCCATAGGACAAACAAGAAACTACTCAGGCTAGCCCACATGTTAGGTAATCCTGAGGAGCCTGCTGCTACAACTAGCGACTACGCTATTTCACTGGAAACACCATCTTCATCCTCATGGATCATGTCATGATGCAGTTTTGAAGTTTTACGGCCATTTGGTCTCCAATTTACATGGAGTAATAGGCAGGAGGACGATGGTTTATAACCTCATATTTGGCTCACCTTGTTTCCAGCTACATGAGTGGAAGCGCTTCCTTGGATTAACTCCGACCTTAGCACGTTGTTGTGCAGCATCTGAGAGGTGGAGACCCCGCCTAAAGAGCAACGTTTTCATTTCGAGTCCATGTGGCTTCGGCACCCGAACATCTCTAATCATGTGGAGGAGGGTGGAATGGCCTTGGAGAGGGGCGTAATATCTGTGACAAGTTGGCGAATTGTGCCGAAAAATTTTAATTCTGGGAAAGAGGTACGATCGACAATGTGAGAAAGGGAAAGAAGAAATTGGAAGAGGAGATTAAAAGTATACAAAAGTTCCCTTTAACAATTGCAAGTCGGGAAAGGTTACATGTATGTTGGAAGGAGTGGGAGGAATTTCTGGTCCGGGAGGAGACGTTGTCGGCGCATATAAGACTCTAAAGCTTCTGTAGTATTCAGGAGATACTTTTACAAATCTTAAAATAAGTCTATCGTGACTCGTGACAACCAAAAGCGAAGCGACCTATCAAATTTTGTCATTTCAATTTTCTCAATTTTTGAAAGATGGTAAATTTGTACTTGATTGTCAGAATATAAATTTTTTAGGAGCAAAGTAAAAATATATAATTTTTATTTCGCATATACCCCGACCAATTTTCCGGTCTCAATTATGACAATTAAGTGTTTATCGTAATCAGAGTATTCTCCATCCCTTCTCTAGAGTTCAGAATTTCACAAACCAGAGACATAATTGTCGTAGAAAATTGGAAAACTTTTTTGATCTCAGGATTCAACCGGACCGAATTATTCAAGAACTGATAATCGTTTAAATTATAAAAGAAAAAACTCAGAAGTCTCGAGAGTTTTGTATAATACACTAGGAGGTGGATTACTTAGTCCATAAGTTTTAAAAAATTGAACTCGTTAGTCCCTTTAACCAATTTTTATCATAGATTAAAACATGAAATGAATAAAAAACCCTAAGCTCACATAAAAAAATTTCAACATTATAAAAAATTCACCACACCGTAAAAAACATTAAGTCATCCAAAGAAAAAAAACCTAAGCCTCTAACAAAGAATTCCAAACCCCAAATAAAATACCCTCCTTTTTAAAAGAAAAACATATCACTTCATCCATTAGGACCGGAAATTTTGACCCGGAAATTTCCGGTTGGTAAGGTTTTTTTCCCAAACTTGGAAATAAAACCATATTTTCCCCCGAATCGCGTACTGGTACTCACATCCATCGCAAACAGAAAAGCACACATCAAAATTCTTCTCACAAATTCGAAACCAAATTCAATCCTTCAAACGTTGTCACGAACTCCAGCCCGAGAAACGGTGGAAAGAATGAGACAGAGAAAGAGAAAGGCTCTAGGTGACCCTTACCCGACGGCGGTTGCGAGAAAGAGAAAGGCTCTAGGCTCTAGGTAACCCCAAATCGATTTCTTCCCAAATCCCCTGGCTCTTCTCTCTCTGTGTCCATCCCCTCCCCTCCCCTTCACCGCCGGAGATACCCAAAACGAAGCTTCAAAGTCCAGGCCATCTCTATTCCCCTTCAGTTGATGAAGATAGTGTTGGGTTTGAATGCATTTTTTAATGCATTTGGTCCAAAGTGGAAAGACCCAAAGTGGAGGCCCAAAAGGGAAATAAATGAGGCAATACCACATTGATTAGAGCAAGGAGGATTTCCTTGTTTATAAGGAATTCCCCTCCTTGCCTCTCAACTTGATTGGCTACCCAAAAGGCTGACCCACCGCTAGCTGCACCATCCGAGCACGCGCTCGCGCGTGTGCGTGTGCGCATGGCGCATTGGACGCAGGTCGCAGTGGGCGCTTTGTGGCGCACTTGGCACTTCGCATGTGCGCATTGTCTGGAGGAGCCTTTAGTATTTTGCCCGGGCTCGGAGGCAGTTGCGCAACTACCGAAGAGGCACGAAAGGATGGAATGTCCAGGAGACTTCCAGAAGGCCGAAGGGATGCAAGATTCCTCGCGAAAGGGCGCCAGCGCAGCCTGGAGCGCCTGGAAGGATCCAGAAGCGTTCGCCCAAAAGTTTCGAGATACGTGTGCAACAGTCTTGGAAACGCCCTAAACAATCGTTGTATCTTGGGGACGATTGCCGAAGCCCGTACCGCACTGAAATATACGGGGCAATCTCGTCTTACGGAGAAAGTGTCCAACACTTGCCTCGACTGAAGTAGATCCTAATCAAGTACACCAACTCCGACAAACAACAATCGTAAGACGAGATTGTGTACTTGAAGATGGCATCGACAAGCTCAGCACCAGTGCCAGCGGTCCCAGGAACTGTCCACGCCGAAAGGCCAGCCAAGTTCAACGGTACCGAATTCAAGAGGTGGCAACAGAAGATGTTGTTCTACCTGACAACGCTCAACCTGGTCCGATTCCTGAAAGAAGAGGCTCCGAAGGTAGCGGAAAATGAGGCAGATCAACAGAAGATCAATGCCCTCGATGCATTGAGTCACAGCGACTTCCTATGCCGGAACTACGTCCTGAATGGACTAGACGACACGCTCTACAATGTCTATGCGGAAGCTAAGACCGCTAAAGAGCTGTGGAGTTCACTCGAGAAGAAGTACAAAACGGAGGATGCCGGGACGAAGAAATTCATCGTCGGACGATTTCTCGACTTCAAGATGGTGGACTCCAAGAAGGTCATCGACCAAGTGCAAGAGTTGCAGCTGATCCTTCACGAGATCCAAGCTGAAGGGATGCAACTCAGCGAGTCCTTCCAAGTAGCTGCGATGATCGAGAAGCTCCCCCCGCTGTGGAAGGATTTCAAGAGCTACCTCAAGCACAAGAGGAAGGACATGGGCCTAGAAGACCTGATTGTGAGACTTAGGATCGAGGAAGACAACCGAAAGTCCCAAGTCAAGGAAGGCAAGGCCAACCCCGAGACTACCGTGCACCTCGCCGAGGGAAAAGGTAGCAAGAAGAGGAAGAAGTCCGGGGATAAGCAGGAGAAGCAAGAGCCCAAGAAGAAAAAGAAGATCAAGGGCGACTGCTACAACTGCGGTAAACCCGGACACATGGCTAAGGACTATCGCCAGCCGAAGAAGGACGACCAAGGAAGGGCTAACCTGGCTGAAGACTTGTCCCAGATGGATCTGTCAGCCGTAGTGTTTGAAGCCAACCTGGTGGACAATCCGAGAGAGTGGTTCGTGGACACTGGAGCTACCCGCCACGTCTGCTCAGACAAGGAGATGTTCTCAAACTATATCCCGATCACCGGCCGAAAGCAGTTCATGGGAAACTCCGCAACGTCCAAGATCGTCGGTCTGGGAGAGATGGTCCTGAAGCTGACCTCAGGAAAGGAGCTGACCCTCAAGGATGTGCTGCATGTCCCGGACATCCGCAAGAACTTAGTCTCTGGCTCACTGTTAAGCAAAGCCGGTCTTAAGCTTGTATTTGAGGCTGATAAGTTTGTACTGACCAAAGCGGGTCAATTAATAGGAAAGGGTTATCTAGAAAGGGGGCTATTTAAGATGAATGTAATAACTGTACATCGCACGTTTAACGGTGAAAATAAAGTTAATGCTTCTTCTTACTTGGCCGAGTGCTCTAATTTATGGCATGGTAGATTAGGACACGTAAATCTAAACTCGCTAAGAAAGTTAGTAAGTTTAAATTTATTACCGAATCTAGAGTTCAACCCATCCGATAAATGTGAAGTATGTGTGGAGTCTAAAATGACCAAAGCACCTTTCCATTCAGTGGAAAGAAGTATTACGCCTTTAGAATTAATTCATACGGACACTTGCGATATGAAACACGTGCAAACTAAAGGCGGGAAGAAATACTTCATCACGTTTATCGATGATTGCACGAGATACTGTTACGTATATCTCCTAAAGGGCAAAGACGAAGCTCTTGATGCTTTTAAGAGATATAAGAATGAGGTTGAAAATCAACTCAGCATAAAAATCAAAATGATCCGAAGTGATCGAGGAGGAGAATATGTAGCTCCGTTTGAGTAACTCTGTCAAGAACATGGCATTATTCATCAGACGACTGCTCCATACTCACCTCAATCGAATGGCGTAGCTGAACGCAAAAATCGAACTCTTAAGGAGATGATGAACGCTATGTTTATTAGCTCGGGCTTATCCCAGAACATGTGGGGGAAAGCTGTGCTCTCAGCTAACCACATTCTAAACAAATTGCCACACAAGAAAAGGGATAAAACCCCATATGAACTATGGAAAGGAAGGAAGCCTTCCTACAGTTACCTTAAAGTGTGGGGGTGCCTAGCAAAGGTCGAAGTACCTAAGCCTAAACAGGTGCGAATAGGACCCAAGACTATTGATTGCATCTTTATCGGATATGCGCAAAATAGTAGTGCTTATCGATTCTTGGTGCATAAATCTGAAAACCCTGAGATAAACACGGGAATGGTCATAGAATCAAGAAACGCAACATTTTTTGAAGATAGCTTTCTTAATAAGGAAAGAAAGGAAGCAAGTCCGAAGAAAAGGGCTCACGAGACTACGCAAGGGTGAAATCAGAAAGATGATGAACCTAGACGTAGTAAACGGACGAAGGTAACTAAATCTTTTGGTCCGGACTATCTAACCTATGCGTTAGAAGATGAACCCAGGATAATCCAAGAGGCACTGTCCAGTCCAGATGCTCCTCTCTGGAAGGAAGCTATCAATAGTGAGATAGAATCCATTATGCAAAACCACACGTGGGAAATCATGGATCTCCCACCGGGCTGCAAACCTTTGGGATGCAGGTGGATCCTAAAAAGGAAATACAAAGCCGATGGATCAATCGAAAAATACAAAGCTCGATTGGTAGCTAAGGGGTTCAAGCAGATGGAGGGATATGATTTCTTTGACACGTATTCACCGGTCACAAGAATCACATCAATTAGAGTACTCATAGCTGTTGCAGCACTCTATAACCTCGAGATCCACCAAATGGACGTAAAAACAGCTTTCCTAAATGGAGAACTAGAAGAGGAGATATACATGGAGCAATCCGAAGGGTTTGTGGCTCCCGGTCAAGAGCATAAAGTGTGTCGACTAGTCAAGTCACTATACAGGCTAAAACAAGCGCCGAAACAGTGGCACGAGAAATTTGACAAAACAATATTGTCAAATAGATTTAAGATCAATGAGTGCGATAAATGTGTTTACATTAAGGGCACACCTGAAGCTTACGTAATTGTATGTCTCTATGTAAATGACTTACTAATTATGGGAAGCAATAAAGAGGTTATTGTGAAAACTAAGAACATGTTAAAGAACCACTTTGACATGAAAGATATGGGTCTGGCAGACGTCTTACTAGGAATAAAATATTTTAAGAAAGCTGACGAAATTATCTTGATGCAATCCCACTACGTGGAAAGCGTGCTCAAGAAATTTGAAGCTTTTGACAAACCTCTGGTTAAGACTCCAGTAGATTTGAATCTACACTTAGCCAAGAATCGAGGGGACCCAGTATCTCAACTGAAGTATGCGCAAATTATCGGGAGCTTGATGTATTTAACAAACTGCACTCGTCCCGATATTGCGTACTCAGTTAGTAAACTTAGTAGATTCACAAGTAATCTAGGGAAGGATCACTGGCTAGCTCTGGAAAGGGTTTTACGGTATTTAAAACATACCATAAGCCATGGCATACATTATGCTAAATATCCAGCTGTATTAGAAGGATACAGTGACGCAAACTGGATATCAGACACTAAGGACTCCAAATCTACCAGTGGATACGTATTCACCATAGGAGGAGGAGCTGTGTCTTGGAAGTCCTCTAAACAAACGTGCATAGCTCGATCCACCATGGAGTCGGAATTTATAGCACTAGACAAAGCTGGGAAAGAAGCTGAATGGCTCAGAAACTTCCTAGAGGATATTCCGTGCTGGAGTAAATCGGTGCCTCTCGTATTGATACATTGTGACAGCATGTCTGCAATCGGGAGAGCACAAAGTATATTGTACAACGGAAAGTCTTGACATATCTGTCGGAGACACAATACCGTTAGACAGTTGATCTCTAGTGGGGTGATCACCATTAATTATGTAAAGTCCAATGACAACTTAGCTGATCCTTTTACGAAAGGAATCAATAGAGATCAAATGTACAACGCAGTAAGGGGAATGGGATTAAAATCCACACACTAAAGAAAGTCCATAGCGGTAACTCAACCATGATGAGTGGAGATCCCACAAACTTGGTTCAATGAGACAACTAAGTTATGGAGGGTTCTGTGAATCACCTGGAACCTATCTCATTCTCAGAAGCTGCCCAGGTATTAACCTGCAGAGGTGTGGTAAGGTTAAGCATTACGCTTTTAATAATTCCTATACCTCGATTAAGGTGGAGTATGGCAGGATACTCCTGATAGGAGATCACCTATGTAAGTGTGAAGTGAGGCCGCTTCAAATGGGAAAAACACTTATGAATCCAAGATACGGTCCATGGCCGAAACGGACACAACGTGAGAACCTAAATATACTAAGGTTATTATTGTGTAAATGTTATTGTCTTGGTTTACACCAAAAGCTGACGGTTCAAGACATCACGTTCACCGAGCAGCGAGTAAATCCGATAACATATTACTAGAGAAGGTTCAAAGCCGCAAGCTACCTGTCTCGATGCAATAATAACACGTCAGAACTTTCGATTAGAGTCTGCATGCATTAATCATCATTCATGTGGGGGATTGTTGGGTTTGAATGCATTTTTTAATGCATTTGGCCCAAAGTGGAAAGGCCCAAAGTGGAGGCCCAAAAGGGAAATGAATAGGGCAATACCACATTGATTAGAGCAAGGAGGATTTCATTGTTTATAAGGAATTCCCCTCCTTGCATCTCAACTTGATTGGCTACCCAAAAGGCTGACCCACCGCTAGCTGCCTGCGAGGACGGTGCCAAGCACCGTCCGAGCACGAGCACGAGCACGAGCACGAGCACGAGCACGAGCACGAGCACGAGCACGAGCACGAGCACGAGCTCGTGCACGCGCACGTGCGTGTGCGTGTGCGCATGGCGCATTGGACGCAGGTCGCAATGGGCACTTTGTGGCGCACTTGGCACTTCCAGAAGACTTCCAGCAGGCACGACGGGATGGAATGTCCAGGAGACTTCCAGAAGGTCGAAGGGATGCGAGATCCCTCGCGAAAGGGCGCTAGCGCAGCCTGGAGCGCTTGGAAGGATCCAGAAGCCTCCGAAGGGTTACGAGCGCAGCCTGGCGCGCTTGGAAGGGTCCAGAAGCCACCGAAGGGCCACGAGTGCAGCCAGACAGCCTGTTGGCCGAGCGGACGCGTCCCTTCGGGGTGGCTGCCTCCCTGCCTCCTCTAGCCTATAAATAGGCGTGCCCTCCTTGCCATTTCCTCATCCCAGCAGCAATTGCATATTCCGAGCATTGTTGTCTTCTCCTCTCCCCCCGTTCTTCACTTAGAAAAGAGTCCGAAAGTTCTGGGTATATAAGGGTTCGCCCGAAAGTTTCGAGATACGTGTGCAACGGTCTTGGAAACGCCCTAAACAGTCGTTGTATCTTGGGGACGATTGCCGAAGCCCGTACCGCACTGAAATATACGGGGCAATCTCGTCTTACGGAGAAAGTGTCCAACACTTGCCTCGACTGAAGTAGATCCTAATCAAACAACAGATAGAGAAGAATAGAAGTTGGAGAGTAAGGAACCTACTTGGAAATTGCTGAGTTAGGTAATGGAGGTTTTTAGTTGATATGGCTCTCCGTTTCTGTTAGGTAATGGAGGTTTTTAATGGAACTCCTTGGAATTGGGTCGTTTTTAAGTTGAAGATGGAAGAAATTGGTTTTAAAGTTCTTAACGGTGAGGAAACTTAAAGTTTTGGGATTGCTCAGCTCCAGGGACGATGAGGAAATTTGTTTTTACTTACATATATATATATATATTAAAAATATTTACAAAAATAAAAAATTTCGGTCTGACCGTCGACTCAGAGTTTGGACCAAATCCAGGGTCGGCCTCAGGGTCGTTTTTAAGAAACTTGGTTACATCAGGTTAGTTGCCAACAGAGGGCTTAAGTCTGAAGGAGGTGACCTACAACTATAGACATCAGTGGCATCGTGTAATGTACGGCAGCGTGGATGTGGCGGGAGAAATCAATGGATCGCTGACGTGGATCTTTTTGATTGGCTGGTTAGGCGCGCGAGAAGTTGAAAGAAATTGGCGGGCTGAATAGTTAGAATCAGATGTAATTGGGCTCATGCGCTTATGATGGACCCTGGGCCGGGAACTATAAGTAGAATTGTACATAGCTACAGTGGGCATTCTGGAACTTTTACCAAATTGCTAATACAAGCAGTTACATTCTTCCTCTCCTCTTCTTCTTCGTCTCTCTCTCTCTCTCTCTCTCTTACCAATTCCGCCATTAATCGTCCAATCTTGGACTTTACACATCGAAAGACCGGAGCCGGCCTGATCCGAGAACAATCGTATCATGTTCATGACCGACATCATCCAAGGGTTAGGAGGCTATGTTTATTGTTAAGGTCTTGTGCGGATACTCTTTTTCAATTGAAATTGGATGTTTATCAGTTTATGAACCAGTCAAACGAATTTGAGGATTTTTTTTTCTGGGTTGGTTGGGTTTTGTATATTACGGCTTGATGTTTTTATCCCGAGTTAGAGTTTTTATAATTTTAGAATTTTTGTATGAGGTAAGGGTATTTTAGTAATCTAATATTATAATTAGAAACATAAATTGGTAAGAGAGACTAACGAATTCAATTTTATAGAATACATGGACTAATTTATTAAAGACTAGACCTTCTAATACATTATATTGACTTATGAGTTCTTTTCCAACTTAAAAAATAACGAATTATATCAGGGAAGATCCGCTCCAAAACCAAACAATAATCTCAGGTTGGAACTTATTTAAAATTATTCAATTAAATAAGCCAAATAAAACGTAAAACTAAAAAATTGAGTTGTTGTAAAATACTTTTTAATATTTATGAACTTATATTAAAAAAAATATTCTCAGCCTCAAAATATAAACCATGTAAGCATCATCAAAACAAATTCGTAATCTTATATTTATATTTGTAAAAATATAAAGTATACAAGACAGAATTTGCCCAACATTTTGTATGTCTAAAGAGATTATTACTTTACAAAAAATATTTGGATAAATTACTCTAAGATCTTTGGTGTTTGGTATATTTGCTACTCACTCTTCTATATTACGGAAATTGATTAAAAGCTCTCCATAGTTTAGTTTTATTATACTCTCGAGTCTCTCACTGACATCATCAATTGACTTATTATTATTTTAATTTTAAAAGACTATTTAATCTTCGGGGTTCATCTTCAACCTCAATTCATCTTCAAACTTCCAAACATTGAATCTTCAAACCTTCGAACTTCTCTCTCCCTCCTTTGAAAAAAAGGGCAAAACATTTGTTCTGTCCAGAAATATCACTTCTATGATGGGTTCCTTTTTTTTTATCCCTAAAAAAATGCCATTTTTATTCTAAAACTTTTTTTGCCTCACTGTTGCACGCGGGTTCAAAGCCTGTGGAAAGCTAGGGAACGATTGGACCAATACCAACCCAGCCCAAGCAGCATCCAAAATTATGTACGGGCTGCCCTAACCCAAACAAACACCTACTGGTCCCTCCTACTGGGCTGGACTAGGACTATGAGGCCCACCTATGAGAAGTAGCCCGCGAGGAAGCTCCCATGGATATGGAAGATACCGACGAGACCAAGGCTGATTCAGATTCCAAATTTGGGACCCCCAGATGCGACTCAGCCGAGGCTTTAAGAAACCCACCCAGGCCTAACTTGGTGATGCCTACTGAACCTGCCAGCCCAACGGCCATGTCAGGCTGAAGCACCACTTCACTGTTTGCACCCTCTCCCCTTTTACTCAGTTTTCTTACTTTATTTCCTCATTTTTTGCTATATACTTTATGTTATATCGAACTTTTCTATTATCTTATGGAACTGTTGTGGCGCCGGAAGCCCTCACTTTCTATAAGCCGCTAGGAGTTTGATTTAGCAGCATAGCCCGAGCGTTCTTGCTATCCTCGAGCCACAGATCTCGGGGAACAAAGCTGATAGGGTTTTCCAATGTCTGTGTTTTTTGAACGTAGAGCACGTCAAAGCTTCTCAGAAGGGCCAAAGAAGAACGATTGGTGGGTCATGTCTTCGAGTGGAATGATTGTGCCTTTGGTGTCCTCGACCTCTTCGTACTCCCGGTGGATGCATGTTGGGTGCGGAGGATCCCGCGCGTTGAGTACATGTCTCTCCCACACTGGCAGGACAGAGGGTTTACTTGCCCCAAGCGCGATCTCGCTCATAGCTAACATGAACTGTGCCATGCCAAGGGCATCAGTCATGGTGTGGTTGAAGCGGATGGCCACGATGAAACTGCTACATTTGTGACGTGTGACTTGTAATTTTACAACTAATAAATGAGTCCAAAATACTTTAAAAAGTTGGTCCAAAGTTTTTCCAAGAAAAAAAGCCAATTGTTTTTTAATTATAAATATTTTTACACTAAAAAATATTTGAATCGTGGAGTAACTTTTTCATCCTTCCTTTTATACTGTCTGAAGCAGAGACCTGATTATGCAGGCAACGGTAGAACCGTCTCTAGATTAGAGTTTAGTAGAGTGTGCTTTTAGGGAGAGTTCTTGAGAGGTCAATTGAGTTATAAGTGTTCTGATGAAAATGGCTATTATCGCTTAGATGTAAGGCCTTGCGAAAATCCTCCAAGCAACAAAGGGAACGGAGGCTGAAGAGCGTCCCCAAATTCCTCAAGCGTAACGTCGGCGTCGGCCTCGATGAACATGACACCCTCGCCGGTGCACTCCACCGTCAGCTTCCTGTTAGGCCCTTTCCTGAGCCGACCGGCGAAAGGGTAGTAAAAGACCAGCGTCTCCCTGAGTGCTTCCCTGATCACCCCAACTAGGTCCTTCCCTACCATGGCGGGGTTGTGGTGATAGAAGTGGATTGACAGGACTGTTGGGTTTTTGAATGCTAGTTAAAGCAAATAGCCCAAAGTGGAGGCCTATAGTGGAAAGCTCAAGTTAAAAATGGCATTACCACATTGTAAAGTGCAACAAAGATTTCCTAGTTTATAAGGAGAAGTTCCTTGTTAGCTAAGAAATGAATTGACCATCGGAAAAACTAACTCAGACCATTGCGTTCGCACCATCCGAGCACGAGCACGCACATGCGCACGTGCGCATCATCTCGAGGAGCTGAGGAGCCTTAAATTTTGGCAAATTTTGGATGGGTCACGAAGGACTGGAATGTCCTGAAGACTTCCAGAAGGTCGAAGGATTACAGGATGCGAGTGTGCTGTCTGCCTGCCAAAGGAGTGCCTACGACCTCCGAAGAGCCACGAACGAATTGGTTGAAGAGGCACCTGAAGGGCAGTCTGCATGTTGGCCGAACGGACGCGTTTCCTCGGAATTACTTCGTGCCCCTTCGGAAGTTCCTGCCTCCACTCCACCGAGCGCCTATAAATAGGCCCCTCCCCCTCATTTGCAAAACTCTCCGAACACTCATTGCATAAGCATTAGCTATAGTCGTTCTCCTCTCTCCCTATCTCAGAAAGTTATGAATATCCAAGGTTTGCCTGAAGCTTCGAGGGTCATTGTGCTACGAACTCGGAAGCAGCCTAGTCGTTGTATCTTGGGGACGATTGTCGCAGCCTGTAAGCACTAAATACGGGGCAATATCGTCTTACGGAGAAAGAGTCCAACTCTTGCCTCGACTTAAAGATCCTAATCAAGTACACACCCTCCGACAATCAACAAGGACTTAGAACCGGAGGCCCTCTTGGTTGTTGATGTCCGATAAGGGTTTGAACTCGTGCGGGGTTGGCTTGGATGGGGCAATCAGCTCGGGTTCAAGCCGGTGGACCTTGAATACTAGGCTGGTGGGTGTTGGAGCCATTGCAATGTTTTAAGGTGGTATCATGCACCGTGAAGGCATGTGTATTTATAGTGTAAGAGGGAGAACAGAGAACTAATTGTTGATTCCATTATTAATTTTTTTAGTATATGGTATTTGACGAGCTTATAAATAGTAAGAGAAATAAAATTGAGGCAGATTGCGTACATGGTTTTAAAAAACGTAATCTGACCGGTGTTCAGATTAGTTGGACCGTGAATGAGATAGTAGATTGGGAAGGTTATGAGCATAAAACATGGTCATAATGAACCGCCCAAAATTCAAACGGAATGGCGGTTAGCACATTTTTTGATCAGGATTTTTCGAACGGTACTGGCATGGGGAAAATTGGAAAAATGACGCAGTATGGATGAAGGGGTCGCACAGATCTGTTGATTCGCCGAGAATACCAAAAATGATCATGGAAAGGTGTTGAAGAATTCGTTGATTCCGGGGAATGAATGAATCGCGACGAGATAGTTAACAACAGATCTGTCGATCTCGCAAGATACCGGAAACGAAGTTCTTCGATATATTAGAGTGACACTTGATGATAAATTTGAGATAAAGCCGAGCCACTTGCTCAAAATACAAATTTTATATAAACATAGACAACTATTTTCCATTGTACTACAAAAGCCTATATTTAGTCTAAAAAAAAAGAAACTCGAGAGGTCAAAACGTTCCCTCTAGACAAGATCTCAAAAGACTAAAAACATACAATTACATACAAAGATGCATCCAAAGATACATGATTGCCTTATGTTCATGAATTCATACTGTGCCACGAATCTGCCCTTATTATGTACCCTGCTTCATTCCTTTCGAGTTTGAGAAAATTTACCCTCGAATTTGACTATCTTTTTTACTCGAACATCGAGGGTGCACCTGGCATCTCCCCACCCAACGGAACATATATTTGGAAACCAAAATCACTACATACTTTGAGTAAACCTAACAAGCGATGACCCTCTCAAGTAGTTTCATGTCATTCTAAACATTGATAAAATAGGAAGTAGGAATATAGTCGAAACAATTAACTCCCAAAATATCAATGTGATCCACCTGAAAATACTGGACCATCGGCTGAATCTCATCAACAATAACTTCATTATCAATAGAAGTTGTGTCTCGCTTCATATAAGCAGCATTAAGAACGCACGATTCATCGAACAAGTCTATCAACAAATACAATGGTGCTTCACACTCATCGGAACAATGTCCATCAACAGAACAGATATTTGCTTCACACTCATCAGTAAATTCCACAAACTACTCCCAAATCAAATTCTTGTCAACTATATGAGGAGCCTCAGGTTTAGGAACATAACCATGATAAGAATCCCAAAAATTGTCATACTTAATGTCGGATCCAAAATCTTATCAACATGGTTAGGAGAAAGCTAAAAAATAAAAAATAATCATCTCTCTCATGCTAATCCATTGGAATGTTCTCCTTTTACCGAATTGTTGTCTTTGTAAATCAGACCACCAAGAAAGGAGATTTCCTTGCATTCGTCGAATAACAAATCTTGCTTTTTTTAACTCAATAAATTCGTGAACATCAAAATATATCTCCATGTAAACAAGTCACTTAATGAAATCCTTTTTCAAAATTCCCTAATCAATATCCTGAATATCTCTTAAAGTAAGAATCTGCAGCATGGGCACCTTAGAACCAAACAACTTCAAATAAGCCCAAAAGAGACAGATTTGTGATTTTTCAAAACCTTTCGGACCAAAATGTAATTTTGACACTTGGCAAATTATGGATCAATCACAAGTTTTCTGCAAGATTTCTGTCAAGTGCATACATCATAAGAAAATTACCAAATGGTCCACAAATTTTAGTTAAGTGCAAAATCAACCACGTATCTTTCCCAACTTTTTTGATTCAATCCAAATTCCCACTTATGAAACCCTAAATTAGCAGGGGGAAACCCACAAATCAATAATCTGAGGGAGCGGTAGCTAGCGGCTGGCTGTATACTGGAGGCGGGCGACGTACTAGGCATAAGAACCACGTCAGGGGACACTTGCTTAGGGTATTCCTCTGCACATGGAGAAAATGGTGTCTCTTAGGTTCATGTTGCAAACCCTCGGTCGGGGTGGGCTGGTGGCTACGGCTTTTGGCCTCGCACGGTGGTGCAACGATGGTTGGGTCCGGCAGAGTTATCCACTGGTGGGTGCTGCTGGGTGGTAAGGGGCAACGAACGGGTAGGCTTGGATGACGGCGGCATGTGGGTTCCTTCAAAACCCTTAAACAGTCTCACCCTCCCTTTTTTTTTCGTGTTCTCTTTTTTGATAATTTTGTTGATACAACACACTCTAATTAGGATGATCGAACACCACGAGGAATGAACGCGGTTATGATACTAACTAACGCAATGTGGATGTGGGGACTACATGGATTCATTGATTTGCCGAGTATGTTGATTTCGCCCGAAGACGCGACGGGATAACTAACAACTAATCTATTGATCTCGTAAGATGCCAGAAGAAAAGTTCTTCGATCTATTGGAGTGACACTCGATGATAAAATTGGGATAAAGCCGAAAAATGCGCTCAAAGTACAACTTTTATTTAACACACAATTGTTTTCCATTGTGCTACAAAAGCATATATATAGTAATAAAAACAATTCAAGAGGTCAAAACATTTCCCCAAGACAAGAACTCAAAAGGCTAAAAGCATAAATACAAAAGATTCATCCAAAGATACATGCATGCCTTTCGTCCAGGAATCCATCTCGTTCCACGAATCTGCCCTTGTTACGTACCTCGCATCTGGAAAAAAATTCTTTCCAAAACCATCAAAATTGTCCTTATTTCGCTTAATTTGGCAATTTCTTCAAAATAAAACACTGAAACAGAACAGGGGAGCGATTTACCCGACCCCCAAGCCTTCCGACATCCGACCTCACTCCACTCCTCCAGCAGCTCGCATCTCGCGGTGGTTAGTCGCAGCAGCTCGCGGTTGTTCATGGCCCGATTTGGTTATTCGTCGCAGCAAGTGCAAGCCTCTCACTCAAGGGCACTATAAAAAAATATAATAGCTGGGCCCATGTGTGATGATTTTTTTATATTGTTTAATTGGTAGGAATATTTTAAAAATGTGCGTGTCATTAATGTCATTACAAATTGATTATTTTTTTAATGGTAAGATTTCTTTTATTTTCATTAATAAATGTCTTTTTTCAATAAAAAATATCTCCATGAACTATGAGAATTCCTTATAATCAAAGATATCATTAATTAAAGTTATATTTTCAATTCCAATGGCACATCAAACAAACTATTCCAACGGTTAAGCCTGTGGAAAGATTTTGAGTACATTATGCCAAATTTTTTTAAAGGTAAATTTTATACAATATAAATGTTAGAATTCGAATCATGAACCTCCTAAATATTTACAATATTTTGTGCTATTAGGCTAAAAGTACTTCGATCCATTATGCCAAACTATTGGAATTAAACGTATTTTCTCTAGAATATGTATTTGCGGCATAATATCGCATACCCCTATCTAATAAGAAGTAGAACCAACAAGCATTTAAATTGATTAGTGAGAAAATTATTTTACCTTAAACAAGAGATTTCGTACTCGAACCATTACGAACGTAACAACATTAAATATTTATTTGAAAATTTTGTCACCTTTTAAAAATCCTATCACCTTGAACTTAGATTAGTCAAGAAAAAAATAAATAAGAAGTAGAAAAATATTTTATTTTATTTTATAGGTTGAATATTTATTGTTACCATAAAACTAAAAAGAATTTCTTAATTAAAAGGAACATTTGGAACATCAAATAGTACAATTGCCGAAACAAAAATAGAATAGGACACACCTACATCATGGTCACGTGGTCACGTGGGAACGTGCCTATCTAATTTAGTTGACGTGTTTTCAACAGAAAACATCATTTTCTATTGCTTTTAAGTCTTTTTCTCGGACAGTGAAGCTTTCCCATTCCATACGAAGCTGCCAAAGAGTTTTTTTTAAATCTCAAGTGTTTAAATTCGAATACCGTAGACGATTCTTCTAAAAATATTTTTTATTAATAAAATTTAAATCTGTATATTTTTAAAATAAATTTAAATCTCTTATCAATTATCACTTCAATTTATTTTCATGTAAATTGCAAAAAGAGTTTCTTGTCGAGGAAATCGCAATGCCACATTAGAATCCTGTCGTGCATGATTTAATGACCCTTGGTTACCTCACTAAAAACCAAGCTGTGCCAGATAGAGGCTTAGGGTTTGGCAGGGAAAAATTAATATCCAGATAAATGATCCTTATTTAGAATGTCATTTGCTAAACCACACGTGATGGATTAATCCCGTTTGATAATATGAAAATTTAATTCAAAATCTTAAAATAATATGTTGGTAAATTTTCTACTCATATTTTTTAGTTAATAAAATTTACACTTGTAAAAAAAAATAAACATGTCCAGAATTCAACATTTTGTCGGTACAAAATACTAGAAAATGAAAAACAAGTTTTAGACGTTGGGGTCCCAATTCTCAACGTGTGGAAGCACATGTAAAAGTTCTCACATATTTTGATCAAATCAAAGAATTGGAAAACGTAAAGGTATTTTACGAATTTTTGCACAAAATATCGCATTTGTGGCTTATGAAACCGGAGATTGTGTAAAAACACCATTGAAACCAACAAGAAGTGATAAAAGAATTGAATTTAAGAAAGTCTTAGTTCAGGTCTTACAGATATAAAATTCACTATTAGAAGATTCGTTGCTAATTAAGACTCGAACGTGATGATTCTGAATAACAAAGAATTGACCAAAAAAAATTGAGATTGTGTAGTTGTACTTGCATTCATGTCAACCGCAAATTGCCAATCCCATATTTGCAAAAAAAAAAAGGGCCACAAATAACTAGTGTCGTAGCCCGTAAGAAACAAACAGTAGGAAAGTGTTCCCCCTTCCTTCCCTGCCGGTAATTGGAGAGGGAAAGTTAACAGAAAACACCATTTCGGTCCATTTCAAGACAGAATCGCATCCTATAAAATATATGAGCGGCAAAGGTAGGATAGCGTGGTAGGATTAAATTTTACTCTACATCCTATAAATTCTTATGTAAGTATTTAGACTTAGGCTCTCGGGATTTTTATGTTCTAATCCAAGAATGTACCCATTTTTTACAAAATATTTTTAATATTTCAATGTAAACTATTAAAGAATTACTCAAATTTCCCAATTGCAAGAATACTAATGATTAGATTTAAGTTGAGAAGCGAATGCTATTATCTATTTTCATATTGTGTCATTTAAAATTATAGATTTAAGTTGAGCATGATACACTGGATCTCGTATTTTTGCCAATCCCTAATGAAGGAAAAAGGAGCCCAAAAAACAGATTTATGAGCCCAAAAAACCAAGGCGCAATAGTTTTGTAGGAATCAGTTTTACAGCATCATAGGAGCATATTTATAAAGTAGGAGTAACGTTAATATGATTAATTACTTATAACAGAAAAATAAATAAGACCTGTAACAAATATAAAAATCATTACACAAACTAAATACAATTTAAGTGTAGTAATGGAAGGACTTTTGAAATAATCTCAAATTTTAAACAATCTCCTGCTATTTCGAAAGTTTTGAAACTTCTTCCCCAGTTAACTTCTCGGATATAATTGAATCAAATCCGGGGGTAGATTTGGTGGGGACTGGGGTAGTCCCCAAATATGGGGACTAACTCAAACCAATATCACTACACATGCAAACTAATATCACTTCACATGCAAACCAATATCACTTCATAAGTAAACCAGCGTCTTCTAAACCAATATTACTTTACATGCAAACCAATATCACTTCACATGCAAACCAATAACATCTGATAGGTTATTGACCATCAGATTTAAAGATAATCAAATCTGACGGCCCAAAATGTAGTCCCCACCTATGGACAAAATTTTTTTAGTCCCCACTCAATCCGGTCTCCAAATCCGGTACCATGTAAACTATGAACCATTGAGGCTAGCATCTGACTTCAATGTTTGGATTCCTGACCCATCCTCGGGCTCTCAGTCCGGAGTTTATACTGGTCCATATTTTACTTTTGAACATCTCAAATTCAGAATTGAGATTTTTCGAACCTTATTTAGAGTTCACTCTTTCAATAACAGTTTTTTTAATTGTTAAGGTTTGAATTTCATAATTTTCTTAATTTAATGGTGGTTTTTTTATTCTCAAGTTTTGAATTTTAGACTTTTCTTAATAAAATTGTAATACTATATTTTTTTGATAAATACTTTTAATATTATATTTAGAGTTCGCTTTTTCAATGTGGTTTTTATCCTTAACATTTGAATTTCTGAATTTCCTTAATAGAATTTTAAGTTCCATCGGTTGCTTCTGACATTTTTTTAGAGGCAGACATATATATTTTATTGCGTAAAACATCAATTACAGAACCACTCCCACCTGGGCATGCTTAAGGAAAACAAGCAGAGGCAAGAAAAGAAAAGAAACTACATCCGATATATGGCTAAATACACGGACCTGGCCATGAATTGAATCTGATTCGTGATTCGATTCGATTCGATTCGTCAATAATTCGATTAGTAAAAAATTCAATTCGAATTCGTCATAAAACGAATTGAATACGGTTCAAGATATTTATAATTCGCAAAATCGGCAAATTTAATTCAAATTCAATTCGAAAATTTAATTCGAGTTAAATTCGTGTTAAATTCGATTCAAATTCATGTACATATAATAATAATATGTGTCAAAAAAATTCAAATAAAATGGGGAAATTTGAGAGGGAAAAATTCGGTTATAATTCGGTTATAATTCGATTCGAATTCGATTATAATTCGATTCGAATTCGATTATAATTCGATTCAAATTCGAAAATTCATAATTCGTATTCGATTCGTCTTGTGAAGATTTGAATATGGTTAATATTTTGATGAATTCGAATTTGAATAAATTCGATTCGAATTCGTCCAAATTCGAACTGTGGTCAGGTCTAAATACACCCTCTCAAGCTGGATCTAAAATCCTCACGAGGCCGTGTAATTCATAAAAAATCCCATGAAAGAAATCTTCGTTCAAATTTTATAAATGTAAAAAATATTATCAAATAAGCAATTTGAAAATGTCCGACTCTGAATAAAAAAAATTACCAATAAGTTGAGATTATGTGGTTGTACTTGCATTCATGTCAATCGCAAATTGCCAATTCTATATTTGAAAAATAGGACCACATATAACTAGTGACGTAGCCCTTAAGAAACTAACCGTAGGAAAATGTTCCCCCCTGCATTCCCGGCCAGTAACTGGAGAGGGAAAGTTAAGATAGAGCACCATTTCTGTCAATTTCAAGAAAAAATCATCGGCACTGTGTTGAAGCAGAAAATTAATATTGTCACAGTAAAACAGTCATAACTTTATGTTCAAGTATCAGATTGACTTTATTCCAAAAGTTACAGAAAGATAAGAAAATGATCTGCAATAAATAGTGTCATTTCCAAGTTCGGTTTGAGTTGGAAATTTTGACTGTTTAGATTTTCCTATTTTAGGCCACGGCCAATTTATATTTTCCTATATTAAACACGCTTTATGGTTTTCTTGTATTAGGATGAGACTAGGTTATATTTTTCTATATAAGGAGAGGTTGGGTATTGGAGCACAACAATACACATCAAACATACAAATCCTATAGCTTTATAGGTTTTATCTTCTTTTTTTTCTCCTTTTCTCCTTTCCCTTATATTTTCAATAAAATTTTTGCTCCTACGCCAATTCTTTTCTGCTCTACTAATTCTAATCTATATCTTCTTTCCTCTGCTACATATTTCTTCTCCCCTTTCTTTTCGTTTGAATAGTTCTTGGGATGACCACTGCGGACTCATTCTCAAATTCGTTTCGACGATCTACCAAAATTTTTCCATAACAGCTTGGCTACAAGGCCTTCTTGTACAATATGTGAGCGACGATAGGTAGGATAGCGTGGTAGGAATAAATTTTAATTCTACATCTTGTAAATTTTTTTGTAATGATTTAAACTCAGACTCTTAGAATTTTTATAGTCTCATCCAAAGAATGTACCCATGTTTTACAAAATATTTTTAACATTTCAATATAAATTATTAAAAAAATAGTCAAATTTACTTCTATTTTGACACTCCCGATTGTATAAATACTAATGTTTAATTTTAAATTGAGAAGCAAAAATTGTTATCTATTTTTATATTGTGTCATTTAAAAGTTGTAGATTTAAGGAGAAAATATTTTTATATTTATTCTAGATAGATCTAAGAAGGGTCTAATTGAGGTTGAGTCTCATTTATTAGGCATGGGTAGGGTTTAGATTTAGATATATATAGACCATATTTAATCTAGATCGATCTAAGTAGGACCGTTAATGTCTCAATTATTAGTCATGGGTAGACTTTAGTTTTCGATCTATATAGACCATATTCTTATACTAAATCCTAATTTTGAAGGTTGACTCAATCTGATAACTAAAAAGGGCCCGATCCATCCCTTTTTAGCTAAACTTTACTTTGATATATGATATTTATACGCAATTTTATTTTCATATATTTTAATTTTCTCATCAAGTTTTTTAATGGCACATCAAGCTTTTCAACGGCACATCAAATTTCAACGACAAATCGAGTTTTTCAAAGGCACATCTAATTTTTCAACGGCAAAAATTACAATGGCACAATCCTAACGTCACATCTATTTTCAAAAGGTAAAATCATAAATCGTGTAAATCATTAAATCCTCTGTACGAAAATATATAGCAGAAATTCCAAACGAGTCAAAAGTTATGGTCCGCCAAAATTTTAATAATTATAGTCCCATAAACTGAAAAAAAATTGTCAGCTAAAATAAGAAAATTAAAATGTATGAAAATAAAATCGCGTCAAAATATTAGGTATCAAAAAGAAATTTATCATTTTTCAAAAAATAAAATAAAATCGGCCACGTGGCAAACGTGCCATTCTCCCGCAGCAGGTGTTGCAGACGCACAACAGCCCGCACCGAATCCAGACAGTTCCAACAAAATAAGATAAGGGCATGATACATTAGATCTCGTATTTTTGCCAATCCCAAATGAGGGGGAAAATGAGCCCAAAAACAGAGTTATCAGCCCCATAAAAGCAAGACACAATATTTTTGTAGGAATCAGTTTTACATTATCATCGGAGTATATTTGAAGTAGGAGGAACGTTAATATGATCTGTATCTTTCTGTGGACCTATGGATAGTACAGACACCTATGTTTCTATTCCTGAGCAGTCCTCGGGAGTTCATAGAACATCTCTATTTAGAATCGGGATATTTCAGAATCTATTTAGAATTCATTATTGCAATGGTGGTTTTTTTTTTGCTCTTCAAGGTTTGAATTTCAGACTTTTTCTTAATAAAATTTTAAGTCACTCATCATTTATTTAGAGTTTCGCTGTGATCGTTTTATTCTTAAGGAAGTAATTTCAAACTTTCCTTAATAGAATTTTAATACCGTATTTAGAGTTCGATTTTTTAATGGTGATTTTTAATTCTTAAGATTTGAATTTCTGAATTTCCTTAATAGAATTTTATGTCACTTGCTAGTACCAATTTGGACTTTTTTTTCAGAGGTAAATATATATTTTATTGCTTAAAACATCAATTACAGAACCACTGTCAGAAGAAATTTTATAGTAGTTTTTCCATACTAAGTTATTGTCATCAAGTGACATGGTATGTGTCTACCAACCACAGCTGACAAGTAGATTAGTAGATTAATTTAGTAATATTGATTAGGATATTCAATAATGAAAATAATATCAAAACAATATTGAGTTTAGTTAAAGAAAAATATTTTCTAAACAATATATGTTATTTTAAGAAAGCAAAATTAACCCATTAATGAATAGAACAACTCGCTGGGCATGCTGCTTAAGGAAAGCAAGCAGAGGGAAGAAAAGAAAAGAAACTACATCCGATACATGGCCAAATACACCCCTCAAGCTAGATCTAAAACCCTCGCATAGAAAGATTGAACAATTATTCGTTCTCAATCTTTATATGGTATCAGAGCTTTGATCCTTTTACTACATATTTACTCAAAAAAAAAAACCCTCGCATAGAAAAAAACGAGATTGCGATAGCGGGACTCATGAAAAAACCACGTGAAAAAAATTACAGAAAAAAGAGTACCAATATAATCAGAGAACACATTACTTATTATAAGTTTCCACCGTTAAACACATACCAGTAATATTTTACTGTTACATTAACCAGAAATAATAGCACAAAGTGAAGCATTTTCACATCAACAATTACAAGGAAGAGATAATAGACTTGGACGGTGCCTGACTTTGGCCCTTCAACATTGTATCCAACTCCTTCGCAAACCTGTCCATGGCAGGTTCAGGCAGGCAAATCGGCAATACGATTCCTGTCTCTCCCTTTTTATTAGTAAAAGGAATGTAAAAACTAGCAACTCCAGGAATGGCAACAACCCCACCTTTGGCTGGCCCGCCACAAATAGCTGGACCCCAACCAAAATCGACCTCCCGTGAGCCGATACGTGTCACATCGGAGACAAGGTAAGTCCTCACCACGGTGAAGTGGGGCCTATCTTTGATAACCATAAGATCAGCCACGGACCTCATGTACTCCTCGGTGACATCATTCTTGGCCTTCTTAACTAGCTCCAGTGCGTACCCCAATGTGTTCCGGGATAGCTCTCCCGCGGTGGCAACTGCTGCAGGAAATGCGAATGTGTTACCATAGTAGCCCTTAGGTAATGGAGGGTTGAACTTTGTCCTCGCGTTGACTATGCACAGCATGCGCATTTCTTCGCTCGGGTCTGGCTGGATCGCGATCGTACGACATTTCCAGAGGCAGGCCGTTAGTAATTCGAACGTCGAGCACTGTTTAAGGTGCGGAGGTTCGTGGCTGCGCAGAGCACATATCTCAGAGGGGCCAAAAAAGAACGACTGGTGGGTCATGTCTTCGAGTGGGATGATCGTGCCTTTGGTGTCCTCGACCTCTTCGTACTCCCGATGGATATATGTCGGGCGCGGGGGATCCCGCGCGTTGAGTACATGTCTCTCCCACACAGGCAGGATAGAGGGTTTGCTTGCCCCAAGCGCGATCTCGCTCACAGCTGACATTAATTGTGCCATGCCAAAGGCATCGGTCATTGTGTGGTTGAAGCGGGAGGCCAAGATGAAACCGCTACATTTAAGACGTGTTGCCTATAATTTTGCAAATAATGAGTCCAAAGTACTTGAAATTATTTTTTTGAAGATTTTCCAAAAAATGATGAATTATTAAAAAAAACAAATATGTTTACTCTAAAATTGTTTAAATCGTGGATTATAATCATCTCACCTTAAGTCGAGGAACTAATTGTTAAATCCTTCCTTTTATACTACCATAAGCATGGATAAAGTTATTCGTCCTATGTGATGTAGTAAATTCTACAACAAGTAGGGGTGAGTTTTGGTTGGTATTGCTGTGTTGATCGGATACGTTTATCCAAAAAAAATTAAACAACCGGTGTTATGGTTTCATTTAAAACAACATTTTTTTGGTGTCACTGTTATAATTTTAGACGAGCAATTTTTTCGATTTGACGTTTTTGCCTTAAATTTCTAAAGATCATCATCCAAACATGATTTAAGAGTTTCGAACGAGAACTCCAATCTATATAAAAGAACAAAGTTCATATAAGCACTATAAGTCATTATTTTTCATAAATATGAACATACAACTAGGAGTAGTCACTGCTATATGTAATAACCTTTTAAAAAAGTACTATCAGGTAATGAAAAATGAAGTCGTTTTAAATATATTTGTCCGTTTGGCAATTTTATAAAGAAAATAGTAACAAACACGAGACCGTTCGGTTGGTGTTGGTATGAACACCACGCGAACCAACCAAATTGTCAGTATTTTTTCGCAATTTCAATTTTTACAATTTTGCAATTTTTTAGTTTTTCACTTTGGTACACTCCCCTAACTACAACTACAATTTCGGTGACAACTTTTCTCCGCCGATGGGAATCTTAAGTAATTGACATAAGCGGTACTCTAAATGGACGACGCATAAATACTATTGGGAAACTTAGTGATCCGAACACAACTGCTGCAACAATCAGGTAAAGACATGTCTACATATGATTGTACCTTTTTTGGAATTTTACATATGGTGTACTTATGAACTCAAGTCCTCTAATCGAGAACTTTGTCAACTCAACTAGTCTAAATTGGTTTAAAAAGTTGTCTCTGAAATAAAAATAAAGTGAATGGGACCGAAAATACTACACCTCAGACATATTTTATCCCACTTAATGAAATTTTGAATTAAGTAAATTGTGCATCATCAACTGGTCAGTCAGTATCAGTTTGTTTGAGTATTCAGAATCTTTTTGTTTGTTCAAAAAAATAGACAAGAATATTAAAATTGTAGTCAAAATTTTGCTGGAAGACATTGCACCAAGTAGAGATACTATTTAAAAATCAGATAAATTAATAAGAATTCATGTTCAAAAAGGCTCAAATGTGTAAATAACATGCTCGTGTGTATGCCATGTAGTACATTAATTTTCCCCCCAAAAATGTTGTACATTGATCAACTCCGATTGCCATAAGTTCGAAGGGTAAATTTTGCTCGTTAAAAGAGCACATAATGATATAGAATCCAATTTCAAATACGTACATAATTATACATTTGTGTAAGCTTCGTGGCAAATTAGCAACGAGTACAAGAGTTGTCCTTGAATAGGACCCACCTGCTCGTTTTTGGATGACAATGATTAAAAAAATATACAGTGGCAAGTTGACCCTTTTGCCAAAAAGAAATAGTGGAAACCTTGAAATGAAACTTGAAATAGAATTCTTACCTGAACAAGCAACAAATGGTTCGGTTCTCATATTTTTTTAGATTGATTCTCCATTCTCGAGGTTCAGACCGGTTACGTTTGTTAGCAAGAATATTAGTAAATAATAGTTTAATTACGAGTATATAAATCGTAAGCAATATGAAAGTATAGAGTAAGAATAAGCTCACGATCACACTTCGAGCTAAGTGTGTGAGACGTCGTCTTCTAAGTACGAACTTCGGATGCAATCCTGGACGAGGCCACAGTTTAACCGTGTGCCCTTAAACTCTTATTACCCGCCTATGTGCTTCAGGCCTCCGTGGGTAAGAGAGTTCCCAAGGTACAACGCCCAACCTCGTGTACAAGAAGGAAGCACTTCCGTACACCTTTCGAACCTTTCGTATCCTTAGAACTCCGACACGATAAAAGTGAGAAATGCTATGCTATGGAGGGAGAAGTAGAGAGCTCAAGGAAGAGTGAGAGCTGGGGTGATTTGGAATGAAGGAGGTGGGCTCCTTTTATAGGCAGCCTTGGACCTCCAACAGCCAAATTTAGATTTAATAGGTCCATTAACCTACCCATTAAATGGGCTGTTACAAGACCCATAAAACCCCCATATTCATTAGGCTGTTATCCCATTTATTGGCTTGAATTTAATTCGAAATTTAAATTCAAAGCCACCTGGAAAGTGAAGAAGGTTCCAGAGTGTGGGCTTGTCCAAGAAGCCCAGAGGACTTTTTGGGCCTAGGATCGCTACAACAAGTCCGGCCCAGTTCTAAAAAGATAATGCCCTGGAACCTGGAATAATTTTCACAAACCCACAATCCCGCATCCCGCACCCGCACCCGAGCCCGAGCCCGAGCCCGGCCCGGCCCGGCCCGGCCTGGTCCGGGACGGGGCGGGGAAGGGCGCGCGCGCGTGCGTGCGTGCCGAGCCGAGCCGAGCCGGACGGACGGACGGCGCGAGAAGCCTCTTCCTTCTCCACCAGTTTACCCATGCTAGACTTCTAGTCCCTTATAAACTTGTCTCAGCATGGTGCGCTAACCAATGTGGGATTGTGCTTATTTTAATAACAACCATACCACTTTAAAGCCAATTTTCATTCACCCCGAGAATTGGATTTTTGCAAGTGTTATATATCGTTACGAAGCTCTATCAACGAACTTCGTATTGATCTCACAAACACCCAAAATCAATTAGTGTGACCTTCAATTAAATTAGCTCAAAGTTGTCCACTAATTACTTAGTTATTATATTTAATTAGGATTCTCCCTCTAATTAAATATTTGGGCCAAAGCCCAATACACTCACTTGTATTGGGCCATCTCTTCCTTGGTTAATAAACCAATTCTCCAACAATCCCCCACATGAATGCAAATTGGCTTATATATGATATGAGCCTACCAATGCTATATGCAACTTGGAGTTCTGCGAGAATTTGTTGCATCGGGAAAGGTGGTTGAAAGCCTTGAACCTTCCTTAGTGAAATACCTTCGGATATACTTGCCAACCAGTGGACGCGATGCCTTGAACTGTTTGGTATTTTATGTATACCAAGACAAAGGTACTCACACAACTCCTTCTCAAACCACTACTCGGTTCTTTCGTTGTTGTCCATTTTGGCCCTGGACTGCCTTGAAAACTTCATCGAATGCTCTAGAGATTTAGCCCTTAACTCATCTCATAGAAGCGGCCCCTTCACATTCAATATAGGTGATCTCTTATAAGGAGTATCCTTCCATACCCCACTTATATATATACTCAAAGTATAAGGATCATTAAAAGCGTATAGCTTAACCTTCCGATGGACAGGTCTATCACTCTTTCATCATAGGAATAGGTAGGGAACTCAATATCCCGAGTACTTTGTTCGACCCTAGCCTCACAATTCGGTTGTCCCTTTGAACCTGCAGATCGTGGTTTACGATCCAGGTTGGGTTGCCATCATGGGTTTAGGTCATTTCGTGGGCTTTAAACCCATTCTCCTCGATGATACCTCAACTTGGTCCCTCGCTAGACCTTTAGTTAAAGGATATGCGATGTTCTCTTTTGACTTTACATAGTCTAAAGATATCACACCCGTTCTCAATAACGTTCTCACAGATTTATGTCTACGACATATGTGTCTAGACTTTCCATTATACACATTATTTTGTGATCTTCCAATAGCTGATTGACTATCACAGTGCACGCTAATAGAAGGCACTGGTTTTGACCACATCGGGATATCCTCCAAAAAACTTCGGAGCCAATCCGCCTCTTCAGCTGCTAGATCCAACGCTATGAACTCTGATTCCATAGTTGATCTAGCAATGCAAGTTTGTTTGCATGATCTCCACGAGACTGCCGCCCCTCCAATTGTAAATATGTATCCGCTCGTGGATTTTATATTCTTGGAGTCTGAGATCCAGTTCGCGTCTGAATACCCTTCCAGAACGGCTGGATGTCTCGTATAGTGTAATCCATAGTTAGTAGTGTACCTTAGGTATCTAAGGACTCTAACTATCGCTTTCCAATGTTCATAATTGGGATTACTCATATATCTCGATAATCTGTTAACCGAGTTTGCAATATCTGGTCTAGTACAGTCCATGAGGTACATTAGACTGCCTATAACTCTAGAATATTCTAGTTGTCTCACACTCTCTCCGCGATTCTTGCAGAGACTCGACACCACTTCCATAGGAGTTCTCGCAATTATATTGCTATCCTTATCGAATTTGTCAAGTATCTTTTCGACATAGTGACCTTGGGAAAGCGCGTAACCTTCTGAAGTCTTGGTGATTTTCATCCCAAGTATTACATCAGCTTGTCCCAAGTCTTTCCTGTCGAAATTTTGTGACAACATTTTCTTGGTAATTTTGATATTATCATTATAACCCACGATCAACATGTCATCTGCGTAGAGACAAACTATCACATAGTCGTTATCATCTCCTTTCACGTAGACACATTTATCACATTGGTTTATCTAAAACCCGTTAGATAGCATTACACTATCAAACTTTTCGTGCCATTGTTTAGGTGCTTGTTTTAGTCCATACAAGGATTTTACAAGTTTACACACCTTATGTTCTTTACCTGGAACCACAAACCCTTCGGGTTGCTCCATGTAAATCTCCTCTTCCAAATCTCCATTAAGGAAGGCCGTCTTCACATCCATTTGATGGATCTCTAGGTTAAACAAAGCCACCAAGGCTATGACTAACCTAATAGACGTTTTCCTGGAGACATGAGCATATGTGTCAAAATAATCAACACCCTCAGTTTGCTTGTAGCCTTTAACAACAAGTCTCGCCTTGTACTTATCCACTGTACCATCAGGCTTCATCTTCTTTTTGAAGATCCACTTATGGCCTAGTGGTTTACTACCCGGAGGTAGATCTACTAGTTCCCAAGTGTGATTGTGTAAGATAGACTCTATCTCACTATTCACCGCTTCCTTCCAAAGAGCAGAGTCTGTAGAAGACATTGCTTCTTTGTAGGTTACTGGATCCTTTTCTAACAGATATGTTAGGAAATCTGATCCGAAGGACTTTTCTTTTCTAGCCCTTTTCCCACGCCTAGGCTCTTCAACTTCATCTTGAGGTTCCTCTCCCCCCACATTGCTTCCACTTTGGTCAACTTGACGGTCAACACCAGTTCGAGCTTTGTGAGGAAAGATTTCCTCAAAGAATGAAGCATCCTTAGCTTCTATGATAGTATTTACGTGGACATCAGAGTTATCTGACTTGTGTACTAAGAATCGATATGCAGCACTATCTTGTGCATAACCGATGAACACACAATCCACTGTCTTGGGTCCTATCCTTGTCCTTTTAGGAGGTGGGATCGGAACCTTAGCAAGACATCCCCAAACCCTTAGGAATTTATAGCTAGGCGCATGACCTTTCCATAATTCGTAAGGTGTTTTATCCAACCTTTTGTGTGGTACCCTGTTGAGCACATAGTTGGCCGAAAGCACAGCTTCCCCCCACAAATTCCTTGGTAATCCAGAACTAATAAGCATCGCATTCATCATTTCCTTAAGCGTCCTATTCTTCCTTTCCGCAATTCTATTTTGCTCGGGAGAATAAGGCGCCGTGGTTTGATGAACGATTCCATTCTCGGCACAAACTTGTGCAAATGGAGATTCATATTCACCACCTCGGTTACTTCAAAGATTTTTGATCTTCTTGCCAAGTTGGTTCTCAACTTCATTCTTATAGAGAATGAACATGTCTATTGCTTCGTCTTTACTTCTCATTAAGTAGACATAGCAATACCTCGTACAATCGTCGATAAAAGTTATAAAATAATTTTTACCGCCACGCGTTTGTACGTATTTTAAATCACATACATCAGTGTGGATTAAATCCAACGGTTCCGTGCTTCGCTCAATCGAGTGGGAAGATGCTTTGGCGTACTTGGCCTCAACACAAGTCTCGCACTTATGTTTGTGATCGATCTTAAACTTTGGTAGTAGGTTAAGTGATATTAGCCTTTGCAAAGACTTATAGTTCACATGACCTAGTCTACCATGCCATAAATATAACGAATCCTGAGAATAAGCAACCTTCACTTTCTCATTGGCCTTATCGACAATATTTATTACATTATTGCTCGTGCTAGCCTTATTGGCGGCACCCACATCAATCTTATCACTAGACTTTGCCTTGGGAGCTAAAGTCATTACACTCATCTTAAAAAGATTGTTGGTCAAGTAGCCCTTGCCAACGAACATCCCTCCCTTGGACATGATGACCTTGTCAAACTCGAACACAAGCCGAAAGCCCCTCTTGTTGAACACCACTCTGGAGATAAGATTCTTTCGAATCTCGGGCACATGCAGCACATTAGTCAAGGTCAGCTCATTGCCCGAGGTCATCTTCAGCATGACCGTCCCCTTACCTTCAACCTTCAAGACTGCAAAATTTTCCATGTAGCAGTTCTCATCATCGACCGGTTGATAGGTCTTGAACATCCATTTATTGGCACAGATGTGGCGGGTAGCCCCCGTGTCCACCCACCATTCCTTCGAGTTCCCACCCACGAGGTTCACCTCGGACACAACGGCCGTGAGGTGCATCTCATCGAGGTCGGAGCTCAAGCTAGCCTCCGCAATGTTAGCATTGGCGGGCTTCTTCTTCTTGCCCTTGCTTGGTCCTGCCGTCTTCTTACCCTCCGCGGCTAGACGTTTGTAGCAATCTTTGGCACGATGGCCGGTCTTGTTGCAAACAAAGCAGGCACCAGTAAAGCTCTTGTTCTGAGCATCCCCCTTGGAATCATTTGAGCATTTTTGCTTGTTCCCACGGGAGCTTCCCTCGGTCTCGACCACATTGGCCTTAGCAACCATGCCACTCGGTTTCTTATCAACCTTTCGGTTGTCTTGCTCGATGCGCAACCTTCGGATAAGGTCCTCGAGAGTCATCTTCTTCCTCTTGTGCTTGAGGTACATCTTGAGGTCCTTCCAAGATGGTGGTAATTTCTCAATTACCATCGCCACTTGGAGGGCATCATTGATGGCCATTTCCTCCGTTGCAAGATCATGAAAGATCAATTGCAACTCTTCGCATTGTTCCACAACGCTCTTTCCATCGACCATCCGATAGTCGTGGAAGCGCCCGGCCATAAATTTCTTTGCACCGGCGTCGTCAACCTTATATTTGTGCTCCAACAATTCCCAAAGATCCTTTGACGTTTCTTTGGTATAGTACACGCCGTAAAGCGCATCGTCGAGCGAACCCAATATATAGTTGCGACATAGGTAATCTTCATGTACCCATGCGCTGTGGATCGCAGTTTGATGTGGATCACTCACATTCTCTTTGGGTTTCTCCTCTTTGACATACCGGCTGAAGTTCAAGGCGGTCAAGTAGAACAATATTTTTTGTTGCCATCTCTTGAAATTTCCACTCTTGAACTTTTCCGGTTTCTCAAGATGAGAGTACGACAGTGGCATTGGGTGTCTATGACCCGGCATCACGGCCTCAGCGCCGCTAGCCCTCACAACAGGAACCTCTTCGTTCAAGTTGTCATTCGTGGTGTTCGTCGCACCGGAGTTGTTGATCTCGTGTGGGGGAGAGTTGTTATCAGCCATGATCTATATATCACCAAATAATCTTTAGTGAGTAATCGGTTTGGGTCCAACAGAAAATCGAACGCGTTGAACTGATACAATTAATTATACCACTTAATTATTTTCGTTCGATTCTCTTACAGCATAAGTCGGTTATAATAGAAAAATAGTTAATGCTATTATTTAAATTGACGAAACAGTGTCCAGTTGGAATTGTATTATCAACTGGCACTAAAATAGCAAGACGCAGTAATGAATTATTTAGTCAGTTTACACGAAACTCAGAAAACAAAGGTAACAATAATTTATGAAATTATTAATTCTATTGCTTAATTCTCGAAGCTAACAGTAGTATGGATGAAAATCTTTTCCGAACTGAAGTTAGCGCCGAGAACAATAATATTCCAAATGTAACTGTACTAGAATATGTAAAACCTGTAACCAAAATCTACTAATATTCCAGAATAATAAGAGTTTAAGATTGTTAGCAAGAATATTAGTAAATAATAGTTTAATCACGAGTATATAAATCATAAGCAATATGAAAGTATAGAGTAAGAATATGCTCACGATCACACTTCGAGCTAAGTGTGTGAGACGTCGTCTTCTAAGTACGAACTTCGGATGCAATCCTGGACGAGGCCACAGTTTAACCGTGTGCCCTTAAACTCTTATTACCCGCCTATGTGCTTCAGGCCTCCGTGGGTAAGAGAGTTCCCAAGGTACAACGCCCAACCTCGTGTACAAGAAGGAAGCACTTCCGTACACCTTTCGAACCTTTCGTAGCCTTAGAACTCCGACACGATGAAAGTGAGAAATGCTATGCTATGGAGGGAGAAGTAGAGAGCTCAAGGAAGAGTGAGAGCTGAGGTGATTTGGAATGAAGGAGGTGGGCTCCTTTTATAGGCAGCCTTGGACCTCTAACAGCCAAATTCGGATTTAATAGGGCCATTAACCCACCCATTAAATGTGCTGTTACAAGACCCATAAAATTCCCATATTCATTAGGCTGTTATCCCATTTATTGGCTTAATTCCCACAAACCCACAATCCCGCAACCCGCAACCCGCACCCGCACCCGAGCCCGAGCCCGAGCCCGGCCCGATCCGGGACGGGGCGGGGCGGGGCGCGCGCGTGCCGAGCTGAGCCGAGCCGGACGGACGGACGGATGGACGGCGCGAGAAGCCTCTCCCTTCTCCACCAGTTTACCCATGCTAGACTTCTAGTCCCTTATAAACTTGTCTCAGCATGGTGCGCTAACCAATGTGGGATTGTGCTTATTTTAATAACAACCATACCACTTTAAAGCCAATTTTCATTCACCTCGAGAATTGGATTTTCGCAAGTGTTATATATCGTTACGAAGCTCTATCAACGAGCTTCGTATTGATCTCACAAATACTCAAAATCAATTGGTGTGACCTTCAATTAAATTAGCTCAAAGTTGCCCACTAATTACTTAGTTATTATATTTAATTAGGATTCTCTCTCTAATTAAATATTTGGGCCAAAGCCCAATACACTCACTTGTATTGGGCCATCTCTTCCTTGGTTAATAAACCAATTCTCCAACAACATTTTTCTCACCCTTATGCGCACCCACGTGGGAATGGGGCTAAGCGATCTCTCGAAGCTGTGAGATGTAAAAATCCATCTGTAGGAGAGCGTTCCGCCTTAGAGGGCAGCACCTGCACTAGCAGGCGGGACGAAGTGGAAGCAAAAATATCGACATGAGTAACACAAATATTGGTGAGAATGCAATGTCCCAAAAACTTGAGGATTTTTTCGTAAGGTTCATCCGCAAAGGTTAAGTGAGGGCCTAAGGTTAGGCCAAAAGGCGTAGTCGATGGACAATAAGTGAATTATTTTTAAAGGTAAAATTTTATACCTAGTTACATCTTGCTACGATTTGAACCTTAGAATTTCGTCAAATCATGATACGGTTTGCGCCATCGGCCAAATGCACTTTGGCGGACAATAGGTGAATGACAGATACATGATGTATTAGTTTTTTTTAATATAGTTTGTCAATACTTTCTGATTTCTCTATTTTCTTTGCTACTTATAATTTGACAAAAAATTTAAAGAGAAAAGTACACATAAGTACCTTGTAGTTTAGCGAATTCTGCATTTAGGGTCCGTAGTTTAAAATTTTATATTTGAGCCCTGTGATTTTTTTTTGGGACACACCTCAGTCCCGGGCAGCTGCCCGGCCATTTGGTAGTCCACGTGGATTCCACCTCAGCCTAAACGTCACCATATGTTGTCCTACGTGGACAGTCCGATGTATAAATCTTTTTTGATTCATTTTTGGTCTTTTACGATCCATTTTCGGTCCATTTTTGGTCTTTTTTGATTCATTTTCGGTCTATTTTGGTTCATTTTTGATTTTTTTTGGTTCTTTCTCGATCCATTTTCCATTCTTTTTTCGATATACAACGGACTATCCACGTAGGACAACATATGGTGACGTTTAGGCTGTGGTCGAATTCACGTGGGCTGCCAAATGGCCGGGCAGCTGCCCAGGACTGAGGTGTGTCCCAAAAAAAAAATACCACAGGTTTCAAATATAAAATTTTAAACCACGGACCCTAAATACAAAATTTGTTAAACCACAGAGTACTTATGTGTACTTTTTCTAAATTTAAAAGGTGATAAGTTGTGTTTGAGAATCCTAATAGATTTTTTTTGAATATATTTCTAAGCTCTACGCAGCAGTGAGCTCAAAAAGTTATTCGAAATAAAATAAATTCTCATTCCAAATTATTTGAATAAGTTATGTGAAATAAAAAAATCTTATTCCAAATTATTGGGATTAAGAAAATGTATTTTGCTCTAGATTATGTGTTCCCCGCATAATGTTACATGCCTATCTAACAAGAAGTAGAAAAAATATCGTAATTTTATATACGTAGTATATTTTGCTCTAGATAAAGTGTTCCCCGCATAATGCATGCTTGCACACTACTACATTATGATTTCATGTGTGAATAAATGATAGAAGTTTCTTGATTTGACATTTTCCCGTTTGAATAAAAAATTATGAACAAAAATACACGCAAGTATAATTTAAAAAAATCTATATGTTCTTGTAATATTTTTCATATGATTTTGTTTTATATTTTTATATTTTTTCATTTAAAGATACATAGGGATAATTTAAACCAAAAATTTTATTCAAAGAAATCTCTGTTTCTCAGTCTTTTTGGAAAGGTAGAGATTTTATTATAAGAACTAGAGAACATATATGACCAATCAAATGAACGACTGATTAGACATGTTCATACAAATACCACATACCAGTCTAGACCTGACCACGGTTCGAATTTGGACGAATTCGAATCGAATTTATTCGAATTCGAATTTATCAAAACATTAAACCGTATTCAATTCTTCACAAGACGAATCGAATATGAATTATGAATTTTCGAATTAGAATCGAATTAGAATCGAATTATAATCGAATTCGAATTCGAATTAATTCCAACGATGTTGAACATCTTGTGGAAAACGTTTTGGTTTCATGTTGTTTAATTTGCAAAATTTTTTCCAATCTTTTAGCAATTTTGGGCGAGCCCATAATAAATTAAGTGCTTGTTTAATTGGTCCTAATATAGAGTCTAAAGCTTTAATTCCATCTTGGGTACAAAGATTAAATATATGACATGCACATCTAATATGAAAAAAATTTCTTCCGAATCGTGTACAAAAAATTTCTAAATCTTTAACCATAACATTATTAGAACTTGCATTATCTAGAGAAATTGAAAATATTTTTTGAACTAGATTATATTCTTGTAAAATAATATGCAATATTTTATAACAATTATTCCCACTATAACTATCATCAAAAACTCTATATGCAATTATTCTTTTTTGTATATTCCATTCATTATCAATCCAATGACATGTAACACCAAAATATGAATGTGTTTGCCAATGATCACTCCATATATCACAATAAGAGAAGTAGCTCAAATTAGTAAACTTAAGGGAGAATTTATATAGCTCAAATTTTCAATAAGAGAAGTAGAGAATTGAGATTGGAATGTGTAAAATTTGAACAATAAGAGGTGGTATTTATAGAGTTGGGAAGAAATTCTGAATTTATAAAAAATTTTAAAAAGTACCAGCAGTAAAAAAAACGGTAACCTAGGGATTAAAACGGTAACAAAAAAAAGGTAAGAAAAAAACGATAGTTTACCCCTGAAATTTAAATTTCCCCTCCCCCCTTCCCTTTTAATTCCCCCCCCCCCCCCTTTTTAATTCCCTCCCCCCCTTTTTTTTTAAATTCCCGCACCCCCCCTTTTTGAATTCAAATTCGATACGAATCGAATTTGAATTACGAATTCGAATTGAATTTGCCGGTTTGACGAATTACAAAAAACTTGAACCGTATTCAATTCTTATCATGACGAATTCGAATCGAATTTTTTGACGAATCGAATTATTGTCGAATCGAATCGAATTTTTTACGAATCGAATCGAATCGAATCACGAATCGGATTCAATTCATGGCCAGGTCTACATACCACGCACTATCGTTTGCAGCATCAACCCGAACCAATCCCGTCCAATTGGAGGAAGTTGCGGATGTCCTCGCATCGCGTCCAATGTATACCTGCAAGATGGGAGATGAAATTCCATAGGCCACTTTCAAATCTACAATGGATAAATAAATGACTGGCGGCCTCCATTTCTTCACCAGTTGCAAATCTGTCACTCCGTTGAACATTTTGAAACACCTGGTATCATTGTACAAATCGATCAAACACAAAGTACTGAAGTAGATTTTTACCTATTTATTATAACCATAAAACAATATAAAAAAAGACCAATCCTATTGCTTAATTAAAGAAAGAATTGGAACATCAAATAGTACAATAGCCATAAGAACAAGAGAACATTACACATCTACACCATGATCATGTGCGAACATGCCTATCTAATTTAGTTGACGTATTTTAAACAGAAAACGTCATTTTCTTTTGCTTTAAGTCTTTTTCTCGTCATTGAAGCTTTCCCATTCAACTACGAAGCTGCCAAAGAGTTTTTTAGAAAGTAAATTATTAGAACAATATTAGACATATCAAAAATTGAATCAAAAACCTTCTCTCAATTTATATATTTGTTTTGGACAATTGTATTTGCTGCCAAAGAGTTTCCAGTCTAGGCAATTCGCAATTCCATATTGGAATCATGTCGTGCATGATCTAAAGACTCTTGGATACCTAATTAACAACCAAGCTGTATCAGGTAGAGGCTTCGGCTTGCAGGTAAAAACTAATGTCCAGAGAATATATTTTTGTAAGAATCTCTAACTTAAAGTAGCTAAGCTACCGGTCAAGAATCAATCCGCTTTAATATCTTCAACACACACTTTTCGGTTAATAGAATTTACATTTTCCAAAAAAATCGAACATGTTCAGAATTCAACTTTATTTTTTGGAAAAGGTATATTTCATTCATAAAATCTCCAGGAAGTACATAAATAAAAGAAAATAAAAGTAAAACACATCAAGAAAAAAGAATCTTAGTTGCTAAGTAGGCAACTATATATGTCACCACCAGAAACGTACTGAACCCCAAAACCCAGCGCACGCACAGAAACCCCAGGCAGAATTCAACATTTTGGCTGGTACCAAATATTAGAAAATGAAAAACAAGTTCAAGACGTTGGGGCTCTCAATTCTCAACGTGGGGAAGCACAGGTTCGCACATTTTTTGATCAAATCAAATATTGGAACACATAACGGTATTGGACCATATAACAGTACAATTTTTTTTTCTAAATTAGGAAATTTTATTACCAAAAAAAAGAGAAAAATACATAATGTTTTGAGAAAAGAGAAAAAAAAAATTAAAAAATACCAAGGCCTAAATGGGCACCTAAAAATTAACCCGCTGCCATATAACAGTACAATATATGCACATATATGTGTGTGTGTTGTGCTTGCACAAAATATTGCATTTGTGGAATAATGCAAGTGGAGATTGCGTAAAAGGTACCACTGAAAGAAGGAGATCTAGATTTAAGGAAATTTTGGTGGTCTTACAAATGTAAAAGATATTATCAGATAAATCGTTCTTAAATAAGATGTGAAACATACTATGAATAACAAAATTTTGCCAAAAAAATGTTGAGATTGGGTGGTTGGACTTGTATTCGTGTCAACCGCAAATTGCTAATTCTAAATTGCAAAATAGTGCCGTAGCCCGTAAGAAACAAACCGTAGGAAAGTGTTCCCCTTCCTTCCAAGCTGGTAATTGGAGAGGGAAAGTTAAGAGAAAACACGATTTCTGCTCATATTCTTATCATACCCTATACCCAACAAAATAAGATAAGGCCATATTCTTATCGTATTTATGCCAATCCCTAATGAGGGGAAAAAGGAGCCCAAAAAAACCGAGACACAATATTTTTGTAGGAATCAGTTTTACATCATCCTAGGAAGCATATTGCATATTTATAAAGTAGGAGGGACGTTAATATGATTAAGTACTTATAACAGTAAAAATAAGACGTGTAACAAATATGATATTTATCAAAACAATTACTCAAACTAAATACATTTGAAGTGTACTAATGGAAGAACTTTTGAAATAATCTCAAATTTTAAACAATCTTCTACTATTTCGAAAGTTTTGAAACTTCTACCCAAGTTAACTTCTCAAATATAAGTGAACCAAATCAAGTACCATGTAAACTATGAACCAGGGCCATGGCTAAATAGATTCGGGAGGAAGTAAAAGACGAGAGACCATGGATATGGGCTAAAATTTATAAAAGATTAATGACCATGGATTTTTTTTATCCATTGAGGCCAGCATCTGCATCTTTCTGCGGACCTATGGATAGTCCTGACTCCTATGTTTGGATTCCTGAGCCGTCCTCGGACCCTCAGTCCGGAGTTTATACTCGACCATATTTTTCTTTTGAACATCTCGTATTCAGAATCGAGATTTTTTGGACCCTATTTAGAATTCACTCTTTATTCTTAAGGTTTGAATTTCAAAATTTTCTTACAGAATTTTAAATCACCTATTTAAGGGTGGTTTTTTTAATTCTCAGGTTTGAATTTCAGACTTTTCTTAATAAAATTTTAACACCATATTTAGGTTTTTATTGTTAAGATTTAAATTTCTGAATTCCTTGATAAGAAAATTAAGTTTCATCAGTTGCTTGGGACATTTATTTTAAGGGTATAAATATATATATAGGTGTGGATCTAAAACCCTCACATAGAAAGATATGAGGTTGCGACCGCGGTATCATGAAAAAACCCCCTGGAAAAAAAGAGTGATCCCAATAACACCCCGAACTCGGCCACTATACACCACAAGCAGAACTCGGCCACTTATTAAAAAAAAATCCAATCCACCTGCAGAACACGAGCTTTTTAAGACCCGCCCAGACCACCATCACAGCGACTACAACCACCACCTCAGTTCGGTTGTTTCGGACATACTCTAGAACTATGCATGGAATAAATATTACCATATAATCAGAGAACACATTATATATTACAAGTTTTTACCGTTACACACATACGTATTATATTTTAATGTTACATTAGACTCGATGAAATGCTCCAAAATAACAGGTATATAGCACATAGTGATGCATTTTCACATCCACAATTACAAGGAAGAGATAATAGAGTTGGACCGTGTCTCACTTTGGCCCTTCAACATTGTATCCAACTCCTTCACAAACGTGTCCATGGCAGGTCCAGGCAGGCAAATCGGCAACACGATTCCTTTCTCTCCGTTATAATCAGAGAACACGTTATATATTACAAGTTTTTACCGTTACACACATACGTATTATATTTTAATGTTACATTAGAGGAGAGAACATACAACTTTTTTTGGTTTCATTAATTTGATTTTTAATATATGATATTTCCAGTGACGGACCAAATTGTGTGTTTGTCTTCGCAGAAATTCTATCATAACCTAACCACATTTACGTTTTGACCTCGTTAAACTTCATGTATCGGTTCTTGATTTATTGTATTCACAAGCGATTATCAAATTTCGAGGTTATAATTATCCGATACAGTAAAGAGGACGAGTCTACCATTATCTAGGGTTTGGATTTGGTCCGGAATGAGCACATTTTGGACTTTTAGGAGTGAAGAACACTCTGGGACTTTTTTACAAAAAATTAAAATACGGGTACAAAAATAAAAAAGCTCGCGCGTGGCAGGGGATCACCGATATGCCATTATCGATAACTGGGCATACCATTGTCGTAGCACGTAGGCCATTATCAATTACTGGCTTGCCAGTGTCGTAACCGGGGTATGCCATTGTTAGAACCGGGGCAACGCCATTATTGATCCTTCAGTCCAAATGGTGCAGAATGACCCCTTCACTCCGGACCCAATCCACTGCCCAGTATCTACTCTATTATTAAATTGAAACTTGAAATGTCGTATAAGAATGTATAAATTCTTTACCACCCGGACCAACAAGTACTTTTTGGTATTGTTTTAAAATCCATGATTTGATTGATGCTCTAATTGTTCGGATTGTGACTTAAATCTAATGCCAAACTTTTTTTATGCAAAACCCAAAGAACTATTGGACAGACAAACTCTTGTGAAAAAAATCAGCGACCGAAAAAAAGAGCGCCAAATTCACATTAATGATGCTAAGTCATATCATGAAACATGAAAATAAAACCAAAAGGACAAAACATAGAACCAACATCTGACTGAATGTTCTCGCCCCTATTGTTTCTTCACCGAAAACTGAAGCGGCTTAGCAGCCCGCTTTTTCATACCCCTTGTCGTGACAGAGGGAAGAGGATAGACCTGACCACGGTTCGAATTTGGACGAATTCGAATCGAATGTATTCAAATTCATCAAAACATTAAACTGGATTCAATTCTTCACAAGACGAATCGAATAAGAATTATGAATTTTCGAATTCGAATTCGAATCGAATTTGAATCGAATTATAATCAAATTATAATCGAATTTGAATCGAATTATAATCAAATTCGAATCGAATTATAATCAAATTATAACCGAATTATAACATAATTTTTTCCTCTCAAATTCTCCCATTTTATTTGAATTTTTTAATATATATTATTATTATATGTACATGAATTTGAATCGAATTTAACACGAATTTAATTCGAATCAAATTTTCGAATCGAATTCGAATTAAATTCGCCGGTTTTGCGAATTATGAATATCTTGAACCGTATTCAATTCGTTTTATGACGAATTCGAATCGAATTTTTTACTAATCGATTTATTGACGAATCGAATCAAATTTTTAACGAATCGAATCGAATCGAATCACGAATCAGATTCAATTCATGGCCAGGTCTAGAAGAGGAGGATCATCTTGAACCAAGTTCACCCACTTTTGTCCTGCGAATATCGTCATTATCCTGTATGTTTCCATTTCCACAGTGTTCACAACTTCTGGCTCATTTCCCTGCTTCCCCGGAAACTTAGTGGCATGACCAACCTCCTCTAAATAACGAGACTAGTCTCATGATGCCAAATCTGGCCCCAATCTAAACTCGATCCACGTAAAATAATTTACGAAGTCACATTATAAATCAAGACATCCAATTCGTCATGTTCCTCGCTAATATTCTGACCTGTCCTTGGAGAATTCTCAAGGTTATCGTATTTTTCCCTGGAACTTCCTTCCCCAACTTTTGCAATCAGGGGGGACTTATTGTACCTCGTTCCTCAACCCGTTGATATTCCTCTGAAAGTGCCCGCATATGACCTGAAACAACGTCAACTATATCTAGTTTAATTAACTTTACATCCCCATCCCTTGACTTATCAACCTCCAAACACTTCTCATTATTTATTTTTAGGCGTGTATCCACCGCGGTGGTAGCAACAATGGGCCTCGCAGAATCCATTGGCGATGGAGGCACCTCAACCCTTACCAGTTCAGAACCTGAAATTTTGGAAGGAATATCCACATGTTGATCTTTATGATCCTTGGCAACCGCTTCCTCCCCATTCGCTTTGACTATCTCCCCTTCCACTTGAACGGCTTCAAAGGCATTAGACACCGAGACCAAACTCCCCTTTGATACAGTATCCACAGGAGTAATTGACTTGTTAATATCATCAACCTTTTTTTTATATGAATAACAAACTTCTAACAAGAATGTGAATACTAAATATTTAAAAATAAAATTAAAAGATAGATAGATTTAAAGTTAAGCCTAAGCTCTGATACTAATTGATGTGAATACACGCGGGAGCCGGATCTTCTACGTTAAGAATGATGAAAATTTTGACATGTTGTTTACGCCTATACAAGAATTTCGGTATGTAGAACCTCGACTTACTGCTGTAGAGAAACAAGAATCTTGATTTAATGTGAATACGCCACAAATGGTGGTAGAAAAATCGTTTGATAAGTTGTTGGTTATTGGTTGTACAAGAACTAAGGCAACAGAATCCTAATTCGACTTGAACTAGTTTCAAAACAAAATTATCACCTAACATACTTCCTAACAAATTTGAACTCTTTAAATCAAATTATCACATAAGTGATTTTCTAAATATACTTGAATTTCTAAAAAAAAATTAACATGTAACTGACTTCCTAAACACTCTTTTGACGATGTGAATTTTAAGCTCTCAATTCTCAACGTGGGGAAGTACACATTTTTTATCAAATCAAGGAATTGGGAAACATAACGGTATTGGACCATATAACAGTAACATACATACCTTCAAACTTTGCGAGATGCGGCCATATGAAAGGGATAAAAAAAAAAGAAAAATTATTCTCAAGTCTTTTGGTTTGTTTAAATATATTCAAAAGTTTCTCTGTTTATAAAATATACGTTGATATTTCTCTAGTTTGCTTTTATTATATTTTCGGGTCCCTAACGCACGTTAGCAACTTTTTTTATATTTTTGTTAATGAAATGAAGAAGGACAAAAAACAAAAAATTAATAATGTCATCTCTACTTCTATCTCTAACCAGATAACAAAAATATCAAATTAGAAGCAAAATCACGAAACTAAAAAAGAAGTGCAATCAATGGGATCGAACCCTAAATCGTGGAACGTCCAATTAATTAAATCGTGTAAGCCTCTCCTCTTCCCCTGCTTCGACCTGAGGAGCTCCGCTCCGTTCGGGTTCTCCCGAGCAGACGCCACCGAGTCAGCAAGCTTCGACTTCGAGCTCTGGAAGGTTTTCCGCGCCACGTCAGTCACCCCGGGCGTGTTCAGGCCATTCGACTTCTCCTCAGTCGATGGGAAGACCTCTTGCTCCGTCGTGGATGGCGGCATCGTGATGAACAACCCGGCGGCGGCGGTTACGCACCTCCTCCACAACAATCGCGACTTCCCCTCCGCCTCCAGCGTGGAGGATCTCTTGGTCCTGTCGTTAGGTAACGGCGCTTCGTCGTTAGGCTACTCCCGCCGCCGACGTCACTTGGGATCTAGCGGTTGTGGTTAGGGAAGGTCTCGTTCATGTCGTCTTCTTCCTCGGGGATGGTGGTTTCCGTTGCCGGTTCCTCTTTTTCATGTTCTAAAAGAGACCCAATCTATGGCCACGAAAAACGGATTTCGATGTTTCTTAAGATTTCTGGGTTTTGATTCATCTTCTCAAATTGGTAAGTGATGAAGGTTTAAAGATTTCGTTTTGATTTTCCTTGACTTGGTAAGAGATGATGTCATTACCTTTTCTTGAGGGTATTTTTGTCATTTTAATGACAAAAAATAGGAGAAAACTTATTTAGGGACCAGAAAGTATAATAAAATCAAATAAAAGAGATGTCAGCGTATATTTTGTAAACATGAAGGACTTTAGAGTATATTTAAGTAAACTCGAAAGACTTGAGAGTAATTTTCCAAAAAAAAACACAACGGGTCAAGAAAATGTGATTAAATATTAGGAGGCATCAACAATTGACAATAGGATATTTTAGGCAAAAAGTTGTTGTGGGTGATTTTGATATTAGGTGCTTTGTATAGACCAATATGTTTTCACAATATAATTAAATTGGAGATATATAAATAATTTGTGTTATAAAAAAACAGTAGCGTATATATATATATATATATTGTTTTCGAAATTAGGAATTTGTGGCACAAAATATTGCATTTGTGGCATATAAAAGTGGACATAGTTTATGAGTGATAAAAAATTTGAATTTATTTAATATTATCTTGAGTTGAAGATTAACAAAAATAAAAAGATATTATTAGAATAGCCATTTTCAAATAGGAGTCTATTATCGTAAAATTATCATAAAGTGGAGATTGTATAGTTGTATTTGCATTTATATGAACCGGAAATTGCCAATTCTATATGACCACAAATAACTAGTGTCGTAGCCCGCAAGTAACTAACCGTAAGAAAGTGTTCCAACTTACTTACCGGCCGGTCATTGGGGAAGGAAAGTTACGAGAAAACACCATTTCTGTCCATTTCAAGAAGAACCACCGGGACTTACTATGTTAGGAATCCAAAAAAATAATAACGCACACGACAATATAGAAAGTACGTGGTTCGAACAATGATTAATCTGGTCCATTTATTTTTCCGAAATATGTCCATTACCTGTATGCTAGCTTGTTTAACAAATTGCTGCTTCTTGCCCGTATGAACTTTCTTCAGCTAATCCTTCTATTGAGCTTATCCTCCCTTCCACGCTATCTAGCACCTTTCAAATATTTACACCAAAGGAATGAACATTATAATAGTGCGAGCAGGTCTAGCAAACTGCTTGTTCTTACCTATATGAATTTTATTTTCGAGTTCGAATCCTGGTGAACTTAAGAGCGTAGTTCGATCGACGATCCAACCACGACCGTGTACCTAGAGCAGGTCGGGTTAGTCCCAAATTCAGAAAGGTGGTTGGACCGACGGTTCTTGCACAATACATGTAGAAATATTTACAATTGTGTTATCTCCATCGTTTAGCACATTGATCACCAGCTCACAAACTTAATTTATACTTGCAACAGGAGTGTCCATCTTAATTTCCTCCTGCTGTCCTTGCCTAAGGGGTTTATTACGCTTGCACCAGCATAAATACTGAGGAATTGGCCCGTCTTCTCCAATAACCCAAGCATGTTTTCCTACATCGTCCACAGTCATCCTCCGCGTCGGATCTGCATACAGATACTTCAGTTCATAACCACAGGTTGAAAGAGACGGCGGGAAACTGGACAAACCAAATGCAGTTTGAATTAGACATAGTTCCACAGAAAAAGTATGGGTCTTCTCACCTTTACAAAGAAGTCTTTCGAGTAATTCTCTCAGCTGAGGGTTCATTTCTGGAGGTAGCACTAAAGGGTTATTGACAATCTGAAAGAAAAACAGAGGGAAAGATCATTCGTAAGACGTTTGATACGGAAAGGGATTAAAGATACTCTCATTAAACCAGATGCAAGATCTCCTTGCCTTGTCATATTGATCCTGCAATGATTCGCCAAGGAAAGGGTACTGTCCGAGTATCATGCAATACAAAGTCACTCCAAGAGCCCACATGTCTGCAGCTTTTCCACGGTAGCTTAGACCTGTTTCGACAGAAACAAAATCAGACGCAGTTAAACAGTGTCCCATAATACACTAGTAACAAGGTTAAGGATGCATTCTGCAGCAAATAAAGAGCCGGACCTAGGCAGCACTCAGGTGCTGTGAAAACAGGAGTCCCTGGAGACCTTCGAAGCTCGTCATTATCATCCTACACAAATCAAAGATGTGGTCGCAACATATAAATAACATGATAGAAATGCGCTTTTTTATGTGAGGCAGCATATCAACTGCATGACCAAGGTTTTTTTTTTTGGTAACAACAAGGAGATAAGAGAGGCATAGCTAAATATTCTTACGTTTTACTCGCAGAGCATTGTAGTCAGATTCTATTGAGGTTGGTTCAAAAAGTACACATACCACCAATTGTTGAATTCTATTTGCCACCAACTAATTTTAAGGACTGTATCGAGCATAAGCTACAAGGATGGAGTAATACGGAACCTCAAATACTTGGCTGACACTGAAATCTCCTATCTTCACCACCCCATCATGAGTAAGTAACAGATTATCAGGTTTTATATCCAAGTGGACTACGTTCTGCAAACATGAAAGAAAGGTAACAAAAAGTTCAGTATCTTGAACGGCCAGATTTAGCATATGGAAAATTTTCAAGAAATAGATTTGGCAAACAGATTAAAAACATATGGAAAAGTGGCTTCACCATGAACATCAGAAATTAAGAAAATAAAACACCAAATTAACAAAAAAGTTCTTCTCTGCACAAGGGAAAACTGTCCCATTAAACTAATTGTCTTCAAATAACAGACTTGTAAGACGTTGCTTCTGGCATAAAAGAGAGAGAGAGAAGGTCCACAGACCATATTTTAAGGCTGATGTAAATGTTACAGGTATGGAAATAACACTGACTAGATTTCAAACCAAACCTCAAATGTTACAGGCTGATGTAGTTATCTGATAACTACATTCCAAACTAATAGTTTCAACATTATATATGAGAAATTTTAAGCAATGTTGTCAATCAATCGTTCAGATTCCCATGCTACACGAGCCACGAGCATTCTCATTTTCATAAACATACAAGAGTATCTATATACAAGCTTCAAACAACAAAAAATAACAGCAACTATGCAAGTTACTTTGCCAAAATGAGAAGCACATCCTGCATGAACTTGACAATATATGACGTAAATCAGCAATAATGGTGTAAAAGTAAAAAGCCTGTGATATTACGTGATCATGGAGATATGCTAGTCCCGATACAATATCCCGCAGGTATCTTCTGGCAGTACTCTCTCCAAGCCCGCCAGGTGGACCTGACCCTTCCAAAGCCCATTTTCCATCTACATACTCGAGAACTGGGAAAGGAAAAGACTTTTAGTCAATGACTAAGAAAACCCAGCAACTATTAGCACAGATCATGGAAAAGAACATATTCATATGGAGCAGAGAATTCGGTTGTAAATACCCATGTAGAAATGATCTGCGTCTGGGTCATCAATCACCTCAATAAGATTGACAATATTAGGATGTTCTAGCATGTTCATTATCACAACCTGCACAAGAAGATCCACTTAATCCGAAGGAAAGTTTTAACAAAAAAAACTCAAAAAAAAAATATCCATGACATTTACAAATAACAATGGCAAAAGCCAGATATGCAGGCACTTAATGGCCCCTCATTGGTGGAATGAGCTAAATAATTTGAGAAAGGAAAGGGAAGGAAAGATGACCAAACCTCTCTCAGAACATCATTCATTGCAGTCTCCGAAGGAGCAACCCGCTGCTTCACCAAATGTGCCTTATGAAAGGCCTGCGAGTTTGGAAAATGGTCCAATATTTCAGGGAAATGGTAAATAGACCAACAACTAATGGTAATATAAGAACCCTACAATCGTAACTACAAATAAGCAATCAAGGGCTGAATAGGGAAAAGTAAATCCAGAAAGCAAGAAGAAAATACCTTAATGGCATATTGCTTTCCAACTATAGAGCTTTGATACAAAACCTGTAGAAAAATCTGATTAGCAACAAATCTGACTCCCAAGTCATGCGGTAAAACGTTACTAGAAGTATGACACATAGCTTACCACTTTTCCATAGCTGCCAGCACCAATCTTATACTGTCGAACATATTCATTGATCATCTTATTGCCATTCTCACACTATGAAAGCAAAGAACCTTTTCAATATTAGAAAAGACAACAGCAGAATATAGTGTGTGCAAGACAAACTCTAGCAAACCAATTCTTCTAATTACCTCATTTCGAATAAGCTGGTGGGTTTTCTTGACTGGAAACTGCCTGCAGATCAATCCATTCTGTACTCTGAACTTCAAAATTTCTTCAGAGCGTTTGACACTGTTTGGCAACTCCCTCTCTTCATGAGCAATGTCAGTCATGTCACCATTATATGAGCCATCATCATCATCGATTTCCTCATCTAACAACAACTCCCGGGAGAAATTATGATTCATATAGGAAATAGGCTTTGGCCTTCGCTGAGGCTTCCTGGCAAACCCAAAACAGCTACAACATCCCATTACTCTAGCGAGCGAAGCACTCTTAGGAAACATTAATGGTCAAGGCCTCAAGAAAAACAGCCACACAACTTAAGCAACAAAGCTGGCTCCAAATGCCTGAAAAGATCCCAATCACTCATAGTTCAACATACCATAAAGCTATATGATTGGCTAAGAACATTTCAAGTCAGAAGGAACCACAAACCAAACCTGGACAAAAGAGATGAGAAAAGGGTGGGCTTGAGCCCTGATCAGTTATGCTATTCCAGTGGATGCCATTCAGCCAAATGGGAGAAGGTACTTATAATGTTGAATCCTCCAAAGCTAAACCCAATCATTCTGAAATCTCCAGTTTCTACAAGCTCTACTAATTGAGGATTTCAACTTCCTTTCACAAAAAGGCCACCTTCCTGGAAGCAAGCAAACAAAGCACCAACAAAATAACAGAAGCGTAAGATAAATAGAAACTCAGGGATTGTTTGAATTTAGAAACCAATGCAGGTTTAGAGACAAGTGTGAGTGGAGGAAGGGGACACAGTAAAAGAAATGTATAGATTGACATGACGAGAAGGAAGGCGGGTGGAAAAACAACATGATAAAGTTAGCCCTAAGGTCCCTGTTGATTCTCTCAAGGAATAGTGAGAACCTAAATAAAAATCCAGAGGCAACCAAAGGATATGCAATAATCAGGGAAAAGACTCCGAAGAATAACAAACATTGTGTTAGGGTTCATCCAATGGAAATTAATACAACGTAGAATTATTACTTTCTTGGCGTATTTATTTTTAAGTTTTTATAATTCTCATCTAATGAAGCAAGCAAACCCAACCTTCTCCTTGATTATCAGTCATCCCTACGATAAATAAACAAAAATTCGAACTTATAGATGAAAAAAAAAGATTTCCTTTTTTTCCCGTCCCAAAACAAATAACTGCCAGCCATCAAACTCTGCATCCCCCAAAAATTGTTGATCCCTTATGTCCGTTTCCTATTCAACCACTTTCAAGAACCTTCTCCTAGGTTTTCAATCAAGCAACTCCATCATTACCGTGTCAAGTATACGTCTTCAAATTTCTTTTTCATTCAATATCAGCTCTCGATTAAAATGAAGCCTAAACACCTTGCGAGCTGATGAATCAAACGCCTCGAAAACTAATGCTCCACTACTAATCATATCCTTAACCCATAAAAACGCGCACTATCCATCAACCTATGCAACACAAGCAAACCCTCAGCAGCATAAACCCCCCACCCTAATCATCTTATGTACTAATCACGCCGAGCAATCTCCATCCCGTCCTAATCGCGTAATCCGAAACAAACCCCCCACCAACTATGCATTAAGAACCCATAAGAACAATAGCAAACAAAAATTAAACGAAAAAAAAAACCCTTCACTTCCAAATATTGTAAAAACAACACGAGGAAACATTAAATACGAGAATCGTTAGCTCCGATTCATCCGATTTGAACCGGTTCGATCGATAACCCAGTTCGGATCACCCGTCGACAAATTGGCTGTGCATTGATTGGATCAGAATTGAAAAAAAATTAAAGGGAAAGAAAAGGGAGAGAGCGTCGTCACCAGGAGGGGGAGCCGGAGGCGGATCGTTCGGGCTTTGGGTTGCCGGAGTATGGGAGACCCGTCGGAATTTCCGCCGGCGACCGGCGGAGATAGAGAGGTGAAGGGAGGTCGGAGGTTGAATTTGATATAATACGGGAATTATGGAAATTTTTTATTTTATGGGGAACAAAGAATTTCCCTTTTTAAATATTTGTTTTACTTTTGCGGTTTGTTTTTCTTCTTAAAGTCATTATTTTATTGGTAATCTTTGAATTTAAGGCATTTCCTAATCGGCGACATGTAACGGAAAATGACGTGTCGCCTTGGGCATTTCCAAAGGGAAAAATGAAATTTAAGGTAGGACAGAGGCTATTATCAATCAAACAAAAAATAATTTTTTAATTATTGAAACATGAAAAAATTAATATAATTATTCAAAAATATTATTTTTATGCAAATATAGGGACCAAGATCTAAAACTAAAATTTTCTAAAACATATAGTTATTACACGTTATTAAATTTTAACACTGTTCCCGACTTAGAACCCAGACTATTTCAATTTAGAGGAATTATCATTTTACAGAATAATCATTTTATTTTATACGGGTTTTACTTTATTAAGAAGCTTCTATAGTCCACATAAAATTTCTGAAAAAACTAAGCTTCGATTCTTCACTCTATTGAAACAAAGACTAATCATCACTAACACACGAGATTACGAGAGTCAGCCTGACACCAGCGACATGTCAATAACTAGTCAGCGGATCATCTGGAGGTTTCAACAATGATCCTTGTGTAGTTCACCTACTGAAACTTTGTTACGACTTCTTTTCTAAATGACAAGGTTTAATAAATTTATCGTGTGATGTTTAGGATGTTTGAGCACTATCGGAACACCCTGTTTAAGAAGTGACTCTCTCAATAGAACCCAAAACTCTTTTTTATAAGGAATTCAAGTTTTCTTACTGTTTTGAACTGAGCAATAGAACCCAAAACTCTTTTTTATAAGGAATTCAAGTTTTCTTACTGTTTTGAACTGAGAAGTGACTTAGATTAGATCACTCATATTTGTTTGAAGTGCAAGATCTTTGTCATCCTAGATTAGTGTGGTCCAAGTTTCATGCTTTTGTTAAAGCTTCTATTTTTGGCAGGGGAATAGGATTGACGGTTTTAGTACCCTCAATGATTGGTGAACCTGTGATTGTTCTATTAGATAATTATAATGCTTAGAAGCAAAAAGACAATGTACTTAAGGGGGGGTCAGATTGCGTGCTACTAGAGGCCCATCAGCACCAATGAGACACGAGGGCAGAAGGGTTTTTCAATAGTAAACTTGTAATATCAGGCAAAACTAAGGACAATCAAGTCAAAAAGACAAGGAGCACGTCAGACAAAATGAACAAGGGCAAATCAGTTTTCAAAGGCAAAAAGAACACACATCAGTTTTCAAAGACAAAACTGAACAGTGCTACAACTATGCTCATCAACTATATGGTCTAAAGTTATTGCAAGATTGTACAGGGTTTCATGTATTGTATACTGTAAGTTTCAGAAAATAGAAGAATCAAATTAGGAGACGAACATGAAGTTCCACTATAAAGCGATACAAATCATTCGCTTTGAGGAAGAACTCAAACAGTTAAACTGTCAATTCTAGGTGATGGAAACTCATTGCTAATTGAAGTATGCACCAATTTTATTTCTAAGCACACGTAGTTTACTTTACTAATTAGGAAGCAGAAAGTGTAAACATATCCCTCGGCTTACCAAATGCTTGACAATCTGCGAGTTCAACTCCCAGTAAAGTCTACAAGCTTTAAGTGCAGCAGTAGCAACATTCTTCATATCAGAAGCTCTCACTCTTTGGGACGACCTTGATGTTTTGTAACATCAAGGACCAAAGCCTAGATTAACCCAAGGATCTTCCATAATGACGGAAAACTGCAATATGCTGGACATGTTTTGGATGCTATAACACATTTCTTAAGCATATAAAGTAAGTAATATGAAGCATATTTTTGGTTCATGATATTTAAGCTTCTATAGTGAAACTTGTCAACTTAAAATTGCAAATGCAAAAATACTAAGACACGACAGTTTTCATAGGCAAAAACATAATGGCACATCAGGAAACACAAGCGCACATCAAATAAAGACAACATCACATAATGCAAGACAACAACACATCAATTTTCAAAGGCAAAAATACAATGGCACATCAGTTTTCAAATGCAAAAGGCACATCGATTTTCAAAGTCACATCAATTTTCAAAGGCAAAAACACAACATCACTTCAGTTTTCAAAAGTAAAAATACAATGACACTTCAGTTTTCAAAGGCACATCTATGTTTGTTATGCTATTTTATGTGAGAGCCTCACAATATGGTTATTGATGGCACTTTCTTGGAGATGCTAATTCTATTTTTTGTCTTTCGACAGAGAAAGTGTACAGCGATATATGAAGTTGATGATAGAGGAAGTGTGTTTTGGCTTTCTTGGAGCTGCTAATCCTCACATTCTTTTTTTTAATTCATAAATATGTATTATTGGCTTATCGATACTTATTGCCAATTGTTAAAGTTAATGATGATGTTCAAGTCATCCTGATGTTAGACAACATTGGTGTTTGATGATCATTCTCATTGATCATCATCGGGAGAAGAAAAAGATGCTCACCTGTTGTCTAAGGATTAATGCGCGGGTTCCTAGTCCCTTTAACGGGCCACAACCGCTAAGACATTTAGGATTTATTAATTGTAATTAGTTAGGGTTTAATTAGGGCTTAATTTCTTCTTATATATATATACTTATGTAATATCAGTTGAATAATAAGTTGAATTCATTCCTCTCTTAATTTTATCATAGTATCAGAGCACGGATCCAATACTTTCATAATTCACAAATTCTTTCTTAAATCTTTTCATTGCCAATAGCAGAAAATAAGGGATCATCCCTTAATAATGCCCCCGAGGTCTCTGCAATAAACTCATGAATGATTCAACAAAGAAGCTCACTGAATTTGAAGGTAACACTGGTTTAAAGATTGCAACTGTGTCTTTCAATGATAGCAACTACTTAATGTAGTCTAAGGCAATCGATATTGCATTCAGGGAAGATGTCCACTTGGCTTTATTGATTATAGTTTACCTACTTCTACTGCTACTGACCCATGATTTCTCGAATGGAGTTGAATGACCATTTGGTCATATCATAAATTTTGAATTACATCGACGCCAAGCTATGTGATCTCTTAAAATTCACTAAAAGTGCCAATGAGTTGTGGGACTTCATCAGGGAATTATACTCTCACCAAACAAATTTATATCGTATGCTTGAGCTTAAGAAAAATATTGTTGAACTGAGCAAGGGAGACAAAGCCTCTGTTGAATACTTGAGCAAAGTTAGAATTATGTAGGATGAGTTTGCCATGCAAAGGCCAGCAACAACAAATTCAATGATCATCGAGAAAAGAGATGATGAAGACAAGATCTTTAAAATTCTTATAGGGCTTGGACCTGAGTTTGAATCACTACAGAAGCAGATCCTTATAAATGTTGATCTTCCTCCAATTGATATGGTATTATATGCAAGAATCCAGAAGAAGAAAACAAAAAAGAAATTGATGAGTTCTATGCATAACTTAGCAGGTGAAACAAGTGCCTTCAATAGTTCGAGTGAACCTGCTGCTAATGCTAAAAAAAGGTTTCTCAGCTCCTGAGGTGGCTCTTCTACAAGAGGAATAAGAGGAAGGACTAGAAGAACAGTCATAAGTTGTGATCATTGTGGCAAGATGGGCCATCCTAAAGAAAGATGCTTGATTGTACATCCATCCTTGAGCAACTGATATTGGATTTTATGATTTAGCCATCACGGTATGCTTGCTTTCAATCAGCATATGCTGTTCCATGTACCGCATTAGAAAACTCACATAAATTTCACATGTTTTTATCACCGTTTTCATCTATTATCAGGGCGACTATAGACTAGGGTCTTTTCCTATTAGCCGTCTCCTGAATGTTGGGTTTTTTTATCCTAGGTTTATATAAATCCTTTGAGGTCTAGGTCAGGGGACAACTCTTTTTTTTATTACATACTTTTGTGTTGATAATCTGGTGCTCGTTCATTTGGTATCACGCCCACAAGAACTTTTTTATTCTCAGAGACTCGATTCATGAGAAAATACTTCTCACACCTTAGTACCCAAACCCTAGGGTTCAATCTATTAAAAAGTGGTATATAAATCCTCGGGTAGGAGAAATTTACTTGAGGTTGGGTCAACTCTTGCCTCTCTTGAGGACAATGGTGCAAGTCACATCAGGAATCCTCTCAAACCTCCTCTGGGTCATTTAGCGTGGATGCCGCCACTCCAGCTCGGGACCTATTGCCCTGGCACCACTCCATCGTTCGCAGCTAGTCTAGCGGTGTAGGCATTAACGGAGTTCACCGGTCTTCCTCGAGCATCTTCCCAATCGCGATGTTCAGTAACCTAATTGATTCCACTAGATTACGATTTGATTCCACCCATTCAGGCTGAGAAGCTTCCATCCTTTCTTGGAAGTCCATCTGTGACTCTTTCATAGTCGAAAATCTCTCCAAGGTCTTACGGCAGAGTTCATTAAATTCGCTACGATGAATCTCATTTTTCATCTCCAGAAACCCAATTTGATGCACGAAATCTTACGATAGGTCCTCCATATTCCTTCTGCGTGTCATTAGCTGAGTATCTGAGGAAAGCTCAGCTCTGGCAGGATGGGATTTAGGCAGGAACGATTTTAGAGAGAGAGAGAGAAGAGAAGAGGCGGCATAGCCATTGTATTTGGTGAATTGTCAAAATAGTACCTCAGTATCTCTAATCTTCTACTTATACCATATTACAAGTAATGGGTTATATCCAGCTAAAGTCCTCTAACCGACTAAGGCCCATGACCCAACAATCAAATGAACTGTTATTTTTCGTACGCTCTCCAACACATTGCATGCACATCAGTTTCAAAGACAAAAACATAAAGGTACATCAGTTTCAAAGAAAAAATATGCAAAAACAAATCAGTTTCAAAGATAAAAATCTGATGTGTCGTTAATCTTACAATATTGATACTCGGAATCACCCATTCAACGAGCTCCACTTTACTAGCGCAAAATACAACAAAGGGTAGAAGTCCACTTCATGACTCAAGTACATGAAAATGACACAAGACTCAATATGACACGACAAATGAATAAAAACAAAGCTAAACACGAATAAAACACGTGACAAAATATGAGTGTTTACACACACATCACACCCCCACACTTGAACTCTTGCTTGTCCACAAGTGAGCGTCAGATACACCAAATACATTGCCCCCTCCAAATCTCAAACTCTCATTACAAGACCACCCCACGACCTAGTATTTCACTGCCTGGGCACAATGAGTAAGAGCGTGTGGACACTGCATCCTTAATAGTTTAACCCAGTTTTTATACTAAGTAGACTACACTAGAAGATTGACCACTCTGAGGTTCAAAAATTTTAGATTACATATATAAGTAGCCAACTTCCTATCATTTCGTACAAGTCCGGAGTCTCAAAATTTCATATGACTCACTCGGTAGTGCCTCAAATAATGTGGGGCTCATAATCAAGGGGAATTTTCATTTGGGTTATAATGGGGTTAAGGTAAGGTGAGGATATATATTTGGAAAGTAGATAAACCACCCAATCCAAGGAGCTTACAAAAGTGATATAGCCTTCGTCTATTCTAAGTACCTCACAATATATCTAATATGTACTCTTCCTAAGATTACACCCAAATCCTAATGACCGCGTAGCTCGATCCTTGATATCTATCCATCTTGCCTCATTCACAACCACTTTACAAACTTCCTTCATTTCCCATCTTTCCTATTCTCTTTTCATCACTTTTTCCATTCTTTTTTCTTTCAATTTTTTCACTTCTTTTTTTCTTTTTCACTTCTTCCTTTATTCACATCCTTCCATTCATATCAGGCAGCATGTTTCGGCTTCTTTATTGGCCTCAATACTACCCATTTTTCCCATTGTTCATTCATCGAGCTATTCTATCGAGTGAACTCTTACAATTATACCACATAGATAAAGACATATGCATCCTCAGACAAAAGTGATCCAAGGTGGATAAGATTGTGGATATAAGCTTGCATTGGCATATATATGAAAAATGCTCAGACTCAACGGGTTCAAACATGGATATAAAGGGTTTTTGGCTCTAAGGCTCTAGGCTCAATATACAAAGATGGCCTTGTCCTCTCCCTTACACCCACACCTCCAAAGTGATACCAACTAATGGCATGAAACCTGATAAAGCGGAGCATGTATGCACCTCATGAATAAATGGAGATGGTTGTCTCCTCCTTCAGCTCAAAAATCTCATGAGGTCACTCATCAATCCCTCTAGTCTAATCTACCTACTGCGACCACTAACCTTATCAACCAAGGGTGTTGTTTCTACACGTTCCTACTCATCATACTCGACCTTGATTCCTAACAAGGTATATGGTTTATCTTCTAACAAATGTTCAAAATTTAAGGGGGAAGTTCATCATCTGCTTTGACACCACATCAACCACAAGCACATTCCTACTACAGAACTAGACTCGATCACACACTCCAAAAGAAACAAAAACACATAAGAAAAAATTGAAAACAAACGAAAAAATACCCCCACACTTATTGAACACATTGTCCTCAATGTGGGGGGCAAGACACTAGCAAACACATCACAAAACAATACCACATACATATAACACATACATAATCATAATAGAAAAGAAAACATAAGTGGAATGATACTGCCCTCTCAGTCATGAGTTGAAGGCGGTGAAGAAGGTTGGTAGGCGTTGCTCTTCCTTTGTCTATGCCGTATATTGGAATGTTTGTAGGGATCAGCAAGCTTCATTCAAGCTTGGTTTTTCTCTTCTCGAAACCTCATGCAATGACCATCAAGACACAAAATAAAAAAATGAAACAGAAGCAAACACGAAATAAAAAAATAAAAACTAAACGTGCTAATTTAGAGTTGAAACTCTACTTCATCGGGCCTATAAAAAGAAGTAGCTCGCCATTTTGGACATCAACTATTGCATGGCTAGTGTTGAGTAATGGACGTCTTAGAATTAATAGGCAACTTGCATCTGCAGCGTAGTCCAGCACCACAAAGTTTACGGATATGAGAGACTTGTCGATCTTAATTACTACATCCTCCACGATTCCACGTGGTCTCTTCATAGAATGATCCGCAAGCTCGATCATCATGGGTGTAGGTTTGAAATCCCCCAATTTTAGTTCCCTAAAAGTAGTCAAAGGCATAAGATTAACATTCGCACCCAAATCACATAAGCAATGTGGAAACTGAACTCTGTCAATAGTGCAAGGAATAGTGAAACTCCCTGGATTTTTCAATTTTGGCAGTATGTCATTTGCTACCAAAAGAGTCATCTTGCCATCATTCTACTTCTTCTTTATTATGATGATTTCCTCGAGGAACTCGACATATTTTGAAAATTCTAACATCTCCAAGAAGGAGATATGGTTTTGAATGTCCTCCATTTTCTCAATGAATTGAAGGGACTTCTCATCGATCATCGTATTCTTCTTGACTTGTTGAGGTAGTAGTGGAGGAACATAAGAATTCTCTTTTTCACTAATTTGGGTTGATTCCTCCTTTTTTTTAGCAACTACCTCTTCTTATATGGCTGACTTGATCGGTTTGGCAAAACCTTTTGAGGAGGACTTATTCTCGAGTAGTGGCCTTCTCCAGCGTCTCTGAGGGAATAGAGGTGGAGAGAAATAATGTGGTGGAGGATTATATAGTCCATCGTCCTCTTCCATACTCCTCAATGTGATGGCCATCACTTGTCTTGTGGGGTTCGACTCCGTGTAGCTGGGGAAGGATCCTATGGGTCTTCGAGAATTTGCTTCAGCTAAATTCTCAAGTTCGATCTCCATCTTTTTGAGTTGAGTGGCCTGCCCCTTTAGCAACATCGCCACTTCTTATTGGCAGGTTTCATTTTTTTCTATCCGCTGCACAATTACGTTTTGTTGTTGGATGGACTACTAAACCACTCCTATCAATTGATCGATCTTCGAGAAGATGTTAACTTGGTCTTCCACCAATTGATCAATCTTCTCCCCCATTATTTTGACTTGATCTCCCAAATATGGCTTCCTGGATTCTTGCTGGCTACTAGTATTGTTTGCCTGCTTTCTAAATCGAGAGATATTTGGTTGAGTATTAGTTTGGTTAGAGTAGCCTAAACCTCCTAGTTGCCTATTGGTAATGGCTTGAAGTTCCTCCAACACTGGGAAGTCCCCAGTGACATGTGCTTCTAGGCATAGCTGACAAGTTTCTTGGACAGCCACTGCTTTGGCCTTGACGTTGGCCAGCTCTTCAAACTTTCTAGTAAGTGCCTCCAGTATAGCTCCAAGCCTGCTGTTTGTGTCCACTGCATGTGCCCCTCGAAGAGGGTCCCTCTGGGTTTGTTAGGTTCATTCCGTTGACCACATACCATTAACCTCAGTCATCTCCTTCATCAAACGAGCAACTTTAACATTAGTCTTCCTCAAGACTACCCCCATAGATGAGGCATCGGTATGAGCAAGGGATGGGCCATCTAACCCATTGTAGAAAATATTCATGAGGTTCTCATGGGTTATACCGTGTTGAGAAAAAGCCCTTTGTAAATCTGAGAACTGCTCCCAAGCTTCATAGATGCTCTCTCCATCACCTTGTATGAAGGTGTTGATTTCTCTCATGAGTTTTGTAGACTTAGCTATGGAGAATAACTTGGATCGATGTTTGCAGTATTTGAACCACTACTGCTAGGATCTAGAAGGAGTTTGCAGCTACAGGTGGTTACTGCACACCATTAGGGTTCCCATTCCAAGCAGGAATGGATGATTCCAGCAACGTCCTTCTTTTTAGAGTGCCCCCAATAGGTTGGACCACTCTGTCTTCCTGATTTTGTGCCATCGATCTTGTTTGGTTCCTCCTTTCTCGCCTTCTTACCCTTTCGAGTACTCCAATGTCAATCTCAAGCACAATGTCTACATCAAGATGTAGTCCTTTACTCCGGGTTATTGGCATGCACTAGAAGAACTGTAAAAGAAAGCACAAAAATAGCTAATGTCAAAAATGAAAAACAAAAAGGGTGCTACAAAACAACCAATTGCTTTTGATTTTATGTCCTAAAATCTTAGTTCCGTGTCAACGGCGCTATTTTGATGTACGAAAAACTAAGGATAATTAAACGCGTAATAAAATAGTATAGGGAAAAGTAGAGTTCTTGAACTGAGGTTGGAACACGAGATCAAAACAACTAATCGTTTGCAGTGTTGAAATCAAAGGTTGCAAAGGAGTAAACGAGGTTGTAAGGGAATAACTGAAATCAAGAATGTAAAGAAATAAGTTGAAAATAAATGGAGACAAACGAGCACGATACCATAATGGATTGACTACCTATGTCGAAATTATGCTTCTCTGAAGTTCTTATAGTGCCCAGAGTGTTCTAAGGCATCTTTCTAACGCTTTCGCTCATTAGGGTGACAAAATTAAGATAGCAAAGACCTAGATTACTAATTAATACTTTCGCTCATCAATTAGACATAGAACTAGACTAATCTCAATTATGAAGATTTCTCCTAGCGAGTTATTCTTACGATATTAAGATGTCTCGTGAATGCCTAAGAACATGCAAATTGGTTTTTCCATCAACTCGAGTGCCTTTCGGTCCACTCTTATCAATTCTAATCATAACCTAAGAGATCAAGTTAGATTATGTATTAAGTACACCAATTAACAACTACGCAAAAGATATTCGAACCATAATTCAACATAGATAATCAATCACATAGTTAGGGCATCACACTCTAAAGAGAACTACTTACTAAACATGGTAACGAAGAAAGATATATTAATGAAATACATAATAAAGACTAGCATAAGGATAGAGAAAGAGAAAGCTTAGTCATTCGAGCAACCCTCACCAATCTCCTCCATGTAGCTAGCCGAAATCGTGCCTTTATTAAATCAAAGTAGTCTCAATGTCTGGAATAAGGTGTATTGAATAGGTAAGAGCTAATGGCTTTCTATAGCAAAGTAACCAACTAGAGAATAGAAAAAATTTAGAAGAGGTCAACCTAAACTAGAAGTCTTAAAGGCCTAAACAAGAGGCCAAAAATAGGAAAAGAAACATAATGTAACATCCTAGAGCCAAAACAAGAGGTCAGAGATGAAGAGAATCCAAAACGGGCAAGATCTCCGACTAAAAAAGAGGTCTGAAAAAGCTGGCTTTAGGGGACCTAGCAGCCGCCAGGCTTCACATGGCTGGGCCTGGACAGCTTTGTTGTATCTTTGTATTTTCCATTTTTGACCCTCTTCAGCTTCAAATTTGACCTCAGCAGTCGAAGACAAAAATGTAGATCTCCCTTGAAGCTTTCCAATGACATCTCATTTATTATAATCCAATGCTCGAGTAAAGAGTAGTTGTGGCTCTTGCAATATTGACCCTCGGAATCACCCCTTCAACGGCCTCTAACGAGCTCCACTTTCCTATCACAAAATATGACAAGGGGTAGAAGTCCACTCCGTGACTCAAATACATGAAAATGACACAAGACTCAATACGACACGACAAAACGAACAAAAATAAAACTAAACACGAATAAAACACGTGATAAATATGAGTGTTTACATACTCATCAATGTGCCGTCAATCTTGTTTGATGTGTCGTTACAATTTACCTGATGTACTATTGCATTTTGTTTGATGCGTCGTTGTAATTTTTAATCAGAAGCGTAACTTAAATTTTTCTAGACATATTGCACTTAATTTTATTATCCTTTTTATCTAATAAGGAGGGCTTCAAGTGTTTGGATACCATAATCCATCGCTAACTACCGATTAGTCCTGATCGTCAGGATCAACAGAAGCAGGAACCAAGGTAGGATCTACCACCAAGTAGTCAAACACCTCCTTCTACTCCAGCTTCTAATGGTGCGCTCGTCGTCGTAGTACTCTATGGGCTGGACCTCGTCCCTCTACACTGCCTTCTTCTCCTCCGGCGATTGGTCGAACGATTCCTTGGCCAACTTCTTGACTTTGTAACGAGCTTCTCAATTGGGTCCTAAGATTATGACTGTTTATGGCATGATTCCAAGGGTTTTGTTTTAGAATATCACTCGTTGTTCGCTCGAGCGGCAGTGAGAGTGAAAAGAGAGGGCAAAATAATAAATACACATGAATAAAGAGTAAGATACAAACGTCTAATTTCAGCCGTTCAGATTTTTAAATCAATGGTACAGATTTTTTCTAACATATACTATCCAACTTATTAAAGGCGACACTCATTCCAATGCCAAAACTATTAGTTGAGATTAATCGGAGACATGAATATAACACAAATACTAATTAATAGTGAACATCACCATTAACCGGTAACGTGGATAATGATCGTCTAATTTTTTCCAAAAAATTGGAGATTAAAAAGTATAAATGGTTATCTGGACTCATATTTAAATGCTACTTTTCCGAAACATTGCACTTTTTTGTACTTGCACCAAAATTACAACACCTGTTTTAAAGTTACTCTAAAAAATATTAACAAATGAAAAAGAAGGAAACTTAACGAAAAAATAACAAACAATTTTATCCAAAGAAAACCAGATACCTAAAAACAATTGGCTCTTTTGCGGCTAGTTTGGCCCCACAAGCAAAGAAACTAAGCACTCTCGTTTGGGACAAGCAATAGACAGCCCCACCCCTACTCCTAGGACCGAATATTCGGTATTTACTAAATTTTTCTACAAAATATTTAATATAAGTATTATCGAAATTGTACCGAACATTAATATTTATCAAAATTCTCAAAAAACTCTTTCGAAATTAAATTCTAGTTACCAATTTCTCGATCCTAAATTCTCAATTATCAAAATTGTCAAATTCTAATTATCATTTGCACACCCTTATCAACCAACTCGACATTCACACCAAAATGCAAAATCCTTAAAAACAATAAATAAGTTTAAAATAAGGTAAAAGTATATTCTACTATCATATAGATTCATCTACTTACACACAACAATTTGTAGATTAAAAAATTTCAACTGAGTAATAGAAGTATAATTAGGAAAAATTATATTTGTTTAGAGAAATAAATCAGAAAAAAAAATTCTTATCACCCTTTCTTCATATTTTACATATTTTTGTAATTTTTTATTTAATGATGCTTAGGAATATTTTTGTTCAAAAAATTGTTCAAATAGTGAGGCATTAAGGGAAACATCTACCACTCTATCAAACATTTTTAGACCATAAAATAATAGTGTACAAATCGAGTACTAAAAACCAGCAAGTACTTAAGCTAACCGATGAACACATTATTCTAGCTTAAACAATAGGCCTTGAATTTGAATTATTGCAAACGTACCAATTTAAATACTTATTAAAAGAGTTTTGACACTACCGAATCTAACCTGAATTAGTCTATTTAAATACCCAAACTACAATTAAACTTTTACCTTAAAATAATATCAAATTTCAGTTTCTCTGTCCTACCCAAACTCTGTAGTTTGTCCTCATTCATCCAATAATCCTTCTTGTTGGTATATATCCATCCATCCATCCCATTGACATATATTAATATTATCTCTCCCCTCATGAAAATAAATATATATTTACACACTATACAGAAACATAGAAAAATAAAATAAAAATCCAATCTTTACCCTTTTTCTCTCTCCCTGCGACTAACTAAAATAATACTTGGTGATCATCATCATCATTGTCGTATCCTCCTTTCACCTTTGTCTAAAATTTTCTCCTTTGTTGGTCCTAAATCCTTGCATGGTCGAAGCCTCTAGACTAGAGGCCCACCAAAGAAGAAGTAAATTAAAAATCGTTTCTTTTTTTTTTCCTCGATCGGTCCAAGGCGATGGGGTCTCGCCGTTTTTGACTTGGTTTGAGCTGTGGAGGCGGCATGGGATTGGAATCCGTTGGTGGGTCCATCGAGTTTTCGAGTAAAGTTCGGGTCTTGGTGCTCGAAACGGGTCGGTTCGATTGGTGATCCATTTGGGTGCTCGTCTCTTTTGTTGTTGTTGTTGTTGTGTTGTGTTGGGAGTGTGTTTCTTGTGGTGGGTCAATGGATGGGGTGGGCCCCAGTGGTGCCCTGGAAATGGAGACCTCGTCGTGGCGGCCGAGGCAGCTGGCGTTCAGGGGCTACGTGCCCGGGGGCAGTGAGTTTGTTGAGAAGAAGCAGCCTCTGCGCATTGGTGTGAGACGACGGGTGAGCTGTTTTTACTGTCTTGTGGAATTTGTTGATGTTTTGTGTTTGGTTGTTCTGAATTTTTGTATTGGTGGTGCCGTTGGTGCTCGAGCTTTTGCGAATTCGGTGTTACGAGGGCGAAGTGGATGTTGAACTATGGTGTTTGGCTTAGTAGCAGTGGCGAATGTTAACCTTTTTAAGTAGCAGGGAATGATGCGTTTAGCTTCTGGCGCGAAGCTTCAAACTTGCAACGTTTGGAGGGTTTAATGTGTAGCAAATGTGATAACAGAGTGAATTTCTGATCTTAATAAAGATGTCTTTGAGTAAGTATTGAAGGATTCGTTCACCGGTTATTCTTGTACATGGTGTATTCTCAAGGACATCACATAATCGTTATATATGGGGGCGTCCTTTCCTCTCCCTGACTGCATGATTTTTCCAAGAGTTGAATATGAGACCTTGATGATGGATACTAGATGATTACTTATGATTTTCAGAATGCACATGAAAAAAAGGAGGTCTTCCACCATTTTTCAGTCCCAATATCAGAAACCTTTGGCAGTCGCCTTCTTTTTATGCACCACATTTAGCCTATGCATCACCAGGTTTCATTTGCTGCTTACATTGAGTTCTCTCGTATCAGCAAGTTGCCAGCTGCATAAGTTTGTCTTGCTGGTTCCTTGACTCACTAGGAGCAATGTTTCCTATGTTTGTCCTGCTGGGTGTCATTGTTGTTGTTGTTGAGTATTTTGGCGAAAAGCTGATCCAAGACCGATGTTTAATTCAAATACAAATCTGGTTCATTTCAGATGTTATGATGGTTTTTTTTTGTAACGGTATAATTTATTCATGAATCAAACCACTCCCAAATACAACTGACTTCAGTTGCATAAGAGGGGCAACTGAAAATGAAAATCAAGAAGCAACTCTCAAGCAACCCACATAAACGAGAAGTCAGGAGAGATGCTATGGTGGCTTGAAGACGAATCTTTGTTTGCCTAGTGTTTTGGATCTCACGTATCTTGTCAAAATTAAACTGTTGCCTACATCTAGTTATTTGTGATGTGCGATGTAATTGAAGATGTGATATCTTTTTGTATGCCTACTTGCCTGAAACGTTGCCTAATAAGTGGATTCTTGCTACTACAAGTTTGGCTTACTTCACTTAGTTCTGATTGGCATTTCTTTGTGGTACATCTTTCTGCTAACGGAGCTTCTTTTTTTCTTTTTGCAGTTGGTGGGAAGACTGACCAAAGACATAGTAGAAACTTACCAAACATGCAATCCACAGTTTAAGTTTTCGGAGGATTTAAATCCAAAAAGATATCTCACCAGTCCGTCCGAAAGAGTCCTCAATGATGGCTATGATAATGTGAACTCGGATCTCATTTTGGCTGTAAACTATACCATGACACATGCAAAATCACAAAGAAGGTTTTTTCCCTGCTCAATTTTCTTTTGTATTCCAGACTTTTTCCTGAACATGTCTAATACGGAAGGAGTTGTTGGATATGTGCAGATAATTATTGAGGGAAGTTTAGTGCATATAAGTTCTATACTAATCCGTAATAATGAATTAACATCTTGAAGATATTTGGGAAACGGTAGAACATGAAAACATAGGCAATATTGTTAACGGGTAAACATTGAATCAATAGTTCTCACTTCAGTTACTGAAAATGATAGAATCTTTGCTGATACTTCATTTCTCTTACTGTGTCGAATTTCTTTTGTTAATTCTATTTTCAAGTTGGTATTTATCAATGAAAATTATTTCAAGTGTGTAAACATAAGGAGATTATTTTATTCTGTCTCCTGGTTACATTTCCCACTTTTGCATCATAATGACAGATACATTGTGAAAGATATACTAGGCCATGGGACATTCGGGCAAGTTGCTAAATGCTGGGTACCCGAAACTGGGAGCTCTGTTGCTGTTAAGATAATTAAAAACCAAACGGCATACTATCAGCAAGCACTAGTTGAAGTATCGATTCTTTCAATGGTAATAAAATGTGGCTGTCGATTTTATGTTTGTCTATTTCTATTATGATTTCAGGGCTGACGCTGGTTTAATTTTGCCTTCTATCGGCTTTGTAGATAAACATGAAGTATGATCCTGAGGATAACCATAACATTGTCCGTATTTATGACTACTTTGTTCATCAGCGGCACTTGTGCATTTGCTTCGAATTGCTTGACACAAACTTGTAAGCGAAGTAAATTGGCTGTTCAATGTAATTTTGCTGTTCCAAATATTAGAATATCTCGTTTCTGTAGTTCTTCTTCTGGCTATGCTTTTCATCTTGTGGCATTATCCAGGTTTGAGCTCATTAAGATAAATCACTTTCGAGGATTATCGCTCAGCATTGTCAAACTGTTCTCAGAGCAGGTAACCAGACCTCTATCTTTCCATGATCCTGCCGCAAGGCGCGAGCTGATATTTGACTACCGGTTTGTTTTGTAATTTATTTTTCTGTTTTCCTTGCTGTGCATCTTGAACAAGATTCTGCGTGGTTTGGCCCTGCTGAAAGATGCTGGGATAATCCATTGTGATCTGAAGCCAGAGAACATTCTTTTGTGCACAAGGTAAAATTATGCGTACTGTACACATTGGCCTTCATATGTGTATTGCTTCAATCCAACTTTAAGTTTGTTTTTCTCAGTAAAAGCAAAGTAAAGCCAGAAGTTAAGATTATAGACTTCGGATCAGCATGTATGGAGAACCGTACTGTCTACTCCTATATTCAGGTTATTGTCCGTTTTGTAGTTTTCATATCACCTCGGTTTTGTAACGAAAGTTGTTTGTTAATTTTTGTCTTCTGAAATTCTGCAGAGTCGATACTACAGATCACCTGAAGTTCTTCTTGGGTATCAGTATCCTTGAAAGTTATAGATAGGTTTTGTTTGGTGCTTATTTATGCCACCAGAAATTTTTTTTGTTCTTTTCTCGCCAGCTGACTTGCTGGTTTAGCAAGCACCTTAACCTTAATGCTTACAGATACACTACGGCTATCGACATGTGGTCCTTTGGTTGTGTAGTCGCAGAGTTGTTTCTCGGGTTGCCACTGTTCCCTGGAGCATCAGAATTTGATCTCTTGAGAAGAATGATGGAAATACTTGGGTCCGTTCCTTATTTACTATTTTAACTTGCATCAAAAAGATTGTTCATTTTCAGGCATCCAGAACCGATTTGTGCTGTAATTGTTTCTGGCTAGCAATCATGACTCTGTTTTGCACCTCTTTTGTGGATGATCTAGCTGGTTCTTGAACTTCTTTATTTTATTTATTGTCCGGAATGGCTTCTCCGTGTCTTGTGAGTTAAATTTTATAGCAGATTTCATACATTTTGCTTTTGTTATTACTCTTTTACCGATGCTCAGCTGGAATGTTACCTTGTGCTTGACAAGTATTAGGGAAATGTCAGTTTAAAATTTTTATGCTGAAATAAGTCGGAAAGCAGAAGCTCGCTCCATTTTATCACACAAAACCATGGATCTAGCTCCACTTTTCTTTTACACATTTGATTGTGATGCAGACAACAACCCCCTGATTATATGTTGAAGGAGGCAAAACACACGAGCAAGTTTTTTAAATGCGTAGGGAGTGTGCACAATTTGGAAAATGGTGAAATTCCATTTGGTGGCAGAAGTGCTTACCAAGTGTTATCGATTGAAGAATATGAAGCTGTAAGTTCTTTTATTAAAGATTAACCGAGAAATCTAAATAGTCAAATAATATAGCTGTTGACCGTACGATTTTTTTTTTCCCTCGTGCTTAGGTTGCTATGTTGCTATTTCTTTTTTAGCTAAATTGTCTTGTAGCCGTTTTTGACATTTCTGGTTCATGTTGGGCCTGTGTTTAATGATTGTTGCTTATGATCAGAGAGAGATGAAGAAACCATCTATTGGGAAGGAGTATTTTCAACGTATGAACCTTGAGGCAATTGTCAAGAACTATCCTTACAGGAAGACTTTACCTCAAGAAGATATTATTAGAGGTATTTTTATATCAGAAGCATCTGAGATTGTGTGATGATTCTCTGGCCGTGTCATGTCCCTATACTAAGAGTCTAATGAATGACAGAAAAAGAAACTCGATTAGCTTTGATTGACTTCTTGAGGGGACTTGTTGAGTTTGACCCTGCGAAGCGGTGGTCCCCTTTTCAGGTAATGGGGCTCATGCAAGGTGATTTTACAACATGCTACACTTGCAGTTAATGTTATGTCCGTAAATGGTTGAATATGCTGCTTGTTTGCACGCAGGCTTCCAAACATCCCTTTTTGACCGGTGAACCTTTTTCGTCTCCTTACAGGCCTCCGCAAGAAACCCCTCGCGTCGTAAGTAATCATTTTTAAGTGTGCTTGTGACTGCACTTTCTGGTGATAATAAATGTTGCAAGCATCACGATATAGACTATTAGTCTTCAAAGTTTTTTTTTTGCGAATTAGTGTTCAAAGTTTTCACTATGTAACAGTTGCAATAACAAATTAAACATTTTACGTGTTACTGGTAGCTTTCAGTAAATTCATTAATATTGTTTATGAAACACGTTCTTGACATTGAATGAGTCTTTAAGAAATGGACGTGCATACGACATTCCAGATCATCTCTCTCGTATGATAGCTATAGCCTTCTCCATTTAGTTCAAGACGTGATTCAGAACTTGTAATTTACATGTTATGTTTCTGATTGTGCAAGTTTGGTTTTTGGTGTACTTCAATGCTCCATTTTATGAGCGATCTGAATGTTTCAGTGATAATAATAGTTTGACTGGCGGGTTGTTCGATGGAAAATGCTAATAGCATCTTTCTGTCTTTCTTTGTAGCCTGTTGCTCAAAACATCAAGGTGGACCACCACCCAGGCGGTGGGCACTGGTTTGCTGCTGGCCTCTCTCCTAATGTGAGTTTGCTTCATATAAACTTAGGCAATGGAGAGAGGACAACAAATGATGCCTGCTAATGTTATTTTGTAGATTCCGGGAAGGAACATAGTTTCTTTGCACAACAGCCCGCATTTTCCGGTGGTGCCATTTGCTCATGCAAATAGTTATGGTAGCTATAATGACGGTATTGGGCTCGGAAGCAGCTACGGAAGCTACGGAGATGGCGGTAATGCATTCCCGTATTATTCGCCAGTCGGTCCATCTGGGATGCACATGCATGCACATGCAGGTCATTCAATGCTTGGAAGTAGTCCAGACACAAGGCAGAGGATGATTCAGTATAACCATGGGAATGGTTTAGGTATGAGTCCTTCGGCTGGAAATTACGCACCACTTCCCCTTGGCACCAGTCCATCACAATTTACTCCTCCAAGTTCGTATGGTAAAATGTCTGCTGGTTCCCCCAGTCATTATGGCCCACCTTCGCCGAGAGGCAGTTGTCATGGATCACCTTTAGGGAAGATGGCCGCAGCTGGCCAATTCAATAGAAGGAAAAGCTGGGGCTACGCTGGAAATCCTCAATATCAAGAAACTTCCTCAACACAACACTGGCAAGGAGGACAAGTTTCTGATGGCATCAGCTCTAGCCACATCGAGAAGAACCCGTCAATTCTTGGAAGTTCACCTTTGCATCGGCACCACATTCCTGCCACTGGAAACTGGATGCAGCACGAAGGAGGTGGTGGATCTGCTGTTCAAAATATTCAGTTCTCTCAAACTGAAGGATTAACTCATGATAGACTTGATCCCTCACTACCAGATCCAGGAGATTGGGATCCAAATTACAGGTAACAAGCAGCGGATCTCCAAACTGTAAACTTTGCTCTATGTCCTTATGATTTAGTATTGGCAAATTATTATGCCTTTACATTTAGCTGGTGCCGAAACTTCTGATGCATTCTGATGTGGTTACTTGGGTCAAAAGCAGCTTTATATCTTTGATTAATACCCTGTTTAAGTATTGCCATTTATGCTTGACCCGAGTGTGTAGGTCAGAGGTTGGCAGTTCATATCTCGGAGTCTCTTAGATACTAATGGTAATTCAGATGTTGTTCTACCAGGACTTTGAAGATTCTTGTTTCATGAGCGTGCTAACTCATTCCGTTGAGCTAATCTTTTTTCAGCGACGAACTTCTGCTGCAAGAGGACAATGCGGATATTGGTTCCATAGGCATGGAATTTAGCAGAGGGATGAATCTTAATTTGGGTGATCCTCCAACTAGTTCAGTTAAATCCAGCCATGCGATGAATATCCAAAGGTGTGCAATCTCGTAATTATTATCTTGATTCTGCAAACACATTGTGTTAACTTTCAGTTTTTACACAGTTTGTTAGTTTGTCTCGAACAAGATTCTATATAGACTTCAGGGGTGTTGCTTTAGCCCCCTACGAAAATAACGATCACGAAACTTCTAATTGAGTGAATGCTGAAGTATGGGGCCAGTAATCCCTTGCTTTTGGCACTTCCTTCTATTTGCTTGTCGTCAATGATTATGGAATATTTCAGGCAAAACGGATGGGTGCAAGCGTCCTCACAAATAGATATTGGTAGCCCTCCTTCAACTCACGAATTTCATGGTAACTCCGGCCGCTCAATGTCGAAGCCCTCTTATTTTGTCCCAGTCGTCTCGCAAAATTCCCCAAGCCGCTTGGGACAGCAACACCCTCGTCGGTTCAATCATGGGAGAGGTTCAGTTAGGGGCAGTGAATGGAATCAGATGAAGGTTCACCCTCCTCCTTCCAGCTACAATCCTGGAGGTCCACATTCTCCGGGAAGCGGGTCATCCAACAGCATGCCGTGGGGTGAGAGCTCGTAGTTCATATTGACGAGATGCATGCCTCAACTTGTATTGATCATGTATGTTTTCCTAGAGATAATTTACTGATTCCGCAAACACGGTGCTTGCATTTTCATTGTAGGGCGTAGACCCAATTATCCGTCGACAAGCATTCCACCGGCATCTCGAGGGAGGAAAGACTATGGAAGGAACACCTAGGGCCATCTAATGAGCTTGATTCTTTTGTTGCAAGTGCCTTGTAATCAACAGTCCACATGCCAAGTGGGCTGGTTCTCGCAAAACCATGTTCTGACAGAGCTCATTCATTGTGGTTGCCTAAATATAATTGCTTGCTGTGCTTATATGGTCTTGTTGTCTGAACCAAAACAGCAGCTCGTACTGGCTGTCGAAGTATAGGGGGCCAACGAAGACGGTTCGAGCACCTAACTGATGAATGCACACTTCCGAATTGTCCGACGAGCAACCGGTGCAGTCCCGCAAGCAGCATGAAGGATCTCTTTAACAGTAAGTTGTAAAGAAAAGTAAGCCTATTTTATCGGGACCAAGCTCGATATGGTCTACCATCTTCTTGGCTTGTCTTCTGTTGATGGGAAAATAAAATGGAAGTAGTTTTGGTAAGGTTTTTTTAATAAGTAAAATGGAAGTAGTTGCAGGAGAATGTAGTGTAATTGTTATATTTGCAGTAGGTGCCAGTTCAGGTGTTGCTGTAGTCTCCATAAACTTTACATGTTCCTACAATTCCAAGGACCAGTACTTTTGTTATTCTGGTCCTAACCGGTCGGACCACTAACTTGGGCCCAAACCTGCGTCGCTTTTTGCCTAACACCTGGACAGCGGTTCCATGGCTCAAATACGGTCGGATCATTTGGTCATATACCTCTGGGTGATCTGGTTTGTCCGGAATAGAAAAAAATAATGTTTATTTTCCAATTTATCTGATTTAATTCAAAATTAATACCTACAATTTTACACTCGGAGCGTATACATAATCTTTGGATCACAATAAATTATCTTTTCAACAATTCTTGATAATATGTCAACTAAGTCAAACAAATTTGACTAATATGTCATACAAGAAAATTCGTATCATTATTTTCACGTACTTCTAGACTTGTTAAATAAATGTTTGAAGACTTTAACCGCATATATTTTATACCAAATTTGGTGAATATTTGAACTTATTTGATATTTTATCATTTTTATGCTAAATTAAATTTATGTCACCTTATTTAATAGCGATCTGTATAAAAAGAAAGCCCCGGTCCGATCGACACTTCGACTGAGTAGACCAAAAAATTGAAGATTATCGAGCCACCTCCTAGTTCAATGTTAACAATATTGTCCAAGTGGTAAATGATTTGAATTCTCTGCTTATCCATTTAAGAGGCAGAGGGAACCCGATTGGATGCTGACAACGTGGGTCCTGCAGCATCATACTGCACGTCAGTATTTAAAAAATCAAAACTTCGACGAACCGTAACTTTTGACTCGTTTGGAGTTTTTGCTATTATAATATATTTTCGAAAAGAAAATTTAACGATCTACACGAATTATGACATTATTTTTTAAAAATCGATGTATTGTCATTTTTTCTCGTTGGGATTTTTCTGTCGTTTGGATGATGTGTCGTTGAGATGATGTACTGTTAGAATTTTTGTATCGTTAGGATAATTTGTCATTGGGATGATGTGTCGATTAGATAACGTGCCGTTGGGATGTTGTGCTGTTGGAGATGACGTGCTGTTGGATACCCTGTTGCCAGAATGCTGCTACTGAGTGGAAGCAGAGGGCTGCTTATCCATGACTTAATTTATGCCAAAAGTGGAAATGGTGTGGGTCATGATCATAATTAAGAAACTTAGAGTAAGGTAACTCATAAATATATTTGATAGATAGCAAAACTTTTGGGGGTATGATAAAGTTCTACAAAGTACATCAAGTGATCCTCTTCAAAAAAGTTATATTAAGTAATCAAACCGAAATTAAAAGCTTTTATTTACTTTTAATTTTAATAGAAAAGTTGGTGTTAATTAAACGATCATAGTTGAAATAGTTTACCATACGCCCACACTCTAAATATTGGAGATTCAAAAAAAAAAGTTTTTACATTGTCAATATAATTTCTCTTGCTTAATAACCTTGCTTTCTTCTTTGATTTTTCCAATATTCGAATTATAATCCGGTATTATAATCTGAAAACCTTATTTTACATTATGAAACTCAATTTCTAATTTTTTTTGTCCAAACCAAACTTAATGAAATTCCTTTATTTCAGTCCTTTTTTTTATATCCTTTATTTCGCACCACGAGTTCGGTCATTGCAGCTAGACGCTGTCAAAAATGGAGATTCGAGAATAGGCTCTCGTACAAAAACCATGACTGCTATTATTTCATTATTTTACAATTCGCTCCAATTAGTTAGATCATGATCCGAAATTAAATCCAGATCGTTTTTATGCAAAATTTCAGAAATTGGTTACACCGTTGATTAATGTCGTTTTTATACAAATGCCTTCACATGTCGAAACAAGTAGCTCATTGAGAAGAGATACATTTCTCGGAGTAAAAATAAAAACAACGATACATTTTCTTAAACACTTTCACGGATACTTAAATCGAAATGAGTGTATCTCTGTCTTTCTATGAGCTGATAGAAGATTTGTAAAAGACCAAAAAGTGGTAAATATGGTATAAAACAAGGTTTTAAAATACGTAGTCCGACCGGTCCGGTCGATCAGACTGTGATTCGGTATGAATAGCGTGGGGGATTTGGCCAAAAAACTACCAATCTTTCGAACCATCCAAAAATAGTCGGACCGAGTGGGTCAACCAAATTTTTGACCCCATATTTTCCGGTTGGTAAAGTTTAACAAAAAAATAGGATTTTCTTGATGCTGGGTCAAAAAATCAGGATTTTTCTGGTTCGGGTTTTTGATTTTGGTAGATTTTTTAAATAAAAATTTCAAGGTTATGGTAGGTAAAAAAAGAGAGAAAAATTATACCTATTTATTTTTTGAAAAAAGTAACCGAGGTATAGGGTTGGGTAGTGGGGTATGAGTAATTAAAATATTAATAAAAATATATATTTTAAATATAAAATAGTACTAGTCTGACCAATATTCCAACCGGTTAGACCGATCTGACCGCACTAGGAGACAAGGGCAGGTCGCTCTCCGGATCGTTTTTGAAAACCTTGGTATATAAGATAATTTCACCAGAAAATACTCGAATTTGCAATATTAGCACAAACTAGAATTAAAAAAAGTGACATATCGCAAACGAAAAAGAAAAAAAATGACATATTGCGGATGTACTCAACCACACGAACACTAAGTGGCAACATATTAATGAGTATGAACTTTTTCACTAATGACATAACCATAAATCACATGGTAAAAAGAATCAAACTGCTTTGTACAAAATTGAAAATTTTTAAAAATGAATTTAATTTTTAATCTTAAAAAAGGGAAAATTATGCTCAGATCTATGTAATTTGGTGTCCCTCCCTCTGGGGTCCCTGCATTTCCGAAATCGTTCTTGACGTCCCTGAAGTTTAGTTTTAGAGATTCGCGGGTCCCTGACAGCTCTTTTTTTCATTTTTGGTCATGGAAATGACCAAAATACCTTTAAATAAAAAAATTACCTTCCCAAACCTTTGAACAAAAATACCCACCACCAAAAACCAACCCAAAAATAAAATCAAACTAACTAAAATCAAGAACACAACCAAGAACATTAAAAAAAATTCATATCAAAAACCAAACTTCCATGACACAATGTTTGCTCAATCGATTCCATCATCATCATCCAAAAAATCAACACTAAACCCCCCCTCATTCCACGATCAATCATCATCCCAAAACCTAAAATTTCGAAGCCGTCCGCTGGGAAGCCGTAGTTGGGGGCGCAGAAGTTTGTGGCGGTTACGATGATCGATGTCCCCGAGATGCACCACCGGAGATCCTACACCCACCGTATCTCGAAGCACGCACCGCAGATCTGGCCCCGACCGTACAGCGTCGTGCTCACCCCCGCCGTCGCCATTCCGTACCCCGCTTGAACCAGGTCGCCGTACCCGCACGCTCCGCCCATCGCGCCCCGCGGGTCCGCCACAGCGTAGTAGGTTGCCCGGGCGGCACACCACTGCGAGGCTGGCCCCTGAGGTGGAGGCGCTCGTCGGGGTGTGGGGGTGGGCCCCATGCAGGGCGAGGAGGAGGAATGCCGCGAGGAGGAGCGGAGGCATTCGCTGCCGGCGAGGAGGGATAGGGCTAGGAGGAAAGAAGCCATTTTTCTGAGATGAGGAAGTGGGTATGTTTAAAGATGGGAGGATTAAAGACATTAGAATGGGAGTGGGGAAAGAAGATGGCTAATTTATTATTGGTCACAATATAAGCATGTCGATGTTAGAAGAATTTCATCAAGATTAAAATTTTTAACACTATTCAAACATAACTTAGTAGAACTGAGTTTTTTTGTTCTTAATGTTCTTGGTTGTGTTCTTGATTTTAGTTAGTTTGATCTTATTTTTTGGTTGATTTTTTGCTGTTGGTGTTTTTGTTCAAAGGTTGGAGAAGGTAAATTTTTTTATTTTTTGTTTAAGAGTATTTTGGTCATTTCCATGACCAAAAATGAAAAAAAGAGCCGTCAGGGACCCGAGAGTCTCTAAAACTGAACTTCAGAGACGTCATGAACGATTTCGGAAATGCAAGGACCCCAGAGAAAGGAACGCCAAACTACATGACTTGAGCGTAATTTTTCCTTAAAAAAATCACATAATACTTGTTTAAATGGATACTAAAGTGTGACAGAAACTCTTACCCAAAAAAAAAAGTGTGACAGAAACATCCAGAAAATCTAATACATGATCCACACCAGATTTGGCACGTTGACGTGTAATCAGTACAGAGCTTGTGGGAGGCACAGCACTTTTATAGGATGAGGTGCAAGTGGGGCCCACTTAGCATCGCTCTTCTATTTATCATTAATTTTTTTAAAAAAATTAGCCCATATTTCCGGAATTTAATTTATGGTGTTAATTAAATAAGTACAAAAACATCAATTTCCTTTTGATTTGCTCACATAAACCACCACCATCAATTTCTTGGAACTTAAATATCTGGCCTTTCTTAATCCGGCGAACACTCTAGAGCGTGTGAGAAAAAGAAAATCTAACAAAAATACACGAAAACAAATCTAATATGAACGAGAGTTTGTTCCAATAGAGGAAATTTTTATTCTTTTGAAAAAAATGTCAATAAAATAATTATTAGTAAAATAAAATTTGTTAGTGTTAGATTTTGAAAGAGATTATTTAGAATGGAAAAAGACAGAGAGAAGTTGCAAAGATGGCAATCTCTCTACCACGCAAATGATGACACAATATCTATCCCACCCAATAGCAACTCTCCCTTCCATATCTCCTAACTCTACCCTTTTCAGCTTCCCATTTTTTTTCCTAATTTATTACTGTTATTTATTATATTATCACAATCATAAATAAATAGATAAAATAAATTTGACAAAAGGACAGGAGACAGAGAGAGAACTGTTTATTTATTTATTTATTTTCTTTAACTTGGCACAAACAAGCCAACCAAAGCTCTTCCATTGAAGTAGTAGTTGTAGTGGTAAGGTTTGGAACTTGGAACCACCACTCAACTCCCTCTCTCTTCCCTACCTTGCCCTTTGCTTCTTGTCTTAAGACACACTTCACCCTTCAGGTAATGTTTTGTCTGGCCATTAACATGCAAGAAACACAAATTATGAACTTTGGTGTGAGATATTATCGCTAGCTTCGAGTGTGGTGTTCTTGTTTATAAGCGTAAAAAACCCACTTGCCTGCCGTAAAATTTTGGGTTGGATACGGAGATTCTGACAGTACACACGCACCCTTGCTCGATTCAAGCTTCTAATGTTGATATTTTAAGCTCAGATATATAGCTGATGATTCCATTTAATGTAGCATTTACTATAGTGAGCTATATTATGATTATGGTTTGGGTTGAACTGGTTTAAAGTTGATGAGATATTCTCTAATTTGAGTTGCCAAGTTGCTGCTTGCTGTCCTAATTAGTCCTTTCCGGCTCTCATATGTATGATAAGTTATTGGTTTATGTGATTGAAAGTTCCACTCCTGTTGAGTGTTTCTGATGTTTGGTTGATACAGGTGATCTATTGGACGAATCAGCCTAGTGGTTCTGTATATTCGGACAATCCGAACCCGAGATTCTCTGCTCAAGAAGCTTGTTAAGAGCTTGTAATGATAGTAGCTGAAGCCAGAAAGGAAGTCTTATGATGGTTATGGCCACTTTTATTGGAATCTCAGCTGGGAAGAGGCTTTTTAACTCATCATCCTGTCATCCCGAGATCGCGGAGAAGCTCGTTAATGCCAATGACAATGGCGCGGCCTACCACCAACACGCTGCTTCTACAAGAAACGTTATTGTCGCGAAGAAAACATCAGATTATGGAGCCAGTTATCCATCATCCAAGAGGATTTCACAAAAGTCGGTCAAGGCACTTAAGGAACATGTAAATGCTGCCCCCATTGCTTTAACTGCAGCAACATGGTTTAGAACAGCTGATGAGTTAGAAGATGAAAGCACGAGTTTTGACTCATCGGTCGAGGCGCTTCTCCTACTGCAAAAATCAATGCTGGAAAAGCAGTGGAATCTTTCTTTTCACGAGACAGTCGATAATGACTCGCCTAGTACTAATAGCACGAAGAGGATACCGTTTACTAGTTCAGGAGTGTCTGCTCGACAACGGAGAATGAGGGCTAGAAAGAGGAATACAATCCAAAACAGAGCCACTCCGCAAGCTAGCGCCTTTGAGGAGCTTCAATCTCTTGTTACTGCTGAGTTGCTGCAGAATCGGTCAAGTGGTTATGTGAAGGGTGTTCTGAGTGAAGAGCTACTGACCCACGGGGAAGTTGTACGCCTCTCAAGGTTGATTCGATGGGGCATTGCCTTAGAGGACCATAAATTCAGGTGAGAGGATGATCGTCTATTTGTTTCTCCTCTATCGTCTATGTTGAATGATGACAGCAAAAAGATAAGTGACTTCTTACTGGAAATTTCAGGATGAAGGAGAGACTAGGGTATGAGCCATCCGATGATCAAGTTGCAGCATCTTTAAAGATCTCTCGTATCGAGTTGAAGTCGCAGTTAATCGCATGTTCTTTAGCAAAAGAGAAGCTGATGATGAGTAATGTTCGACTAGTGATGTCTATTGCTCAAAGATTCGACAACAAGGGAGTCGAAATGTCTGATCTTGTTCAGGTATTCTCTCTCAACAAAGCCACTGTCGACTTGTTTGATTGTCAAACCGCTGCCTTTTCGAAGCCTTTTCGGGTTATGTTGGTGGTTCCTTCTTCTCGTACTCACAGTGCTTGCGTGTGTATGTATAGGGAGGCCTTATTGGACTATTGCGCGGAATCGAGAAATTTGACTCTTCGAAGGGGTTCAAATTTTCAACTTATGTATATTGGTGGATTCGTCAGGTGAGAATGAATATGAAACAACTCAGTATCTTCTTCTCTGCACATACCATATTCATTCTCTCATCGTAGAATATGTTTTTTTTTCTTTTCCGATAAAATAGGAAGTTCAAGTTGCATCAGTTCTTTAGCTTCCTTCGACTTTCTATCGATTGCTAAGCTGCATGCGGCTCTAAACTAAGAATTACAAGTCTTCGTATCATTCTTTATGGAACCGCGCATTGTTTTGTATGTTCTGACTGATGCCAGGGTGTTACAAGAGCTTTCGTCGACAATTCAAGAACTTTAAGGTTGCCAAATCATTTGCACGAAAGGCTGGGGTTGATACGGAATGCAAAGCATAGATTGGAGGAGAAGGGAATAACTCCGTCGATCGATGTAAGCAGATGATTTGTAAACATTCTAAGTTCCTATGCTTGAAACTGTCAACTTCCTGTTGCAGTTTTCGTACTGTTGTACTAATTACCTTGTGTTGACGATGTCTCCAGAAAATTGCTGAAAGTTTGAACATTTCTCAGAAAAAAGTTAGGAATGCAACAGAGGTACTAAGCATTTGATCTTGTTTACCGTTTATCGCGTCGGCTTGCACCTATTCACTTACCAAATGATGCTATGAAATCAGGGCGTTTGTAGGATCTTCTCGCTCGATAGGGACAAGTATCCCTCTTTGAATGGTATCCCCGGAGACACCCACCATAGCGTAAGCGAAGCTGACTCTCTTCCTGGAACAAGTGCTTATATGGTTTCTTGGGCCGCTGTTGCCTCTGCGATTGACTCCTTTTTATCCTTGTGAAGTACATTGCAGATAAAAACCCGGAGAACGATCCGTGGCATGGAATTCAAGAGTGGTGCCTCAAGGTACGAATACAGAATACTCGAGCGTGCATTACAGAATAAAGCCCTTCTGACTGATATCTGTTACCTCTATTTGCAGAATGAAATGGACCAACTAATCAACGAAACGCTTCAAGAACGAGAGAGACAGATTATTCGGCTATACTACGGTCTCGATAAAGAATGCCTCACGTGGGAGGATATCAGTAAGCGGTGAGTATGCGTATTTCTTGCAAACCTGCAGCATTCATGTAAAAATTCTTCCTCGGCTATGTTCGGCTAACATACTACTGTAATGGTGCAACCTTTTGCAGCATAGGTTTGTCAAGGGAGAGAGTACGTCAAATCGGGCTAGTCTCGCTCGAGAAACTAAAACACGCTGCGAGGAAGAAGCAGATGAGGCGATGGTAGTGAAACGTTTGAGATGATGTGATTGTACATACACAGAAAGAGAGACTTTGTCTTGAAGAAGCAGTTTTACCATTTGCAGATAAACCATAGGAGGTCATGGAAGAGGTTAAAAAACTTTATGTAGAGTTGATTACACCACTTTAGGTTCTTGTATCTGGAGATGGGATTTTTGTATTATGTAATCATACTTTTACTGCCAAAAATTTGCGGTTGATCTGCCTCCTTTGAACATAGATCTTCTCTTATCAAATTGCAGATATTTGGTCTATGATCTTGCAGCTGGATTTGTCGAGTAAAAGGCAGATTTTTGCCCAAAATGGTGTTCGTTCCAAAAAGTTATACCAAAATAGGATCTTATTGAAAAGTATTCTGGATATGGTGTTCAAAAACAGTATTGAGTTTTTTTCTCGTACTGCGTGAGCATATAACGGGTTTTTTTTCCCGTACTGCGTTGTAGTACGAGTTAAATGAATATTCTTATTAACACTACAACAAAAGAAACTCGTAGTCAAGCGCAGTACGAAAAAAAAATCCCGAGTATGCTCACGCAATATGAGTTTTTTTTCTGTACTGTGTTTGGACACCATATCCGGAATACTTTCTAAAAAATTTCATTTTCGTAAAAAAAATTTAGATGAATACCATTTTGGGCAAAAACCCAGTAATCGTCAGCCACCTTTTTCAAGATAACAGTAACCACTTCAGTAATTTTCATTCCAATTTAAACAAAGTACTTAAATTTCATTGTAAAAACATAGTTCGTCGAAAAATTTAGGATTGAGTCGGGTAAAATTAGAAACGAGTCGGATAAATCCTCCAAATTCAATAATTTTACAGCAGTGGAAAAGGAAGGTGGAAAGATTGAAGTATGATATTTTTTTGTAAAATCTTGTGGTTTGCGCGATTTTGAGATGCGATCATGTGTTTCAAAAATGACCTTTTGAATCATGTGCCTCTAACAATTTGGTTATAAAAGAGAGAAACAATGAATTTGGGTACAAATCTTTGCTATTGACCTCACGAGCAACTAACCATCCACACCTTTACAATAACTAGGTAAATTTTTGTTGGTATTGATAAAAGAGAGAAACAATAGCTCGATCACGAACAAGATGGAAATGATAAGAGATGAAAATATCATTGGATAAAACATAAATCGGCAATGTGCCTACATTGATTGGCAGCAAGAACAAGAACTTCCACTAATTTCAACAAAGGGTATAAGAGAGAAACACTCTTTCAATAACACCACCACTTGCAGGAAAACACTCTCACTCTTGTTTGCCACCTACACACTACAACACTCTCAACTAGGTATGGAAACTGTTCATACTCGACCAATAATTATACTTTTTCAGGACTTAAACTCTGTACTTTCGTAAAATTTTCATGTGTCTTATGTCATTTGTCTAAATGCGCTTTGACACCACCACCGGTTCTAACCGATCAATACACTCATTGAGGCTACTTGCACGTGCAGCACGTCATACTCATATTGCTCGACCACCTTGAACAAAGGATGATATCCCACTATAATACATTTGACATTTTTTGACTGGTAGAATTTTATTAATAGTAATAATATTTAAATAATACATTTAAGATAAGAGTGTAGAATTCTCTTATACGATCCTCTTAAAGTTCAACCAAAGTAAAATTCAATAGAAAAAAATATGGCAGGAAAATATTATTCGGGCGTTAACGCCGCTTGAACACAATTTTACCCCTCTATACCCCAATACTAGTTACACAATTCGCCCAAAAGGTCCCCTAGAATCATCTTGAATTAAACCACCAATTCTTAAGAGCATCTAGGTAGAGGGTGAGCTCCTCATTACATTGTTCGGACAAAACATTTGACCAAATTACCTATTTCTGTGCACATCTAAGAATTGAATGAATGAGAAACTCTTTATCTTATTTGACACAATAAAAAATTATTCAATTTCTCAAATTCCACAAACCCCACAAGATTGCACCCAAAAAAAAACAAACTAAACTTTCTCAACCATTCTTCTCTTACCCCGACCTAACCGGTAAGAATTGTTCCAGATAATGTTTGAAGCACCATTGAACACCAAGTTTCTTTGTGTAGAAATTTTCTTTAGGGTAATTAGTTTTATTTAAGGTAAATTTTTATACTAAAAATATACCGTGTCAAGATTTGAACATGGACGTCAAATCATATCAAGCTTTATGCTGCTGATGTCATTTGTCTCAAGTGTAATTAGTTGTCCACTGAGATTACCATTCCAGCAAGACGTCTTAAAATATTTTTGTAAGTGTTAAATAGTTTTTGGGAGCTTTGCACAAGATATTTATATTTTTGGTTAATTAAAGACTAAAAGTTGTTCTTAATGCCTAATACTGTTACCGATTCAGTTTCCTACTTTGTCACCGCCAGCTGCGGGATTGTATTCACTTTTGGAAGTACCAACACAATCAAATTCCTAGAGCCTAATATGAACATTCCTAAATATTAGAACTAAAAAATAATAATAAATATGAACATTCCTAAATTTCTTTTGGTTCATCTCTAGGAATCAAGAATTTGTCCTAAAAAAACTCCATGCATTTATAAGTCACCGCTGTATGCTTAAAGCAATACCCTTTTAGGTTCATTGTCTCCTCCTCAGGACAACCTTATATATACACACACACAAAAACAATGAAACAATCTTTTCAAGCAGCCTTACTGTCTGAAGATCAATTCCAACGTAGGGGACTTTCATCCATGTCGAAGCCAGTCGTCGAGTGGACGTGGGAGGAGAACAAGGCGTTTGAGATGCAGTTCGAGTTGCTGATGAAAGGTCAATTCAACAAGGTCGCCGAGTTGCTACCGAACAAGAGTGCCATTGATGTTGAGATTCACTGGAATCACCTGGTTGACGATGTCGCCTCGATCGAAGCTGGTCTCGTCCCCTTACCAAATTACAAGGATGATGATGATGATGAGTGCCAAGACAATAGCCAAAAGAACACTAAAACCAATGTATAAGCTTGTTGGATTGATTACTTCTGTTTTGTTTAGGTTCTATAACGTTGATTATGAGTAAATATGTTTTTTGATTGTTTATATGACAGATGTTCTTTAATTGTTTTTGGAATAAGTGAGTTCCTATAACCTTTTTATTCATCACAAAACATATAGTGCACAATATACATCAATTGGCTTCGGCTCTCTGTTTGGCAGACAGTAATTTAGGAGTAGATAGTAGTTATTAAGATAACGACATTTATTAAAAATTTTCTTTAGCCGAGCAATAATATTAATTAGGATCAATTCTAAATCATTACAGAGATTAAAAATAAATATTTGATATCATCGTCTTAGGTGATAATTATCAATTTCTCAATTTTGAACTTCTCATGAGTTCATAACTAGGAATACGACTCTTAACTAATATTGAAACGTACAAGTTAAACTTGAATCAACAATAGTATTGAAAATTTGCATTAAAGATGACTACTAATTTTGGACCAAAATTGAGAAATAAGTTTGATCACTAGTCCTATTAGAAATAAGAGATCAAATTGCTTTAAGTTTGATGTAATTATTATAATAATTAAAATAAATGCTAATGCAATAGTTTTTTAAGATGATGTAATAAATATTGATTTACATACTACAATAAATGACATAGTTTTGTTAATCTTATTATTATTCCTCTCTTAGAAATTATTATATTCAATAAGTTAACCATTTGTTTTTTATCAAAATATTTATTTAGAAATATATATAAGTAATATATTATATTATTATTATTTTAATTTAAATAACTAATTTAAATTATTTATTTAAGCTTAATTAATAAATTAATAATTAATTTAATCAAAAATATAATCTACTAAATTGAATCTGCTAGTTGATTTTATCAAATACATTCTTAAATCTGTTATCTGCTATCTGCTTTCAATTTGTTTCGCAAGACTTTTTTTATCTTCCACAATCTGCAGGCCCAAGCTTGTTTTTTTAACTGTTATATTTTATTAATATAGGTATTATGTACATACTACATATATACACTAAAGGCTCTCCGCGCACTAATTACGCGGTTACAGTCATAGGTCTCAGTAAAAAGTTTCTAATGATAAATGTTTTTGGGAAAAAACCCTAATTACAAACCGTTATAGATTCCTGCATGCTTTTATAAAAATTAGATGTAATTACAAACCCTAGTACACGAATTGTTAGGCGAGTCCAATTAATGGCCAATTAGAGCCAATTAAGGAGCCTTTAAAATTAAGTGTAATTAAGGGGCACGAATTGTAAATACCTAAATTAGCAAGAGTATATATTTTTTAATACCACTTGATACGCTCCCTCTTCTTACGGGCCAAAATTTTCCAATTTTCTCCATGGTAAAGTCATTTAATTTTTTAAGGTACATATGCTTAAAAAAAAGGACTGAACCGAACAATTTTATGTGTATTGTTTGGTAATACGTACACTAATTAGTAATTACAAATTTTCTTAAAAAATAAAGAATAGTTTAATATAATTAAATAAAAAATATATTATGCAAAAAAATATAATAGTTAATTGGATAATGTTAATTTGGTAAAAAATGTACGTCGCATAACAAAATAGATAGCACGTAAAACTTGATGGTGTGGGTATTTGGAAATTTTTTAAGGATTAAAGTTGAAATAACTCCTCTTATTTACTCAAAAAATTTAATAAGTACTTTGTACTTGAAATCGTCCACTCTATCTATTTTACATGTCTAAATGGATCAGTTATCATTCCGGAATTATTTTTTGATCACTAGTGATATTTCACCGTCTTACGCAGCTTTTTCATCATCTTAAATATATCCCATCTTTATTTTATTTGTTGATGAAATGGAGTTATATGGAAAAAATGATATGGATGAGCCGATAGACGAATCTTTCATCGAAAATAGCTTGGGGAGCTTAGAGCTGTGATACAGAAGGTATGCATGAAGATTTTTTTTGTGGTTGATAAAATATGCAAGAGATTTCTCTCAAGTCTAAGCTTTCGATCTGCATGGTTGCTGGCTTGACTTCGGAAACCGAAGGATGTAGGAAAACTTATCCATGTTATAAATTAATTATATTAATTAATATGTGAATGTCCATTTTTTCATGATCACCACTTGTCCATTTCTTTATGATGCATATTTAGTGGAGTAGTAAGTAAGCAGTAGGTAAGTTTTTGCCTATAAATAGGAGTTTTCACCTTTGACATTGTACTTAAAGATAATTAATAAAAACTTCATTCTCTAGTTTCTTCTATTCTCTCTATATTATTCTCTATGTTCATTTAGCTTAATTTATAGATAACATAACACGTTATCAGGACGAGTCTCTACCAAGTTCTCAACAATTTTTTGAGAAGAATTGAGCTATATTTTGTCAGTATTCTTACAATTTTAATTATTAATTCTTGTTGCATTCTCAATGTTATTGAGCCATATGAAGTTTTGTTTTGACTTATAAATGATTTTCTCAAAGAAAACTATTTTATAAAATTTTCTTTGAAAAAATTGGATTTGTTTGGTAAAGATATTCTTTCATGAAACACCTTCTGTTGTCCTTAAATAAAATGATTAGAAACCTCTAGGAATCTATGTAAAGTTTGCTTGTGGAACGCGGATAAGAATCATGTCCTTATTCGCACACATGGAAAAACTATAAGGATTGAACTGTAAGTTTACACTTTGAACAAGTATTGTGTCCTTGCTCGCACACATATAAAACTACTAGGTACTAAATCGATATTATGCGCCCTCAACCAGAAGAAGGGATCTGTCCATATTTGAAAATGCAAGGAAATATAAGGGACTAATCTGTAATTAGTCAGAAAAAAACCCAAATCTGCTATGAACCCTAATTTTCGTTATTCCTAATCTGAATACTTGTTATCCCTTTAATCATTTATTTTCATTTATTTTTACCTCAAGAAGAGATAATGAATTTGTGATATGCATATATAATAATTTTATCTCAATTATATTTACTTATAATAATCAAGTATAATATAATCTATTTGCTCATGATAGTATTATAATGTCGAATCTCGCCAAACTTGATTTTGTGGCCCTCCATATCACAGGCAAGAATTACTTATCATGAATTTTGGATGCTGAAATTCATCTTGATGCTAATGGTCTCGGAGAGACAATTAAAGAGAAAAATGCAGCTTGTGTCCAAGATTGAAAGCCGAATACCTCACGCTAAAGGATCTACTAATCCTTTAGATTAGTTTGAAAGAAAGATACGAACATCAGAAAACTGTGATCCTTCCAAAAGCACGTTATGATTTGATGCATTTGCGATTCCAAGATTTTAAAACTGTGAGTGAATATAATTCAGCTCTATTTCGCATAAGTTTTTAGCTGAAATTATGTGGAGAAAATATCACTGATTCTGATATTTTAGAGAAAACATTCTCCACATTTCACGCATCGAATGTGCTCATTCAGCAGCAATATCATGAAAAATATTTAAAGAAATACTCTGAATTGATTGCTTATTTTCTTGTGGCTGAACAAAACAATGAGCTTTTGATGAAAAATCATGAAGCACGTCCAACTGGTTATGCTCCATTCCTTGAAGTGAATGTGAAAAAATTTAATTATAGAGGTCGGTCTCGCAGTCGTGGACATGGTAATGGTCGTGGAGGATATGGTTACCGTGGTGGTAATTTTAAGAACACGTCTCACCACCTGAAGTGGGAGAACAGAGAGAAGAAACTAGTAAAAGATGGTGATGGTGGCATAAAAATGGAAAATTTATTCCATCGTTGTGGATGCAATGGCCACTAGACTTGCGCCTGTCGTGCACCAGAGTATCTAGTTGAGCTTTATCAAGAATCATTGAAAGGCAAAGGGGAGGTCGAAATAAATTTTGTCAATGATGATGCTGGCACTAGCATTATGAATATAGATGGTAGCATTGATTTCAACAAAAATGACTTCACTCCTTTGGATGTGGTTGATTTTCTTATTTGAATAAGTAGTTTAATATTCTTGTTTTTGTATTTTCGGTGATTTTTTCTTATCATGTTCTTGCTAATTTTTTCCTTATCATATTTTTGTTGCTTGAATTTAATATAAATATTTCTTTTATTATAAAGAGTATGGCATTGGCACGAGTTGACTCATTTATTCGAGAAAGAAATCTGTGTTTAGCAGATAGTGCCACAACGTACACCATATTTAAGAATGATAAATATTTCATTCATTTGCAAATGCAAGAAGTAAATGTTAGTACTATATCGGGTACTGCGAATCTAATTGAAGGCTCCGAAAAAGTTAATTATTACCTGGGGGTACGCATTTTTGCATAAATAATACACTATATTATCCTAAGTCTCAAAAAAACTTATTAAGTTTCAAGGATATCATGTTGAGACAACAAATGAAGGAAACAAAGAATATTTGTATATCACAAATATTATTTTGGGTAAAAAGTGTGTTGAAAAAGTTATCCGCTTATTCATCTGATTTATGTTATATGTATATTAGTGCAATGGAAGCACATGTAACAATAAACTAGAAATGTACTGATTTTACGATTTGGCATGACCGGTTGGGCCATCCCGGGTCAATAATGATGTGGAGAATAATTAACAATTTATTTGGACATTCTTTAAGGAATCAGAAGATTTTTTAATCCAATGAATTGTCATGCGCTACATGCTTTCAAAGAAAATTAATAACCAGGCCATCACCCTCTAATATAAGGACTGAATCCCTCGAATTTCTGGAACGTATACATGGTGATATGTGTGGACCTATTCATCCACCATGTAGACCATTTATATACTTTATGGTATTAATTGATGCATCAACTAGATGGTCACATGTATCTTTATTATCGACTCACAACTTGACATTTGCCAGATTACTAGCTCAATTATTTCAATTACGAGCTCATTTCCAGATAATCTAATTAAGATCATTCATCTTGATAATGTTGGTAAATTCACTTCTCAAACATTCAATGATTATTGTACGGCCACTGGTATAAATGTTGAACATCCTGTAGCTTATGTTCACACTCAAAATGGTCATGCTGAATCATTTATTAAACAGATTCAATTAATTGCAAGGTCATTACTAATGAGAGCGAAACTCCCTATTTCTGCTTAGGGACATGCCGTTTTACATGCGGCAATGTCAATTCGCACCAGGCCAACAAATTATCATGAATTCTTCCCATTACAATTAGTTTATGGTCAGAAACTAAACATTTTCTATCTAAGAATTTTTGGATGTGCGGTTTATGTTCTAATTGCTCTACCACAACGCACTAAAATGGGACCTTAAAGAAGGTTGGGAATATATATTGGGTTTGAATCTTCATCGATAATAAAATACATTGAGCCACGTACTGGAGATATATTTACGGCACATTTTACCGATTGTCATTTTGATTAATCAATATTTCCAAATTAGGAGGAGCAAATAAGCAGCCCGAAAAGGATATTAGTTGGAATGAATTATCATTGTGTTATTTAGATCCTCGCACAAAGTAAAGTGAACTTGAAGTTTAAAAGATAATTCATCTACAGAATTTAGCTAATCAATTGCCAGACGCTTTTGCTGATCCAAAGAGAGTAACTAAGTCACATATTCTAAGTGCTAATGCTCCTTTTAGAATTGATGTCCCCGAAGGACAATCAATCGTTGCCAATGAAAATAAGGCACAAATTAAATGTTGTAGACCTGTTAGTTCCAAGGATAAAAATTCTTGTAAAAGAAAAGGAGCAAAATATCAAGATGGACAAATTGAGAATATCTTGACTCCTGAAGAGTCCCCAGTCAATATTAAAGAATGGCAGACTCTAGATGAGTCGCTTCCAATGGAAGAATAGGTACTTGAACATTGTGATAATCATGAGATCTCAATAAATTATGTTAGGACTGGAAAAATATGGAACCGAAATGAGGTTATCATTGATGATATTTTTGCCTACCATGTAGCGCTAAGTATTTTGGAAGGTGAAGAGGATCTAGAGCCAAAATCTATTGAGGAATGCATGCATAGAAAAAATTGGCCAAATTGAAAAGACGCAATAAAATCAGAATTATATTCACTTGCGAAAAGTGAAGTTTTCAAACCTGTAGTCCGCACACCCAAAGGTGTGAAACCCGTAGGATACAAATGGGTATTTGTGCGTAAACAAAATGAGAAAATGAAGTCGTGAGATATAAATCACGACTTGTCGCACAAGGTTTTTTGCAAAGACCTGGCATTGGTTATGAAGAGACATATTCTCATGTGGTGAATGCAATCACGTTTCAGTATTTGATAAGTCTGGCAGTACATGAAAAGTTGAATATGTGTTTCATGGATATTGTCACAGCCTATTTATATGGTTCACTAGACAGTGACATTTATATGAGAATCCCTAAAGGATTCAATATACCAGAAGTACGTGATTCTAGTCAAAAAGGACTATACTCGATCAAATTATGTAGATCTTTATATAGATTGAAACAATCAGGGTGTATGTGGTATAATCACCTTAGTGATTACTTATTAAAGAAAGGCTATAAGAATCCAATCTGCCCATGTATTTTTATAAGGAGATCTGAACCTGAGTTTGTTAGAATTATAGTTTATGTTGATGATCTCAATATCATTAGAACTCCTGAAGAGCTCCAAAAGGCTGTTGATTGTTCGAAGAACGAATTTGAAATGAAAGATTTGGGAAAGAACAAACTATGTCTCATATTGCAAATTGAACATCTTGAAGATGGATTTTTATGCATCAATCATCTTATATAGCAAAGGTGCTGAAGGGCTTCAATATGGGTAAAGTGCATCCATTGTGTTCCAATGGTTGTAAGGTCACTTGATGTAAAAAAGGATCCTTTTAGACCTCAAAAAAATAGTAAAGAATTTTTTGGTCCTGAAGTACCATATCTAAGTGCAATAGGTGCACTAATGTATCTCGCTAGACATACACGACCTGATATATCATTCTCTGTAAATTTACTAGCAAGATACCATTCTTCACCTACAAGAAGATATTGGACAGGATTAACGCAAATATTATGTTATCTTTGAGGTACAATGGATATGAGTTTGTATTATCCTAGTGTCTCAAAGGCATAAATAATTAGATATGTAGATGCATGATATTTATCTGATCCTCATAATGGTCGATTGCAAACCGGATACTTATTTACATCTGGAGGTACTGCTATTTCATGGTTCCATGAAACAAACTATAGTAGCCACCTCATCTAATCACTCTGATATTTTGGCTATTCATGAAGTAAGCCAAGAATGTGTTTGGTTGAGATCTATTGTCTAACACATTCGAGAATCACGTGGATTACCTTTTCAAAAGGGAATATCTATGATCCTATACGAGGATAATGCTGCATGCATCGCATAATTGAAAGGAGGATATATTAAAGGTGATCGGACAAAACATATATCACCAAAATTCTTTTTCACACACATTCTTCAAAAGAATGGGGAGATAAGTGTTCAACAAATTTGTTCAAGGGACAATTTGGCAGATCTGTTCACGAAATCTCTGCCCACTATAATTTTTGAGAAGCATGTTCGTAACATCGATCCTCAGAGATCTCAAGTGATGTAGACATGAGGGAGAGATATCATTTTACACAATACTCTTTCCTTAACTACGATTTTGTCCCAATGAATTTTCCAGGTAAAGTTATAATGAGGCAATAAACTCATGAAAGAATGATGTACTTTTTCTTGATTAGGATTTTTCCCATGTGGTTTTTCCTAATAAGGTTTTGACAAGGCAAATTCTTCAAATGGACATACAAGGGAGAGTGTTATAAATTATTTATATTAATTAATATGTGGATGTCCATTTTTTCATGATCACCACTTGTCCATTTCTTCATGATGTATATTTAGTGGAGTAATAGGTAATTTTTTCCTATAAATAGGAGTTTTCACCTTTGATATTGTACTTGAAGATAATTAATGAGAACTTCATTCTCTAATTTCTTCCATTCTCTCTATATTATTATCTATGTTCATTTAGCTTAAATTATAGATAACATAACAATTCATACCCGTTAGTTAGAATTTTGAAGGATAAAATGACTACAAGTAAATTGAACTGGACTGTGGCCTTACTTTTTTTAACTCAGTGATCCGACCGATTGTCTTAACAAATTAACACGAGTTTTTTAGTATTTTGTCCTTACCCACATGTACTATTAAGAACTTCCCAGTAATTATCCATACTAAAATTTCTCAGGCCATACTCGCTTAATTCAAAATATTTTCTATAAAAATATAAATTATACAATCGAATCATTTGAATTTTCTAGTGTTACACCTCCAACGCAATTCACCCTTGAAGCTTGCTCCTATACGATGCATGAAGAGTACAAAGCCTACCTATTACTTAGCTTGCCTTTTCTCCCTCGTGGAACAGGCAAGTGCCGTATGTTTCTTTTGTGGGGATCCTGAAATTTGCTATCAAATTAACATTATTTTTTAGAAGGCCAAGTTAACATTATTTATTAATGCATAATATTACTGAAAAAGCCCGAATATGATGATATGGTTTGGGGCTTTAGCAAACAATATTTTCCACAATTTTCTTTGTCCCTTTGAAATGAGGGTAACTATCATTTTTTGGAAACATTTCTTCACACAACTTTTTCTCGGTGGCATTATTGTCCTTTTTGGCCCGTAGATTTCTGTTGTTTCTACAAATTTTTTTAACTCCAAGAATTTTGAAAGGTAACCCTTCCATTCGTTTAGATTATGCTAATAAAAGTGGATAAAAAGTGAGGCGCCTTGTTTGGTGATTTTTTTAATATAGGTAAATTATATACCCAAGAATTATATTTTTTTAAGGATTTTAACTAAATTTTGGGTTTGAATTTTGATGTTACATATTTATTGGGAGAGTGTTGATACCTTTCAAAGGTCTCAACCGACTCTAATCTAGATTAATCAACCTAGTAGATCCGAATAGGTTAAAAAACTTATCTGCGAACTAAGTTTGACTGCAATAGTTTTTAACTGGCTTCTTAAAGGGCACCGGATTTAGTCCTGGACATGTATTTTTGTTCAGGATCGTCCTGGAACATGCACTGGGTTGGTCAGTTATAATACAATGGGTCGCTCAGTTATGATACAATGGGTCGCTCAGTTATGATACAATGGGTCGCTCAGTTATGATACAATGGGTCGCCCGAAGCAAGTTTGACTGCAATAGTTTTTAACTGGCTTTTTAAAGGGCACTGGATTTAGTCCTGGACATGTATTTTTGTTCAGGACCGTCCTGGAACATGCACTGGGTTGGTCAGTTATAATACAATGGGTCGCTCAGTTATGATACAATGGGTTGCCCGAAGCGGTCCCAATTTTTTGGAACACGCGCTGGTTCACTTAGTTATGATGTAATGGTTCGCTCTGTTATGATACAATAGTTCGCTCAGTTATGATACAATAGGTCGCTCAATTATGATACAATAGGTTGGGTCCATGATGGTCTTGAAAACAGAATTCCAGAACCAAATCCGGTCCTTCTTAAATTGGTAAAATTATGTGCGCAGCGTCTCTTTTCTTGCTTTGAACATGTTGTCTCTTTCTTTATACTGTATTCTTTAGAAAAGTAAAGTTTTATCTTTACTATACTGCGTGAAGGCTGCAAGCCAATTTTATTTTGGCTCATTTATCTGAATTAACGCTTATTCAAGTGTTAATGCAGTTTGGTTGGATACCAAATATGTAGTGGCTTGAGAACTATGCTAAAATATTGTGATGTGAATTCGATGTACACGGAAAAAAGTGACGCACATAACTATTCATACGAATATACTTAATGTGAAGTCGATAAATTTTTGTAAAAAAATTACATAATATTTAGTTAAAAATTGTCAAATTACATAATACATTTCTTCCAACCGACAAGAAAAGAGAGTATATTTTTTTCGCAAACGTAAATGTCATGTGCTTGTATTGAACTTGGCTCGCCTCCCGGATGAATTCCACTAGCTCGGAACTCATCGGATCTCCATCAAGATCCGATTGACCGCGGCTTATTTTTCCACTCTAATTAGTTCCCAGCTTAACTAAACGGTATATAGAGAGTTATTTTATTTTAATTATAAATTTGAGTAATAATTATAAAAATATAATAGTATTGTAACTCCATATTGCCTCTTTTAAGTATTTTATAATTAAAATTAAATTAATCAACTCGAAAATATATGATACTAAATGATTTCAAAGAAAACAAGAATAAAACAATAACTAAACAACAATTTAAATTTAATTTTCTTCCATACTTTGCAAGGAGCAGCTAATTCCATATTTTATTACCCTCACGAGCAAGATCACATCCCTCGTTACAGTCTGGTGTGATAAATAACTGATACGCTGCACGAAAATAAAGATAGAATCCCAATCAACATGTCAATATCGACATAAAGAAAATTTATAGTAAGAGAAAAATCAATCGACTTTATAAATCGCGAGGGTTCGTAATTATTATATATTAATTATTAATATTTTAAAATAGTATAACTTGGTGTTAGGTTGTCAAAATAAATTAATTTTATTTTAATTTCGCTTAATTTTTTGAGACTTACACGTCGTATTGAGAAATGAAAAATGAAAACTACACAGAACAATTCTCTTCTCCTTCCCATCTACAAAAATCTTCCCCTTTTTTGAGAAATTTTTTTTTGAGAAATTAAATAAATTAAAAAAAATCTTCCCCTCCATGAATATTCCTTCTAAAAAAAATCCCTCCATAAATATCTGAATACACACTGTACGTGTCACTCCTTGATTCGTCCACCTCCTTCACCTCCCAATCTCCACTTTCACTTTTTCTTCTCCCGCTTCCTCTGCCACTCCCCCCCCCCCCTCTCTCTCTCTCTCTCTCTTCCGTGAAAGAAAGATGGCAAAGTCCTTCATACCCCCGCCACTAGCGGTTACCTTCACTCCTCACTCGATATTCCGAAACTGCCCCCACCGATCTCCTCCCAACTCCGTACCACGCCCCCTCTGCCTGAGACCGCTCCCCAAGGACTATTCCGTAACTTCACCGCTTCGCCTCCGCCGCGCCCCCGCTCCCGTCCTCGCGCTCGACTCCGACGTCCCTCGCCCCCTCCACTCCCAGGTATCCGAACGACACACGTAACTCCCTAAAAACGACGCCGTACATACTCAAACCGCAGTCAATTTAGTTAGTTAATTGACTTGAACTCTTTATTTTTTATTTTATTTTTTTGGAATAATAAAGAAGAGCGAGGTCTTCGAGCAATGGGATTCCCTGACGGCAAAATTCGCCGGCGCGTCGAATGTTCCGTTCCTGGTGATCCAGATGCCGCAGATCATCCTCAACGCTCAGAACCTCCTCGCCGGCAACAAGGCCGCCTTGCTCGCCGTCCCCTGGCTGGTAACTTATTGTATAATAATCGAGTTGATTTCGCGATAATGGAGACACCGGATCGTTAGTACTGTATTGTCCTTTTCGAGTATCGGTATATAATAATCGAGTTGAATTCGTGATAGCCAAGTTTATTTCGCGGTAATGGAGACCTGAGTGCTTGTGGACTGCACACCGGAGGATAATCTCTTCTGTCGGATATCAATGTTAGCAGCTCAGCTAAGGTTTGGACCGTTCCAAGCACTTGGTGTTTAATGATTGAGTTGGTTTATGCAATGCAGGGGATGTTTACGGGTCTCTTAGGCAACCTGTCGTTGCTTTCGTACTTTGCGAAGAAGAGGGAGACGGAGGCAGTAGTGGTGCAGACGCTGGGAGTGCTGTCATTGTATGTGGTGTTTGCACAGCTGGCGATGGCAGAGGCAATGCCTTGGCCTTACTTTGTGGCAACCTCGGTGGTTGTCGCGGCTGGGTTGGTTCTCAACTTCTTGAATTACTTTGAGAAGCTCAACGCGACTCTCTGGTACTTGTGGGAGGACTTTATCACTGTTTGTGGGGTTTCTGCGCTGCCCCAGGTTTGTTCTTTCAGTTTCTCGGGATCTAGCATTTTGTTATTTGATTCGGGATGGCTGACCAGATGGTTAGTTTTAAAAGACAACATTGATGCTCTGTTCTTGTCACAAATGAAAACAGATGATTCGAAGAATCATGTTCAAGGATGACAGTTTTGTGCAATAGTCTGTTTTCGCTGTGTTTTCAACTCTGTAATTTTCTAGTTCCAGTTTATGAGTAACTAACAATAAACGCTGGAAGTGGACACTGAAATCTGAATGTAGACAATGTTTTTACTTACTAAACAGGAGATAAGATGTTTCATCATGTTTCATCTGTAGGTTATGTGGTCTACCTTCTTGCCATATGTACCAGAGACCGTTCTTCCTGGTGCGGTGGCGTGTGCTGCAGCTGTGGCAGCAGTGGTCATGGTAAACAATGCGTTTTTAGTTTATTATGCATCCGTTTCGCCACCGCTTGTGTTGGTGTGACCATTCACTTTTTCTTTTGGTGATGATGTTGCCTGCCCAAACGAACACCTTTTCTTCTTTTGCAAGAGTTCCTAGTGAATTTCATGAGAGGAGGGTTTTAGTGCATTGATAAAGGAAACAATAGCGGTGAAATGTGTCTATGAATGGGTGAGTGGACCTGGCATGCATTCTGTAGATGTCGTTAAGATGATGTCTTCTTCGCATATATTTTTCTTTTGGAGAAGATGATTTATCAGACTTTGACCCACTGTTACTAAGATTCTCAGGCCCGAACAGGGAAACTCCCAGAGAAAGGTGCGAAGTTCGTTCAATCAATATCTGGATGGACAGCAACTCTTCTTTTCATGTGGATGGCTGTTTCGCAAATGGTAACATTTATTTCTCGCTTTACACTGGTCAGTGCAATTGCTGAGTTTCTTGATCTTGTAAGTTTCTGACTAGGGCTTTTTCTGCTCAGTGGACAAATTACCTGAACCCTGACAATATTAAGGGCTTATCAGCGGTCTCAATGTTGCTTGCGATGATTGGCAATGGACTTATGATCCCACGTGCGCTCTTCATCCGTGATCTCATGTGGTATACTTCTTTCCTCCTTTTTGCTGTCATTGCTTTTCTGCTTCATAGTACACGATGGTCCTATTTGGAGATTTTGAAATATATAGCAAATGGACTGTTGTACAAATTATATTTCGTTGGTAGTGATGATCTTTCAGGAAAAAAAGGGAAGAAGTAATGATGCGCCATTTGATATATGACTTCAGGAAACCAGTGGTTTTTTCTGTGCTCTTTGAGAGCTTCAGTGTGCACTTTGTCACATGTAGTTATTCTTTCGACTTCAGTAGTGCTTCGAGTTATAGGGGTTTGTGCTGTATTCCTCCTCCGTCTGTGTCCAAGCATGAGTTTGGAGTAATGCGTTTTACCTGGACCCCTCTGTCACTTAGCCTACGTCTTCATGTCTGGTCTTGAAAAACTGAGAAGCCTAGTTTATTATTGGATCGAATAAAAAATATTATTCCTTACCATAGATGTAATAACTAATGAGTGTTAGTGTAGTTATGCACATCATGCGAAATGGTTTCTGGAGCATCCATGTATTGCTGAGTCCTATCAAGTGAAACTGATGGATTACTTGTCACCGAAGAAGTCTCCGCGTTTAAGAATCTATAGCAATAAGCCGTATAATGTGCATTCATATTCAGCTTTAGCCAATGTCAATCGTTGAGCCTTACAACTGTGCTTCAAAATCCAACTGCTACCATAACACTGACATTCGGAAGGTGACGGGTGAATTTCAGGTTCACTGGATCAAGCTGGGCTTCTCTGTTTTATGGGTATGCAAACATCCTATGCATATACTGGTAATGTTACCACTAACCTTGATACTTCACCGGAGTTCATCTTGCCGTATTCACCTGTCAATGAACACCCTGTACTTAACACACTTTTCCTTGATTCAGTTTGAACAGTATCAGCAAGGAATTCTTTCTGTCAGCAACCTTCGGGTTGGTTGCATGGATAGGTGAGGCCTCTCTTTCCCTTTGTATTTCATGTTCCGAGTTCGATGATTACCCATCCAATTGTGTTCATTAACGCGAGGACCCAATTTTTACATTTTACTGCCGCAGGAATGACTCTATGGAGAGACACCGTCGTGTATGGGTACAACACACCGTTCCGGTCTTTGAAAGAACTGTTTTTAGGCCCCTAGTTTGAAGGCACTCGGTTAATGGTGCACGGTTAATGGTGCACCCTTCTTTGTTCGAAGGAAACCTGCTGCTACTACACAACTAATTGAGCCTGAGTTGCTCAAATGCCTTGGAAACGGGTAGCGGCGTGGTTCCAAATCTGCAAGTTCCGTTTCCAGCCAAAGAAATGAATCATGATCAGTATTCTCTAAACGGTGTTTTGTATCATTAGATTAATGTCCACCCATAATAATTGTAGTGATCAATAAGATCGATCCGACGATCACCCAAAAATTAGATTTCAGGACCTATGATAGTTCAGTTCGGATACATTGGCTTGCTTGCTTTGGGTGTTACGCATAATGTTCCGGATGGAGGGAGCTTTAGTGGTAACATTTCTCTGCTTTATATGCCTCCATACCTACATGACGAGTATTAGAGAGATCAATGCAGTGAACAGATGCTTAAACACTGATATAACGATATTCTATCTGTAAGATGACAAACTGATTTCATTAATCATCTATCCACCTCCATGCCTAGTAATTAGGAAAACATCACTTTGACAGTTCACATTTTTGACCAATTTTTCGGTTGTCTTGTTTTGTGATAGAAATTTTACAAATTCAAAGTTTTAGTACATTTTTTGGGAAATTTATGTCACAAAAAAAGAGAGAACCAAATCACAATATACTTGGTCAAAAAAAATGTCAAATCACTAGAGTTAGTTTTTTACTAACTTATATGTTCTCTATCGAAATCAAAGAGAGATTTGTTTAATCTTTGAATCCACGGGCCATTGACCTATAACTGTTTGTGTGTTAAAACCAACAAACATTTAGATCAACTGGTGAGAGAGTTGTTCTAGCTTAATTAAGGTATCGAGTTTGAATATTTAGGAACGCAGCATTGTTAAATATTTGTTGGGAGAAGTTTGCCACCTTTTAAAGATCCTACCCGGCTCGAACTTAGATTAGTCGGTCTAATTGGTCCGGATACCAAGTGGTTATAAACAAAAAAAAACTGTTTGTGTAAAACCTAGTCTACCCAAAAAAATTACAATCGCTTTGTACAATCAAATATATGTAAAGTGATAATTTTTTTAAACTGATAAAAATTTTCGCTCCCATGTCGGGATCAGTGTTAAAATTTCATAGCCCATTTATCATAATAATTAATACCTTTTAAGAAAATTTTAGTACTAAATTTGGGTCCCTTTGCATAAAGTAATATTTTTGAATAAATACATATATTGTTGCATATTTTAAGATACTAGTTTGTGCTAGACTTGCGTGTTTGATAACTTTTACATCATCATTCATCTTCTCGATTATTTTCAAATGGTCATTGTGATTATCATCTTGTTGTAAGAAAATATGTCAATCGAGTGTAGCATTTGAATAAAGCTATAAGTCGAGATTTTAGACAATTTGATTATAGTTAAAACAATTTTTTGTTATTTATGTATTTATAGTTAAAAATTTTAATTTTAATATTTTTTGAGCAAAATTTTTTTTCTTATGTAATAATCTCTCTAAAGTGATATTTTTTCTATGGTCATAGTGATATAACTTTATATAGGTTTTACTGTATAACGATAATTGAAATTGTATCGTCTATGCCATAAAATTTCAGCTTTTATCATCTATTAGCAGAAGTCTTGGTAGCTTCAATTAAAGATGGAGCTAAGTACATGATATTAACTGTAATTTTGAGTAAACTTACAATTTTTTCTTAAAATTTTGAATGAATCTGGTATTTTTTTATAGGAGAAATATATTTTGGTACATAAAATTTCCATTTTTTTGGGTAGAAATTGAGGATATAAATATGAAATTGAAACACAAGTACATCATGAAGAAACATTCTACTCTTTAGTCTAGCCTCATACCCAAAAGTCTCTTTAGTTCACTATTGCGATGATTACTACTACTTGACGTGGAATCTCCTGTTTGAAGGTTTTGGCCGTCAGTCGCAGTAAAATCTTCTTGCGGTAAAATTTTGTGGCAAAAACTCACAAAAAAAAAAGAACAATTCGACAAGATTGAAACCTATCTTGATGTTTATATCACTCCGGTAAATAAAATTTCCATTTGTTTGCCAAGTAAGCAGAGCTTCGTCTTTTTGCCAGCTTTCCTATCGTAGTGGGCGAAGGGTTTTAGCCAAAACCTGGGAAAACCCTAAACCCGTAGTCTCACTCGGTCCTCTCTTCTCCTCCGTATGATCCAATAAACCTATACTCACTCTTTTCCTCCACTCTTTTACTTTAGAAATGCACCCAAGGTTCCTATGGCCGTCGCGCCACCGCCTCCTCCGATCCCTCATAAACCCTAGGATCGTCATCATCCCCAATCCTCAGATCCCTACCCCCAAATTGAACCCCCTCGCCCATTTCTCCTCCTCCTCCTCGGCAACCGCCGACTTCAAGTTCGACGACGACGAGGACGACTCCTTCTCCGTCGCGCAAGGCAGCAAGATCGTCCGCGACCTACAGGCCGAGGTCGCCCGCGACCGCCAGCGCGAGCGCGACGCCCGCGTCCGCGCGGGGCTTGACACCGCCGACATCGACGCCGAGGACGACGAGGACTACATCGGTGTGGGCCCCATCATCGAGAAGCTCGAGCGCGAGAAGCTCAAGCCCGTCCGTGACGGCGACCTCTACCTCTACGAGGAGCCAACCGACTCGGACGAGAGCGACGACGACGAGGACCAGGAGGAGATGCTAAAGCGCGAGGCCAAGACCGTGGAGAGGAAGATCCAGCGGTTTAAGGAGCTCATGGACGGGTTCACCGCCTCTGGTAAGGGGGGAAATTTAATTTACCGTTTTGCCATTGGTTTCTTTCTCTTTGTGAGTGTGTAAAATTTTGGATAGAGACGATGGAGGATGCGTTTATGTGGATGGGTAAGATCGACAAGTTCGAGGAGAAGCATTTCAAGCTTAGGCTCGAGTATAGGGTTATAGGGGAGCTGATGAACCGGATGAAAGTGGCGGAGGGGAAGGAGAAGTTCTTGCTCCAGGTGAAGTTGAACCGGGCGATAAGGTTGGTGGAGTGGAAGGAGAAGTTCGATCCTAGCAACCCCGCGAATTACGGGGATGCTGAGCGCGAGGACGGGCCCCCGGGCGGCGCTCTTGGAGAGGACGAGAAAGAGGTAGAGAGGAAGTTGTTGGCGGGGAAGAAGGATTCTGATGATGAGGAGGATGAGGAGAAGAGCGGTAATGAGGACGATTCTGATTCCGAGGAGTTTGATGACGTGGCAGAGAAGGATGAGGCGCTCTTGCAGAAGCTTAATGCTATCGATATGAAGATTGAGGAGAAGCTGGCGGCACTGGAATACACATTTGGGAAGAAAGGGAGGCTTCTTGAGGAGGATATCAAGGAGCTTGCAGATGAGAGGAATTTGATGACCGAAGAGAGGAAGAAACCGGTTGTTAGGAAAGTGAGTACTTCTTCTCCTTTCCGTTGCCTTTTCTGTTCACTTTACCTTTAGCTGTCTTCTTTTCTGTTAACCTCAAAATCATCGCTTACAATATCAGGGGTTTGATTCGAGACTCATTGATTTGAATCGGACTTGTAAAGTTACAAAGGTATGATCAACCTAACTGCGAGCTCTTTGATTTAATGAATTCTGTAATCAATAACGATGCTGAAGTTACTTTGTCTTACTTCCAGGGAGGGCAAGTAATCAAGTTCACTGCTATTGTGGTTTGCGGTAACTACAACGGGGTTATTGGCTATGCTAAAGCCAGATCCTCAACAGTCCCAATGGCTCTTCAAAAGGCAAGTCTGGCACCAATTTACCATTTTATTTAATCAAGCTTCTATGAGTTTAATGTGGCTTTAATCCAGCCGAGAAGCTACTTAATTGGGCCTCTAGCTGCTTGAATGCTGAGAAAGTCATAGACCCTTGTTTGGCGTGCTGACGCTAATTTGTTGAAACACTATATTAAATTCGGTAATAACAGTCATAAATCTAAGACCTAGGCTTGGCTTTGTCCATTTTAGAGGGATCAATTTGGTCATTCTTCTGCAATGCTGGTGACTAAGCTGTCTATTATGCCTAGATTTCCTTGCTTATCATTTTTAGTTATTTCGTTAAGTGAGGAGGTTGATCTGATGTTGTGATATTTTGCACCCACTTAATCAGTAAAAAGATTCTTGGTTAGCCATTCAAGATTATGGATTGAGTGACTATGTTACTTTTAATTGGAGGAATATACTGTCTTGGATCTTTTGTGGAGCTTTTTCCTGTCATTCTAAGACATTATGTTAAGTTTGGCTTTGTATTCTCACTCTCTACAAGTATCTTCTTCCCTCTTCCATCTTGGCATTCATGCTAGTTTCTTTTACTTCCATCACACAATTTCATCTACTCCGGAGTCCTCAGATGTGGGAGATTACATATCCTCTCTCTTTTCTATCATGACATTCTTCTTCCATGAATGATATATATCTTAGCAGGCTTTTGTATTCTTTTTCCTAGGATTTTTTATGCTGATTTCTTTGAGTCTCTTTTCATCTTAGGGATTTACTAATTTGATTTGATTACAGGCTCGCGAGAAGTCTTTCCAAAATCTTCACTACGTAGAACGTCACGAGGAGCACACAATTGCTCATGCAGTACAGACACACTATAAGAAAACCAAGGTTCTTTTTGCTTATTGAACTTGATTTCTTCTGTATCACACATACTGAAACTTATTTTCTACTTGTATTTCTCCTAAATATCCCACTTTTCTGGTAGGTATATCTCTGGCCAGCCAAAACAAAGAAAGGAATGTCAGCAGGAAGAACTGTCCAGGCAATTTTACATTTGGCTGGATTCAAAAATATCAAGTCTAAGGTAAGGCACTGAGCTCAACAACACCATGGCAACTTCTATCTGCGGTCCTATAGACGTTCAAAGTTTGATACTCGATTTGTTGCAATTCCAGGTTATTGGCTCAAGAAATCCACATAACACTGTGAAGGCCGTCTTTCAAGCTTTGAATGCTGTAAGTAGTACACTCTGGTGCATTCTTAAGTATTTTTCTTTTTGAGTTTTTATCATTTTGGGGGCCAGAATTCATTCTTTGGTGTTGCATATTCGCAGATTGAGAGTCCAAAAGATATACAAGAGAAGTTTGGCCGAGTTGTTGTTGAGAAGCACTTGGTGTGACGAGAAACGGAAATCTTGAGCCATGAAATTGATTATGCTTTTTCTTGGTATGATATGAGGTAAGTGCAATTTTTACCAAAACCGCACCATGTTATTTGCCTTCCAGAATCTGGTATGGGCTGTTAGCTCATTGTAATAAGAAATGGGCAATAGTGTTGGTTTTTCGACGACCATCTTCTCCAAATCAATTCCATTTGTTGTAGGAGAGGTTAGCAAATTTTTTGTGTTCTCTCACAGAGCTGCTGCGTTTTTTCGGTGTTCATTTTGGACATCACCACCCCTCGGATCATCGAGGTTCCGGTTCAAATCGTGGACGTCTAAAGAAGAAATAGAAGAACAAGGGGTTGTTGTGTGTCGAATAATCTAGTTTGAGGAGGTTGGGAACCCCGTTGATTAATGAACCCCGTCGAACTAGATTAGTCGACACAACTACAGGTTGAACACAGGCACATTACAGTACAACGGGTAGGCATAGGAAAAAACTGGGAACATACAATTCAACCCGTAGTTGTGTCAAGATGTGCCTGTGTTACTGCTCCTACAGTTTTCAAGTGTAAGGTTTCCCTTCAATTGCTTCCCCTCAGGCTTCCTAAACCTGAAGCTAATCCGGATCTGTGATTTAGCTAAAACCGATTTATGCTGACAATCCGGATTTGTTTAAGTCAGATGTCAAAAGTTTGACTCCTGCTAATAACAGATGTTTTTTACTTCCAAGTATCGGGTTTCCAGGACATAGGATCAATGAACACTAGAAATACAGTCAACGCACGAAGAAAGTCAACGAAACGAGTAATAGACTTACATTACAGGCCCGGAACGATAGGTACAAGGGACAGCCAGCGGCTGAACAGTGAGAAGCACAGAATACAAAAGAGCGAAGACTGGAAAACAAAATGAGAGATGAGGAAATTATTTTTTGAAAATTGAGACATGCGAGTGACGATATTATCAAATTTTAGGAACTTGAGAGTAATTTATCCAAAAATCTATATATAAGTTGGAACATATTTTATAAGTATGAACTGTTTTTTATCTTCTTATAGTTTGATTATTTTTTCTTCGGTTTTGCTGTCAATTCGAATTGTCATTTTTTAAAATATTTTTTTGTCAAAATCTGAAATATCATTATCCTTGCTTAAATCGTAAATAATAATGTTTAAATTCTTTCTTTTTATATTGAAATATTGAATATGTAAACTCTTTATTCCTTAAATTAGAAAGTCTAAAGGCACAAAATGTGGATAAATTAATGGAAGACAAAATTCAGGTATAAAATTTACCTATGAGAAATACTAATTATATGTCGGAGATTTGATCGTTTTAACTACTAGGTTTCAGATATGGCATTTTCTTACGGTAACCTCAAACAATGGCTAACGATTCCTTATTGCAACTACGGACGCTTAAAAACGACGGTTAGGCCTAAGCGAAAGAATTAAATTTGATCACAAGAGGACACATGTAAAAGATACAATACATATTCATTTGAATCATCAGAATGCATCCAATCAAAACAGTGTTTCGGCTTTGTTTTCACCAACCACTCCATCCCTTCATTAATTCGAATTAATTTATTAATGGGTTTCCTTCAATTCTCGTGCATTTTTTGGACTTAAAACAAACAAATGCGACCCAATTATATCTAGTTGATCTCATCAACTTTTTTGGATAAGTAGATCAAAAAATTATGTATAATATGTTTCTAACAATGCTTTATTTCATGATTCTAACGATGGACGTGATCCCCCTCGTCGTGGCTATGATTCGATGATCCAACAAGAATGTCTCCATTGCATATTACAAATATAAATATAACTAAAGTTAGTTGCATCCACTTGCACACTATTATTATCCAAGTAAAAAAATATTCGAGCGAGTGAGGATGTTTTTCTTATTTTGGACGAATAATCCCCAAGTATAACTAGGGAAAAAATAGTTTAATTTTTTTGAAAACAAATTAGAAAAAATATAAAAAACGTCATTTCCGTCTCTCCTAATATTTTCATACGAATGTTTTTTCATTTTTTATTTATAAATACTTTGAATCCTTTTGTAAAAAAAATTTTAAAATAGTAGGATGTCAAATAGAAGAACATCAATCAATCAGTCGAACATTTTTAAACACAGACGGTAGTGTACAAATCGGCCAAACTAGAAAGTCTTAAAATACATAATTTTTTACCTATAAATATATATATCATGTCTTAATTGAACAATGCGTACAAAAATCGACATGGCATATCCTCCAACCGACTCTATATATAATCACCAATCCAAAAGAAAAAGAAAAACAACTTCTAAGCTGATCATTGTCTCCTCAGCCTCAATAAAGAGTCCACATAGTTAAAGATGCCATAGCTTAGCTTAGCTTAAATCATTAATTTGGTCATGGAGACTTGGTTTCTTATTGTAGTAACCCTAACAACATCCTTCCTTCTCAAGTCACTCTTCACCGTTTGCTTCACCTCCAAGAAACAATCTCTCTACAAACTTCCTCCTACCCCACCAACCCCACCTATCATCGGCAACTTCACATGGCTCCGGAAGACCGGCCTCGAGATCGAAACCATCCTCCGATCCCTCATCCCGAAGCTCGGCCCGATGTTCGCCATCCAGCTCGGCCGCCGCCTCACCATCGTGATAGCCGACCGGTCCGTTGCGCACCAGGCATTGGTCCAAAACGGCGCCATCTTTGCCAGCCGCCCGGCTTATTACAAGACGGAAAAGATTGTGAACGGCGATCAGGTCATGATCAGCGCCTCCTTCTACGGCCCCAAGTGGCGCCTCCTTCGCCGCAACCTGACCTCCGAGATCCTCCACCCTTCGCGGGTCAAATCCTACTCCCACGCTCGGAAATGGGTTCTTCAGGTGATTTCTTTGTTTAATATTTTTTCATGTGATGTGGTGGATGGCGCAGGCTGTTTTTTAGTCGAATTTCTTTCCTACTCACACAAGCTCATATCAGATATGCTTTTTCTATTAATTTCTAATTTGACAAAATATAGAATGCAATGATCGGTCGTTCTAGTCTTTCGAAATTTGATCCATCATTAGAATTATCCTCATACAAAAGGTTTCGACATTAGAATTGCTATTAAAACATTGTTTTAATAGCAAACTAAGTTTGGTGGCGATATTTTGGTGCCGTTGGCATTTTGTGTACTTCAATTTACTGTTTTATTGTTTTAAAGGATCAATTTGTAATTTTGAAAAACTTTGTACGTTTTTCTCGAGGCCTTTTAAATACTGCGTTAGCTCGGGTTGTAGGAAGACACATTTGAATTTCGATGAACTTTTGAGCGTGTCTGATCTAGTCTTTTCAGTTGTCGTTAAAAAAGAAATTGTAATTGTAAATCGTGTTTCCCATATATTGGGAAACCAACAAAACTCAATTTCCTATCCACTTGTTCGGTGCGTCATCGTGGCTGCGTGACTTTTGATAATTTTTCCTACTGTTATTGAAATTTCTGATAATTGAATATTGTGTTTCCCGTATTTTGTGCAATAAATAGAATTCACAATTTTCTATCCATGTACTCGCTTCGTCATCGTAGTTGCTCATATATATTGCACGACTGCTATTGAATGAAATTTTGTTCGTAAGGTGATGTCGGACCATCTCGAATCCGAATCCAAAACACAAAATCATCACATCCATGCTTACGACCACTTCCAGTTCGCGATGTTCTGCCTGCTAGCCCTAATGTGCTTCGGAGACAAGCTAAGCGAGGACCTGATCAAGCAGATCGAGGTGGTCCAGAGGCAGCTCCTCATCGCATTCAACCGCTCCAACGCGCTTAACTTGTGGCCGAGCGTGACGAAGCTAGTGTGGAGGAAGAAGTGGGAGAAGCTCCACGAGCTCAAGCAGCGCCAAGAGGAGATCCTCCTCCCGCTGATTAGGGCAAGGAAGAAGCTACAAGAAGATGAACAAGAAGTGCATGTCTTGGCTTACGTGGACACGTTGTTAGCCCTCGAGCTTCCGGACAAGAAGAGGAAGCTGGAAGAAGGGGAGATCGTCAACCTGGCATCGGAGTTTCTCAACGCCGGGACGGATACGACGGCGACGGCCTTGCAGTGGATCATGGCGAACTTGGTCAAGTACCCGGACATCCAAGATAGGCTCTTCATGGAGATCAAAGGGGTACTACTTGGAGGAGAAGAATCAGGTACCTATAGTTAAAATTTTATGTTTGACCGACTTACTCTTGTGGTTTAACGTCTGACCGAGTGAAAGAGATTTTTTTGATTAACACCTCATAAAATATTCTTAAGTATAATTGGAAAAAAATTTGTTTTAAATTTTTTAAACAAATTTGAAAAAATATCACGGGTGATCCAAAAATGTAATTATCTAGATTCTGAAGTGATGAACTGTGCTTTAGCAGCGTCAATGCTAAGCGTTGTTTTCCTGTCGCAATAATTTTTTACTAGCTTTTGTGGCGATAGAATTGTAGCGAGGTCTCGACTGCAAGTTCGTTTGAGAGAGTTTTATACTTGTACACATTTTTAGTAAATTTCTACCGATTAAAAATAATCTGGAAAAATATGCAAAAAATCCTAATATTTTTCATATGATTTATTTTAATATTTTCTCTATTTTTAAAATTTTAATCCAATAATATTTAGGGATATTTTGTCCAAAATATTTGTTCAACTCGTGTGTGTCAACTAGAAACACATATATCACTCACCTGGACATTTTTAAATCGCATATTAGTAGTGTGCAAGTCCGCAAAACTAAGAGGTACTAAATTGGACATTGATCTAAAAAAATTAAGATGGAGTAGCTGCCACTGCAGGTACCGATGTGGAAGAGGTGGAGGAGGTGCACTTGCAGAAGATGCCGTACTTGAAAGCCGTGATCATGGAGGGGCTAAGAAGGCACCCTCCAGGCCACTTCGTTCTTCCTCACGAAGTCACCGAGGACGCAGCTCTGGGGAAGTACTTCATCCCCAAGGGTGCCAATGTGAACGTCATGGTGGCTCACATGGGATTGGACCCTGAGGTGTGGGAGGACCCAATGGAGTTCAGGCCGGACCGGTTCATGGGAGGTGGAACTGGTGAGGGCGTTGATATAACTGGGAGTCGAGAGATTAGGATGATGCCGTTTGGGGTTGGGAGGAGGATCTGCCCTGCCTTGGGGCTGGCAATGCTTCATTTGGAGTACTTTGTCGCCAATTTGGTGTGGAGGTTTGAGTGGAAGGCTGTGGATGGGTATGGAGTTGATTTGTTGTCCGAGAGGAATCACTTCACTGTAGTGATGAAGAATCCTCTACAGGCTCATGTGTCTCCAAGGTCCAAGTAATTCAATTTCAGACAAACTATGTTGTGGTGTCAAAAATTTTATAATAATTGTAACATAAATATAAGTTGATATATCTAATCGTTAAAATTTATACTTTTTAGATGAACTAAAGTCTACATTTATTTTATCATATTTCAAATTATATTATCATTGCTTGCTTATATAATCTATAACTGAAAAACTAGACAATGGAGGAGATTTCATTTAAAGAAAAACTAGATAATGGGATATTAGGTTAGCCACTAATTAAAAACTTGTCATATTTTTAAGTTACGGATTTGATTACTATGGTCAAAGGAAAGAAAATTAAATTTTCCCTTTTACCATCACCGATTTTTAACATAAGAAAAAAAGTAAAGGACTAAAATTTGAATCTTCAAAATGTAACAATATTAAATCTCGTTAAGTTAAACTACGCCAACATGTAATTTTGAGAAGAAAAAAAAAACTACTGTTGAACATACCATAAAGGCATAAACGACCCAAAATCTAGCATTTAACCATGAGCAAGCTAACAGAAGAAATCGACTGTTTCAACCACAAAACATAACACCACCACTAAACGCTTTGTTCATAATTAATGAACAATCAATAATCACAAACTTAATTACTCCCATTAAGTAACCTTCCCCAACTCCAATTCCTATAAAAACAAACCCCTCTAATCCCTCACACCCAGCACCAAACAGAGCTCAAACCCACAGCCATGGAGCCAATTATCTTCTTCCTCGCAGCAACATCTCTGGCCATATGCTTACTAATAACCACCCTCTTCAGCATCTTCTCCTCTAACCAATCCAGGAAGAACCTCCCTCCGGGGCCTCTACCGATCATCGGACACTTGTTTTCGATGATCAGATCGAAAGGCAACCTCGAAGACGGCCTCAAGCTCCTCCACGCCAAGTACGGACCCGTGGTCACCCTCTACTCCGGGTTGCGGCCCTCGATCTTCGTCGCCCACTCGGCTGCTCACGAGGCGTTGGTCCAGAAGGGTTTGATCTTCTCGAGCCGCCCGAAGATCCCGGACATCCTCAAGCTTATTTACCACACCAAGAGCACCATCGCTTTCTCCCCGGTTGGCCAGACATGGAGGCTTCTGAGGGGTAACTTGAGCTCCAAGCTTCTAAGCCCGCCAGCGGTCAGGTCCTTCTCCCCGGGCAGGGAATGGGCGTTGGAGATCCTCGTCAGGAGGTTCGAGGCCCTGTCGGATTCTGGCAGGCGGGCTGTCCCCGTCATGAAGACGTTCGAGTACACCATGTTTAGTTTGATAAGCTTCATGTGCTTCGGGGAGAAGATAGAGGACGAGAGGCTTATGCAGAGGATCCTCGAGATTCACTCGAGCCTCGTCTTCAATGCCTTCTCGACGGAGCTCAACAGCTGGCCCCCGTTGGTGAAGATTCTGTACCGGAAGAGGTGGAACGAGTTCGTTAGGGATTTGAAGGAGCGGGACGAGCTCATGCTTCCGTTGGTCAAGGCTAGAAGAAAGTTGACGGAGAGCTACAAAGAGGGAGGAGGCCCCCCTCCAGGTTCGTTCTAGTATTTTGCATTTTATTTTATTAATAATCTCAACAAGTCTCTTCTAATCTCGTAAGTTACATATTAGTTAGGGGATGATCACGGTTCGAATTCGGACAAATTCGAATTATAAATTGCCGAATTTAAATTATGAAAACTATGATTCTTATTGACTTGTCCAAGGACAAATTCGAAAAATTATGAATTGCAGAATTCAAATTAGTTTTTAATTTAAAAAAAGAATTTTTTCTGATATTTAAAGTTTTTTTGAATTTTTAAATTTTTAGAGACAAAATAAATAAAAGTTCGGGTTTATATTTAATATACCAAATTAATTCTCTTAAATCTTCTTAGCTCCATAGAAAACAAAACCCGCTTAGTTATCTTTTTTTGGCGACAACCCACATAGTTATTTACATATGTATGTTTGTGCTTTTTACCGGTTGAGATATAGATAATCACTGTTCAAATTCAGATTAATTCTAATTATAATTAACTGAATTTGAAATATATAAACTATAATTCGTATCTAATTTGTCCAAGAATAAATTTGAAAAGTATCACCTTTCTGCAATTGTTATGGACTTGACAAAATTAAGTAAAAGTATATTTATTATTCTGAGTAACGTTTAAAAGTATGTTTTTATTGCCTCTGCAGGTTCCATCTTGAGTTACGTGGACACGCTGTTAGACCTTCAGCTGCCAGGAGAGGATCACAAGATCCCGGACCTGCATATCGTCGGCTACTGCTCGGAGATCCTCAACGGAGGGGCCCACACCTCGACGGCGGCGTTCCAGTGGACCATGGCCAACTTGGTCAAGTACCCGAAAATCCAGGAGAAGCTCTACAACGAAATCGCCAAGGCAGTGGACCCGAAGCAGGAGTCCCTCCGAGAAGAGGACCTAAACAAGATCCCTTACCTCAAGGCAGTGGTCCTTGAGGTCCTAAGGAGACACCCACTCGGGTACGCCCTGATCCCGCACGCGGCGGCCGAGGTGACCTCCATCCAAGGGTACAGGATCCCCAAGGACTGGACACTTATGTTCGTGTCCAAAGAGGTCTCGTTCGACCCCCGGGTGTGGGAGGACCCTATGGAGTTTCGACCCGAGCGGTTCCTGACCGGAGAGGACCTCCAGTTTGATATAGTGGGGAGCAAGGAGATCAAGATGATGCCGTTCGGGGCCGGGAAGAGGATCTGCCCCGGGTTCAGCTTGGGGCTGCTCCACCTCGAGTTCTTCGTCGGGAACATGGTGTGGAAGTTCGAGTGGAAGGCGGAGCATGAGGATGTCGATCTTGAGGCGACTCCGGCTCCGACGAAGATGCTCGTCTTGAAGAAGCCGTTGAATGCTTATATATCGCCGAGGAGGAGGGTTTGAACTGAGACAATTGGGTTTGAACGCAAAAAGTATTTTTGTTAGGGTGGTATGTTGTAATTCTTTGTTTTATGGTTTCCGAATAAAGTAAAGGAATAAAAGAACGAATGTCACCCTGTGTTGGTTGAAATATATACAATTGGTATGCACTATGCAGTGCATATTTTACTTTCCAAAATAGACCATTTTTTATGTCGTGTATTCGGATAAATCATGCAAATTTTTTCAAAATCGAGCAAATTCCTGACAAGCAAGCGCGAAATGAAACATAAATCTGAGTTTTTGTAAAAAAATATATCCATCTACGTCCAAAGGATAATTTCAATTCGAAATCCAAAAACAAAACAAAATCGTTCATAGCTAGGAAGTCGATGTAAAAACATGATCCTCGTGGATGCAGATGCAATGACCTCACGCATATAATGTCTCTCTTAAGTTTGAAGTGCAATTTTCTTTTCCAATGAGTGATACTTGGTTCATTTCTTCCTCCCTTGCTTATTATTTTGTTTGGTTGCAACGTATTTATTATCAATTTTCTTTTTCATGTAATCTCTAGAGAGGCAAGGGTAGAAGATGCCAAATTTTGATTAGATGAAAAATATATTATGCAGGCATTTCAGGAAGATTATCACGGAACGAAGCTTCGTTCATCATTTTCAGTTTGGTAGATAAAGCCAATCCTGAAGCATCAACCATTCAATTTATATATTTTCTTTTTATTATGGTGATGTTGATTAATTTTTTTTTTCGTACTTGGGAGTGCATTTTAGCCCCCTTCTAAACTTGTGTTAAAAAAATGTGGATTCTCTTGCATTTAGGTTTGTCTCTGAGCCACTTGAGCCAACTCGCAATTATCCGCCAGGCTTGTCTTTTTGTTTGCCGTACTTGTCTACCTCAATATTTTAAAAAATGGATCCAAGAGAACCATATTTTTTCAGTTTTCTGGTTTGATTCGCTAGTCAAACTGGAAATTTTTTATAATTTTTTTCAAATTAGTTGAATTTGGTCAATTCAATTGGGTGAACTAGTGAAATAAACTGGTTGAATTGTGAATCAATAGTTGACTACCGGTCCAACCATCTTCTAAATTTTGATATAAAAACGAGTCGCCCTCGTTGTTAGGTTACGATCCAACCAATCGAACGTTATATTTTTAAACAATTATCTATTTATTTAAATATAATTTTTTATACCATAATTATAATTGTCGGTAGCTAACTCAGTCTCCATTATATATTCCTCTAACCCATTCCCATTAATGTCACATAGCACCAATCTTACCACTCCCAAGAAAGACATGGAACCTTGGTATATTTTCCTGGCTTCCCTCTCCATAGCTCTTCTCATCAAAACCATCTTCAACCTCTTCTCCACACCAACTTCAAGCAACCTCCCTCCAGGTCCAACACCTCTTCCCATCATTGGAAACACCCACTTGCTCTTGAGATCTCCCATTGACTTGTTCAAGTTTGTAAAGACCTTACACGCCAAGCATGGTCCTGTCCTGACCCTCTACATCGGCTCTCGCCCGAACGTGTTTGTTTCCACCCCCGCTCTTGCTCACGAGGCCTTGATCCATCAAGGCATCGCCTTCTCCGGCCGCCCGCCGATCCTCCCCCCCATCAGATTCTCTCACCGTGGTAAGGAGGTTGTCTCTTCCGCCATGTATGGCCGAACATGGCGCCTTCTTAGGAGCAACCTCACCTCGAACTTCCTTTCGCACTCTCGGGTCAAGTCGTACTCGCATGCTCGGAGATGGGCCTTGGGAGTCCTCATCCGAAACCTCCAACACCACTCTAGTGGAGAGACAGGTCCGGTTCGGGTTAAGGACCATGTCAAGTACATGATGTTCTGCTTGGTAGTCTGTATGTGCTTCGGCGAGAAGATCGACGACCGACGAATCGAGAAGCTCATCGAAATCCAAGAAGTGTTATTGGACTTGAGCTTCTCTCCATTGCTCAACTTCTGGCCTAGTTGGCTGGGGAAAATCCTCTTCTTCACGAAATGGAGGACACTATCTAAGTTCTGCCAAGAGCAAGATAACATCTTGGTCCCTCTATTCGAATCGAGGAAGAAGCCGATGGCGACCGAAGGCTCTTTCGTGCCTTACGTCGATACGCTACTCGAAATGAAGCTAGAAGAAGACCAAATTAATAGCTTATGCTCCGAGTTTGTAGTTAGTAGCACACATAGCACATCCGCGACTTTGCAGTGGATCATGGCTAATTTGGTGAAGTACAAGCACATCCAGGAGAAGCTTTACAGCGAAATCGAAAGGGTCGTTGGGTCCGAATCCGAAGAGGTGAAAGAAGAGGACCTGCAGAAGATACCTTACCTAAGAGCTGTGGTATTGGAAGGACTAAGGCGCCACCCGCTCGGGAAGTTCATCCTGCCTCATGCAGTGACCGAAGATACCGAGTTGAATGGCTACACTATACCAAAGGGTTCTACTTCTGTTTTTGTCATGGGAGAGGTGTCATTGGACCCTGAAGTCTGGGACGACCCGTTGGAGTTTAAGCCGGAAAGGTTCGTGTCCGATGAAGGCGAAGCGATCTTCGATATCACGGGGAGTAAGGAGATCAAGATGATGCCGTTCGGGGTCGGGAGGAGGATGTGTCCCGGGTATGGTCTGGCCATGCTTCACCTGGAGTATTTTGTGGGGAACATGGTTTGGAATTTCGAGTGGGTTCCTGTCGATGGGGACGAGGTAGACCTAACCGAGAAACTGCAGCTGATGATACTCGAGATGAAGCATCCTTTGAAGGCGAATATATTGCCCAGATCGAGATGTTGAAGTCACTTGCAACTGTCTCCAAGCTGTCGACTGTGGATGGTTTTACTTGTGACTTTGTCTCAGAATCTTGTATGAATAAGATCATTTTTATTCCCATGCATTTGAAATTCAGCGAAAGTACATTTTAGTAATACTGTGGTTTCGCAGTTTCGCATTGAAATGATTGTAATTTCAAAGAAATTAGTGAGTAAATTCATTGTCTTATAGAAAGGAGAAACATCAGATTTCCTTAATGTTATTAAGGAAGCTGATTTCGGGATGAGATTTTAATTGGTCTTTGTGGACGGTTGGAGTTTTATTTTCGTAGCTATCTAAGGTGTGATAAATTTAGGCGATGATTTTAGGCGAATCAATCATGTATTAGCTCTTGAAGCTTTTTGTATACACATGTACGTAGCTATCAAAGAACTGTACATGTGGTATTTTTGGTGTAACTCTCTTTATTTGGAGTAATTCAATTTTACCTTTTAAAAAGAATTTATCACAACTTAACGGTCAAATTACGGTACGAAAGTAAATTCTGGAAGTTAAAGTTAGGTAGTATACGTGCTCTTTCGCCTCTTGACTATATGGTTTGTAGGTTAGATGGAGGTTAATTTTAGATACTATTTAACTAACTGCTAACAATTTGGCTAGTAGTAGGGTATGATTGTGATATAACATTACAACTTTCTTTTTCTTTGATAATAAAATTCGTAATTAAACAAATGACGGTACAAAAGTGAATTCTGCAAGTCCATTGTTTCAAAGATTTTAATTTAATAATATAATCATAATATGACATCAAAATTTAATTTTATTGTTTTGTTGTGCTGGCATGATTGATTTATTTTTCTGCGGACATATAAAGTTTAGTTATTTATAAATTTTGATCGAATAAACTTTGTACTCGCACAGAACTCTTGATGTTTAGTTGTACTTGACGCATCTATTGTCATTTTAATATGCTGGTACCAATATCTTTCGTATACGCCATTTTCATTTGTGTTTCTGCTTAATTAAATGAGCAATTTGCAAGCGAAGCGAATATTAAATCACCGACCTGTCTATCTCTAACCAATTTGCATGCTTGTTTTATTAAAAGAAAACCCAGATCTAAACAATTCCGCAATTTATGTGTCGTGGAAGACAAAAGGAGCATTTGACTAGGAAAAAAACTTAATTAATCAACGTATTTATTTTGTCGTCACCTTTCATGAATTGTTGTATATGAAAATTAAGGATAAAATATTATAGATCTCTCATATTTAAAAAAATTAATTGATAAAGACAACTTCCTATTGTTTAGTCTCCGATACTTGATTAGTCTCTAAATTGCCACAAATACCCTTGACTCCATCCAAAATTACAAACTTGTCATTTAATAAAAATAATTCCTCTTTATCTACACCACTTTAGTTTCTTCAAGTCAATTTCTTAAGGTTTTCTAATCTTCCTCCTTAATTAGGTGTTCAACTTAAAATATATAACCATTTTTTTAATTACAAAAAAAAATATGTGGGACATCATGGAAACAGTTTTTAAATAAAAAATATGACCGGAGCCAAAATGATCACTACATGCTAAATTAAAGACCACATCATCATATTTCTAAAGGTTATCACCATGTACTGTACGAAAAAAATGACAAGTTTGTATTTTTGGCAATTTAAATGATTTCTCTAGGTCGATGGACTAATTACTTAATTTATAAAATATCATAAATTAAATAATATTAAACTTTATCGATCAAATAATTTTTTTCAAATATTAGAGACGTACAACTATTCTACCCTAAAATTAATTACCATTCCTACTTTTCAACATTTTAAAATACACGGTTAGACCGATCGGACCATGATTTGAGATAAAAAGCGTATTGAATTTGGCCATAAAATGCCAACCTTATGAATCGGACAAAATTTGGTCAGACCAAACAGTCTGTTAAAAAATTTGACCCATATTTTTTCGGTTCAAAAATTTGATCAAAATTTTTCCGGTTCGTAAAGTTGAACCAAAAAGTGTATCATTTTTCCCCATCTCGTCATCTCGATTCTCGAATGCTCTCTCCCCTTTTATACAAAAACTGATTTTTTTTCTTTTATCTAGAGAAGAGAAAAAGTCGTAAAAGAGAGAGTATCTTAAACAAGAGAAAAAATTGATTTCTCTCTCGGGGAGGGAGTGTCACCGGGGAGAGAGAGTGTCTAGAAGGGGTTCAAATTCAGTGGGGACATGAGTAATCCCCACTGAAAGGGATAGGGGCAATATTGAAAATATAATAATTAAAAAAAATATCAGCAAAATAATACAATTTATGGAAATACAAGTATGGGAATATTGGTTTCTATTTTCTCGGATATTGGTTTCCATCTTCTATGCTATTGGTTTCATTCTACTATGATATTGGTTTCATTCTACTATGATATTGGTTTCCATCTTCTATGTTATTGATTTTATTCTACTATGACATTGGTTTCATTCTACTATGATATTGATTTCATTCCACCGTGATATTGGTTTTCATCTTCTCCAATATTGGTATCCCATTATAAGTGAAAATGTATACCATTTGAATGTATTGGTTTCATTCTTCTCGAATATTGGTATCATCGTTATAGGATATTGGTATCATTCTACTTTAATATTGGTATTATTCATCTATGAATTTTTGCTAGAATTTTAAGCACTAAGTTCAAACAACAACCAAACACCAACATAAAGTTCCAATCTTTAAATACAAAATCATCAGAACCACATGAAATCGACCAATCCAGCAATAATCAAAGTCGAAACAGCATATGGGTCATTTCTTTCGGACCAAATAATCAACAAAAAAGCTGGTGAAAAAAACCCAAAAAAAAGGACTAAATAAAATAGGGAATGAGACTTCAAGAAAAAACCCAAATAATCAACGATTCAAGGAATGGCGGCGGGGAAGGCGGCGGGGAAGGAGGGAATAAAAGATAGATGATATTTTTTTTTTGGATTATATAGGAAAATGGTGGAACCCTAATGAGTATGTTTGGATAAAAACTCAAAAATACCCTCAACAGATTCTGACTATCAGATCTGTAAAAAAAGAATTTGATCAAATCTAAAGGCCCATATTTAGTCCATACCATGGGGATGATTTTTATGTAGTCCCCCCTGAATCCAAATCCGTCTAGAAGAGTGTGTTGGCTTCCTATTTTTTACTTTTTAATAGTGGAGCTTATCTCTATATTAAAAGGTTTTCGCGACTAATGCCTACCCCATATAATAAATATAATGAAATAAAAAATTTTGACCCGATTGATCGGGGGCCAGTTGACCCACGATCCGGAGAACAAAACGAATCGCTCTCTCAATCGTTTTTGAAAACCTTACTAGTTTTGTTATAAAATACAGACAAGATGTGCATAAACGGCCACCTTGTCGTCACTCGACCACAGCATCATGATTCCAATTCAAGCTTTGAAGCAGTCCAGGTAGAAAATAGCGAATTTCTAAGTAATTTACACTAAACATGCTAAATAGTTGAACTAATTTCATATTTTACATTGAATATGTAACTCTCGACGGTGACCTTTCATCAATACTTACATATTTATGCAATCTTACATAGAGGCAACCGTTGGTATCATAATAGATTAATTATAATATACGACTTCTTAAACAATATAACTTGTGCAAATTTTAATCCCAAAAAAATCAATTGAGGAGGGGCATATCTCCATATTTGTTGAGCGTTGTGCAACAAACATAAATAGCGCAAATTATGTTCAGGTCTCTGGTATTTTGATACCATATTTTTCGCGTCCCTGGGTTTACGAAAATAATTTTTTCGTCTCTCGTATTTAGTTTTATTATACTCTCGTGTCCCTCGCTGATGTCAGCAGTTATTTCATTATTATTGTATATTTGAAATGACTTTTTTACTCTTGGTTGGCCAAACTAAATCTCCGGTTATCTTCTGCGGCGAACTTCGGCCAACTTTTTTGGCCAAACCAAGTCTTCGATCATCTTCTCCGGCGAACTCCGGCCAATTTTTTAAACAATATTTTATAGCCATAGGTCCCTGTTGTTTGGATAAATTGATTAATAAGGACACCCTAGTATTGATAAGTCTCTCATATTTGTAAAATCAATTGATAAGTTTCTGATCTATTTTCAGGCCACTTTTCTGGCGAGATATTTTTTGTAGTGACAAAAATACCCCTGAGTCTTAAAAGTAAAAAATGTATTTTTTTAAGTCTCCGATTGTAAGGAAGAAACCAAATATTGAAACCCTAAAAAATATTGCCTTTTCAACTCCCATCATGAACTTACTATTGCTTGGAAACAAATAGTAAAACCCTAAAAAATGATAAGACATCGAAAGGAAGAAACCAACGAGGAAGAGGGTTTAGGGCGTTGGATTGAAGGAGGTTTGCTGACCAAGCTTTTTGAATAAACCAAGGTTTACGACGTTGGATTAAAGGAGCAGGTTTGTGTGTTCTAAATCTTTGATTTGTCTACAAAGAGTAATAACTAGAATTATATTTCAAAACATGAATTGAAATTGGACTATTTGTTATAGAGCATGTTGGTTTAGGTATTGAATCTGTTATGGAGCCTACTGTTGGACGTGTTATTGAACATGTTGTTGAGGTTGAGGGTGTTGAGGAGGAGCAAGTGTTCTTCTCGGATTCAGATGATCCATCTTATGAACCATCTAAAATTGGTGAGCGAGTTGGTGAAGATTCTCTCACGGATGTAGAGGATGAAGATGGATTTCCAAATGTTGATATCATTGTCAATGAGGAATCCAACAGTGATGATGATAATCCTAGATCAAGTGATATGAATCTCAGCGGAAAAGACTCACAACTCGGACCGTTTGTTACTTCAGAATGGAACAGATCATAACTCACAAAGAACTCACAAGAACTAAGGCGCGAAATTGAACCTTAACCCGTTGCAAGAGCTTCTGAACCTTGACCTAAGGTCGTATCACGCCACGAGCGGGGATGGATGATCCGCTTGATAAGTGAAAGATAAATTCCAGCCAAGACGACTCACCAGCCTAAGCAAGAACAAACGAGTATCTAAACTCACAATTAGCCAATGCTAAGTAATTCTCCGAATTGTTATGTCTTTATTGAATGAGGATGCCTCTTTATATAGGCTCCATAAGTCTTACAATTTCCTAAACGAAAACTAACTCCTAATAAGGAGTTCAAGGCTGGCCAAAATTCTCCTTCCTAATTTAAAGGGATTCTGGCCGAAATATTCAACTAAGTAGGAAAACAATCTAAACATAGATAACTAATAGACTATCTAGTAAATATCACGTCCTAAAACATAGTAGATGCAATTCCTAAAATTTAGGGACGCATGTCCAAGATAAGGTTGAAATTCACGTGCGCATGCATCCAGGAGATTGCGTGCATCTCAAACTTCCCATTTAGCTTCCAAAACGTGCATGGGCCTCCCTTGGACTTCTTGGACGTCCTTGGTCCTCCACGCACTTTCTTGAGCCCAAACTTCTTGCATTAGTCCATTGAAGTCAGATTGCAACTTCCTAGCTCTTGCTCTTGTCATTGGCCCAATTGGAACTTGAACTTGCTGCGAGTCTACAAGCTTGATAGTAGGTGTGTCCTTAGGCTTGCTCACATCAGTCCCCTCCTCTTGAAAAGGATTTGTCCTCAAATCATCACCTACATCAAACGGACTCAAGTCAGCCACGTTAAACGAAGCACTTACATTTTACTCACCCGGAAGGTCTAGCTTGTAGGCATTATCATTGATGCATTCTATCACTTGGAATGGACCATCTCCCCGTGGTAGCAACTTTGAACGTCTTTGGACAGGAAAACGCTCCTTCCTCATATGTAGCCAGACCCAATCTCCCGGCTCAAAGACAACCTTGTGCCTTCCTTTATTTGCTTGCCTCGCATAGTGCTCCGTGCGCTTCTCGATGTTCATTCTTGCTTTCTCATGTAACTGCTTGACAAATTCAGCTTTCTTCTTGCCATCTAAGTTAACATGCTCACTCGAAGGTAGAGGTGACAAATCCAATGGAGTCAACGGATTAAATCCATAAACAAGCTTAAATGGTGAGAATTGAGTAGCAGAATGGACAGAACGATTATAAGCAAACTCAACATGAGGCAAACATTCTTCCCAAGTCTTAATGTTATGCTTAATGAGTGCTCTCAAAAGTGTAGACAAAGTCCTATTCACTACTTCAGTTTGACCATCAGTTTGAGGATGACAAGTAGTAGAAAACAACAACTTAGTACCTAACTTGCACCACAAGGTCTTCCAAAAGTAACTTAGGAACTTAGCATCTCTATCAGAGATAATTGTCCTAGGCATGCCATGCAACCTAACAACCTCTCTAAAGAACAAATCAGCAATGTTTGAAGCATCATCAGTCTTATGACATGGAATGAAATGTGCCATCTTAGAAAACCTATCCACTACCACAAAAATTGAATCTCTTCCACGCTTAGTCCTAGGTAGTCCTAACACAAAATCCATAGAGATATCAATCCAAGGCTCACTAGGTATAGGTAGTGGGGTGTACAAACCATGGGGTTTTACCTTTGACTTGGCTTGCTTGCAAGTGATGCAACGACCACAAACTCTCTCAACGTCTCTCTTCATGTGTGGCCAAAAGAAATGATCTTGTAGCATTGCCAAGGTCTTTGCAATTCCAAAATGCCCCATTAAGCCACCTCCATGTGCCTCCTGAATGAGTAATTCTCGCATCGAGCAATTAGGCACACAAAGTTTGTTTTTACGAAATAGGTAACCTTCATTACGAAAGAACTTACCAAATGCACTTCTTTCAGTGGATCTATACAACTCGCTAAAATCAACATCATCAACATACATGTCTTTAATGTGTTCAAAGCCAAGTAGTTTAGCATCAAGAGTTGAGATCAAGGCGTACCTTCGTGATAGTGCATCAGCCACTACATTTTCCTTACCTTGCTTGTAGCGAATGACATAAGGAAATGTCTCAATGAATTCCACCCATCGTGCATGCCTCTTGTTCAGCTTGTGTTGCCCCTTTAAGTGCTTGAGTGACTCATGATCAGTGTGAATCACGAACTCCTTTGGCCACAAGTAATGCTGCCAGGTCTCCAATGCTCGAACTAGTGCGTACAACTCCTTGTCATAGGTCGGGTAATTCAAGGTTGCACCACTTAGTTTCTCACTAAAGTATGCAATGGGTCTTCCCTCTTGCATAAGGACAGCTCCAATTCCTATACCAGAAGCATCACACTCTATTTCAAAAGTCTTCGAGAAATTAGGTAAAGCTAACAAGGGTGCATTAGTCAACTTCCCTTTTAGTAGTTGGAAGGCCTTCTCTTGAGCTTCTCCCCAAGTAAAGCCCACATTCTTCTTGATGACTCCAGTTATGGGTGCGGCTATGCTACTAAAGTCCTTCACAAATCTCCTATAAAAACTAGCTAGTCCATGAAAGCTCCTAACATTAGCAACACTTGTAGGGCTTGGCCATTCACGGATAGCTCGGATCTTTTCTTCATCAACCTGTATTCCGTTAGCTCCAACAACAAAACCCAAGAATACAAGCTTATCCGTACAAAAGGTGCACTTCTTCAAGTTAGCAAACAATTGATCTTCTCTAAGTGCATCTAAGATAGATTTCAAATGTGCTAAATGATCCTCCATGCTCTTGCTGTAAATGAGTATATCATCAAAGTAAACAACCACAAATTTACCAATGAATGGACGTAGAACATGATTCATGAGTCGCATAAACGTGCTAGGTGCGTTGGACAAACCAAATGGCATGACCATCCACTCATACAACCCATACTTTGTTTTAAAAGCAGTCTTCCACTCATCTCCTTCTTTCATCCTAATTTGATGATAACCACTCTTCAAATCAATCTTAGAAAACATGCAAGAACCATGCAACTCATCTAACATGTCATCTAAACGAGGAATAGGGTGACGATATTTTACCGTTATGTTGTTGACTGCTCGGCAATCAACACACATTCTCCATGATTTATCCTTCTTGGGCACAAGTAGGACTGGAACAGCACATGGACTCATGCTCTCTCTCACGTACCCTTTCTCCAATAGCTCGTTGACTTGCTTCTCAAGCTCCTATGTTTCTTCAGGATTGCTTCTATATGCGGGACGGTTAGGTATGGCAGCTCCCGGAACAAAGTCTATTTGATGTTCAATCCCACGAATAGGTGGCAAACCAGGTGGTAACTCGTCGGGAAAGACATCCTTGTAGTCCTGCAAAAGAGACACAACCGTACTAGGTACATGTGGTTCAAGCTCGTTAGTGTTTAAAAGCGCCTCTCTATACCGAAGTAAGATCATAGGCTTCTTTTCAAAGCATGCTTGCTTAATATCACTTGCTCCCACATAGTAACTCTTTTTCCAACTCTCGGTTTTTCTCTCATTGGCCGTTTTAATTTCTGTTTTTCCGGCTTCTTTTGTTTTCTCAATCTTTTCCTCTCCATTGGCCGTTTTTCCTATCTTTTTTTTGGCTTCTTCTCTCCTCTCAATCTTTTTCTTTTTGTCACGCTCTCTTTGCTCATCACTTTCTTTTTGCAACTGTCGTTGATCTTCACAAACTTGTGATGGTGACAAGGGTGCCAAGGTGATTACTCTCTTCTTAAGTATAAATGAATATTTGTTGGTGTAGCCATCATGATGCACTTTCCTATCAAACTGCCATGGCCTTCCTAACAATAGATGACCAGCTTGCATTGGTACAACATCACACAACACTTCATCCTCATAGTTGCCAATGCGGAATGTTACCAATACTTGCTTCATCACTCGTACTTCTCCACTATCATTCAGCCATTGTAGTTTGTAAGGCTTAGGATATTTTCCAGTGAGTAACCCTAACTTCTCCACCATAGTAGTGCTTGCGACATTAGCACAACTTCCTCCATCTATGATGACACTACACACCTTGTCTTTGACATAGCACCTTGTGTGAAAAATATTTTCTATTTGAGCCACATCATTTTCTTCTTTTACTTGCACATTCAATGCTCTTCTAGACACAAGAGTAAGCCTCTCAGCAGCTTGGTACTCTTCCTCGGATACGTCCTCCAAAGAAGGCATGCTTTCATGCTCCGAATCCTCTTCTTCAGTTTCAATCTCTCTACTTTCCTTGATCACCATTGCTTGCTTGTTAGGGCATTGACTTGAGATGTGCCCTCTTTCTTGACACTTAAAGCACTTGATGTCACGGTTCCTAGCTGGAGTGACTTCCACTTTCCTTTGAGAAATAGCTTGAGAACTCTCGGATTTATGCTCTACTTTGGCTGCTTGTGGCTTGTCAAACTTCTTTTGGTAGTTTGGCTTCCAAGTAGAACTCGATGTAGCTCTTGTTCTCCCCTCTCCTCTCTTGAGTTGCTTCTCAATTTTCGTTGCCATATGCACCATGTCCTCCAACTCCACATAGTGTTGCAACTCAACTTTGTCTTGAATTTCAGGATTGAGTCCATTCAAGAATCTTGCCATTGTAACTTCTCTATCTTCATCTATATCAGCTCTTATCATGGCCATCTCCATCTGTTTGAAATACTCCTCCACGCTCAAATTTCCTTGCCTCATTCCTTGTAACTTCTTATACAGCCCTCTATAGTAATGACTTGGAACAAATCTCTTCCTCATCACCACTTTCATGTCTTCCCAAGTAGCTATAGGGCGTTCTCCATTTCTCCTCCTGCTTGTCACAAGTTGATCCCACCAAGTTATAGCATAATCAGTGAATTCGGTGATGGCAAGTTTTACCTTCTTTGCTTCGGAGCTATTGTGGCAATCAAACACGAACTCAATCTTCTTCTCCCACTCTAAGTATGCCTCCGGGTCAGAACGACCAGCAAAGGAGGGTATCTTCAGTTTGATACTCCCTATATTGTCGTCTCTCTTTTGCCTCGCCTCCCTAGGTGGGCGGTTTGTTCTTGCTCTCCTAAGACTCCTTGTAGAGCCTACGCCTTCTTCAGATTCAGAATCAGCTCCGCTCGACTCTCCAATAAGTGCTCCTCTCCTACGCCTTTGGAGTTCGCCTCGCGTTTGGGGGTTGTCACGAGAATTCTCCACGGCATCCACGCGTAGTTGCAAAGGCTCCATCTGAGCTTGCACCATCTGCTCGAGCTTCCCGGCCAAGGCATCCACTAATAACTTAAGGTCTATGCTTCCCATAGTTTGACCTTCATGCGACATGTTTGCTACAAGAAAAATTGGTTAGTAAAAAAAAATTATGGCCTCACAAGCTCACTCCCTTACGTGTATACTCTCAATGTAAGGTGCACTCAAGATCACTCGTGTTTGCACTCAAATATTTGGCTTTTCTCTCTAAGGTACTCGCACACTCTTGCCTTTTTCCTCTCGTGATACTTGTATGTTCTTACTAAAGCTAGAACAGCCTTTGCTTGAGCTTCACGCTTTAACAAACAGAATGTTAAAGTTCCTCTTTTGGCCTTTCTTTGCTTTTTAGTCTAGCTTGTCCCTTTTCTTGATCAGCTGCTGCGCCTTCTTTAGTTCGCTAGCCTCCTTTTTGATTTTGCTTCCTCTTTAGCTTGCTCGCTGCCTATTCTACTTTGCTTCCTTTTCTTTTTCTTTTCTTTCCTTTTCTTTTCTTTTCTTTTCCTTTCTTTTCTTTTCTCTCGAACAGCGAAGAACCTCACGGATTAGCAAGCAACAAAACGAACCCCAAAAAGAACAAGAATAATAAGGATAATGAACTAAAGTAACAAGCTAAGCTCTGATACCAAATGATATGAATCTCAGCGGAAAAGACTCACAACTCGGACCGTTTGTTACTTCAGAATGGAACAGATCACAACTCACAAAGAACTCACAAGAACTAAGGCGCGAAATTGAACCTTAACCCGCTGCAAGAGCTTCTGAACCTTGACCTAAGGTCGTATCACGCCACGAGCGGGGATGGATGATCCGCTTGATAAGTGAAAGATAAATTCCAGCCAAGACGACTCACCAGCCTAAGCAAGAACAAACGAGTATCTAAACTCACAATTAGCCAATGCTAAGTAATTCTCCGAATTGTTATGTCTTTATTGAATGAGGATGCCTCTTTATATAGGCTCCATAAGTCTTACAATTTCCTAAACGAAAACTAACTCCTAATAAGGAGTTCAAGGCTGGCCAAAATTCTCCTTCCTAATTTAAAGGGATTCTGGCCGAAATATTCAACTAAGTAGGAAAACAATCTAAACATAGATAACTAATAGACTATCTAGTAAATATCACGTCCTAAAACATAGTAGATGCAATTCCTAAAATTTAGGGACGCATGTCCAAGATAAGGTTGAAATTCACGTGCGCATGCATCCAGGAGATTGCGTGCATCTCAAACTTCCCATTTAGCTTCCAAAACGTGCATGGGCCTCCCTTGGACTTCTTGGACGTCCTTGGTCCTCCACGCACTTGCTTGAGCCCAAACTTCTTGCATTAGTCCATTGAAGTCAGATTGCAACTTCCTAGCTCTTGCTCTTGTCATTGGCCCAATTGGAACTTGAACTTGCTGCGAGTCTACAAGCTTGATAGTAGGTGTGTCCTTAGGCTTGCTCACATCATCAAGAGTTGATCCGCAAAGGGATTTTGGTGGAATTCCATTTCACGTTGAACCTGAAAAAGAAATTATTTTTGCTGTGGGTCAATACTTTGATGACCACCACCACTTTAAGAGAATTCTACAAGATTACATGATTAAGGGTGGCTATAAGATAAAGTATGTGAAGAATGATAAGGAGAGAATCACTGCAAGGTGTAGTGAACGTTGTCCATGGAGAATACATGCATCTCGCATACTAGATTAATAAACATTTTTCGTGAAGACCATCAATGATGAGCATACATGCCAAAGGATATGCAATGAAAGAGCTGCGACTGCCAAATGGATTGCCGAAAAGCTGGGCGACCTTCTAAAAGCAAATCCCAATTTGGATAATGATACTATGAGGGCGGCTTTAACTCCTTGGGGAATTGAGCCAAAGAGCTGGAAGCTTGCAAATGCAAGAAAAATTGCAAGAACACAAATACAAGGTACATTATGTTTACCAATAACTTATCGATTCATGTTCAAAATTACCACTAATCAGTTTGTTTTATGCGCAGGCACATTTAAAGAGTCATATACCAAACTACAATAGTATTGTTGGTTATTGAGTAGGAAGAATGAAGGCTCTTTAGTAAAGATCCAAGCAAGAACAAGGAGTAACTTAGATACCCCACCAACTTTTTGGAGAGTTTTTGTCTGCCTACATGCCATGAAGGAGGGTTTTATCACAGGGTGTAGGCCATTTTTGGGGTTAGATGGGTGCCATCTAAAAGGACCTTATGGTGGCATTCTCCTAGCAGCTGTTGCCCTTGATGCAAATAGTGAGTTATTCCCAATCGCATGGGCTATGGTTGACCAAGAGAACTCTAAAAATTGGCATTGGTTTCTAGATCTATTATTCGATACCATAGCAAGAGATGAAAGGTGCAAGCTACTGATAATAATGACAGATGGACAAAAGGTGAGATTTGATATCTTTTATTTCTTCACATATGGTGATCATAACTGATAGACTAATATGCTAAATGTTGGTTATTGTGTAGGGACTTGGTAGATAGATTGAGAGTATCTTTCCTAATGGATACCACAGGAGGTGTGCTAAACACATTGTTGCAAACTTCAAACAACTGTTTCCTGGAAGCCCATTGACTAATCTGTTTTGGGAAGCTGCTTATGCCACAACAAGAGCAAAACACAAGTTTGCTTTAGCCAAGATGAGGTTGCTAAATACAGGAAAGAAAATGGTTGATGGAGTGGAGATGGGACCTGCAGATTGGCTTGATAGAATTCCTGCCTCAAAATGGTCCAGAAGTGCTTTTGACCATGATGCTAAATCACCAGATCTCACTAATAATTTGTGTGAAAGCTTTAATAGCTGGATCTTAAAGGTGAGAGGCCTCCCTATAGTTGAGTTGCTAGATCAGATTAGACAGAAGATCATGATCAAGCTCCAAAAAAGTCATCAAGAAGCTGTAGAATGCAATGATCGGGTATGTCCTGTAGCTATGAAGAAGTTGAACTTGCTCACCAAAAATTGTAGATCCCTAAAGATATTTGCTGCAAGAAATAGGGAGTTTGAGATCATAGATTTAGACAATTTCAAGTTTGAAGTTAACTTAAATACAATAGCATGTTCTTGTAACATGTAGGGGTTAAGTGGAATACCTTGTATTCATGCTGTAGCTTGCTTGATGTATAATGGAGATGACCTACAGCTATATGTGGATGAATTCTATACTGTGAACATGTGGAAGAAAGCCAATTAGGGGATTGTACACCCATTTGCGGATGAAGATCTAGAGCCAGAGAATGAGAACGAGAGATTTGAGCCTCCTGAGTTCAAACGTAGGGCTGGCAGACCAAAGAAAGCTAGGAGGATGCAAGAAGGAGAGGCTGGACCCTCCACTAGAGCCCATACAGTGAAGTGTAGTACTTGTGGAGTGGTTGGATACAATAAAAGGAGTTGTCAAGGAGTTCCCGTGAGACATAGATGCAAGAAAACTACGGCAACAACTACTTCATCAAGAAATCAGGTTTCATATTTAATGACACCTCTATATCTTGTTGGTTATTGGTGGTGCGTGTTCTTGGTCTCTCATTTTTTCTTTATTTATTGACAGATTAATCGAAAGAGAACAAGAATTCCAAGACAAGGACTATCTGGTGGAACAACAATCAATAGCCAACAGGTAATAGACTACCTTATGTTTTAAAAATAATAGAATTTTTTACTAATTACATTGAATTTTAGCATTTAGTTTATTAATGGATGTTGTTTTAGGTTGAAGCTGCTGTCAATCATACAATACAATCCGAGAATCAAATTGAAGTCGGTGCCATTCATTCAAGATAATTCCATAACCAAAATCAGACTCAATGATGAATGTCAGCAAGAATTTTATTTTCGGAGTATCAACCATTATATATGTATTTGGGGATATATGACTCCATTCCAGAAAGGGTCTTTTATGCCATATAATTTACGATATTTTTTATTTATAGAGGAACTCATCAGTTTGTTATTTCATCTCATAGAATAACTTTGTTTTATTATATTCAATGGAATGGATAATCTGATATTTGATAATTTAATAAGTCTTGGTCTTGATTTTATCTCCTCACAAATTTTGGACGAATTTTACCGTATAATAAAAAGGCAATGTTTGAAAAAAAATTTGACGCGTGAGATCGGAGGGTCTTAAAATAAAAAAGGCATTTTTATTTTTTTTTTAGGCTCAGGGGTTTTTTTGTCACTGCTAAAAATATCTCGTCGGAAAAGTGGCCGAAAAATGGGTCTAAGGAATTATCAATTGATTTTACAAATATGAGGGACTTATCAATACTAGGCTGTCCTTATTAATCAATTTATCCAAACAATAAGGACATATGACTATTTTTCCCTTAATTATAATATACGACTTCTTAAACAATATAACTTGTGCAAATTTTAATCCCAAAAAAATCAATTGAGGAGGGGCATATCTCCATATTTGTTGAGCGTTGTGCAACAAACATAAATAGCGCAAATTATGTTCAGGTCTCTGGTATTTTGATACAATATTTCTCGCGTCCCTGGGTTTACGAAAATAATTTTTTCGTCTCTCGTGTTTAGTTTTATTATACTCTCGTGTCCCTCGCTGATGTCAGCAGTTATTTTATTATTATTGTATATTTGAAATGACTTTTTTACTCTTGGTTGGCCAAACTAAATCTTCGGTTATCTTCTGCGGTGAATTTCAGCCAACTTTTTTGGCCAAACCAAGTCTTCGATCATCTTCTCCGGCGAACTCCGGCCAACTTTTTCCAACCAAATTTTTTTAAACAATATTTTATGACCAAGAACGCATATCTGATTCTTTATGGGTAGAGAGAGAGAGATAGAGAAAGATGGGGGATGTGTGGCAGTACCTGGGTTCTTGGGCATCTTTTTTTTTCCATTTACCTTATCTCTCTCCTCATCCGGAGCCTGAGCAGCACTCAAGTTTCTCCCTCCATATCTGTAACACTGAACCTAGGTACTACCTTGACACCGCCGACTTCAACCTAGGTACCACCTCGACAACGCCGGTGTCGACGTTTGCCTCGTCGGGGACTCTACCTCCATGGGGGTCATTCACTGAGTTCATTATTGGGCTAGCATGGAGAATGGGGATGTCGCTCGTTCATCCGGCATCAGAGAGGGGTTGGGCAGTGGTCGGAGGATGAGAGAAGGGAAGAGAGATATAAATATTTTTTTTGAGGGTATGTAAGTAATTTCCATCACAAAATGACTGATGATGTCAGCGAGGGACCCGAGTGTATAATAAAATCAAGGGTAAATTATCCTCACGTCCCTGAGGTTTGGTCACCCTCCCCCTAGGGTCCCTGACTTTTGGAAAATGATTGTCTCGTCCCTAAGTTTTGATGATAATAGACTCTCGGGTCTCTCGAGCCAGAATATTCCTTTTTCTCCGGTGAACCTCCACTTGAAATGACCAAAATACCCTTTCACTAAAAAACAAAAAACAAACCCTCTTCCCTTCCCCTTCTTCTTCCTCCCATTTCATCTTCTTCCTCCCACCTTCAACCAAAATCAAATTAAAACTAAAAAACAATCTAAACAATTTTAATGAGAACCAAAACTAATTAGAATGAACTAAAACTAAATAGAGAGAATAAAAATTTTAAAAACCCTAAAATTTACTAAAACCTAATTAGTGAATGAATCTAATCTAAAAGAGGACATCTTGGAGGAGGGAACGTCCGTTGAGCTTGGTGAGTTGGTCGACCATTGAGTCGAGGTGGGTCTCGGAGGCATCGTCGTCGAACAGCCTGGTCGGCAATCTCGCGGCATGTGGCAGATAGGGACAGTTGGAGAGGGCCAAAGGTTTCGAGGAGGACGACGACGCGGAGGCCGCCACGAGCTTGTCAAGGATCGGGAGGATGACCAAGTCTTAGTCAATACAGACTTCCCCGCATTGGGGGCACCTATAATCCCAACGGAGAGAGACTTATAGTCCTCCTCCCTCACCCCAAGCCCACCTCCTTCCTCCCCCTCCTCGTCCTGCTCCGGCTCCTCCAGGGCCGCCTCGAGCAATGCCCTGGCCAGCATCTCCCTCCTCCTCCCATCCCTCTCCTCCTCTTTATTCCCAAACACCACCTCCTCAGCTCTTCTCCTGTACCTCTCATCCCAATTCGACAAATCTCCCTCCTTTCCGACCTTCGAAGTAGAAGCGGGAAGCGCGTACAAGCTGCTGTCGAAACTGGCGTCTTTGGTGTCCTCGTCCTCCTGGTTTTTGTTGGGCTGGGCAGAGAGGAAGCGAGAGAGGACGGGACCCCGAGGGGAGAGAGTGCGGAGGGTGGGTCGGGGAGAGGAGAGAATGGAGGAGGCAAGTGTAGCGAGGGACCTCCTCATATCCAACACAAAGATAAGAGGCAAAGAAGAATTGCAGGTGGTTGTACTTCGAATTGATATTTTTTAAGGTACGGGGTTGAAGATGAATTGGGAGAGAGGATTTTTTATTTTTTTTTAGTGGGAGGGCATTTAATCTTTTCAAGTGGGGTATCGCCGGAGAATATAGAATATTCCGGCTCCAGGGACCCGATAGTCTATTATCATCAAAACATAGGGACGGGACAATCATTTTCCAAAATCCAGAGACTCTAGGGGGAGGGTGACCAAAGTACAGGGATGTGAGAGTAATTTGCCCTAAAATCAAACACGGAGGACGAAAAAATTATTTTTGGAAATCTAGGGACTGAGAGGTAAGGTGTCAAAATATCAGGAACCTATGAATAATTTACCCTAAATAAAATACAGGACTAAATGGAATGCACGTCCTGATGGAGAGACTCCAATTAAATTATTGTCTTTGTAGAAGAAAAGGATGTTGTAATAATTTTTCCATTACAAGAAAATTTACCTCAAATACCTAAAACTTGACGGGAACTGAAGCAAGCATCTAAATGAGAATTGGCAATAGTATCAAACAAGTTCTTAACGTTTCCATTTTGTCGAGTTGCTAGGGAACGAACTGTCTTTATATGGAGACGGCAATATTCCCTATCTATCTATCTCCATTGCATTAACAACATTAAAATGTCTCCTGTCGAGTTGCCATATTCTTATGTAACGAATAATTTTAAATTTGATTATCTTCGAGCTCTATAAACCCACAGTTATCTCAACAGTATTTATTCTCACTTTAACCAAGTGTAGGTAAAAACGAACATAATTGAACTACAGAACTAGAGGGAATGCAAGCCTTGGTCGAGCGATTCTGGTCAGGAGATCAAGGAAATAACCCCAAACACCAAAACTATGCTTGGTGGAAGTTTAAAGAATAATGATGAGTTTCATAAAATAAGATAAATTTGAGTAATTACATTTATATAACCATAGAAAAATGTCGTTTGAAGGAATGACGGATGTGTGATACTTATCAGAATCAAATGTATTAAAAAAAACTTTTTTAGGCGACACGCTTATTAAAATTGAATGTATTAAAAAAGCTTTTTTACGTGATATGTGTTTACAAACACTAATGGATATAAAAATAGTAAATATAACTAGTTATTTTGACGCATAAAATGCACTTTCATGTTATATGTATGGAAATAATGATTTGACAAAAGGATCAAGCATGTCGCTAATATACGTATTAGTTGGGAGAGTTTTTTCACTTTATTGTGTTCGAGTGCTTGGAAACACAATAATGATAAATACTTGTCGGAAGAATTTTACTACTTTTTAAATATACTACCCGACTTAAACTCGGATTAGTCGGTCAATTGAGTGTCTAAATATCATATTGTATTATCATAAAACATATAATTGTGTCGAGTTGCTACGGAGCTGTCTTATAAGAGACGGCAATATTCCCCGGTCTATCTCCTTTGCATTAACAACCTTAAAATCACAATCACACGCGAGAATTCTTGAGCTTCTTCAAACCCATCTCCTCACCGACTCCATAACTTGGTCTCTCCTGGAACCAGCTACTGCTTTTTTTTCTTACAGTAACATGGAAACCTGGCTAATAATCCTCCTATCTTCTCTCCTAATTCCCATATCCTTAAAGCTCCTCTTCTTCTCCTCTTCAAACCCAAATCAGAATGGGAAACACCTTCCTCCGGGACCAACCCCACTTCCCCTCATTGGAAACATCCTCCTCCTCAATAAACCTCCAATCCAACTCTACTCCCTCCTCAAGAAGCTCCACTCCGAGTACGGTCCGGTGATCACCCTCTACGTAGGCCGTGCGCCGATGATCTTTGTCGCTACTCGGTCCGCGGCCCACGAGGCGTTCATCGAAAAGGGTGCCATATTCTCCGGCCACTCCCCGTCCTTACCGCTCAGCATTGTCAACCATAATAAAGATGTTGTTTCCTCGGCATCCTATGGCGAAACATGGCGGATCCTTCGGGGAAACTTGGTTAGTTTCTTCAACTCCAACGTTGGTGTGTTTTCGGAGAACCGGAAGTGGGCATTGGAGATCCTGATCAACAAGCTCCAATCCGAATCCGGAGCAAGTCCGGTGCAAGTGATGGACCACTTCGAGTTCTCGATGTATAACATGCAAACCCTAATGGTTTTTGGTGCTAAGATTGAAGACGAGGAGCACGTCAAGAGATTGAAACGAATCCATGACAAGATTGTGGAGTTGCTGTACTCGAATGAGCTTAACCTGAACCCGAAGTTGGGGAAGATCTTGTTCCGGAAGCAATGGAAGGAGTTTCGAATCGCGTGCGAAGAGCGAGACAAGGCATTGCTTCCTCTAGTTAGAGCAAGGAAGAGAATGGAACAAGATTCTTCATCTTACTCGTCTTACCTCGACACATTGTTCGAATTGGAAATTCCCGACGAGAATGGAATAAGCGCGAAGCTTGACGAAGACCATATAGTTAGTCTATGCACGGAGGCCCTCAACGGAGGATCTCACACGACAGCCACCATGTTCCACTGGATCATGGCGGAGATCGTCAACTCGAGTCGAATTCAAGACAAGTTGTTCGCGGAGATAGCGAAGGTCGTGGGAGCCAGTGAGGAGAGTGTGAAGGATGACGATCTGCCTAAGATACCGTACTTGAAAGCTGTGGTATTGGAAGGGCTAAGGCGCCATCATCTCGCGGATTTCACGTTCCCTCGTACCGCGATCGCGGATACCGAGTTACATGGCTACAGGGTTCCGAAAGGGTGCGACGTGGTGTACACGGTCGGAGAAGTTGTTACGGACCCAGAAGTGTGGGAGGATCCCCTGGAGTTCCGACCTGAGAGGTTCCTAACCTGTGGGGAACACCAGAGTGGTGTCAGCTTTGATGTGACTGGGAGTAAGGAGATAAGGATGTTACCATTTGGGATTGGGAGGAGAATTTGTCCTGGGAATGACTTGGGAATGCACCATTTGGAGTATTTTGTGGCCAACTTGATATGGAAGTTCAATTGGAAGCCTGTGGAGGGAGATTCTGTTGACATGTCTGTGAAATTTTTTGCTGGGGTGAAGCAGAATAAGCATCCATTGAGAGCTTATATTTCTCCAAGGTCATACAATTGAGCCAACATCTTGCAGAAATCTTAGATTCTCAAGTGTTTTTTCTCTATGTAACTTTTGCAACAATAAAAGCTTAGAGATTATCACATGTGTGACAGGTTTGTTATAATCGTTGAAAATCTATCAACTAATTGTCTTAAAATTTTTAATTAGATAAGAGGTTGGAATTTGAATATTGTGAATAGAGCAGACACGGATCAAAAAGCTCATTCATTTATAAGAATCTGACATTGAATTAGTTATTATAACAAATAATATTTACTAAGTATAACTAAGTGTAATATTTATCTTTCAAAAAAAATCAAAAGCATTGTGACGAGGCTTCCAAATTACAAAATGTGTTTGATGATGACATAAATAAAATAAGGGAAACTGTTCTGACGATGTGATATTCAATATAAGATAATATTTCATAATTTCACAGGAGGTTGGACGGATAGCTTCTTTCTTACAAATACAATACACATCAATTTGTTATTATAAATATGGTTTGTTGAGCTGGTGATAGGGATCAATCAACCACATCTGTTCTGTTCTGTTTGCATGTCCTCATTCCATGCATTTTAGACCATGAAATAACAACAGCTTGGTATTGACCGGAAAAATGTCGCATTCTACCCATATAAGCTGTTATGAAAGCCATCATATAAACACTTACTTTTTTTAACCTATTATCGAGCCTATTCAACTTGCAAATAAGTACTAAAACCTCAGGAAAAAAAAAACTTGCAAATAAGTACTTTGACATACAAATTAGATGTTATGAAGCGTAAACGGGTGACCCCTCAAAAAATGAAACGTAAACGGGTGCTACAAATTCAAAACCCACACGCTATTTCACCATGACTTGAGTGGTAAAGGATCAAGGGAGAATATGGTATTGTAATTTAAGGACAAGACTTGGAAATTACAACTAAACTCAAATATCTAATTATTGAAGGAATTGATTGGGTCTTGTCTTAAAAAGAGTTGGAAGCTCCATCCGACTAAAAATATGGTATCACTACTTGCAAAATGATACCACTACTCCTAACATGATAACACTATTTTATAATATGGTACCACCACTATTTTATAATTTCATATTTCAGAAAATGTCCTTTGATATTGCATGCTTGCCTTCCATGCACGGTCTATTTAGCATTGTCTGACCTTTGTCACCACTTAATTCAAGTCCCTTATTGAAAGGAAAAAAAAAAGCCTTTGGCAGCTTCACCCAAGTTGATTAAACTTTTTCGGACAGGACAGAGGGAGGTGGTGCGAAGTCAAAGGGGAACTCGCGTGGGTAAGTGGTGTGTGTCTAAACACACATTAAAGACATAGAACTTTGAGTCATTTTTATACATTTATTTTTGTTTTTGTATAATTTTAGTAGACTCTTGAGACTAATAGACTCTTTATAATAATTTGTAGTAAAAAGGATAATTTTGGTGAAGAAATATACTTGAAGAACAAGTCCAGAAGGGATAGTCAAATTAGAATGACATTTTGGTCATTTTGGAAGCAGAATTGAAAGATATCCATCACCGAAAAAATTGAAGATATATCTTTCCTCTTTTCGTGGACACCAAAATAGCATCAATCGGAGTTTAGAAGAGAAAGATATTTCAAACAAACTGAATGAGGCTGTCTGGAAAATTTTAGGTTTGTCGGTCTGAACTTCCTAATAAATTACGACTCTTTAGGACGACTATCAATAGGTTTTAGGTTGAGGAGGGTTATATAACCCTCGGTAGCATCGTTACATTCCATCCACTACCATTTTATACATCATTTTAATTAGGTTTTTAGTTTTGTTGGAGAATTAATTATCTAGGTTGATTTGACGAAGTGGAGCCAAAGTTTTGGTTGTGAGAATTTTTTTATAGTATACACTTATTTCCTTATGCTTATTGTTTTTCTCGAATGATTCAAGGCTGTGAGTTTATTCTTAAACCAATATATAATTGATTCTTGATTAGCGGTTGTACTTAAGAATAAAACTAGGAGTAAAGTTAATGTTGTAGTCGGAAGGTTCGGTGTACTTGATTAGGATCTACGGCAGTCGAGGCAAGTGTTGGACACTTTCTCCGTAAGACGAGATTGCCCCATATATTTCAGTGCGGTACGGGCTACGGCAATCGTCCCCAAGATATAACGACTGATTGGGTGTTTCCAAGAACGTTGCACACGTATCTCAAAACTTTCGGGCGAACCCTTATATACCCAGAACTTTCGGACGGACTATTTGTAAGTGAAGAACGGGGGGGGGAGAGGGGGGAAGACAACAATGCTTATGGAATGCACTTGCTGCTGGGATTGTATGCAAATGAGGGGGAGAGGGCTATTTATAGGCGCTGGAAGAGTGGCAGGCAGGTACTTCGAAGGGGCACGAGGCACTTCCGAAGAGATGCGACTCAGGCAGGCAGCCATATTGCTCATGGCTCTTCGGAGATGTCCCTTCGCTAGGCAGATTACTCCAGCCTTTTTGCGTCCCTTCATGGATCGCTCGCAGCCCTTCGGCCGTCAGGAAACTTTCGGGATATTTCAGCCCCTCGTGCCTCTTCGATGGCCATCCTAGAAGGCGCTCGCAGCCCCTCGTCACTTCGGTAACTATGCAGCTCTCTCCGGACTCTGGCAAAATACTTAAGGCTCCTCCAGCTCCTCGCGACGATACGCACGTGCGAAGTGCCAAATGCGCCACAAAGCGCCCATCGCGACCTGCGTCCAATGCGTTATGCGCACACGCACGTACGCGTGCTCGTGCTCGTGCTCATGCTCGTGCTCGTGCTCGGATAGTGCTACGCACCATCCTCGTCGCGGTACGAGTTGCCTTTCCTTCCAGGTGGTCAACTTATTTCCTAGTCAATAAGGAATTTCTCCTTATAAACTAGAGAAAAGTTGGTGCCACTTTCCAATGTGGGGTTGCACTTTCCATTTCCCTTTTGGGCCTCCCACTTTGGGCCTTTCCACTTTAGGCTTTGCATTAAATTTTCATTCAAGCTTTTCCAACAATCCCCCACATGAATGATGATTAATGCATGCAGACTCTAATCGAAAGTTCTGACGTGTTATTATTGCATCGAGACAGGTAGCTTATGGCTTTGAACCTTCTCTAGTAATATGTTATCGAATTTACTCGCTGCTCGGTGAACGTGATGTCTTGAACCATCAGCTTTTGGCGTAAACCAAGACAATAACATTTACACAATAATAACCCTAGTATATTTGGGTTCTCACGTTGTGTCTGTTTCGGCCATGGACCGTATCTTGGATTCATAAGTGTTTTTCCCATTTGAAGCGGCCTCACATCACACTTACATAGGTGATCTCCTATCAGGAGTATCCTGCCATACTCTACCTTTATTAAGGTATAAGAATCATTAAAAGCGTAATGCTTAACCTTACCACACCTCTGCAGGTTAACACTTGGGCAGCTTCTGAGAATGAGATAGGTTCTAGGTAATTAACTGAACCCTCTATAACTTAGTTGTCTCATTGAACCAAGTTTGTGGGATCTCCACTCATCATGGTTGAGTTACTGCTATGGACGTTCTTTAGTGTGTGTATTTTAATCCCATTCCCCTTACTGCATTGTACATTTGATCTCTATTGATTCCTTTCGTAAAAGGATCAGCTAAGTTGTCCTTGGACTTTACGTAATTAATGGTGATCACCCCACTAGAGATCAACTGTCTAACGGTATTGTGTCTCCGATGGATATGTCGACACTTTCTGTTGTACATTGTACTTTGTGCTCTCCCGATTGCAGACATGCTATCACAATGTATCAATACGGGAGGCACCGGTTTCCTCCAGCAAATAATATCCTCTAGGATGTTTCTGAGCCATTCAGCTTCTTCTCCAGCTTTGTCTAGTACTATAAACTCTGACTTCATGGTGGATCGAGCTATGCATGTTTGTTTAGAGGACTTCCAAGACACAGCTCCTCCTATGTTGAATACGTATCCACTCGTGGATTTGGATTCCTTCGTGTCTGATATCCAGTTTGCATCACTGTATCCTTCTAATACAGCTAGATATTTAGCATAATGTATGCCATGGTTTATGGTATGTTTTAAATACCATAAAACCCTTTCCAGAGCTAGCCAGTGATCCTTCCCTGGATTACTTGTGAATCTACTAAGCTTACTAACTGAGTACGCAATATCGAAACATGTGCAATTTGTTAAATACATTAAGCTCCCGATAATTTGCGCATACCTCAATTGAGATATTGGGTCCCCTCGATTCTTGGCTAAGTGTAGATTCAAATCTACTGGAGTCTTAACAGGAGGTTTGTCAGACGAGATTCAAATTTCTTGAGCACGCTTTCCACGTAGTGAAATTGCGTCAAGATAATTTTGTCAGCTTTCCTAGAGATTTTTATTCCTAGTATGACGTCTGCTAGACCCATATCTTTCATGTCAAAGTGGTCCTTTAACATGTTCTTAGTTTTCACAATAACCTCTTTATTGCTTCCCATAATTAGTAAGTCATCTACGTAGAGATATATAATTACGTAAGCTTCAGGTGTGCCCTTAATGTAAACACATTTATCGCACTCATTGATCTTAAATCTATTCGACAACATTGTCCTGTCAAATTTCTCGTGCCACTGTTTTGGCACTTGTTTTAGCCCGTATAGTGACTTGACTAGCTGACACACTTTATGCTCTTGACCGGGAGCCACAAACCCTTCAGGTTACTCCATGTATATCTCCTCTTCCAGTTCTCCATTTAGGAAAACTATTTTTACGTCCATTTGGCGGATCTCGAGGTTATAGAGTGCCGCAACAGCTATGAGTACTCTAATTGATGTGATTCTTGTGACCGGTGAAGACTTGTCAAAGAAATCATGTCCCTCCTTCTGTTTGAACCCCTTAGCTACCAATCAAGCTTTGTACTTGTCGATTGATCCATCAGCTTTGTATTTCCTTTTTAGGATCCACCTGCATCCCAAAGGTTTGCAGCCCGGTGGGAGATCCACGATTTCTCACGTGTGGTTTTGCATAATAAATTCTATCTTACTATTGATAGCTTTCTTCTAAAGAGGAGCATCTGGACTGGACAATGCCTCTTGGATTGTCCTGGGTTCATCTTCTAACGCATAGGTTAGATAATCCGGACCAAAGGATTTGGTTACCTTCGTCTGTTTACTATGTCTAGGTTCATCATCTTCCTGATTTGACCCTTGCGTAGTCTCGTGAGCCCTTTTCTTTAGACTTCCTTCCTTTCTTTCCTTATTAGGAAAGCTATTCTCAAAGAACGTTGCGTTCCTTGATTCTATGACCATTCCCGCCTTTATCTCAGGGTTTTCAGATTTATGCACCAAAAATCGATAAGCACTACTATTTTGCGCATATCCGATAAAGATGCAATCAATGGTCTTGGGTCCTATTCTCACCTGCTTAGGCTTAGGTACTTCGACCTTTGCTAGACACCCCCACACTTTAAGGTAACCGTAGGAAGGCTTCCTTCCTTTCTATAGTTCATATGGGGTTTTATCCCTTTTCTTGTGGGGCAACTTGTTTAGAATGTGGTTAGCTGAGAGCACAGCTTCCCCCCACATATTCTGGGATAAGCCCGAGCTAATCAACATAGCGTTCATCATCTCCTTAAGAGTTGGATTTTTGCGTTCAGCTATGCCATTCGATTGAGGTGAGTATGGAGCAGTCGTCTGATGAATAATGCCATGTTCTTGACAGAGTTCATCAAACAGAGCTACATATTCTCCCCCTCGATCACTTCGGATCATTTTGATTTTCACGCTGAGTTAATTTTCAACCTCATTCTTATATCTCTTAAAGGCATCAAGAGCTTTATCTTTGCCCTTTAGGAGATATACGTAACAATATCTCGTGCAGTCATCGATAAACGTGATGAAGTATTTCTTTCCGTCTTTAGTTTGCACGTGTTTCATATCGCAAGTGTCCGTATGAATTAACTCTAAAGGCGTAGTACTTCTTTCCACCGAATGGAAAGATGCTTTGGTCATTTTAGCCTCCACACATACTTCACATTTATTAGACTAGTTGAACTCTAGATTCGGTAATAAATTTAAACTTACTAACTTTCTTAGCGAGTTTAAATTTACGTGTCCTAATCTACCATGCCATAAATTAGAACACTCGGCCACGTAAGAAGAAGCGTTAACTTTATTTTCACCATTAAAGGTACGATGTACAGTTATTACATTCATCTTAAACAGCCCCTTTTCTAGATAACCCTTTCCTATAAATTGACCCGCTTTGGTCAATACAAACTTATCAGCCTCAAATACAAGCTTAAGACCGGCTTTGCTTAACAGTGAGCCAGAAACTAAGTTCTTGCGGATGTCCGGGACATGCAGCACATCCTTGAAGGTCAGCTCCTTTCCTGATGTCAGCTTCAGGACTACCTTACCCAGACCGACGATCTTGGACGTTGCGGAGTTTTTCATGAACAGCTTTCGGCCGGTGATCGGAATATAGTTCGAGAACATCTCCTTGTCTGAGCAGACGTGGCGGGTAGCTCCTGTGTCCACGAACCACTCTCTCGGATTGTCCACCAGGTTGGCTTCAAACACCACGGCTGACAGATCCATTTTGGACGAGTCTTCAGCCAGGTTAGCCTTTCCTTGGTCGTCCTTCTTCGGCTGGTGACAGTCCTTAGCCATGTGGCCGAGTTTGCCACAGTTGTAGTAGTCGCCCTTGATCTTCTTGTTCTTTTTCTTCTTGGGCTCTTGCTTCTCCTGCTTATCCCCGGACTTCTTCCTCTTCTTGCCACCTTTTCCCTCGGCGAGGTGCACGGTGGTCTCAGAGTTGGCCTTGCCTTGCTTGACTTTGGACTTTCGGTTGTCTTCCTCGATCAGGTCTTCTTGGCCCATGTCCTTCCTCTTGTGCTTGAGGTAGCTCTTGAAGTCCTTCCAGAGCGGGGGGAGCTTCTCGATCATCGCAGCTACTTGGAATGACTCGCTGAGTTGCATCCCTTCGGCTTGGATCTCGTGAAGGATCAGCTGCAACTCCTACACTTGGTCGATGACCTTCTTGGAGTCCACCATCTTGAAGTCGAGGAATCGTCCGATGATGAATTTCTTCGTCCCGGCATCCTCCATTTTGTACTTCTTCTCGAGTGAATTCTACAGCTCCTTAGCAGTCTTGGTTAACGCATAGACGTTGTAGAGCGTGTCGTCTAGACCATTCAGGACGTAGTTCCGGCACAGGAAGTCGCTGTGACTTCACGCGTCGAGAGCGTTGATCTTCTGTTGATCCGTCTCATTTTCTGCTATCTTCGGTGCTTCCTCTTTCAGGAACCAAACTAGGTTGAGCGTGGTCAGATAGAACGTCATCTTCTGTTGCCACCTCTTGAACTCGGTACCGTTGAACTTGGCCGGCCTTTCGGCGTGGACAGTTCCTGGGACCGCTGGCACTGGTGCTGAGCTTGTTGATGCCATCTTCAAGTACACAAATCTCGTCTTACGATTGTTGTAGTCAGAAAGTTCGATGTACTTGATTAGGATCTACGGCAGTCGAGGCAAGTGTTGGACACTTTCTCCGTAAGACGAGACACTTTCTCGGTACGGGCTACGGCAATCGTCCTCAAGATACAACGACTGTTCGGGCATTTCCAAGAACGTTGCACACGTATCTCAAAACTTTCGGGCGAACCCTTATATACCCAGAACTTTCAGACGGACTATTTGTAAGTGAAGAACGGGAGGGAGAGGAGAAGACAACAATGCTTATGGAATGTACTTGCTGCTGGGATTGTATGCAAATGAGGGGGAGAGGCCTATTTATAGGTGCTGGAAGAGTGGCAGGCAGGCACTCCGAAAGGGCACGAGGCACTTCCGAAGAGATGCGACTCAGGCAGGCAGCCAGATCGCTCTTGGCTCTTCAGAGATATCCCTTCGCTAGGGAGGTTGCTCCAGCCTCTTTGCGTCCCTTCATGGATTGCTCGCAGCCCTTCGGCCTTCTGGAAACTTTCGGGATGTTCCAGCCCCTCGTGCCTCTTCGGTGGCCATCCTGGAAGGCGCTCGCACATGCGAAGTGCCAAGTGCACCACAAAGCGCCCATTGCGACCTGCGTCCAATGCGCCATGCGCACACGCACACGCACGTGCTCGGATGGTGCTACGCACCATCCTCGTCGCAGTCCGAATTGGTTTTTCTTCCAGGTGGTTAACTTATTTCCTAGTCAATAAGGAGTTTCTCCTTATAAACTAGAGAAAAGTTGGTGCCACTTTCCAATGTGGGATTGCACTTTTTATTTCCCTTTTGGGCCTCCCACTCTGGGCCTTTCCACTTTGGGCTTTGCATTGAATTTTCATTCAAGCTTTTCCAACATTTAAATCAGCAAAGAACGGTAGGACTAGGAACATCCAGTGCTTAATGCTATCGTCCTATAGTTGACATGATTTCTATTATATGATAAACGATTATTTAGGCGGTTGTTTGGCTATTTGATTGATGATGTTAGTGATTTTTTTATGGTTGCGGGAGATTTTTACCTATTTGCTACACAAATTAAATTATCTTTAACAATTCAGTGATCAATCGACCTCTCCGACCTTGAATATACAATTTTTTTCTCACTAGTTTTCATATGCTTATTTCTTTTTCTTTCGTCGGTCCTTCCAAATCCCAAAACTCCACATTTTGTTTCTTTGTTTAATTATTTAGGTTAATTGAATATCATCCTTTTTTAGATTTCACTCAGTATTTTTTTTTGCTTACTATAAATTTGTGAGCTACAAAATATCAGTTTATTTTGAAGGACGTAGACACACTTATCAGTTAGTCCATGACGATGTTTAAGGAGAGGATAGAAAGAGAGAGGGGTTGAATTTTTCAAAATTTTAAATTTTAAATTTTAAATTTGGGACATGTTTTCAGAAATTCGTGAAAAGTGCCATCCCATTTACATGTAAATATTCAAATCATAAATATTTCTCTAATTGATATTATATCTTGTTTCTTAACCAATTTTTTTTTAAATACTCTGAAAATATTATAAATTCAAATAAATTAAGAAAATAAATATCTGATATGTTATATAGAACAACGTACATTGATGATTGCATTACTTGTAAGAAGAAGATATAATTTAGATTGCAATGAGGATAACGTGACACGACATATTAGAGAGGTTCTAATATGTCATTGATGATAAATACATTATTTATAAGAAGAAAGATCGCAACGAGGATAACCTGACACGACATATTAGTGCCATCATTAAAATAAGGGTAAATTACCCCCTAGTCCCTGGTATTTATTCATCCTCTCTCTTGGGTCCCTGCATTTCTAAAAATGATTTTACCGTCCCTCGATTTTGGTTTTAGAAACTCTCGGGACCCTGTCTGACGTCAGCACCCTTTTTTATTTTTTTGTCAAGGGAAATGACCAAAATACCCTTGAAGATGATAAGTTTTTTTTCTTTTTTGAGAGTATTTTGGTCATTTCTATGAAAAAATGGGTGCTGACATCAGCCAGGGACTCGAGAGTTTCTAAAACCAAAGTCGGGGGACGGTAAAATCATTTTTGAAAATACAGGGACCCGAGGGGGAGGATGACCAAATACCAAAGACTAGAGGGTAATTTACCCTTTAAATAAAGATGACAATGAATTACAACATTAGGAATATGAAATACTGTTGAGGTACACAATATTTCACGACAGGGACTCCATATCTATTTTTGATGGTTGGGACTCGATATCTATTGAAGTTGTTACTGGCGAGAGTATTGTCCATAGGGTTGAAGAAACTGGACCAACTTGTCTCTAGGCGGAAGGGTGCCTTTGACAATTTCCGAGTTGGCAAAGTTCTGAATCCATCCGCTTAAAATTGGGTAATTGCAATCAAGTACCTTGATGTCAGAGACTTCTTCAAAAACATTCAACCACAGAATAGTCCAACCCAGTGCAATGTCGACGTAGCCAATTGAATCTCCTCCAAAAAAAGTATTCCCCTTCATTTTGAGCTCTTGCTCGAGGAGCTGCAAGGCCTCTTTTGCTTGAGTCAACTCTTTGTCTTGTTTCTCCTTCTTCCCAACGAAGATCTTTGCCCTCCTAACTGCCTTGTGTAGCTAAGGGCAAATTTACACGAGTTTACGACCACCATAGATTCTCATATTAGTTGATAATTTTGGCATTAACTTGGATGGAGCGATCACAGGGTAAAATTTAATTAAATTAATGATGTTATTTAACATGTATTTGTCTAAACTATTTTCTTTTGGGTGCTGGTATTTTTAAAATTATGTTCACGACAACTATTTTTTATACCAATAACAACTTGATATAACGGAATAAGTAGAGGTGAGGAAATTTGATTGAAAACTGAATAGTTACCTTCTGTTCCAACTTTTTTTTTTGGACACTGGTATTATTGATTTTGCGGACACTAATGTGTAACAAATTCTACTTATATAAATATTTTATTTTCTAATAAAAAATTTCATATCGACCTGCCTGTTAATAACTATTTTGGCTAAAACAGGTAACATTAATTTTAAATGGTTCCCTTTTATAATTACTTTATACAAGTCACTCTTAGTGAAAATAGTTTTAGTGCCACATCTTTTACAACGGTTTGAATAAGATCTTGACTTTTGGATCAACTATTTTTCAATTCAATTTTCATAATTGTGCAATTGCATTTCAAGAAAAAATGTGTCAGCTATTATCTTCAAATATTGGTGTTCATAAACTTCTGAAATGTCACTTTCCTTAAAATATTCATGCCCGATTTCAAAAGCTAAATTGAAAAGTGCTTATTCAAAACAATTAGAATTTAAAATTTTCTGAACTCCCTCCCTTTCATTCTGCTCCAAGTTAGAGGGCCGCGAGATTTTTTCTAATCTCTTACGACAACTAATGAATAAATTATTATAATTTATCAAAAAGTCTCGAATTTGAATCTTGGAATGGAGAAGAGTTAAATTCTTGTTAGGATCTAGAGTATTTTACCTTGTCTTCAATGAAACTACCCCAGAAGCGAGCCATTGCCTTGTCGCAAGGATCTTGAGGCATTATAAAAGGCTGGTGCTTCCATGTCTCGTCGATGTACTCAACAATGCACAGGGAATCGATAATCACCTTTCCGTTATGGACAAGCACAGGGATCTTGTGGCAAACTGGGTTGAGCTCGTGAAGCAGCGGACTCTTGTTATAGACATCTTCTTCTATTACCTGAAACGGAATCCCCTTCAGCTTCATTACCCATTGCACCTAAGGGCTATACCAACTAGGGATGACAAAAAAATTCATACCCGAGTCTTGATCCTACTTTATGGATTTAGGTATGAATAAATTTTTAAAGTTAGTATCTAAGTTTGGATAGGGTCTATATTCCCAGATCCCGATCCTACCATCATAAACCGATAAATGAGACATACTTTAATAAATTATAATTAAATCAACGTAAATCAACATATAAATATTATTTTCTCCAGATACTATAAACATCTTCTTCTATTACCTGAAATGGGATTCCTTTCAGCTTCAGTGCCCATTGGACCCTGCAGGCGTAAGGGCTATACCAGGCACCAACAAGGGTGACCTCTTCTTGGTTAGCCATATCGTCGGACAAAATAATTGAAAGACACGGTACATACAATAATTGAGCCAAGAAAAATCTACTCTGACTTGTGCAGTAGGGGAGAATGCAGGTGCATTTATACTCAATTTACAAGAATCGTTGGTTTCGCCAGAAATATTTTCCGCTGATAAATGACTTCCCATATGAAAAACATGAATTTCTTCGGGCCCTACTTGAATGTCTTTCGACTCAATCACTTATATCATGTATAATCATTCCGTATATCTCTATGCATAGAACATCTTTAAAATCATCCTCTTTTAAATAGATGATCTCTTTAAATTGAAAAAAAAAATTAGTTCCTAGTCGGGATCAGTATTAAAATTTAATAATCACTGCATCGTAATAACTAATATTTTTCAAAAAAATTTAGTGCTAAATTTTGCTCCAAAATTTTGCTTACATTTACTTTTACATACTTTAATAATTTGAAAAATATTTAAAATACTAATTTGTGCTAGGATGGCTTATTTCATAATTTTATATCACCATTCATCTCGCAAATACTTCTCAAAACTTCATCTAGTAAGTCCATGTGATATTCTTGTTGTAACAAAAATATATTTATCAAGTGTAACATTTGAATAACGCTATGTCAATATTTTATGTGATTTGAATATGGACAGAGTAAATTTTTTGAATAATATATATATTTTGTGGTTAAAAACTCAATTTTTTCATTTTGGAATGAAAAAAATTTAAATCAGTTTTATGTGATAATCTTTCTAAGGTGATATTTTTCTTTATTTATTTTATATATAAATATGTACATATTTACAAAGTAGGTGTTGAATTCTCTCGTAACTATCTGCAACCAGAATTTTGATAATATTCGAAAATAATATTTTCTTCTGTCGTAATAATATCACTTTAATAAGAAATTTTTTTTGAAAAAATATATTCCGTGTAATTTTTTTATTCCAAAAATATTCGTATCAAAACAAAAGCGACCTTAAACTCTTAAATGCAGTATAATTGTACCGACTTTGCTGCCCTTGGAGTGTGTGCATTTTATCTTAACTCGACGGACTCGTAACATATATCATTTTTCACCGACGAACTTGCGAGGTGTTTGTTATATACTAATTTTGAGATTTCGAATTTAAATTATTGTAAATATAACAGTGTTAATTATTTATTAATATTTTTTGTCAGATTTTAAATATCATACTAAAATTGAACATGAATTAATAGACATAAACAACATACGTTTCAAAAATATATATAAACAACATATATAATCGTGTAAAGATGGGCCCAAATAGTCAGATGCGGAAGGTTATGTGCCACCAGAGACAGCTGGACTGGGTGTGAAGAACCAGACAGGTCCATTCCATGAGGCCCCGCCTGCTAAGCCCTGAAAAAAAAAACTTACGGTAATCTCAATTAATTCGGTATATTTTAACCGAGAAGAATTTTTATTTAGAGAAAAGTACACTTTAGTATCTTATAGTTTTACGCTTTTCACATGGAGTACTATGTAGTTTAAAATTAGTAATCGAGCCCCTGAAGTTTACTAACAATTTTTCGGGCAGCGTCCCAAACACGCTCAAAACGATGTTATTTTCGAGCCGACATGGAAAACATGTGGCAACACAGTGGCTTAAATGAAAAGTGACGTGTACTATAGTAAATTATCTATTCAGTTCCTAATTTTGTAAAAAAAAAACCCTCCTCTTTCCCCTCTCTTCTTCTTCCTCCTCCTCCTCCTCCTCCCTCTCTCTCCTCTCCTCTCCTCTCCTTCATCTTCCCCTCTCACAAACGTCAAGCATCAACCTTTCAATTCTTTTATACCCTTTCAATTCTCCGTTCACACAACGCTTTCGGCGTCGGTGCCAGCCGGTCGCCCCCTTCCTTCTTGTTCGACTACTTTGACTCTCGCTCTCCTCCTCCGACAATGACATCTTCGAATCCTTTGTTACGAAGCCCGTGCCCGTGGTGGACGACTTGCTGGGAGGTTTCGGGGCTCCCTCCAAGTTGAAGCCCCCTCCCACGGACTGCCTGGGTTTGGGTCTTCTAGTAGGGACTTCTCTATGGAGACAAAGCTTTAAACTTTTTCCAAGAATTGAACAGTTGAAGCAAATAATTGGTCAATTGTAGTCGTAGGAACAATTAATTAAGCGAACTGCCTGGCTTTGGGTCTTCTAGTAATGGGTATGCTCCAAACTTCTCTTGCATGATTGGGTCTTTAGTGTGAAATTTTGCCTCATTTTTAACTTATCACGTGAATTAAGCTGGTACTTGTGTTGCCACTGTGTCTCTAGTAATTTAAGCCACTGTTGCCGCGTGTCTTCCACGTCGGCTCGAAAATGACGTCGTTTCGAGCGTGTTTAGACAGGCAGTGGACCTGGACCAGCCCAAAAAATAGCTCGTAAATTTCAGGAACTCGATTACCAATTTTAAATCGCAGGATACTCCACTTGAGACCCTCGCAAAAGGGGTAATCGATGGACACCGCGACCTAGTCGTTTGTGGGGAGCGAGGAGTACGAGACTCTGATATGGACGAAAGACGTGGAGTTGCTGAGACGGGCCTGGAAGAACGAGAAGGCGGACTCAGGGCCAGAGAGGAGAGAAATTCCACCCCCAATCCCAACCCGCAAACCCTAGCGAACTTAGGGCCAGGCTACCTTCCACCAATGCCATCTGAGCGTGGTGGTTCTCTCGGTAAGTCTCTTAAGGACGACGTCTCCTTGTAGCCGTCTCTCTCCTTGAGTGTTTGTTCCCCAGGCATTGGTAATCGTTGTCGGACGTTGAGAGCGAGAGAGCAAGCTCCTGTGACTTCTCATCGGACCTGTTGATTTCTGCGACATCCTCGTCCATCGTGGTTCCACAGCTGTAGCGAATACCCACAGTGACCTTCGCATGTCCTCCTTCCCTTCTTTTTTTCTCGCTCAGCGTCCATCTTCTGTTCTTTAATGTCTTCGCTGTCGAGCGAGGGAGCGAGCGAGGCTCGATATTGGTCGCGTCGATTTGTTGAGAGAAAAGTGAAGAACCTTCCCAATTTTCGGAACTAGGGTTCTTCCCTTTTCCAGAATTGGCCAGACTGGTACCGCCACTACCACTATTATGATCCTCGACGACACCGGCACTCGCAGTTTCTGGTTTATTCGAGTACCTTTTCCTCCATTTGTTGGGTCTTTTTATGTTTGCGTGTTGTCGAGGGTTTGTTGTTGTTGTTGTTGCAGAGTGGAGGTTCTGTAATGTGAAGACATCGAGGTTTTGTGAGGAGAGAGGTGGAGACAGAAGGGAAGAAGACGCAGGTCTTCTCGAGTATTTATAAAACATTAGGATCATTTTGAAAATTTTCTACATGCCACATCATCGGCCACGTAGATGCTAAAATGTTGAGATGGCGGACCACGTAGGCATCAAAACGACGCTTTATCTCCGTCACCCGGAGTGGACCTTATACTGTAAAAGATTGAAAAGTACATGACTGAATTACCAAATTGAAACCTTTTCAATTTGGTAAAATCTACCTTCACATTGCTCCTATAGGTAGCTATATTGAGGGGAGAAAGAGAAAAGAAGAGGGGAACTTCGCTTTTATTTATTTCTCAACCTTTTATGCTCATTTTTTGATTTATTAAGAGTTGTGGTATTTTACCATTTCGTAACAAACAAAATGGCCAACGTTAAAATTTTACTCGAGTGTCAATCAAGTTAATTTTCTTCTCTGATTAAATTATTATTTTTTTAACTAGAATACTTTTTAAAAATTCATCAAACTACATATCACTAAAATGAACTTTGGCCTTCTTAAAAACTACCTCCACAGCCCAAAAAGAAATGGATTTTTTTCGTTTCAGTGCCACCCCGTCCGTCCCCTTCTCGAGACGGCCAACCTCTCACGCTCAATAGAAGCAGACCCCCACCGCCGCCGCCGCCGCCGCCTCCGCCTCCCCTCTCCGGCGATCGTTTCCTCCGTCTAGCAATTTCGTACATTTCCCATTCAAATCCCTCTCTTCGAAATCGCCGAATTTCGAAAGCCGAAAAGAGAGGAAATGGATCAGCAGAAACCGCTGATGCAACAGCAGTTCCAGATGCTTCAGCAGTTGCAGAAACAGGCCGCCTCGATGCCCCGATTCCCTTCCAACATCGACGCCCATCTCCGCGCCCCCCGCTTCCAAAACCCTAACCCTAATTCTTCCCCCAATTCGCCCTCCAACCCCGCGGGCGGAGGAGGATCGCTTCAGCAATCGCAGCAGCAGCAGAAAGCTGAGCTCATGATGGCGTACCAGGACGCGTGGCGGGTCTGCCACCCGGACTTCAGGCGCCCCTTCGCCTCCCTCGAGGACGCCTGCGAAAGGTTTCTTCTTTTTGTTAATAGAATTGACGTTGGGATGAGAATGCTGGAATGTGTGTGGGGTTAGGGTTAGGGTTAGGGTTAGGGTTTAGGTAAAAGTTCGTTTGCTTTAGGAGAATGGGTGTTCGATTGTGCCAGAACTGCCATTTTCTTAGAATGACGTCAGAGAGTTGGATTCTGGATGGACTGCCCTAGTTTTTGTAGTTGCTGTCTAGGGTTGCAAAGAAGGGTATGGGACGAGAGAGGGATATGTTAAACTTTGGAGATGAAAGGTGGAAGATGGGATCTTGGAGTACATTTGATTGTTCGGACTTCGACGATTAATGCATTTGGTTGGTTGAGGATATGTGCATTTCGGGTTAGTAAGTTTTTAGTTTCATGGATGCTTCTTCTCCCCCAATGCAGATTACTTCCGTACCATGTTGTGGCAGACTATGAAGCCGAAGAGGATGATAGGATCCTTGACTCGGACACAACAGGCATGATGCCTTCTCGCTGCCAGCAGTGGGATCATAACATTGCCGCCAAAGTTGCAGAGTTTACTGGGACATTCGAGAAACAGGCGATGGCCTTCAACCTAATAACCCAGAAGCGAGCTTTGGGGGAATTCAAGTCAGAGGAGCGATTGATGATTGAGCAGGCTCTGCTGCAAGAAGAGAAGCGTCTTCTTTTGGGTTTGAAAACGGAAATGGATGCTAGGGAGAAGGCTGGTCGTGAGGCGCAGTTAAGGATGGCAGCAATGGTTCAGGCAGAGCAAGTTCGAGCCGAGTCGCATGCTCATGCTGAAATGATGACTCGAGGTCCAATAAGGGCTAACGCTATTGGGTTGCAGGGCAACAACATGGCAATGGTTCATGACATGGCAGTGCAGGAACACACCGTTAATCCTGAAGAGATGATGAATGGGTGGGGAAACAATGCACAACGAGATGAGAAGGAGCCATCCGAAGATTTTTTGAATGATGAAGAAAATGAAAACGGAGACACGGGGATGCAGAGTGAATGGCGGGAAATTGGGGAATTCGACTTGAATACCAGATGAATCACAAAGATTGGCTGGATAGGCGCAGTCAAACTTGAATGGTCACGGTTTCGCGATTGGAATAACACGTGCGGTCTGTCGAAGAGGGTAGAAATCGCAGGGCGACAAGGTAGAGAATATTTGTAGAGATGTCTGCAAAGGTTGGGTAACTCATCCCGTCGTAGTAATTGCGGTTCTTGGACAAGAAAAAGAGTCTCCGGTCATGAACTCGTACTTTCCTTCAACTTCACTGTAAGCTCGTCTTGGAACTGGTTGTCTGGTTGATGCTTGGTTGCCAGACCATCTTAATCCGGGTTGATGATCGTTGATCAAAATATATAGTTTTGATCGACCATTCTAGCAAGTTAGTAGCCTGAACAAGGAATCTCTCAACTCTTGTTGTCATTCAGATAACGAGCATATAGCTTCTTATCACCTAACCCATTTCGAATAGTCAAAATATCTGTACAATGTGTCCTTTTATCCTGCTCAGCACACCGGGCGAAATACTCTTCGACGCGAAGCCTTTGCTGAAATGTCTGTGCATCGTCAACAGATTCTTGAAAAACCAGATCGTTAATCACAAAGATGCACTTCTGCATTCTCTGCTCATTCCATCGGACAACGGAACAAACGCCCTAGACTAAAAAATGATATGTATAGAAGAAACGAGCAACGGAACTTCTCCCTCGATCAAGAACAAGACGACGATACGAAACAAGAAAAAAACTAGCAAGAATGCACATCACCTAACCGTATGGCTACAAAATATTTGGCAGTTGCATGTCCAATCTGTTCTGCATCTCCTTTATCTTCAACGAAAGCTCCGATGTCTGCTCCTTGTAGCTCTGCAACAAAAATTCTTTCCCCTCGATCACTTCCTTCAAATCTCCTACCTCCTTCTTTAGCATTCCAATCCTCTCATTCTCGCCCTTACCCTTTTTCAACGAATGTAAACTGTGGTCTTCGAGAAGAAAACCATTTGTGTGGCCATTCATTGCTTCTGATGACCATGCTGAAACCGTTGACAGTTTATCGTCATCAGCAGCATTCTTCACACAGTGATCTGCAATTGCTTTTCTCAGACGCTGGATTTCTCTCTCTGAATCGAACAAATCCCTATTAGCAGCATCAAGCTGTGATTGCAAGTTTGAGGAAGTCGACAATTGGGAATTCAGTGAATTCTGCAAATCAACTATCTGATCCTGCATTTCCATAATCATTTCATCTCTTCTCTTCAACTGCTGTCTAAGTTTTTGTATAACCTCTCGCTTGCTGAAGATATCAGAGCCAGACTCAGACACACGAGGTGAGTCTGAACAGTTTGAATGGTGGAATGGCCTAGGAGGCAATTCAAGGCGATCAAGAGATGAGACCCAAGCAACACCATTCTCCTTGGGAAACTCGGGGGCAGAAACTGTCACCATAGGGAGAGTCATGTCGGGTTCAGAAAGCAACTGGTCATGGTGTGATTGCTTCCTCTGTGTAATGGTTCCATCCCCTGTTTGAATTAGACATTATTAACATGTACCATTCGAGTTGATAAACCTACTACGACGAATTAAGATACCTGAATCACAGGACATTAACATCCTACCCCTTAAACCTCTTCCACCAAAATAGAACGAACTACGATACCTGAATTGCAGTTGAAGCAGCCATCATCATCATCTTGTGCAAAGGAATACACATTTGAATGCATCTGGCTACTTGGTGTTCTCCTCCGGTCAGCAGATCTCCTGCCCCCTGAAGTTGAAAACTCCGAAGTTCAGACAATATATGTGTTGTGGAGAACTTCCGATTCAATAAAAAACAAGAAGACCTTTAGGATCAGTACCAGCATCTTCATGTTGCTTCGAACCAAGTGTCTGCTTCAGCTTGTAACCAAAACGAATTGACAGCGTACTCAACAAGGCACCACCTGCTATAAGTATCCAATTAGGCCCCTCAGCCTGAATGGTTTTCCCCTTTTGAACTCTAGGAACAACGACGTTACGTGGCTTCATTTTAGGAGGAAATGTCGAGTCGGAGAAGAACTGGTTAAATCATCCAAACAGAACCTGAACAAAACACACTTCTGATTCAATTATTACATCACATAAAAAAACACATTCAACAGTCTTTATATCTCTCTTCCAAGCACAATCCACAACAAGCTGAATAAAATTTCGAGAACAAAACAATTTGGATCACTAAAAACTACACGATGAAGATGAAACAAGAAGGAAAGAAAACGATCAAAACTTCCAACATCTCGATATCAGAGAAAGAAAATCCTGCATTGGCTCTGGTGGCTGTCTGAGTGGAGGTCAAAGCCTAGACAAATGATGAGGTTTCTAGCTGGCATACGGAGCAATGATCGCAAATCTCACTCCCATTCAAAATGACGATGGAAATAGAACCAATAAAACAGACGGGTCAACTGGCATTTAGATACAGAACATTCATCTCCAATGAACACCATATCTCGCAAGCAACATGCTCGCAAGGGTTCCAACATGCACATTACGGACCTCGCGTGACCCCTCCCAACGACAAAACAGATAAAGCGAGCTGTTCCGAATATCAATCAGCCCGCACATGTTCCGAAATTATCCATCCAAGTACATTGCCTATACTCCAAATGGTTACCCTTTCAACCACCAGCTAGCCAGGATACACTTCCATTCAACAACGACGAGGGATTCGAATCCCCCTCTCCTACAGAACCCGCTTACAAATCGAACGGAACGAAATGGTCATCAATTCAAATCACAAAACTAACCATTCCCAGAAACTCAATTCCAAGCGCCACCCACCCACCAAACCAATAAACCAACATCAAAAACGAAAGAACCATTCCCAGAAACTCTATTCCAAGCGCCACCCACCCGCCTAAAGTCACGACCATTGTGAGGTTCAGGGTTCAAACTCTGACAAATGTAACGATATACAAAATTTACCTTTCAACAAAACGAAAGAACCAAAAACAGTCTAATGAACACACAAAAAAACCCAGAAAAGTGTACGCTGAGAGGAAGAAGCTCTCTGATCAAATAAAGAATCTTAAGGATGGGGAGAGGGAGAGAGAGAGGGAGGGAGAAGGGGGATGACCTCATTCAATGAGTCTAGGGTTTTAGGGCTCCTCTCTGCTCCTTCTACCTACTTGCCACTACTAATTTGTTGAGCTTCTGTTTTTTTATTTTTAAAAAAAATCAAAATGTGTTTTGGTTTTTAATTAAATGGATTTGGTACTTGGAGAACTCCGTAGAAAGAGGGCCCACCTCCGCCACTACTACTTGATTAGATTAGATTAACCCCGCCGAGCCCCACCCTAACTAATAAATAATAGTGTCTCTCTCTCTCCCTCTCATTTTGTTCCCATTTTCCTATTTTTCTTCCTTTGTAAAAAGAAATATTTTTTTTTCTCTTTTTCTTCTCTCTCTCAAATCTCAGTCTCTCTCACCTGAGGAGGAGATGAATTTAATTCGTGCTTCGAGATGGGCCTACAAGGAGTGCCCACGGTTCGGAACCTTTAATTGATGGCTTTGGAATCGTCAATTTTACGCTTCTAAAAATATGAAATCTGAACCATAATCGTCTTACAATATTCAAGGTGATTTCCGTAATTGCCGATTACAGTTGAACCAAATGTTTATTTTTCTTTTTGTAAAAAGTAAAAAAAAAATTCATGGTTTAGTTTCGAATGAGTCTAAATCTGACATGGTCTCAGAGTTCCTAATTTGCATGATTCTCTAAAACAACAAACCGTACCAAGAACATTCTTAGTTCCGCGCACCAGAACTGTCGGATTGCAGTTCGAACCAAATCATGACAAGGTCTAGCTTACATCTTAATTTTTTTTTTGCTGAAAATATAAATTACAAATTTGACCTTACGAACTTGTTGGAGAGGAGAGTTATTCAAGGATTCATGTCGAAGAAATCTAACTTTTGACTCGTTTATCAGATTTATGCGATTCTATTTTCTACAAAAAAAATAAGACGTAGATCTACAATTTTGTATTTCTGCAACATCTTCAAATGTGACTTAGAAAAGGATCAAAATTGGGTTGGAAGTCTCGGAAGTTTGGGGACCAACACGAATGATAATTCTCGTGACGGATTCGAAAAAGAAGAAGAGTCCATGTCTAAGAGGAGTAAACAAATTGCAGGTTGAAGACAAAGACGAATTCTTGCTAAACGATGAGTATGAATAGGTGTCATAGTAGAACAACTAGTTAGAATTTATATTGAATTATGACATCTATTCTAATTAGAACACTGACCAAGCTCGGCGTATTTAGTCGGGACTAGGATTCTCGATCTATATATATATATAGAGGTAGAGGCTAAGTAAGGTACAACACACGAAATCTAAACAAACCTACATTTCCAACCATGCCACACGCATCCTTCTCCCTTTTCCTCCCCTTAGATTTCTTAATAAATTTTTTTCTCCTCTGCCGATTATTAACTCATTTACCGAATCTACTACGCTCGGTGAACTAAAAGTTGGACCCCCTAATATCATACATCAAACTTTAAGCACTTATGTTGGAGTTTTTTCATCATAATATTTTATAGTACTATATTTTTATCGTAGCAAGCAAGATATGTTCATCTCGACCATACCTTAAAAAAAAATCATGGGCCTTGTTTAGCTAATTGTAGAGACCAGATACTTGATCTACGTAGTAACCGGTTGGTTTGGAGTTTGGGTTGGTGAATTATTTACTCATTTGGAAATTTGGGCTGTTCATTTTGATGTTACTCCGGACCTACTTTGGCATGGATCATATTTTGATGTTTCTATGGCAAATCAGATTTTTCAACGGCACATCAAGTTTTTTAATGGCACGTGAAGTTTTTTCAACAACATATCAAATTTTTCAACGACAAAATCATAACAGCACATCAGTTTTCAAATGCGAAATACAGCGGCACATTGGGTCGATCATCATTATTTTACCCAATGAAGCAGAACACCAAAATATCTCGAATAAATTTTTTCAATCTTAAAAAGCTGATTTTCTCCCAAAATAAAGTATTTTTTGGGTCGAAAAGTGGACAAATCGTCTTTGGTTGTTTGCCACCGTGTAGAGCTTGAAAAATTATGCGAAATCAAAAAAAAATTCGATCTGGATTCTCGAGCACCAAGATATTGTCGTTCAAAGATTGTCAAAGGAGAAAAACACAAGGGCCAACAAAAATCACTAGGTAAATTTAGGTATTGTTTAATTGAGTTATTTTGTTAATAAAATTGGAATAATGAGATATAGAGTGCATTTTAGCTTTCTCGGTTAGTGAGTTTCGTAAGAGGAAGTAGAAGATAAGGGAGGAAGAAGAGGGAGGGGCAAAATTGGAAACCATTAAAAAAGGGGGAATTACACGCGTTTGTTTTCGGCCATCCAGATCTTTTAGATCAATGGTCCATATGTCAGCAGCGTGTGCTGCTGGTAAGAGTGAGCATTTTATCCGATATCTGATATCCGAATTTGAATCCGAAATTTTTTTCGGATTCGGATAATTCAAATTCGGATTCGGATTATCCGAATTATCCGAACTATTAATTGGGCCTGGGCCGAGAAGCTAAGTCCAGTCCTCACTCTACCTTTCCTTAGGTTTAGGTACCCAAACTCTAAACCAAACCAGGCGACCCCCTAAAACCCTAAAGGGAAAATTATCTGTCCCTAAAATCACCAACTCCCTTAATCCCTATCCCGATCCCAACTTGGCGAAGATCCTACTCCGACATCCGACCTCCTTATTGCTGCTTGTACATGGTACACCTTTCTTCATATTTAGATCTACTCGCTGTATTTCTAGGTGATACACCGAGGGTGAAATTGATTTTTTATGATAATCTGTTTATATTTCTAGCATACTGCTTTTGTTTCGTGAGAATAGTCCTCTTCCTTTTGGGACCACAGCTTTAATAATACTAGTAATAGAAAGAGGATACCTTCGAGCACTGAATAGAAAGCAGATTAGTATATAGATCTGGGCCTTTCGTTAAAGACTTGTACAGATTAGTAAATAGATCTACTGGTTTACTAATAATATATTTCCATATAATTTTATTTGCAGGTTTCTTGTCCATGGGGATTGAACCATACCAAAAGATCATAGATTGATGTGGAGACTGCCGTGAATCACATGGATGGCTACTGTGGTGCTTGGATTTAATTAAACTTAATGAGATTGCCAAGTTGTTTGGCTTGAATGATAATTCTTTCGCTTTATTCGTTGTTTGGATGTTAATACTACTGTTTGTATCCATTAATTGTTTGGTTTTGTTGTAAATTTGGTTTAAATAAAATTATGGATGATCGGTCATTTTCTAAATCGGATAATTCGGATTATCCGTGTCTATATCCGAAAAAAGTTCGGATATCAGATAATTCACTATTCAGATTCGGATAACTAAATATGTAATTCGGATAGTTCGGATATTGACAAGTTCGGATTTGGATTATCCGAATGCTCACTCTTAGCGACTGGGCGCCCTTTGCGAGCACCCAATCGAGTTTTGGTAAAGGGCGACTGCTTTACTCGTTAATTTTCGTGCCATGGTGCTTGATCTTATCGATGTGTTCTGGTTGTCCTTTCCTTTGTTAGCAGAAGAGGGATGCTCCAGATCCTCAGTCACCAAAGTAATGACAGGGGACTAAACTCCTGAAAGAACATCCACTGCAGCTGCAGAATTTGAAGTAACAGATTGTTGGATAGCAGCCACAATCTCCACTTCTGCAGCAGCAAGGAAAGGTTGCACATTTGCTGAATTTAATAGCGAATTTGATTTAATCTTTATTGTACATTAAAACTCATTTAAAGTGATATCGTTGAAACCAGAGAAAAATATTGCTTTAGAGATGTTATCATATAAGAGAAGTTTACGTGTTTAGCTCAAAAATTATTAAAATTAAGTTTTTGTCAATAAATACGTCAATTTCAAAAATTGATTGGTCTATATTCAAGTTACGTAAGATCTTGGTTTATAGTTTTATTAATGCTACACTCGATTAAGATATTTTTTTACAACAATACGACGATCACTGACGCCATTTGAAGACAATTCAGAAGATGAATAATGATGCAAAAACTATCAAACAAGCAAGTCTATCACAAACTAGTATCTTAAGATATTTTTAAAATTCGTAAAGTAAGTAAAATTATATGTGTCTATTTAAAAATATCACTTCATGTTAAAGTTAGGACCTAGATTTAACACTAACATGTTTCGAAAAAATATTAATTATTACGATAGAGGAGTTGCTAAATTTTAACACTGATCTTAACTCCAAATCAAAATTTTTTTATCACTTTATAGATAGATGTTAAAGTGGCATCACCATTGCCCCTCTTATGATCTTCGAGCCTCTCGAATTCGAGCCATTAGAAAAGTAACGATGTTCAATAATTTTGAGAAAGTTTTGCCACGCAAAAAACCGGAAGTGTGCTCTAAAAAGCATAAGTAGAAAGCATTAGTAGAAAGTAATAATTATTTTAGATTCACTAAATAGAGTGTTAAAATTAGGGATGAGAATTAGATCCTTACCCTCAGGGTCTACCATGATCTAAACTCAAAGGGTCTAAGACCTGATAATTTTGACCGAGTCTAGATCGTGATACTACCCAGATCCTTATATTTTAAAATGCCCAAATTTTTTAAACTAATATTAAAATAACATATATGTATATTAATTATTAAATATAATATCAAATTCTCAATTTTAACTTACCCAACTTTAATTTTTTTGAATCTGCTTGAATTTGCTTGTTTATTTTTTTGTATTGATTTATATTTAATAAATGAAAAATGTCTCATTAATATTTGAAAACTATCAAATGATAATTTAATTTTTCAAAATTAAATATTTTTAAAAAAATACGGACCTGTAGATCGCTATGATCCTGCTCGAATAGTGCCCATTGCCATACCTAGTTAAAATGCAAGATTAAGTAAACTGTGTTATTTATAAATATTTTTTGGTGAATTTCAAAAAAAAGTTATTTACGCTGCCGGGAGTCGAAACCGGATTTAATCAGGAGAAAACTAGATTGAAATTACCAGTACTATAGCGGAACAGTTATTCATTTATTGCACACAAATTTACTTGTTTATTTGTACCAACTATATTTAATTCCGTTCGCCTCTGAATTGAGCTCTAGTTTAATGAATCCCACTTTCACTTTTAACGAAGCTATTTTTCCGTGCCAGCAGCAAGGATTAAATTGTTTGCACTTATTTATGTTTATTTATTGTTCCTTTTAATTTTGTGCTATTTACATGGATTCGGATTCAGGGAGGTATGGACTAAATATGGGCCTTTAGATTTGATCAAATTCTTTTTTTACAAATCTGATGGTCAGAACATTTTGAGAGTATTTTCGAGTTTTTATCCAAACATACTCATTAGGATTTCACCTTTTTTCTATATAATCCCGCAAAAAAAATATAATCCCACCTTCCCCGCTGCCCCCCATCCGGGAACGAAGATTAGATCAACGAGCTGCAGGCACCATTTGGACTCCGTCATGTGCATCCCCCACCTGCTCTTGTCGCAGTTCGAAGCCCAACTCATGGCTGTAACCGCAAAAATTGTGGGCACTGTGGAGAGGGAGGGCTTAGGGTTTAGGGTGGTTAACTAGTTGGTAGTGGAGTTAGAGACATAGTAGCCTACGCGTCTGTAATCGAAGAGGAGGAGCAACCCGTTGCAGGAATTAAGGAGGGATGGGTCAGGTGGTCGGCGGTGGCGGGGGTTAGAGAAGAGGGACGATGAGGGCGAAGCGGGTCCGGAAATCTCTTGGGAAAAAAGGCGGAGGGCGTGGTTGGGAGGTTGAGTTTGGCTGGCGGGAACAGAATTACAGGTCTCAGCCTTATCTGAGCAAATTTGACGACGCCGATTGAGATCCTTTTCTGACTCCATTGAACAAACTCAAAGAAAATAGATTCCAATAAATAAATAAATAAAAATCTACCCTCCCGCAGAATGAAACCAATATCATAGTAGAATAAAACCAATATCGCGGTGGAATGAAACCAATATCATAGTAGAATGAAACCAATATCCGAGAAGATGGAAACCAATATCATAGTAGAATGAAACCAATATCATAGTAGAATGAAACCAATATCCGAGAAGATGGAAACCAATATCATAGTAGAATGAAACCAATAACATAGAAGATGGAAACCAATATCATAGTAGAATGAAACCAATAGCATAGAAGATGAAAAATAATATCCGAGAAAATAAAAACCAACATTCCCATACTTGTATTTCCATAATTTATATTATTTTGCTGATATTTTTTTTAATTATTTTAATTATCTATCCCTTTCAGTGGGGATTACCCATGTCCCCACTGAATTTGAACCCTATTTATATGTTTATTTTCTTTTTTTTCCCAATTTTGCATATAGGTGCAATGTAAAAACGCAATGCCACGAAATAGTTAGATCACAAGCACAAATATTATTCTAATTTAATTAAAATTTCTTAGTTTAATAACTATTTGGATTTTTTTGGGTTTTTTCTAAGCTAGTGTTTTTTATAAAATTTTCTAATTAAGGAGTCGTCAGTTTCAAAAATATTATCTATGTAGTATGCATCCAAAATCCGAACAAACCAATTGCACGTGGAATCCAAAACCCGAACAAAAAGATCGGATTACTAGAATTTCAAAATTTCTTGCCCGTGATCATTCTTGACGAGCAGATGAAACAATCAAATTCTCCAAACAAAAGGGATTTTTTTTAAAAGACAAACAAAATAGCGTCCATATTATTTCCCCACAAAAGGAATCTTGGATTGAGAGCGATTCCAAGACTTCCCCGCTCCTCTGGCCCTCGCCCGTTTGCTCCCCGAGCTTCTCCTCATCGTGGTTCTTCTCATAATGATGTGACTCCATTTTGTCTTCTCCCACCTCCGACGTTGGCGGCCCTCCCGATTCAGGCAGAGACTCCTTCTTCCTCTTCCCCGGTTCCCAGGTTGGGGAAGGAAAAGGTTGGAGAAAGTTCTCTATCTTTGATGACGGACGAATTTATCCCTGGAAGGTGGGGGTAAATTTGGTCTTCTCGTTATCAAGTGTCTCCCTCAAACTACTTGTCTCTTCAGGGTTAAATCCCAGCAACAGTGGCTTAATGATTTCGGGAGTCAGCCGTCCCACTACCCCTGCCAAGTCACTAACTATTTCAAACGGACTTTTGGGGCTTTAGACTTTGGGCTCTGATCCATCTGGTTCCTTTTCAACTAATTTTGGATTCCAGAGGAAGAATAATATCCTTATTGATACGGTTCAGAAGGAATTTTCCACCCCCTCTCACCCAAGCCAGTTACTTCCACGTGGACAAGCCTCTAGTTCAAAATATTTACCCTCTCCCCGTAACCAGAAACGTATTTTGCCTGTTTCCCTGTCCTATCCCTCCACACAAACCCACTTTTCCAACCCTGCTCCATCCCCAAAACGAAAATCCCCTCCCAATTCCAAGAACCCTAACTCCAAACCTACAAAAAAATCCAAGTTGACTTTTACTAACCCTAACCTATTGTCTTCTCCTTTGGCTTCTTTTGTTTTGCAGGGTGCCCCTTTGGAGTTGTCGTTGGGTCCTCCCTTTTTGTCCTCTTCGGAGTCATTGGGTGGTTCCACGGTGGTGGCGCCACCTACTTTGACCTCGGGCAAAGCTCCGAGGGGTCGGGGACAACCTCGGACTAAGAAGGTGGCTCAGTTGCCTTCCTTTCCTATGGATTCCACCCTTTCCCACCAGAATGTCAATGTTGAGGTTTGCTCCTCTTCCGATCTCTTATCCTGGGAGACAGTTGCTCTGTCTCCCGAGCAGCTATGAGTTGCATTAGCTGGAACTGTAGGGGGCTGGGCATTCCCCATACAGTTCATCTGTTGAAAGGCCTTGTTCGAAAACATCGTCCTAAACTGGTCTTTCTCATGGAAACTAAGCAACAAAGGAAAGCTATTGATAAGATTAGAAGGAACTGCAAGTTTGATTTCTGTTTTTACGTTGACCCCTGTGGTAGATCCGGGGGTTTGGCGTTGTGGTGGACTTTGGATGTCGAAGTTGATGTCCTTAGTTTTTCGAAGAACTGTATTGATACTCTTTGTAAATTCGTGAACTTGACTGTCTCTTGGAATTGTTCTTTTGTTTACGGCGAGCCTGATTCCTCCAAAAAGAGGAGATTTTGGAATTGGTTTACCTTGTCTTGCAGGTCTCTTTCTTCTCCTTGGTTGTGCATTGGGGATCTCAATCTCATTGCTTCTCTTGCGGAGAGGAAGGGCGGGTGTTCTCCTGATCCTTGGCAACTGGCTCTGATGCAGGAGTTCATTGATGCGGGTGAATTTATTGACCTTGGGTTCAAAGGGAATCCCTTTACTTGGTTGAATCTCCAGCTAGGGGATGACAATATTTTGCAACGCCTGGACCGTGGTTTGGCTAATGTACAGTGGCGCGATGCCTTTCCCAAGGCTCAAGTCATCCATGGTCCCATTGAGGGCTCGGATCATTGCTTTTTATTATTGCAAACTGACTTTTTAAAAGTCAAACGTAGGCCTTTCCATTTTGAAGCCTTTTGGATTAAGGAGATTGGTTGTAGGGAGGTGGTTGATCACTCCTGGTCTTGTTCGTCCCCTGGTCCCCCTCCTCTTATGTTTAAGAAAAAGGTTGCCTTTTGTTCTTCTAACTTGCTTTTATGGAGTAAAAGTTTGTGTGGTAACAGGGAGGCCAGAATTGAGGAATTGACTGCCGAGCTCCTTTTGGTTCAATTGCGCAACCATGCTGCACAATGCAAAGATCGGGAGGTGCTTCTCAAAAGGGAATTGGCCTCCCTCTACAAAAAAGAAGAGATCTTTTGGCATCAAAGGTCGCGTGTCAATTGGCTATGTTGGGGCGACCGTAACACCTCCTTTTTTCATACAACTGCCACTCATCGAAGGCAGGTTAACCAGGTAGTTAAGCTCCAAATCGATGATGGCTTTTGGATTGAGGAGGAGTGTGTTTTGCAGAATCTTGTGTTTAATTATTTTCAGGATTTGTTTACTCAAGTTCCCACTGATGATCCTACCTGCATTTTAGATTGCATTCCTCATTTGGTTTCTGTTGACATGTCTGTGGATTTACTTAAGCCTATTGCTTTTGAGGAAGTCCGTGCTGCTGTTTTCGGCATGGGTGGGACCAAGTCTCCTGGTCCCGATGGTTTTCCTGGCATTTTCTTCCAGAAATTTTGGGCCATTGTAAAAGATGACCTTTTTCAGCTTGTGTTGAATCTTTTTGCTACAGCTAATGTTCCTCGCGAGCTCAATAGGACTTATATTTCTCTGATTCCCAAGTCAAAAAATCCCTCTAACATCCATGGTTTTTGCCCTATTAGCTTATGTAACTTCGCTTACAAGGTGTATTCTAAAGTGTTGGCTAATCGCTTGAGTCCTTGGATGGGGAGTCTTATCTCTGAAAGTCAGGGTGCTTTTGTCAAGGACAGAAGCATCCAAGATAATATTATTTTGGCTCATAAAGCTTTTCATTGTCTCAAGATGTCTAATCGAAAAATTTCTAATTCTATGGCCATTAAGTTGGATTTGAAGAAAGCTTATGATTTGGTTGACTGGAACTTTTTGAAACTAATCATGTTTAAGCTTGGTTTTCCTTCTAGATGGATTGCATGTGTTATGAGCTGTCTTTCCTCTACCTCTTATAGCATCCTTTTTAATGGTCAACCTCTTTGTTGGTTTGATGCTTCCCGTAGTATTAGACAAGGGGACCCTCTCTCCCCTTTTCTGTTTTTGCTTATTTCTGATGCCCTTTCCCACTTTATTAATCGTGCTAAGGTTTTAGGTGCTTTGCACGGCTTCAAGTTAAGTCATCACTGTCCTGCGCTTACCCATATTCTGTTTGCTGATGATACTTTAATTTTTGGTAATGCTTCTGTTACTGAAGCCAGGTGTATTAAGTCTCTTCTGGTCAAATTTTCGGGCATCTCTGGACAGTCTATTAATTTCCATAAATCCAGCATTCTATTGTCTAATTGCGAACCTGCTGCTTCTAGACAAACGATTGTTGATATTCTTCAAATGCAGGAAATGCCTCTGGATGATAAGTACTTAGGTCTCCCATCCATTTGGGGAAGATCTAAGAAGGATGCTTTGCAGTTTATCTTTGAAAAGATGCTTGCGAAGACTAGAAGTTGGAAACAAAAGCTATTGTCCATGTCTGGGAGGGAGACTTTGATCAAGTCTGTGCTTTCCTCCATCCATTTTTACATAATGCAGTGCTTACTCTTCCCTGTTTCCTTTTGTACTAAGCTCAACAGTTTGATGGCCAAATTCTGGTGGTCCGGGGACGTAGATAAGCGGAAGGTGCACTGGCTCAGTTGGGACAAGCTGACTTGTTCCAAGAATGAGGGAGGTCTGGGTTTTAAAGATATGCAAATTTTTAACTTGGCTCTGCTTGCTAAACAGGTGTGGAGGTTATTTCAGAACTAAGACTCCCTCTGCTTTCGTGTCTTAAAAGGGCTCTACTTCTGCAATTCGGACTTACTGGCTGCTTCGAAAGGTCGAAGGCCATCTTGGATTTGGAGTATTCTTTGTGCGGGTAAGAAGGCTCTCAAGGAGGGCTTATTTTACAAAATTGGTGATGGTAAGTCGATTGATATTTGGCGGGATCCGTGGGTTCCGAATTTACCAAATGCCATGGTTAATTTTAGACTTGTTCGGCCTAATTGTCTTAATACTGTGTCTGATCTGATTTCGTTGTCTTCTGGCTCCTGGAGGACTGATTTAATTCAACACTTTTTCTCTCCTGCTTAATTATCTGCGATTAACAGTATCTGCTTAGGTAACTTGAACTCTCCTGATGCTTTACTTTGGAAATTTAGTAACGATGGCCATTATTCAGTCATAAGGGGTTATTACACTTTGAAGAAAAATCATATGTGCTCCTTGAATGTCCTATCCATTGATACTAACCTTCCCTCTTTTGATCCAGGTACCTGGAAGCGAGTTTGGAAGCTTAAAATCTCCCCTAAGTTGCAAAATTTTGTGTGGAGACTGATTAGAAATGCTATTCCCACCTCTGCTAATCTTTTTAGGAGACACATGTCTCTGTCTCCTTTATGCCAAGTTTGCACTTTAGCTGATGAATCTGTTCTCCATGTCTTGTTTGAATGTCCTCACGCTAGAGCTACGTGGCTAGCTAGTCCTTTTGGTCTGAAATTTAGGCCTGAATTGCATCCTACTTTCTGCATTTGGCTGAATTTTGTATATAAGTTGCTGCAATTTTCTGGGGATCATGACCTTCTTGCTCTAGCTATGACACTTTGTTGGAATATCTGGATAGCTAGGAACAAGTTTGTGTTTGATAATGCTCGCATTGATCCGATTGCAACTTTGAATTCAGCCACTGATTACTGTTATGAATTTTTGCAGGTTACAGGCCTGCAGAGTTCTACCAATCTAAGATCAACCCCTGCTTCATGGAATGCTCCAAGTCTGGATGCTGTGAAACTCAACTGCGATGCCTCTTGGAAGGATGTTTCTTCTCCTGCTGGGATGGCATTGGTTGCAAGAAATCACCTTGGCCTTATCATAGAAGGTCAGACGCTTGTGGTGTGTGCAGCTTCTCCTCTGGAAGCTGAACTTCTCGCACTGGAACTTGTCCTTCAGCTGGTTCGTGTGAAGTTTTGCGCCCAACCTACTGTTGTAGAGACTGATTGCTTGTTAGCCTACAATTTTGTCAATGATCCAACATCTTTGGTCTTTTAGCACGTCGAACATCTTGTGCTTAGGATTAGATCTTTGCTGGATGATTTACATAGTTGTTCTTTATGTCTCATTTGTAGGTCTCAGAACTTTGTCTCGGACTGGATTTGTAAGGCTTGTAGGCTCGGTTCTCTTCCTGGGGACTGGGTTGTAGTTCCTCCGGAAGAGCTGGATGCTCTCCTGTTCACAGATTTTCCTACCTGATCTATAATATACTTGGTTCATTTTTTTTCAAAAAAAAATATTATTTCCCCACATAAATGGGTGTCCAATCCGCCCGATGTTGCTTCTCTTTTTTTAATACAGAGATTACATGCCAGGCCAAATGAGATTTACTTTAATTTTCTTCTAACAAGAGCCTATTACTAAGGATTTCTAGGTCTAAATAGGCATTTTACATGTAATAATAGCGAACTTGATTAAATCTTTCTTGTACCCTTCAATCATTAGTGGCATCACCATTGCCCCTCTTATGGTCTTCCAACCTGTTTCAATTAAAACAGAATTAAGATCGATAAATTTTTAGATCATCTGTTAAGTAAATTGTTCTATTTTCACAAAATATTTTTGAATTTGAGCCATTAATAATGCAAAAATATTAGAACTTTGCCACTTTGGAGGAGTATATAGGCAGAAGAAAAAACCAAAAATGAAAGTGTACTCTAATTGAAAGGAATTAAAATTACCACTACGTAGTAGAGATGTGATGCCTTTCTATGTCAATGCAGAGCGGATCACTGTCGGCCAGAAGGTCGCAATGTACTCAGACCAATCTGCTCTTTTTATATCTTGCAATGGCAATTTGGGACGATCCACAAATTCATCAGGCCAAAATTTGCACACGACGGGGTTAAATTGGCAAACAAAATCCAATGAGTAATCTTATGTTCTTGTAGGACTTGAATGAATTTGCAGTGTATGTTGTAGCTGCAAATTTAGAAATGTCACCTGAAGGCCGAGGGATTCCATCACCATTGCCCCTCTTATGGTCTTTCAGCCTCTTGAGTTCAAGCCATTAGAAACGTAACAGTGTTCAATAATTTTGGGAGAGTTTTGTAACATGGTTCAAACATGAATTACTCGGTTCTGTGAATATCTGAATATCTCGATATAAAAAATAGCATTTAAGAAAAACCCCACCAAACTCAGAAGTCGCTAGGCAGAAGCAAAAGCCATAAATAAACTGGAAGTGTGCTCTAAAAGCATAAGAAGAAAGTAGCAAGTAAACTAGTCTATCAAACAATTTTTCAAGGTGTTCGGTACAACCAAAAATTTCTTACTCGTACTATAATGATTCGTATTTATGGTAGCTAACATGGTCGAACTCTATCGAGAATTTAGGGCATGAAGATCATATTTTGGAAGTGATAATTGTTTTAATTCACACACTAGTCTATCAAACAATTTTTTATTCAGTGCAAACGAAAATTTCTTACTTATTCTATATTGATTTATATTTATGGTAGCGAAGATGGTCGAACTCTATCGAGAATTTAGTACATCAAATCATATTTCGGAAGTGATAATTGCCTTAATTCACAAAATAGAGTGTTAAAAATGCAAGATTAAGTAAAATGTGTTATTTATAAATATTTTTTGGTGAATTAAAAAAAAGAGTTACTTTCCGCTGCCGGGAGTCGAACCCGGATTTCATCAGGAGAATATCATATTGAAATTGCCAAAGTGCTACAGCGGAAAAATTGTTCATGTCTTGCACAAAATTTTACTTGTTTATTTCTACGGACAATATTTAACTCCGTTTGCCTCTCAATTGAGCTCTAGTTTAATGAAACCCACTTCCTCTTTTAACGAAGTTATTTTTTCGTGCTAGCCGCAAGGACTAAATTGTTTGCACTTATTTATTTTTATTTATTGTTCCTTTTCATTTTGTGCTATTTATATGTTTATTTTCTCTCTTTTTTCCCGATTTTGCATATAGGTGCAATGTAAAAACGCAATGCCACCAAATAGTTAGATCACAAGCACAAATATTATTCTAGTTTAATTAAAATTTTCGAGTTTAATAACCATTTGGATTTTTTGGGTTTTTTCTAAGCTGGTGTTTTTTATAAAATTTTCCAATTAAGGAGTCGTCAGTTTCAAAAATATTATCCATGTAGTATGCATCCAAAATCCGAACAAACCAATTGCACGTGAAATCCAAAATCCGAACAAAAAGATCGTATTACAAGAATTTCAAAATTTCTCGCCCGTAATCATTGTTGACGAGCAGACGAAGCAACCAAATTCTACAAACAAAAAGGATTTTTTTTAAGACAAACAAAATAGCCTCCATATTAGTTCCCCATATAAATGGGTGTCCAAGGGCGAACCGTAAATTCGTCTCCATGTTGCTTCTTTTTTTTTCAGTACAGAGATTACATGCGAGGCCAAATGGGATTTCCTTTCATTTTCTTCTAAGAAGAGCCTAATGCTAAGGATTTCTAGGTCTAAATGGGCATTTTACATATAATAATAGCGAACTTGATTAAATCTTTCTGGTATCCTTCAATCATTAGTGGCATCACCATTGCCCCTCTTATGGTCTTCCAACCTGTTTCAATTAAAACAGAATTAAGATCGATAAATTTTTAAATCATTTGTTAAGTGAATTGTTCTATTTTAACAAAAAAAATTTTGAGTTTTAGCCATTAATAATGCAGAAATATTAAAACTTTGCTACTTTGCAGGAGTATATAGGCAGAAGAAAAAACCAAAAATGAAAGTGTACTCTAATTGAAAGGAATTAAAATTACCACTACGTAGTAGAGATGTGATGCCCTTTCATGTCAATGCAAAGCGGATCACTGTCGGCCAGTATGGCGCAACGTACTTAGACCAATCTGCACTTTTTATATCTTCCAATGGCAATTTGGGAACGATCCACAAATTCATCGGGCCAAAATTTGCACACAACGGGGTTAAGTTGGCAAACAAAATCCAATGAGAAATCTTATGTTCTTGTAGGACTGAATGAATTTGCAGTGTATGTTGTAGTTGCAAATTTAGAAATGTCACCTGAAGGCCGAGGGATTGCATCACCATTGCGCCTCTTATGGTCTTTTAGCCTCTTGAGTTTGAGCCATTAGAAATGTAAAGGTGTTCAATAATTTTGGGTGAGTTTTATCACATGGTTCAAACATGGATTACTCGGTTCTGTGAGTGTCTGAATATCTCGATATAAAAAATAGCATTTAAGGAAAACCCCACCAAACTCAGAAGTCGCTAGGCAGAAGCAAAAGCCATAAATAAACTGGAAGTGTGCTCTAAAAGCATAAGAAGAAAGTAGCAAGTAAACTAGTCTATCAAACAATTTTTTAAGGTGTTCGGTACAATCAAAAATTTCTTACTCGTACTATAATGATTCGTATTTATGGTAGCTAACATGGTCGAACTCTATCGAGAATTTAGGGTATGAAGATCATATTTTGGAAGTGATAATTGTTTTAATTCACACACTAATCTATCAAACAATTTTTCAAGGTGTTCGGTACAATTGGATATTTCTTACTCATGCTATCATGCTATATTGATTTGTATTTATGGTAGCTAAAATGGTCGAACTCTACCGAGAATTTAGGACATCAAATCATATTTTGGAAAAGTTATCTTCCGCTACCGGGAATTGAAGCCAGATTTCATCAGGAGAATATCAGATTGAAATTGCCAAAGTGCTACAGAGGAACAGTTGTTCTTATGTTGCACAAAAATTTACTTGTTTATTTATGCTGACTATATTTAATTCCGTTCGCCTCTGAATTGAGCTCTAGTTTAATGAATCCAACTTCCTCTTTTTACGAAGTTATTTTTTCGTGCTAGCCGCAAGGACTAAATTGTTTGCACTTATTTATGTTTATTTATTGTTCCTTTCCATTTTGTGTTGTTTATATGTTAATTTTCTTGATTTTTATTTTTTTCCAATTTTGAATATAGGTGAAATGTAAAAAACACAATGCCACCACAAATAGTTAGATCACAAGAACAAATATTATTCTAATTAAATTAAAATTCTCGAATTTAAAAATGTGAATACAACAATATTAAAATTTGTTAAACAAAGTTTTATAACCATTTGTAATTTGGGGGTTTTAGTGATCCTGTGTTGTTTAAAAAATATTCTGACTGAGGGGTTGATTTCAAAGTATTATTAATTTGGTATCTATCCAAAATCTGAGGAAATTGAATGCAAAATCCGAACAAAAAGATCGGATTATCCATAAGCAATCTTGACACGTAGACGAAATAACCAAATCCTACAACAACAAAAAAGAGATTTTTTATAAAATTTTCTAATTAAGGAGTCGTTAGTTTAAAAAATATTCTCAATCTAGTAAGCATCCAAAATCTGAACAAATTAATTGCACGTGAAATCCAAAACCCTAACAAAAAGATCGAATTGCTAGAATTTCAAAATTTCTCGCCCGTAATCATTCTTGACGAGCAGACGAAACAACCAAATTCTACAAACAAAAGAGATTTTTTTTAAAGACAAACAAAATTGTGTCCATATTATTTCCCCACATAAATGGGTGTCAAGGGCGAAACGCAAATTCGTCTCCGCCCGATGTTGCTTTTCTTTTTTTTAGTACAGAGATTACATGCCAAGCCAAATAGGATTTCCTTTAATTTTCTTCTAACAAGAGCCTAATGCTAAGGATTTCTAGGTCTAAATGGGCTTTTTACATGTAATAATAGCGAACTTGATTAAATCTTTCTTGTACCCTTCAATCATCAGTGGCATCACCATTGCCCCTCTTATGGCCTTCCAACCTGTTTCAAGATTGTTTATCAAAATTAAGATCGGAAAATACTTATATCAACTGTTAAATAAATTATTCTATTTTAACAAAGAAGTCTCGAGTTTGAGTCATTAAGAATGCACCAGCAGTATTAAAACTGTGTCACTTTGTAAAAATGGCGCAAGAATTAAAATGGCACCAGCGAAGAGATCTTAATTGAAAGGAATTAAAATTACCACTATGTAGTAGAGATGTGATACCATTCCATGTCAATGCGGAGCAGATCACTGCTGGTCAGAATGGCGCAATTTACTTAAACCAATCTGCTCTCTTTATATCCTGCAATGGCAATTTGGGACCATCCACGAATTCATCGGACCAAAATTTGCACATGACGAAGTTACGAGATTAATTTATTCTCATATTACGTTGGCAAACAAAATCCAATAAATTTCTCATATTATGTTCTTGTAGGATTTGAATAAATTTGGGGTATATGTCTTAACCAAAATGTTGAAGCTGCAAATTTAGAAGCGGTCACCTGAAGGCCGAGGGATTGCAGCAATTCCACATAATCAGTAGCAGAGCACCAAGCCGGAAGGTAGTAAGCATCGCATATCTTCTTAAGATGCTTCGTCTCCCACACCTGCAGAGATTCTTTGTCGGGGCCAAGATCCCTATGGCACCATGTCACGATGATCATGGTGGCCCCAGGTGCAGCAACTCGAACTAACTCCCTAACGAACTAGGCACAGGACAATACCAACAACCAAGTTCGTCTGTTCATAGAGTCGTCCTTAAATTCTGAGTTTGATACGAAAAATTCTAAAACGTAGCCGGTGTTTGAGAGAAGTTGCAGGGCTACATTAAATATACCTTGTCAGCCAGTCCCTGAGCAGCTGCAAGAGCATTGGCCCTCTCGAAAGGGGCTAAGGGTGATTCCTTTGGTCCTAGCCCCATATTTCGTAGCGATGTACCTCGAGCTGCCTCCTATCCCACACCCAACATCAACAACAGTCTTCGGCCAGGTCTTTGGATCGTTCGTTAAAGAAGAGGGAAAAAAAGGGTAAACAAACCATTGTTTAATTCCCATAAAAAAATTCTTCTCCTTAATTCTTATAAATATAATTCATTGTATTAGCAAAATGTCAAGGACGTGCAAACAAAAAAATCGTGGTCCGCCGGCCGGACTGCAATCTGACTATGAGATCAGGTCAGTTTTATAGCAAAATTTGGAGTGTGGTTTAACGTGAATAACGTTATTGATTACTAGTTCAACTAGTCAAGCAGGCCAATTCATCCGGTTGAAATGTAAAAAACAAAACTTCTGTTAATTTCTGATCCCCATCAAATCCCCTAGAAATATGAAGCATATTCCAAACTCTAAACACGTTCTGGAAGATGACTGTGGAATATGAAGCACATTCCAATGTGTGAGCTCTCTTCTTTTTTTGTCGTATTGTAATGTGAAAACCTATCCCATATAATTGGTAAAAAATAAGATGAACAAATAATTATTTAGATTAACAGAAAATAGAGTTATTCTAAATTAATTAGAAACATGTTTAAACTAATGTGTTAAATGTATAAACTAATGATTATAATCCCAAAAACTGTAGGGCTGTTGGTTTAACTTGTAATTTAGTTAGACTAATCGGTCTAGATCCAACAAACAAACAAATTGAAAAAAATAAATTAATGTTTGGTGTTATAAATTAATGATATTTATAATTATCTAACACTTTAACAGTAAATAAAATCAATACTAAAATTATTTATAAAAAGCTTCCAGACCGGTCAGGCGGGAACCGGTTGGTTTCTAAAACCAGCAATAAAAGCCAACTTTCCAAAAATATCAAATGTACTGAAATGGTTAAAGAAGTCCCCCAAAAATCTTGGACAAACAAAAAAAAAACAGAAACGGCAATAGATGTGTAGGAAACCAAACCGAAGGAGATGCCAACGAACCGGAGGGACTCCTCGATCATCTGGATCTGGGCGGACCGGTGGTTTTCGAAAACTTTGCGGTCCGAAACGGCGCCGTCGTGTTTGTAGAAGCCGTGGTGCATGTGGTCTCCCCATATGTCCTCCCACGCGCCCGACGACTCGTCGTAGAGCTCCGCTATCCCCTTCTTCAGCGACACGTTATCGGCCATCGGCCTGTCCGTCGTAAGGCGGGGCGATCGCGGGGGCGGAGGAGGCGGCGGCTCGACGAATAGGGTTGCTTTTAGTAAGGAGAATAGTTTTGTTCTTACCAAAAGTTTGCATTATATAGTGTAGTACTAACATTTACGCAGGCGCGATGCAAATTTCATTAACAGAAAATGAAATTACGAATTTCATTAACAACAAACGACATTAAGAATTAGCATGAAACGACAGCAAAAATTCTTCCATCCTCAAACTAAGCAACCAAATTTCAAGTCACTCGGCCATTATCATATCAAGATTCTATAAAAAGGGAAGCGACGAATTACAAAAGAAAAAATAAACCCCAAACTCTCCCATCTGTCCTAATTAATTGCGTCATCAGTCATCAATACAGTAACCGCCAAAGTATAATAAATAAAAAGAAAAGACACTACTAAAAATAAAATAAAATGAAATGAAAAAAGGAATCTCACGCGTCGTTGCCGATGCCGAGATTAGGAACGGCGTAAAGGGAAGCGATAAGGCACTCGACGTCGTCGTTTCGTCCACCGTCTACCGTTTCCCCCAAACCGAGCATCCCTACCAGAGGAGGAATCACGCCCAGCATCGCCAAGGTGACTCGCGCGTGCGCGTCCTCCTTCGCGAGTGATCTCACGCGCCGAGCAGCTTCTCGTCTCCTCCTCCTTCGAGACTCTCCATCCTCCTCCTCCTCGAGCTGCAAGTACCTGACTCGCCAACTTTCTTCTTCGTCTCACTCTCGCTTTCCGCCTTCGCGACGCTCAACAGGTCCGAGAGCTTCTCCGACTTGCCGGTCAGCTACCCCGGAGGTGGCGCCGCTTCAGTAGTAGGGATCCCATGTTTACGAACCCACCTTATTTTTGACATTTTCAAGATGTCGAATCAAACTACTAAAAAATGAGTTCTCTTTATTATTGTAAGATAAGGAGAATAGGGTTTGTTTCTCAATTTAATGAAGTTTTCTAGTCCAAAGTCCAGTTTCGAGTCGAGTAGTGATATTTGAAAGTCATAAATTTTTTAAAATAATTATTTAATACTGTTATATTTTATTAGTTTGGACTCAAAATTTTTTGATTAATATTGATATAATTATAAACTATTTATCTGATTGTTTGTCGATTCGAGAAAGATTAAAACCTAGGGAAGTGGAAAGTTAGTTGATAATTTGGTTATTATATGGTTCTGAGAATGGCAGTGAGGATGGGCAATGGCAAGTGGGGAATACAGGTTAAATGGTGGGGCTGGGTGTGAGTGAGTACTTGCAGGGGTAGACGGGTATGGCACCCTATCACCGTGGAGATTTCGTTCCCTTAATTTTCAAGAATAAACTATATGCCTACAGCAAATATTGGTGTGATGCATCAAATCTCGTTAGAATTCTAAAACGAAACATGTTTGGACGAGAATGATATTAAGATGAGTGACCTCTCATGAAGTTTTTTTTTTTTTTAAAGTAGAATTATATTAATCTTAGTGTTATGTACAACTATGCAAAGGGTATAAAGCCCTCACACAAAAAGCGGAGAGAACCCTACCGATCTCTGTACAATCCGTCTCATAAAGAGACGAGAGAGATGTCAATCAAGCTAAAATGTAGCTAAAGAGAAAGATTTCTTCGTCAATTAACCAATAATAGAATTGTCAGGCAAATCTTTCCATAGCTAACCAACAGAGGTCGTATCCTGTGAAGCTGTGTGGCCTGGAAAAGACCATTGCAAACACCTAAGACACCGTGGGCAGCCGAGTGCTACGCCATGATGTTTTCAAGAACCAAGAGCAACTCCTGCCTATAAAATATATCCGTTGAGCCTGTCCAGTTCTGTCATTCCATAGCATTCCTGATAACTTCAATAATTAAAGTGCCAATGTCGGAGGAGGCTCCTTGGGTGACAATCCAAATGCACCATATAATTGAAGCAAAAATAGAGGAATTATGACAGTATGTATTTAGATCCAAATTTCGGTTACTTTTCTGACAAACATCGTTTAAAGTACATGAACTACTCCAGGTCCACCAAACTACAACTTGTTAGATACATATGTTGAGAAATATGAGTTACTTATGGTAATCTGCAAAAATATTGGGTGGACTTGGGAATATTTCAGATACTTTTAATGGTTTCTTAAAAATTTTAAATAGTATCTTATCGGAAAAGTGGCCTAAATTTGAGTTCGTGACTCATTAGTTAGTTTGGAGAAATATGGACTAAACAATAGAATAAATTAGGTAAAAAGCCACTTATGACACTATTTCTTTACAAATTTTAGTTAATGTCCATAATTTTTGTTCTTTTATGATCATTGTGATATTTTTAAATCATCGTTGTATGATCTATATTTTCCATTTTGATCTCACATGTTGGGATGGCGAGAAATAGGAAAGACTTATTTTATATTCCTATTCCTATTCTGACTAGGTTTTGGACTCCTAATCTAACCTAAATAGGTTACTTGTACACCAAGGATTTGTCTCTATATAAAGATATGTTACCCTAGGTTTTTTAAATGGCTTTGTGGCTCGGAAACTCATCAATAAAAATTTTTCTTTCTCCCCGTGGATGTAGGCATTATGCCGAACCACGTAAACTCTTGCGTCCGTGTTCTTTGCGCATTTTGTTCCCTATTTGCTGAATTCCTAACAAGTGGATCGACATCCATAACTATGGCCACATGTTCAGATGGGTCGAATGGTGACTGGCTTTCTGTCTCATCAAGTCCAATGCATCCTGGTAATCTCTTTTCGTTAGGGACCTTGGATTATAACAGTGATAGTTATAAAGGTATGCTAATGAAGGTGGAGAAGGATACGATGGTAGGGATGAAGGGTGAAAGAAAATACCTACAAGTTAGTGAGGCACATTATTGTAGATGGAGTCACATCAATGGGTCTGAAGGAGTTGGCAAAAGCTCAAGTCATATAAGGTTGGTTCGTATAAGGGAGCAAATGTTTAACATGGATGGTTTAAGTACAGTTGGGATTCGCTGAGACATGGATAGCAAGCTATGGTTATTTCGTGGAGGCATGGTTGGCAAAGAGCCATGGTTGTCTCGGAGAAGCATTGTTAGCTGGGCCCTGCAATGGTTGTCTAAAGGGACGTACACGTCAAAGGTGTTGGATAGGTTTTGCATTGGGCATGCGAAGCCATTGGTGATACCACGGGCAAATTGGGTATCTCACTCAAGGCCGAACTGTAGAGTTCGAGGCATGTCGAGAGTTCTACTTAGTGGAACAAAAGGTTGTCATTTGTATGCTATGGCATGTAGCATTAGTTTGAGGCAAGAAAGTCCAGCGAAAAAGTAGTTCGAGGTTGCGGAGCATAGGGCTGACCGAAAAATAGAGGGCGTGTCTATTGGTCGCAAGGTTGCTTCAGCAGGTAGACTTGCTAGTTAGGGTTCGATGGAAGTTGGAGGGAATAGGCCAAGCAAGCTCAGAAGCTCGAGCTTGGGGGCTGGCTCCAAGTGATTGTACAAAAGGTGAAGAGAAAGTTGAGATGGTCTTATTGATGCACTTATCTATGGTCCGAGATGGAATCGGTGGAGTCAGATTGGTTTTGCAAGATCTCATGGTTCTTCATGGGACGGTGTTTTGTCAAGGTGGAGTTTGTTGAAGTTCGGGTGGAGCTTCATGGTTCTTCCACAAGATGATTTCTCGCCCAGGTGGAGATTGTTGGGATGGCGAGAAATAGGAAAGACTTATTTCATATTCCTATTCCTATTCTGACTAGGTTTTGGACTCCTAATCTGACCTAGATAGGTTACTTGTACACCAAGGGTTTGTCTCTATATAAAGACATATTACCCTAGATTTTTTGTATGACTTTGTGGCTCGGAAACTCATCAATAAAAGTTCTCCTTTTTCCCCGTGGACGTAGGCATTAGGCCGAACCACGTAAACTCTTGTGTCCGTGTTCTTTGCGTGTTTTGTTCCCTATTTACTGAATTCATAACATCACCTTATTTTCTTCCCCCTTTTCTCCACATTGCAAAATCACCGACTCAGGGTTAATTGCACACAAGCATATTCCAAACAAGCACATAAGTATCTAAGTTATGAAAACTCCAAAAAAATATACCACGATATTACCCTCCGTTAGGCACATCAGTCCGAACACTGATTGTGAATTGGACTAAATTGAAAATGATTCATGTTTTATGTGAACAAATAAAATCTCATTCTTCCTCCTTTATGTGATTTAGTCCTTTCCCATCCATGAACTGAAGAACACCAGCTTCTGTGTTGCCTCTAAAGAAGTAAGTAGGACGCCAGGGAAAAAAGGGACCATACCAACTATTAATACAGTTGAAACTATTTTTTTAACATATAGTGTTCTGAGTCAAGTATTTTCGAGTTATATTTTAGGATGGATCTACCAATGATGTCATTTATATTCACACATCAATATCGTCAGACATCTCGAGCGAATGGTCCAACAAGATAGGGTGTGTCTCTCATCTTCTAGGTCCGAAGAATGCAGCACTTACATCAACTGGTGAATGCATTGTTCTATCTTAACTAAGAGGTTCAAAATTTTTGGAACATTTTTTGGTTACCTGACGGTCCAGTAGTATTATCCGGATACCAATGGTATAAACAGAAAAAATACTACTAAGCAGGTAAGAAATTAGAGGTACAGGGGCAGAACAAGAAGGCATGAGAAGAATATCTATTGCATCTGGTACTAGTTGTTGCAGCTCGAATGAGATCAATAAACAATAACCAACAAAATAACACATAATTTTCAGGCACAAGCCTAGTACAGTGGTGCCTGGTTGTTGTTGTTGTGGCAATCAATAAACAGCTTTCTATACAAAGCTAAAAAATCTAAGGTAGAGAAAAATAATAGTGTGCAAGGATAGTGCCTCATCACCGGACCTAGTATAACCAAATCAACATTGCAGCAGTTGAATGCCATCTAGCTAGTTTGTTTGGCCTTTTCTCGAATCCTCGAGGTACTCATCCATCTCGTTCAACCACAAGTCTGTGAAATCGCAGTTCTTCCATTGCTCAAACAACGGCCCGCACCGAGTATAGTGGATGGCCTTCGGCCAAAAATATTTTGGCTCAAGCCCACTATTCGGAACATTCTTCTCCTTCTAGCAGCTGGCTTTGAATTTAAATTCTTGTCAGTAAATGAGAGTAACAGCCTATTAAATGTAGGAGTTTTATGGTTATAGTAATAGCATATTTACTCACCTAATTAATAGGCTAATTAATACTCAGAGTAAATTTGAATGTCCAAGCTGCCTATAAAAAGAGGCCTCCCTTTCATTTCAAATCATCCTAGCTCACAATCTCTTCTGAGCTTTCTATTTCTAGCACTCTAGAGCATAGCATTTCTCATTTGCATAGTGTCATAGTTCTGCAGCCACGAAAGATGTTCAATAGAGCTTCCTATTATTCACGTGATTGCACGTTGTACCTTAAGAACTCTCTTATCCTTGAAGTCTTGAAGCTTATAGGTGGATAATAAGAGTTTAAGAGCACGTGCTTTGCTGTGGCTTCGTCCAGGATTGAATCTGAAGTCTAGCTTCAAGAAGACGGTATTAACACTTAGTTCAAAGTGTGGTTGTAAGCATACTCTTCTTTTTTCTATGACAATATACCAGTGTTTGAACCCTAGATCTCCTAGATATTTACAACGCCTTATATCATTGGACTACAAGCTCTTTGACAAAAACAATATTATGTAAGCATACCCTTACTCTTCGCTTTATTTTACTTACGATATATATTCAAACCGTAATCAACTAGTATTTGTCGAACATTTATATCTTCTGGATGTCGAGTTAATGTAATTCAGAAGTGTAGAATGGCTGCAGAGTGCGAAAGGTGTTGCTTGATGTAGTTCGCAGCAGCGTTGATTGTTTGTAACGGACTCAAATTCAGTGGGGACATGACAATCTAGGTAATAATAAGAGAATCATGGGCAATATTAAAACACTCAATATATAACTTAAATGGCTAAAAATTAGGAATGCGTCAGTTATGGAAATATTAATATAAAAAATAAAATCCAAAAACCCTAAACGTGATGGCCACCAATGTTTTTGGACGCTTCTACTTGAATTGATGAAGAAACAATTGATCAATATTTGTCTATTGAAGATCGTTTATAATATTGGTACAATATATAGATGATATTGGTACGATATACGAATAATATTGGTACCATATATAAATAATTTCGGTACAATGTACGAACGATACCGGTACAATATACAAATGATATTGGTACGATATACAGATGATATTGGTACGATATACGAATAACACTGGTACGATATACGAATAATACTCGTACAATTAAAGGCCAAAGACCCAATCTTTCAACCAGTCCAGATCTTTCACGTAAGCTTCGATCGATCAAATTAGTGAATCAAAAACAGGAACCAACCAAACCACGGGGAAAAAATCATAAATTTCATCAAACCCAGATTAAATTGAAGCGAAAAAGTACCGGATCCGGAAATTATAAGTGTTCGCTTGATCGGGGTAATCTTCTAGATCGGGAAATTACAGTTGTTCGCTTGATCGGGGTAATCTTCCGAGAGTGACGGTGGATCAGGGAAATTATAATTGTTCGCTTTATACCATTTACCAACAATACAATTTATGAAAATTCAATTATGGAAATATTGGTATCTTGTACTTGGATATTGGTTTCCTTCTTCTTGAATATTGGTTTTCTTCTTCTACGATATTGGTGTCCTTTTACCTTGACATTGATTTCTTTCTTCTCGAATATTGGTTTCCTTCTTCTACGATATTGGTGTCCTTCTACTTTGACATCGGTTTCCTTCTTCTCGAATATTGGTTTCCTTCTTCTACGATATTGGTGTCCTTCTACTCAGACATTAGTTTTCTTCTTCTCTGATATTGGTTTCATTCTTCTCTGATATTGGTTTTTTTCTACTCTGATATTGGTATCCTTGCACTCGGATATTGGTATCCTTCTTCTCGGATATTGGTTTCCTTCTACTCTGATATTGGTCTCCTTCTTCTTTAATATTGGTATCATTCTACTCTGATATTCTGAACAAACACATAATGCATGCCAATATTATTGCATACACATACCAATATGATTATAAATGCATACCAATTACAATACAATCACATACCAATGATATATGTGTACCGATTTTACTTAACAAATACACAAATGCATACCAATATGATTGCATATGCATACCAAAGGTTCAAATGCAAAGAAATCATATCATCATCATTTGTTCCCATTTGAAGTAAAAGCTTGGAGAAATCGTTATTTGAATAACCGTATATACCAAACGTTCACTTACAAATATACCAATATTTAATTGTTCAATATCACATCTCATGTATACCAATTTTGCGTAACTTGTATACCAACTAATTTTGTATATCAATATCAATGTTTTTTTAATGAGGATAAGCAAAAGCAAAAAAAAAACCAGAGAATTATAAAATAGATTTACAGGGTTGGCAAATTTTACCATAACTCAATCACCAATTTAAATCTATATAGACACTTAGCTTGGTGATCACCAATACTAACCCATATATTACAGTTACCACGGAGTAAGCCCTTTTCTTCTCCTCGTCTCTTGTTCAATCAAAATTTACTTACAGAGAAATTAGCACTAAATCACCAGCAGAATTATATCTTATACATACTAACAATACCACCCCTCTGAGTCTTGACTCTTCAAAATGATGCAAAAAATCATATTAAACCATCTTACAAAATCATCTTAAACCATCTGGCAATTCACAGCTTAGAAGATTTAGCTGCTACAATTCACCATTCAAAACCATCTTAAACCTTGCAAGCATCAACCAACGAAAAAAATACATAACCCATAAACAGAATTCCCCAGGTAAATATAAAAAGGCAACTAAAACCCAGAAACTGAAGAAACTTGAATAGAAACAATCACACGAATCATATCAAGTCGCAAACTTGCATGAAAAATAAGGAAAAAAACACAGAAAAATAGCAAGATACGAATTTTTGAAGGAAAAAAAGCGCCCAGAAACAAAAAAGGACCACAATTACAAAAGAGCACTAGGAAGCACAAAAAAAACAATTTTTAATGGAGGAGAAGAAACTCACCGACCAACAAGACCGGCCCTGGAAGAGAAAAATGCAACGACATCGTGTTAATGAGTTAGCAAAAGGTAATCACACGGCTGCCCCAGATAAATCCCCACCCTCCCTAACAAAATCCTCCCGAACAACACTCCCTCCCTGCCCCGTTCCGACCGGGTCTTGATTAGGGGTGTCGCTTCTCTGTTTGTTTAGGGGTGGGTCGGTTGGTAGAGAGCCGTCAAGGTAGCCGTCGAGATCTCTGCTTGAAGGAGAGGATGGTTTGGGTTGGATTTATTTATTTTTTATTAGGAGAGGAAAATACGAGATTGTGGAAAACCCAGATGACTATCCTTGGGTTAAAATCCCAAAATGTCCTCCAGAGAATTTGGGCCTTTAAATCTGTAAAAGAAAAATATTAATCAAATCTAATGGTTCAAATTTAGTCCATACCATGGGGACGTTTATGTAGTCCCCTCTGAATCCAAATCTATTTGTAACAAAGCTATTTTACCGGCTTTCAATTTAGTTCAGTCCGCCTCTGAATTGAGCTCTAATTTAATGAATCCGGCTTCCTATTTTAATGAAGCTATTTTTTTTACTAGCCGCAAGGACTAATTGTTTGTACTTATTTATGTTTATTTATTGTTTTTATCCCTTTTTGTGTTATTTATATTTATTTTCTTAACATTTTTCCTATTTTGCGGATATGTGAAAAATAAAACAGCAATGCCACCCAATCGTTATAATTTAATAAGAATTTTCGAGATCGAAAATGTGCATGCAATAATATTAAATAGAGAAATTTTTATTTTAGTACCATGTCGTGTAGCCAAAAATTATTTTAGTACATTGTGGTAAAAAATTATCAATCGAATCATAACTCAGCCAATTAAAATCAATTAGGTCTACAGGCAGCTGTCTGAATTTAGCCGAACCTGCCCGGCCAACTTGGCCAGCCACGTCACCAAAATTTGATGACATCCCCTCTCTCTCTCCTCCTTCCCCTCTCTTCTTCTTCCTCCTCTCTTCTTCTCCCCATTGTTGGTCAGGGTTGTAGTTGGTCAGGGTTAAATTGAAAAAAGTATGGGGCCCACCGCCTCTTACCGCACCAACGACTTGTGCCAATTGTCCAGCTTCCTCCGATACGTGTACCCCTGGGTCACCTCGCTCGCAGGGTGGACCGTCTGGTTCGACGGCCCGAACTCGTTGCACCGGATCGCTCGTGGGTGGAGATCAGGGATTGAAGCACGCGCGGGTTCGGGCGGGACTAGTTGGGGTTGGACGATGGTAACGCCGGAGAGGGGTGTGTGTAGTGCACCACCGACTGGACGACCTCGCGCTTGAGCTCGATGGATACCTTGATCCTGTCGTTGGGGTGGGACGATGGAAACACCATGAGCTCCAGGTGGTTGCACCTGAACACCTCCTGGACGGAGCTTGTCACGGCCATACACGAGGTTTTTCTACGCCGCGGAGGGGAGGGAGCAGAGGAAGAAGCCACGGCGGACGGGGTTGTAGGTGGAGGTGGTGCAGTTGAGGTCGCAGGCGACCCAGATGATCTGGGCTCCTAAGTCGAGGATGAGGGAGATGGGGACTAGTCGGGTCCGCTACTTTATAATGGTAGAGAAGAAGAAGAAGAAGAAGAAGAAGAAGAAGAAAAAGAAGAAGAAGAAGAGAGAGGGAAGAGAGAAAGAGAAGAGAGAGGGGACCACACGGTCCACACAAACTAGTAATTTAAAATATTTTGAATTCGTAAAGTATGTAAACTTATATGTGTCAATTTAAAAATATCACTTTACGCCTAAAGTTAAGACCTAGATTTAACAATAATATTTTTTGAAAAAAGTATTAGTTATTATAATAGAGGAGTTACTAAATTTTAAATTCCAACTCCGAACAAGAACTTTTTATCATTTTAAAGATGTTATAAATTTACAGAAAATTACTTTGCTCTACCCTTCCATCGTTAGTGGCATCACCATTATCCCTCTTATGGTCTTTCAGCCTCTCGAGTTCGAGCCATTAGAAACGTAACGGTGTACAATAATTTTGGGCGAGTTTTACCACATGGTTCGAATATGGATTACTTGATTCAATGAGTGTCTGAATATCTCGTTATAAACAATAGCATTTAAAGGAACCCACCGAACTTAGCTAGGCAGAAGCAAAAGCCAGAAACTAGAAGTGTGCTCTAAAAGCATAAGAAGAAAGTAGCAAGTAGAATAGTCTATCAAACAATTTCTCAAGGTCTTCGGTACAATCGAAAACTTGTTAGTCATGCTATATTAATTCGTATTTATGCTAGTTAAGATTATCGAACACTATTGAGAATTTAGGGCATCAAGATCATATTTTGGAAGTGATAATTATTTTAATTCAAAAAATAGAGTGTTAAAATGCTAGATTAAGTATAATGTGTTATTTGTTAATATTTTTTAGTGAATTTTTAAAAAAGGTTATTTCCGCTGCCGGGAGTCGAACCCGGATTTCATCAGGAGAATATCAGATTGAAATTGCCAAAGTGCTACAGCGGAACAGTTGTTGGTCTATTGCACAAACATTTACTTGTTTGTTTAATGAATCCCACTTCCTCTTTTAACGAAGTTATTTTTTCGTGCTAGCCGCAAGGACTAAATTGTTTGCACTTATTTATGTTTATTTATTGTTCCTTTCCATTTTGTGTTGTTTATATGCTAATTTTTTTCCAATTTTGAATATAGGTGAAATGTAAAAAACACAATGCCACCAAATGGTTAGATCACAAGCACAAATATTGTTCTAATTAAATTAAAATTCTCGAGTTTAAATATATGAATACAACAATATTAAAATTTGTTAAACAAAGTTTTATAACCATTTGGAATTTGGGGGGTTTTACTGATCCGGCGAAATAACGAGATCCTACAAAACAAAAGAGATTTTTAAGAAGACAAACAAAGGGCTTCAATATTATTTTCCCAAAAAATGGGTGTCCAAGGGCGAACGACCAGTCTCCTGTAAATTCGTCTCCGCCAGATGTTGCTTCTCTTTTTTTTAGTACAGAGATTACATGCCAAGCCAAAGGATTTCCTTTAATTTTCTTTTAGCAAGAGCCTAATGTCACGATTCGCTTTTCGTACACTATTCTCTTTACATTTAATGCTAAGGATTCCTAGGTCTAAATGGGCTTTTTACATGTAATAATAGCAAACTTGATTAAATCTTTTTTGTACCCTTCAATTATCAGTGACATCACCATTGCTCCTCTTATGGTCTTCCAACCTGTTTCAATTAAAACACAATCTCTGTTTATCAAATTAAGCTCGATATATAATTAGATCAACTATTAAGTGTATTGTTCTATTTCACTGAATTTTTTTTATTGTAGTAGGATTTTACTGAAGCTGGCATTCGCAATCTTGAAAAAGAGAATTATGCACTAACTAGGTTGTAAATATAATTAATTAATAGAAAATGCATTGTTCTATTTTAACAAAAAAAGACTCGAGTTTGAGTCATTAAGAATGCAGCAGTATTATAACCGGAAGTGTACTCTAATTGAAAGGAAATTAATTACCACTATGTAATAGAGATGTGATGCCCTTCCATGTCAATACAAAGTGGATCACTGCCGGCCAGAATGACGCAACGTACTCAGACCAATATGCTCTCTTTATATCCTGTAATGGCAATTTTAGACCATCCACGAATTCATCGGGCAAAAATTTGCACACAACGGGTTTACGAGATCGATTTATTCGTATATTACGCTGACAAACAAAATCCATTAAATTTCTCATATTAAGAAATTCTATCCTATGTTCTTGTAGAACTTGAATAAATTTGCAGTATATATATATATATATATATATATCTTAACCAAAATATTGTAGCTGTTGCAAATTTAGAAGCGGTCACCTGAAGGCCGAGGGACTGTAGCAATTCCATATAATCAACAGCAGAGCACCATGCCGGAAGGTAGTAAGCATCGCATATCTTCTTAAGATGCTTCGTCTCCCAGGCCTGCAGAGATTCTTCGTCGGGGCCAAGATCCATATGGCACCATGTCACGATGATCATGGTGGCCCCTAGTGCAGCAACTCGAGCCAACTCGCTAATGAACTGCGAGTTCAAAAAATACATAAGAAACCGATACGTACTATCCTCCATGTCAATGTGATCCATAACTACGAGGAGGAAGCAAACCTTTTTCTCTTCGGGCATATGTTCGCCGCTCTCCATGGACCAGACAAGATCGAAATGACCGTCTGGGAATCGTTGCTCGAGAGCATCTCCAACTTGGAAGGAAGCCTGCAAACATCCCAAATTATGGTTAGTCATAGGACAACACCAACAACCAAGTTCGTCGGTTCATAGAGTAATCGTTAAGTTCTGAGTTTGATACAAAAATTCTAAAACGTAGCCAGAGTTTGAGAGAATTTGCAGGGCTACAATATATATACCTTGTCAGCCAGTCCCTAAGAAGCTGCAAGAGCATTGGCCCTTTCGGCCTGGAAGGGGCTAAGGTTGATTCCTTTGGTCCTAGCCCCATATTTCGTAGCAATGTACCTCGAGCTGCCTCCTATCCCACACCCAACATCAACAACAGTCTTCGGCCAGGTCTTTGGATCGTCTGTTAAAGAAGAGAAAAAAAATACTACACTCGATTAAAATATTTTTTTACAACAATACAACGATCACTCACGCCATTTGAAGATAATTCAGAAGATGAATCATGATGCAAATTAAGATAAGCAAGTCTAGCATAAACTAGTATCTTAAAATATTTTTAAAATTCTTAAAGTATGTAAAATTATATGTGTCTATTTAAAAATATCAGTGCATGCTAAAGTTGGGATTTAGATTCAACACTAATATTTTATAAAAAATATTAATTATTACGATAAAGAAGTTACTAAATTTTAACACCGATCTTAACTTTGAACTGAAATTTTTTATCACTTTAGAGATATTAAAACTTTACAGAAAATTACTATGCTCTACCCTTCCATCGTTAGCGGCATCACCATTGTCCCTCTTATGATCTTCCGGCCTCTCGAGTGCGAACATTTAAAAAAGTAACGATGTTCAATAATTTTGTGAGAATTTTGCCACGCCAAAAATGGAAGCGTGCTCTAAAAAGCATAAGTAGAAAGTAATAATTATTTTAGATTCACTAAATAGATTGTTGAAATGCAAAATTAAATAAACTGTGTTATTTATAAATATTTTTTACTGGAAGTGTGCTCTAAAAAGCATAATTAGATAGTAATAGTTATTTTTAGATTCACTAAATAGAGTGTTAAAATGCAAGATTAAGTAAACTGTGTTATTTATAAATATTTTTTGGTGAATTTGAAAAAAGTTAAATTTTTTTGGTGAATTAAAAAGTGAATCATAAGTAGATAGTAATAGTTATTTTTAGATTCACTAAATAGAGTGTTAAAATGCAAGACTAACTAAACTGTGTTATTTATAAATTTTTTTGGTGACTTTGAAAAAAGTTAAAAAATTTTGGTGAATTAAAAAGTTATTTCCGCTGCCGGGAGTCGAACCCGGATTTCATCGGGAGAATACCAGATTGAAATTGCCAAAGGGCTACAGCGGAAACGTAGCCAAAGGAATGCACACAAGTTTACTGCCTGTAGTTAATTCCGTCGCCTCTGAATTGAGCTCTAATTTAATGAATCCCACTTCCTCATTTAACGAAGTTATTTTCCGTGCTAGCCGCAAGGACTAAATTTTTTGCACTTATTTATGTTTATTTATTGTTCCTTTTCCTTTTGTGCTATTAATATGTTTACTTTATTTTTTCCCAATTTTGCATATAGGTGCAATGTAAAAACGCAATGCCACCAAATAGTTAGATCACTAGCAAAAATATTATTCTAATTTAATTAGAGTTTTTGAGTTTAAAAATGTGAATGCAACATTAAACAAAGTTTAATAACCATTTGGATTTTTTGGGTTTTTCTGAGCTGGTTTTTTGATAAAATTTTCCAATTAAGGAGTCGTCAGTTTCAAAAATATTCTCAATCTAGTAAGCAGCCAAAATCCGAACAAATTAATTGCACGTGAAATTCAAAACCCTAACAAAAAGATCGGATTACTAGAATTTCATAATTTCTCGCCTGTAATCATTCTTGACGAGCAGACGACACAACCAAATTCTACAAACAAAATAGCGTCCATATGATTTCCCCACATAAATGGGTGCCCAAGGGCGACCGATGTTGCATCTTTTTTTTTCAGTACAGAGATTACATGCCAGGCCAAATGGGATTTCCTTTAATTTTCTTCTAACAAGAGCCTAATGCTAAGGATTTCTAGGTCTAAATGGGCATTTTACATGTCATACGAACTTGATTAAATCTTTCTTGTACCCTTCAATCATTAGTGCCATCACCATTGACCCTCTTATGGTCTTCCAACCTGTTTCAATTAAAACACAATTAAGATCGATAAATTTTTAGATCATCTGTTAAGTGAATTATTTTATTTTAACGAAAAAATTTCAAGTTTGAGCCATTAATAATGCATAAATATTAGAAGTTTGCCACTTTGCCAATTTCAAGTTCTTGTAGGACTTGAATAAATTTGCAGTGTTTGTTGTAGCTGCAAATTTAGAAATGTCACCTGAAGGTCGAGGGATTGCATCACCATTGCCCCTCTTATGGTCTTTCAGCCTCTTGAGTTCGAGCCATTAGAAACGTAATGGTGTTCAATAATTTTGGGAGAATTTTACCACATGGTTTAAACATGGATTACTCGGTTCTGTGAGTGTTTGAATATTTCGTTATTAAAAAATAGTATTTAAAGGAAACCCCACCAAACTCAGAAATAACTAGGTAGAAGCAAAAGCCAAAAACTAGAAGTGTGCTCTAAAAGCATAAGAAGAAAGTAGCAAGTAGACTAGTCTAACAAATAAATTTTCAAGGTGTTCAGTACAACCAAAAATTTCTTACTCGTATTATATTGATTCGTATTAATAGTAGCTAAGATGGTCGAACTCTATCGAGAATTTAGGAAATCAATATCATATTTTTAGAAGTGATAATTGTTTTAATTCACACACTAGTCTATCAAACAATTTTTCAAGGTGTTCGGTACAAACGGAAATTTCTTACTCTTGTATTTATGGTAGCTAAGATGGTCGAACTCTATCGAGAATTTAGGGCATCAAATCATATTTTGGAAGTGATAATTGCTTTAATTCACTAAATATAGTGTTAAAAATGCAAGATTAAGTAAAATGTGTTATTTATAAATATTTTTTGGTGAATTTTAAAAAATTATTATTTTCCGCTGCCGGGAGTCGAACCCGGATTTCATCAGGAGAATATCGGTTTGAAATTGCCAAAGTGCTACAGCGGAACAGTTGTTCTTCTATTGCACAAACCTTTACTTGTTTATTTGTACCGATTATATTTAATTCCGTTCGCATCTGAATTGAGCTCTAGTTTAATGAATCCCACTTCCTCTTTTAACGAAGTAATTTTTTTAGTGCTAGCCGCAAGGACTAAATTGTTTGCACTTATTTATGTTTATTTATTGTTCCTTTCCATTTTGTGTTGTTTATATGTTAATTTTCTTGATTTTTATTTTTTTCCAATTTTGAATATAGGTGAAATGTAAAAAACACAATGCCACCACAAATAGTTAGATCACAAAAACAAATATTATTCTAATTGAATTAAAATTCTCTAATTTAAAAATGTGAATACAACAATATTAAAATTTGTTAAACAAAGTTTTATAACCATTTAGAATTTGGGGGGTTTTACTTATCCTGTGCTGTTTAGAAAATATTCCGACTGAGGACTTGATTTCAAAGTATTATTAATTTGGTACCTATCCAAAATCTGAGCAAATTGGACGCGAAATCCAAACAAAAAGATCGGATTATCCGTAAGCAATCTTGACGCGTAGACGAAATAACCAAATCCTACAACAACAAAAAAAGATTTTTAAGAAGACAAACAAAGGGCTTCAATATTATTTTCCCAAAAATGGGTGTCCAAGGACGAACGACCAGTCTCCTATAAATTCGTCTCCGCCCGATGTTGCTTCTCTTTTTTATAGTACAGAGATTACATGCCAGGCCAAAGAATTTCCTTTAATTTTCTTTCAGCAAGAGCCTAATGTCACGATTCGCTTTTCGTACACTATTCTCTTTACTTTTAATGCTAAGGATTCCTAGGTCTCAATGGGCTTTTTACATGTAATAATAGCAAACTTGATTAAATCTTGGGCACATTATCCTCACGTCCCTGTACTTTGGTCACCCTCTCCCTAGAGTCCCTGGATTTTGAAAAATGATTTTCCCGTCCCTAAGTTTTGATGATAATAGACTCTCGGGTCCTTGGAGCCGGAATATTCTTTTTTCTCCGGTGAACCCCCACCTGAAATGACAAAAATACCCTCCCTTGTTAAAAAATAAAAGTTATCTTCCTCTCTTGCCTTTCCTTCTTCTTCGCTGGGAATAAAAACTCAAACCCAACCTAAATCCAAGAACAATCATGGAAATCATATGGTACCTTCGTCATCTTCCCTAACCTAAAAACCCAGACCCAACCTAAGTCCATACAATAAAATATATATGTTCCAAATCATCATCGAACCTCTTCTCCCAAGTCCAACAGAATTGTTTCTTGTCCAAACATAGGACCCATATCGGTGAGCCTTCTCCTCTCGTTAAGCATCATCGCCATGCCCCTCACCGTCTGCATCCTTGGGAGTGGCATCGACAGGGCCTCCGTGGTCCACTTCCTCCACGCCTACTTCCCCCGGGCCTGCCCATCTGCCTCGTCGTGCTTGAGCGAAATCCTACCGTAGGGGGCGCATGGCCACCATCACCATCACCGGCGAACGTTCGAGGCCGGGGCCTCCATCCTCCACCCTCAGAACTACCACGCCTCCAACTTCACCCACCTGATTGGCCTCAAAAGGCGGGCCCCCTCCGATGGCGGCTTCTCGCTTGGGATTTGGATCTGAATCCAAACAACATATCTTGTTCTTAGTGATGCTTTCAATTAATATTACAGCCAGCCACCCATTTGAGTCGAGCTCCTCCAAGCGGGGAAGGGACTTCAAGCTCCCAAGCGGTGGAGCCTTTTATGCCCAGGAGTAAGCTTTGCGTTGGAATCAGCTATTCCTTACCACTCAGCCACCGCCCCGCCCTCAGGACTTCCATGCTCTCCGTCTCTCACTGCGGCTACAGCTGGCTCCTCAATCGTAGTTGATTTCTCTTTGCTCTCTGTACCTCTTTTCCACCTGGATTGCTAATTACTAGTAGTTTTGTTAGTAATTAGTGGTTGCAATTGATTTGGTTGAAGTTCGGTTTTTAATTGATTCTAAGTTTTGGATGTACGTTTTGAATTTTGATTAAAAATGGGAGGAAGAAGATGAGGCGGGAGGAAGAAAGATTTTTTTTGTTTTTTAACAAAGATGGGTATTTTAGTCTTTTCAAGTAGAGGTTCGCCAGTGAATATGGAATATTCCGGCACCAAGGACCCGAGAGTCTATTATCATCAAAACTTAGGGACGGGACAATCATTTTCCAAAAGTCAGGGACCCTAGGGGGAGGGTGACCAAACCTCAGGGATGTGAGGATAATTTGCCCTTAAATCTTTCTTGTACCCTTCAATCATCAGTGGCATCCCTCTTATGGTCTTCCAACCTGTTTCAATTAAAACACAATCTCTGTTTATCAAATTAAGATCGAAATATAATTAGATCAACTATTAAGTGCATTGTTATATCCCACTGAATTTTATTGTGGTAGAATTTTACTAAGAACGGTAGTAGCAACATCGCTAAAGGGAATTCTGCACTAAGTAGGTTGTAAATATAATTTATTTATATATAAAATTTACCTATCAAAAGAAAGTGCATTGTTCTATTTTAATAAGGAATATTCGAGTTTGAGTCATTAAAAATGCAGCATTATTAAAACCGGAAGTGTACTCTAATTGAAAGGAATTAAAATTACCACTACGTAGTAGAGATGTGATGCCCTTCCATGTCAATGCAGAGCGGATCACTGCCGGCCAGAATGGCACAACGTACTCAGACCAATCTGCTCTCTTTATATCCTGCAATGGCAATTTGGGATCAGCCACAAATTCATCAGGCCAAAATTTGCAAACAACGGAGTTAAGTTGGCAAACAAAATCCAATGAGAAATCTTATGTTCTTGTAGGACTTGAATAAATTTGCAGTGTATGTTGTAGTTGCAAATTTAGAAATGTCACCTGACGGCCGAGGGATTGCAATAATTCTACATAATCAGCAGCAGAGCACCAAGCCGGAAGGTAGTAAGCATCGCATATCTTCTTAAGATGCTTCGTCTCTCACGCCTGCAGCGATTCTTCGTCGGGGCCAAGATCCCTGTGGCACCATATCACGATGATCATGGTGGCCCCTGGTGCAGCAACTCGAGCCAACTCGCTAACGAACTGCGAGTTCAAAAAATACATAAGAAACCGATACGTACTATCCTCCATGTCAATGCGATCCATAACTACGAGGAGGGAGCGAACCTTTTTCTTGTCGGGCATATGTTCGCCGCTCTCCATGGACCAGACCAGATCGAAATGACCATCTAGGAATGGTTGCTCGAGAGCATCTCCAACTTGGAAGGAAGCTTGCAAACATTCCAAATTACAGCTAGGCACAGGACAACACCAACAACCAAGTTCGTCTGTTCATAGAGTCGCTCTTAAGTTCTGGGTTTGATACAAAAATTCTAAAACGTAGCCAGAGTTTGAGAGAAGTTGCAGGGCTATATTAAAAATACCTTGTCAGCCAGTCCCTGAGCAGCTACAAGAGCATTGGCCCTCTCGGCCTGGACGGGGCTAAGGGTGATTCCTTGGGTCCTAGCCCCATATTTCATAGAAATGTACCTCGAGCTGCCTCCTATCCCACACCCAACATCAGCAACAGTTTTCGGCCATGTCTTTGGATCGTCTGTTAAAGAAGAGAAAAAAAAGGGTAAACAAACCATTGTTTAATTCCCATAATAAGTTTCTTCTCCTTAATTCTTATAAATTGAATTCTTTGTATTAGCGAAATGACAAGGACGCGCAAACATCCTAAAATTATTTAAATGCCGGCCATCAGTGTGTTAAAAATCGTGGGTCACCGATCTGGCTACAATCCGAATATGAGGATTAGCAAAATTTGGAGTGGTTGAACGGATGATTAGCGTTATTGATTATTGGTTCAACTAGTGAATTGGCCGATTCATCTGATTGGAGTGCAAAAATCAAAACTTTTGTTAATTTGTAATCCCCAACAAATCCCTTAATTAGCTCATTGGCGACTAAAGGGAGGTCCCTTAATCTTTTTCCAATCAAGCACAATAACAACCATAACACTAACTTATATAGCAATAATCCAAGATCCTGTCAAAGAGCCGAACACTCTGACTTGGTACCGGAAAAAGGATGCCCAACTCAGAAAAAGGTACAAAGAAAAGGACAGAATATGATTGTGTGAGCTCTCTTTTTTTTTCGGTCGTATTCCAATGCATAAGCTTATCCCATGAATTAACGAATACTTAAATTAACCAAAAAAGGGTCATCTTCACTTAACAAGACATATTAAATTTAAACCCGTATATTAAAAAAAGGTTCATTTTAATTCCAAAATTTGGAGGCTGGTTGGATTGGTTGGCAACCTAATTGGTCCGACCAATCTAGATCTAAATGACCGGAAGCTATTGTCCTTGAAAAATAGTATTATATGATATTGAGAATGATATGATATTTCAATACGAAATATAAGTAATAACAAATTACTTTACAAAAAAAACTTATAAATCGGTTAGACCATATGAACTGAAACCGGTTCGTTTCTAAAAATGCAAGCGAAAAAACCAACTTTCCAGAAATGGTCAAAGAAGTCCTCCAATATGCTTGGACTCTTAGCAGGTGGACAAAAAAAACGACGATGGATGTGTACGAAACCAAACCGGCGGAGATGCCAGCGAACCGGAGGGACTCCTCGATCATCCGGATCTGGGCGGACCGGTGGCTGTCGAGAACTTTTCCGTCCGAAACGGCGCCGTCCTCTTTGTAGAAGCCGTGGTGCATGTGGTCTCCCCATATGTCCTCTTTGTAGAAGCCGTGTTGCAAAAAATTCGGTATCTGATATTCAAATTTGATATCCGAAATTTTTTTCGGATTTGGATTCGAATTATTTAAAAAATTTATTTCGGATTCGGATAGAAAAAATCTAAATTCAGATTATCTGAATATCCAAACTTTTGATAAATATATTTAGAAATTAGAAGTCCTAATCTAAGGAGTGGGCTCGGCCAATTTTTTTATTAAATTAGAAATAGAGTGTGACCCAAACTAAAGAGAAAACCCTTAGATTCACTAAATAGTGTTAAAATGCAAGATTAACTAAACTGTATTATTTATAAATATTTTTTGGTGAATTTGAAAATAGTTAAAAAAAATTTGGTGAATTAAAAAGTGAAGCATAAGCATAAGGAGTGGGCTTGCCTTTGCATAGATTAACTAAACTGCGTTATTTATAAATATTTTTTGGTGAATTTGAAAAAAGTTAATTTTTTTTGTGAATTAAAAAGTGAAGCATAAGTAGATAGTAATAGTTATTTTTAGATGCACTAACTAGAGTGTTAAAATGCAAGATTAACTAAACTGCATTATTTATAAATATTTTTTGGTGAATTAAAAAGTTATTTCCGCTGCCGGGAGTCGAACCCGGATTTCATCGGGAGAATACTAGAATGAAATTGCCAAAGTGCTACAGCGGAACAGTTGCCAAAGGATTGCACAAAAAAGTACTTGTTTAATTTTACTGACTGTAGTTAATTCCGTCTCCTCTGAATTGAGCTCTAATTTAATGAACCCCACTTCCTCTTTTAACGAAGTTATTTTTCCGTGCTAGCCGCAGGGACTAAATTGTTTGCCAAAGTGCTACAACGGACCCGTTGCACAAATATTTACTTGTTTATTGGCAGCCGACGACGAGGACGAGGACGCTGCCAATCGTCGAGGTCACATGGTGCCGACGACGAGGACACTGCCAATCCCTGGAGCCGACGACGATGACGCTGCCAATCGAGGATGAGGACGTTGTTGATCTCTTTGTTTGTTTCACTCCCTCCCTCCCTGGACGCTGCCAACGGCGGAAGAGATCTGGGTTATCATTTGGTCCCATGCTCTTCAATTTCAATTACCTTCTCTGCAGGGGAATGGTGTGGGTTTTTAATTGGTGTGAATTTTAATTACTACCTTCGATTTTTTTTCTTTTGGTTTAGTGGTCTTCTTTTGTGTGTTTTTAATTTGGGTTCAATTCTTTTGGTTTAGAGCTTCGAATATGGAGTTCACCATTTTTGGTTCTTCTTTTCTTCTTGAGCTTGCGGGTGGAGTGGAGTTTTTTTTTAATCAGCGGATTGTTTGTTCTTTTCTTCCTTCGATTTGTAATTACTGCCTTCGATTTTTTTCTTTTGGTTTAGTGTTTTTCTTTTCTTCAAATTGTTTGTTGTTATTTTTTGTTTTTATTCCGTGATGTATGTCAAAAATGGCATATTCGATTTTGATAAAATGGCATGTCCGGGTATGACCAAATAATATGTCCGCTTAAGACCAAATGGCAGGCCTGGTAACAATTAAATAGTGTGTCAATTTATGATGAAATAGCAGGCCCGGTTTCTCTCCCTTCCATCAAACAAAAAAAAGAGTGGAGCTTTCTCTCTCCCTTAAAAATATATAGTTTTTTTTAGCTTTTCTTCCTCCTTCTACCTCACCCCCGTCGTCTCCGGTTGCCGCTCCTCCTTCCCTCCGGTCCGCTCATCCTTCAGATCCCGCCGTACCCGTTGTCTTGCTCGCCGTCCGCTCATCCTCCCGATCCCGCCGTCCCCGTCATCTTGCTTGCCATCCGCTCATCCTCCCGATCCTGCCGTCCCCGTCGTCTTGCTCGCCGTCCGCTCATCCTCCCGATCCCGCCGTCCACATCATCTTGCTCACCGTCCGCTCATCCTCCCGATCTCGCCGTCCCCATCGTCCACGTCACTTCTTGTACCCGTCGTCCTAGCCATCGTCACCAGCCGCCGTCCGCTCAGCCTCTCCGATCATCGCCTCTCCCAGCCGTTGCCAAGTCCTCTCACTCGCCGTCCGCTCAGCCTCGCCACGTCCGCTCAGCCTCGTCACGTCCGCTCAACCTCTCTCAATCGTTCGCTCCACCATCGCCGTCCCAGCCTCTCGTTCCCGCCGAGCTCAAATTCGTCTCAGCCTCTCCACGTGTGCGTAGTTTGTCTTCGAGTCCACCGCCGATCGTTTGCTCAGCCTCTCGGTAGCTGCTACCATCGCTCATCGCTCGTGGCCGTCGCCTACCAAACGCCTAGCCTAATCTCCTTGGCTGGGCTCTTCTGAGGTCGCCGGCGGTCCTTAGGGAGGATGGTCGCCTGATATGAATCCTGTGAGGAACTCGCACCAACTCGGACCGTCTACTCTAGGATGATGGTTGATCTTGACCCGTCGCTTTGCGCCTTGCACCGAACCTCAGTGTTGGTTAACTTTGACCCGTAGCAATGGTGAGAACGTGAACCTTGATCTTGAATCGAATACGCCACAAACGGAGATGGGAATTCCGTTTGATAAGTACAAACGCCCTAGCTAAGCAATCCAGCCCGCAAGAACAACAAGAGTATCAAAGACTCACGAATTTTCTTATGCCAAAAGATGTGTCCTTTATTGAATTCGTGGCCTCCTTTAAATAGAGGTTACAACTGACTTGGTTAGACTCCAAAGTCAACAAGATAAGTTCTGAAGACCTTCAAACTTATCCAACTACCTAAACTAGGCTTAAAACGAATATTTATCCTAATAATTGAAAAACACAATCATTATCCACTATTGGATAACTCTTATTCCTAAAAAGTAGGAAACTTGGCTGGAATTTAGGAAAACTAAACAAGAAACGAATTCTACTCCTTTAGGAAGTCTAATACGCATGCCTTATTCCTAAAGGATATAATTTCCTACTCAAAGTCTGAAAAGGATGCGTCCAAAATAACTCCAATCACGTGCATGGGCTTTGCATGGGCTCCTTGAACGTCCACGGGCTTGCACGAACTGGTTGTAGCCCAAATCCCTTGAATTAATCCATTGAGCTCAGCGTGCAACGTCTTTGCTCTTGCTCTTGTAATTGGTCCAAGTGGAACTCGAACTGGTTGCGGGCCTTGTAGCTCCATAGTGGACGTGTTCACATCATTCCCCCTCTCTTGAAAAGGATTTGCCCTCAAATCTTCACCTACATCAAACGGGCTTAAGTCAGCAACATTAAAAGAAGCACTTACATTATACTCACCGGGCAGGTCAAGCTTATAAGCATTGTCATTGATGCGCTCTAAAACTTGGAAGGGACCATCCCCACGAGGTAGCAACTTTGAACGTCGTTGTGCGGGAAAACGCTCCTTCCTCATATGCAACCAAACCCAATCACCAGGCTCAAAGACAACTTTGTGTCGCCCTTTATTCGCTTGCCTTGCGTAGTGCTCCGTTCGTTTCTGAATGTTCATTCTCGCCTTCTCATGCATCTGCTTGACAAATTCAGCCTTCTTCTTGCCATCTAAGTTAACATACTCATTCGAAGGCAAAGGTGATAAATCTAGTGGGGTCAGCGGATTAAACCCATACACAAGTTCAAATGGTGAGAATTGAGTAGCAGAATGAACAGACCGATTATAAGCAAACTCAACATGTGGCAAACAATCTTCCCAAGTTTTAATGTTATGCTTAATGAGTGCTCTTAACAACGTAGATAAAGTCTTGTTCACAACTTCTGTTTGCCCATCAGTTTGTGGATGACAAGTAGTAGAAAATAATAACTTGGTACCTAACTTACACCACAAAGTCTTCCAAAAGTAGCTTAAGAACTTAGTATCTCTATCTGAAATGATTGTCCTAGGCATGCCATGCAACCTTACTACTTCCCGAAAGAACAAATCAGCAATATGCGAGGCATCATCTGTTTTATGACATGGAATAAAATGTGCCATCTTAGAAAACCTATCCACCACGACAAAAATTGAATCTCTACCACGTTTAGTCCTAGGAAGTCCTAACACAAAGTCCATAGAAATATCAATCCAAGGCTCACTAGGTATAGGTAGGGGAGTGTACAAACCGTGGGGTTTTACCTTAGACTTAGCTTGCTTGCAAGTGATGCAACGTCCACAAATTCTCTCAATGTCGCGCTTCATGTGCGGCCAGTGGAAGTGCTCTTGTAGAATTGCTAAAGTCTTTGCTATCCCAAAATGTCCCATTAATCCGCCTCCATGTGCCTCTTGTATCAACAATTCTCGCAAGGAACAATTAGGCACACAAAGCTTATTCTCACGAAATAAATACCCTTCATTCCGAAAGAACTTACCAGACGCACTCCTCTCGGTTTCACGAAATAAATCACCAAAGTCAGTATCCTCAGCGTATAACTCTTTAATGCATTCAAAACCAAGTAATTTTGCATCAAGAGTTGAAATCAAAGCATACCTTCGTGACAGTGCATCATCTACTACGTTTTCCTTACCTTGCTTATAGCGTATGACATAAGGAAACGTCTCAATAAATTCAATCCATCGTGCATGCCTTTTATTCAGCTTGTGTTGAGCCTTTAAGTGCTTCAAAGATTCATGGTCAGTATGAATCACAAATTCCTTGGGCCATAAGTAGTGTTGCCATGTCTCCAATGTCCGAACCAATGCATACAATTCCTTGTCGTAAGTTGGGTAATTCAAGGCTGCTCCGCTTAGCTTTTCGCTAAAGTAAGCAATTGGTCGTCCTTCTTGCATGAGCACAGCGCCTATTCCAACACCTGAAGCATCACACTCAACTTCAAACGCTTTAGAAAAGTTAGGTAACGATAATAAAGGGGCATTCGTCAACTTCTCCTTGATGAGCTGAAACGCCTTCTCTTGAGCTTCACCCCAGCTAAATCCAACGTTCTTCTTGATTACTTCAGTAAGTGGTGCGGCTAAACTACTAAAATCTTTCACAAATCTCCTGTAGAAACTAGCTAATCCATGGAAACTTCGGACTTTAGCAACGCTCGTGGGACTTGGCCAATCTCGAATTGCACGTATCTTTTCTTCATCAACCTGTATTCCTTTAGCACTAACAACAAAACCCAAGAAGACAAGCTTATCTGTGCAAAAGGTGCACTTCTTCAAGTTAGCAAACAATTGTTCCTTTCTAAGTACATTTAGGACAGATTTCAAATGTTCCATGTGATCCTCCATGCTCTTGCTATAAACAAGTATATCATCAAAATAAACGACTACAAATTTGCCAATAAATGGACGTAAAACATGATTCATGAGCCGCATAAATGTACTAGGAGCATTAGACAGACCGAATGGCATGACCATCCATTCATATAATCCATATTTCGTTTTAAAGGCTGTCTTCCACTCATCTCCTTCTTTCATTCTAATTTGATGATAACCACTCTTTAAGTCAATTTTAGAAAACATGCTCGATCCATACAGCTCATCTAACATGTCATCTAAACGAGGAATAGGGTGACGATATTTTACCGTTATGTTGTTGACTGCTCGACAATCAACACACATCCTCCACGATCCATCCTTCTTAGGCACGAGTAGGACTGGCACGGCACAAGGACTCATGCTCTCTCTCACGTACCCTTTCTCCAATAGCTCGTTGACTTGTCGCTCAAGTTCCTTTGTTTCCTCCGGATTGCTCCTATATGCGGGACGATTAGGTATGGCAGCTCCCGGAACCAAGTCAATTTGGTGCTCAATCCCTCGGATAGGTGGTAATCCTGATGGTAGCTCGTTGGGGAAAACATCCTCGTAGTCCTGTAAAAGGGAAACAACCATACTAGGCAAGTGTGGTTCAAGTTCGTTAGTGTTTAAAAATGCCTCCTTGTACATAAGTACGATCATTGGCTTTTTGTCAAAACATGCTTGCTTGATATCACTTGCTCCCACATAAAAACTCCTTTTCCACCCCTCGGTTTTTCTCTCATTGACCGTTTTAATTTCTGTTTTTCCGACTTCTTTTGCTCTCTCAAGCTCTTTCTCTTCATTGGCCGTTTTTCCTTTCTTTTTTTCGGCTTCTTCTCTCCGCTCAATTCTTTTCTTTTGGTCACTCTTCTTTTTCTCATCACTCTCTTTTTGTAACTTCAATTGATCTTCACAAACTTGTGACGGTGTTAAGGGCACTAATGTGATTACTCGTCGATTGAGTGTGAACGAGTACTTGTTCGTGTAGCCATCATGCTTAACCTTCCTATCAAATTGCCATGGCCTTCCAAGTAGTAGGTGACCAGCTTGCATCGGCACCACATCACATAGCACTTCATCTTCATATTTGCCAATTCGAAATGTCACTAGCACTTGCCCTTCCACGCGTACTTCTCCACTATCATTCAACCACTGTAGCTTGTAAGGTTTAGGGTGTTTCTTTGTGATCAACCCCAACTTTTCTACCATAGTGGTGCTTGCAACATTAGCACAGCTTCCTCCGTCAATAATGACACTAACACCTTGCCCTGCACATGACACCTTGTGTGGAAAATATTCTCTCGTTGTGCTACGTCATCCCCTTCTTTTACTTGCAAGTTCAAAGCCCTTCTTGTCACCAAAGTGAGTGCTTCAGTAGCTTGGAATTCCTCTTCAGACAGGTCTTCCAATGAGGGCATGCTTCCATGGTCCGAGTCTTCTCCTTCTGTCTCGACCTCCCCGCTCTCTCTAAGCACCATAACCTGCTTGTTAGGACATTGGCTTGCTATGTGCCCCCTTCCTTGACATTTAAAACACCTAATGTCTCGATTTCTTGTAGGAGGGGCTTCCACTTTCTTTTGAGAGTTGGTACTAGAACTCTCGGCCTTGTGTTCTACTTTGGCTGCTTGTGGCTTATCAAACTTTTTTGGATAATTCGGCTTCCAAGTAGCACTTGATGTAGCTCGTGTTCCTCCCCCTCTCTTCATTTGTTTCTCTATCTTGTTGGCCATATGAACCATATCTTCCAATTCGACGTAGTGTTGTAGCTCCACTTTGTCTTGAATTTCAGGATTTAGTCCATTCAAGAACCTAGCCATAGTGGCTTCACGATCCTCCTCTACGTTGGCTCGTATCATGGCCATCTCCATCTGCTTGTAGTAATCTTCCACGCTCATACTTCCTTGTCGCAGTCCTTGTAACTTTTTAAAAAGATCACGGTAGTAATGACTAGGAACAAAGCGTTTCCTCATCACAACTTTCATCTCCTCCCATGTCTCTATGGCAAATTCTCCGTTACGTCTCCTGCTTGTGACAAATTGATCCCACCAAGTTATAGCATAGTCGGTAAACTCAGTCACAGCCAGCTTTACCTTCTTTGCCTCTGAACAATTGTGACAATCAAACACAAATTCAATCTTCTTCTCCCATTCAAGATAAGCCTCCGGATCAGAACGACCTGCAAAGGAAGGTATTTTTAACTTGATGCTTCCCAAATTCTCATCCCTTCTCCACCTGGCCTCCCTAGGTTGGCGTTCATTCCTCAACCTCCTAACATTCCTTGTGGAGCCCACGTCCTCATCAAAGCCAGAATCATCTCCACTCATTCCTCCCATAGGTGCTATCCTTCTTTGGGCATGAGGTATGCCTTGTGGTTGTTGGCTAGCACGTGAACTCTCTATGACATCCAGGCGTTAGTGTATTTGCTCAACCTCCGCTCTCATCATTTGTTGGAGCTTCCCTGTTTAGGCCTCCACAAATACCTTAGGGTCAACGTTGCCCCAAGCTCCTTGTCTTTCTCCTTCATTTTCTTGAGACATGTTGCTGCAATAAAATTGGTTAGTTAAAATAATAATGGACCTCACCAATCACTCCCTTACGTGTTTACCCTCAAAGTATGTTGCACTCGGATTCACTCGTGTTTACACTCCACTATTTGGCTCTTTTCTCTCTATAGTGCTCACCACTCTTGCCTTTTTCCACTCGTGGCACTCTTGTTGGTTCTTGCTGAGCTAGTAGAGATTAGCTTGGCCTTCGCACACTTTAGTTGCCGAGTCCTCTTCTTTCTTCTTCTTGCTTTCGTTCTTGCCTTCGCTTCTATCTTCTTGAATCACGAAATTGCACTATCCAATACTACTAGTCCTACTTGAATTCCGATTCTACTAATCCTACTTGAATTCTGACTTCTTCTTTTTTTTTCTTTTTTTCTTTTTTTTTCTTTTTGATCAGAATACACGACTTAGGATACTAAAGTCACGAATCTGAAATACCAAACTACTACGAAAAAAAAACAAATCAGAATACTAGAATTAAACAAAGCGTTAAACAAAAGGATAGAAGGCCTAAAGTAGAACCTAAGCTCTTGATACCAAATGATATGAATCCAGTGAGGAACTCGCACCAACTCGGACCGTCTACTCTAGGATGATGGTTGATCTTGACCCGTCGCTTTGCGCCTTGCACCGAACCTCAGTGTTGGTTAACTTTGACCCGTAGCAATGGTGAGAACGCAAACCTTGATCTTGAATCGAATACGCCACAAACGGAGATGGGAATTCCGTTTGATAAGTACAAACGCCCTAGCTAAGCAATCCAGCCCGCAAGAACAACAAGAGTATCAAAGACTCACGAATTTTCTTATGCCAAAAGATGTGTCCTTTATTGAATTCGTGGCCTCCTTTAAATAGAGGTTACAACTGACTTGGTTAGACTCCAAAGTCAACAAGATAAGTTCTGAAGAGCTTCAAACTTATCCAACTACCTAAACTAGGCTTAAAACGAATATTTATCCTAATAATTGAAAAACACAATCATTATCCACTATTGGATAACTCTTATTCCTAAAAAGTAGAAAACTTGGCTGGAATTTAGGAAAACTAAACAAGAAACGAATTCTACTCCTTTAGGAAGTCTAATACGCATGCCTTATTCCTAAAGGATATAATTTCCTACTCAAAGTCTGAAAAGGATGCGTCCAAAATAACTCCAATCACGTGCATGGGCTTTGCATGGGCTCCTTGAACGTCCACGGGCTTGCACGAACTGGTTGTAGCCCAAATCCCTTGAATTAATCCATTGAGCTCAGCGTGCAACGTCTTTGCTCTTGCTCTTGTAATTGGTCCAAGTGGAACTCGAATTGGTTGCGGGCCTTGTAGCTCCATAGTGGACGTGTTCACATCATCGCCTCTGATCTCCTCCCCGGTCAGCTCTCTGTTTGCTTTTCTGCGTTTATTGCTTTCGTTGTGTGTTTTCTGTTTGCTTTCGTTATGCTTTTGTTTGGTTTGTCTCTGGCATGATCTGAGTTCCTTTTGGATCTCGTTGCTCGTTCGATGGTTGCGGGTGGAGAACCTTGTCTCAGTTGATTTACGTCGATCTTGGCTCTCATCTGAGTGTTTCTTGTATGCATTCAGATGCCCTCTTGACTTTGTCTTGAGGTTATTGGCCAAAGTTTGCTTTGGCAGAATTATGCCCCGGTCGTCGGCCTTTGTGCTTTATCGACCGCCCATCGCTTCCCCCCATGTGCCACCTTGCTGCCATTGGACTAGTTTTTGTTATTTGCTTGGATTTCTTGTCTTATGTCTGTATTTCTATTTTGGTTTCTTGTCTTATGATATCTGTAACTCGTTTATAATATAGGTTTCGTGCCACTTTATCCCTAAAAAAAAGTTATGTTAAAATGGCATGCCCGATTACGAAAAAATGGCTTGCTCAGTTATATTAAAATGGCATGCTCGGCTATGACTAATGGCATGTCCGTTTAATATTTAATAGAACCTTAATTAATTAATTAAATGACATACCCGGTTATGTTAAAATGGCACGCCCGATTATGACCAATGGTATATTCGGGTATGATAAAATGGCATGTGCGATTACGAACAAAATGGTATACCTTAGTCGACCCCGAGCTCCCAACAAATTATTTTTGCACTTCAACAGCTCTAAAAGCATAAGAAGAAATTAGCAAGTAGACTAGTCTCTATCAAACGAATTTTCAAGGTGTTTGGTACAACAAAAAATTTTGTACTTGTACTATATTGATTCGTATTTATGGTAGCTAAGATGGTCGAACGCCATCGAGAATTTAGGACATCAAGATCATATTTTGGAAGTGATAATTGTTTTAATTCACACACTAGTCTATCAAACAATTTTTCAAGGTGTTCGGTACAAACGAAAATTTATTACTCATACTATATTGATTTGTATTTATGGTAGTTAAGATGGTCGAACTTTATCAAAAATTTAGGACATCAAATCATATTTCACAAAATAGAGTGTTAAAAATGCAAGATTAAGTAAAATGTGTTATTTATAATATTTTTTGGTGAATAAAATAGGTTATTTTCCGCTGCCGGGAGTCGAACCCGGATTTCATCAAGAGAATATTGGATTGAAATTGCCAAAGTGCTACAGCGGAATAGTTATTCGTTTGTTGTAGGAAAATATAATTGATTATTTGTACCGACTATTTTTATTTCCGTTCCCCTCTGAATTGAGCTCTAGTTTAATGAATCCCACTTCCTCTTTTAACGAAGTTATTTTTTCGTGCTAGCCGCAAGGACTAAATTGTTTGCACTTATTTATCTTTATTTATTGTTCCTTTCCATTTTGAGTTGTTTATATGTTAATTTTCTTAATTATTATTTTTTTTTCAATTTTGAATATAGGTGAAATGTAAAAAACACAATGCCACCAAATAGTTAGATAACAAATATTGTTCTAATTTAATTAAAATTCTTGAATTAAAAAATGTGAATACAAAAATATTAAAAGTTGTTAAACAAATTTTTATAACCATTTGGAATTTGGGAGGTTTTAGTGATCCTGTGTTGTTTAGAAAATATTCCGACCGAGGGGTTGATTTCAAAGTATTATTAATTTGGTATCTATCCAAAATCTGAGCATCCGATGCGAAATCCAAACAAAAGATCGGATTACCCGTAAGCAATCTTGACGCGTAGACGAAATAAACAATTCCTACACACAAAAAAAGAGAATTTAAGAAGACAAACAAATGGCTTCAATATTATTTCCCTAAAAATGGGTGTCCAAAGGCGAACGACCAGTCTCCTGTAAATTCATCTCCGCCCGATGTTGCTTCTCTTTTTTTTAGTACGGAGATTACATGCCAGGCCAAAGGATTTCCTTTATGGTAGCTAACATGGTCGAACTCTATCGAGAATTTAAGGCATGAAGATCATATTTTGGAAGTGATAATAAAGTCCACTTAAGTACCATGTGGTATTTGCGATTATCACTTGGGTACCATGTGGTTTAAAAATGATAGAATCAGTCCAACTTATTTCAATTTTTCTCACTTAAGTCGACCCAGGTCCGGTTCGCCTTTTTTTGGGCAAATGGCATCGTTTAGACGCTTACGTGGTTGCTCGGTTGGCAATGACCGGGATAAGTCATTTCAGATGTGGCATGGTAAATTACAAAATAGTACCTAATTTATTTTCTCTTAAATCTTTTCTCTCTCCTCCCTCTCTTTGTCTCTCCTTCCCTTTAAGTCCTCAAAATATGTACTCCATTGAAGCATTCCATTGAAGCTTCCCTCCATTTACTTTCTTCAACCTCAAAACATCATGAACATACAACCAAAAATCCAGAAACCAACCAAAGAACAATCAACAAAATAAAACGCAAACCATAAAAAGAGCCTCGATGGATTTCGACTTTCCCTCTTTCTCTTTCCGAAATGGTTCATCTCCACACTGGTTGCTCCATCTCCATTCATCTCCGAAAAGCACTAGCACCTAAAAGCACGAAAAAAGAATGCAGGTACAGTAACTACCGAACAACGAGCACAATGGTACCTCTTTTTGTAGCAAGTTTCCCTGTTGGTCTCGGAATCCGCAAACGACCCATCAATCTCCACAAAAAACAAGCAAAACCCACATCAGTTCCCCATCGAAAACCCATAAAATTGAGATCTTTAGGGGAAAAAAATGCTAGAGAGAGGAACCTGAGATTAGGGGAGGGGCTAGGGTAGGTGATGACGAGAGAATGATGAGGACGAGGAGGCGACGGCTGCCAGGTTGTCACCGAGACGGCGGGCTCGTTGCCGATGAACGCCCCAAATTCTCCGATCCAATTAACCTGTTCCGCGTCACCATTGCTATGGAGCTCTCCTAGCGAGAGAAAGAATTGGTGGTGGTCGTCTAGTGAGAGAGAGAAATTACCCATGTAAAATCTTTTTTGTCGATGAAGTGGGTAATGAGTTCTATAATCACCAACAAATTACCCATGGAAAATCTTTCTGTCGAGACAGGGGAGAGAAGTAGAGAGGGAGGAGAGAGATGATTTAAGAGAAAGAAAATTAGGTACTATTTTGTAATTTACAACACCACATCAGAATTGAGTTATGCCAACCGGGCATCTAGCGTCTAAACGACGTCGTTTGCCCAAAAAAGGCGAACCGGACCTGGGTGGACTTAAGTGAGAAAAATTGAAATAAATTAGACCGATTCTATCGTTTTTAAACCACAGGGTACCCAAGTGATAATCGAAAATACTACAGGGTACTTAAATAGACTTTTTTCTTGTTTTAATTCACATACTAGTCTATCAAACAATTTTTCAAGGTGTTCATACAAACGAAAATTTCTTACTCATGCTATATTAATTTGTATTAATTCACAAAATAGAGTGTTAAAAATGCAAGATTAAGTAAAATGTGTTATTTATAAATATTTTTTGGTGAATTTAACAAATTATTTTCCGCTGCCGGGACTCGAACCCGGATTCTTCAGGAGAATATAAGAATGAAATTGCCAAAGTGCTACAGCGGAACAATTGGTCATATATTGCACAAAAATATAATTGTTTATTCGTGCTGATAATATTTAATTCCGTTCGCCTCTGAATTGAGCTCTAGTTTAATGAATCCCACTTCCTATTTTTACGATGTTCTTTTTTCGTGCTAGCCGCAAGGACTAAATAGTTAGATCATTGTTCTAATTTAATTAAAAAATTTTAATTTAAAAATGTGAATACAACAATATTAAAATTTGTTAAATAAATTTTTATAACCATTTAGAATTTGGGGGTTTTACTGATCATGTGTTGTTTAGAAAATATTCCGACTAAGGAGTTGATTTCAAAGTATTATTAATTTGGTATCTATCCAAAACCTGAACAAATTGGACGCGAAATCCGAGCAAAAAGATCGGATTACCTGTAAGCATTATGACGCGTAGACGAAATAACCAATTCCTAAAAAAAAAGAGAATTTAAGAAGACAAACAAAGGACTTCAATATTATTTCCCCAAAAATGGATGTCCAAGGGCGAACGACCAGTCTCCTGTAAATTCGTCTACGCCGATGTTGCTTCTCTTTTTTTAAGTACAGAGTTTACATGCCAGGCCAAAGGATTACCTTTAATTTTTTTTTAGCAAGAGCCTAATGTCACGATTCGCTTTTCGTACACTATTCTCTATACTTTTAATGCTAAGGATTCCTAGGTCTCAATGGGCTTTTTACATGTAATAATAGCGAACTTGATTAAATCTTTCTTGTACCCTTCAATCATCAGTGGCATCACCATTGCCCCTCTTATGGTCTTCCAACCTGTTTCAAATAAAACACAATATCTGTATATCAAATTAAGATCGATATATAATTAGATCAACTGTTAAGTACATTGTTATATCCCACTGGATTTTATTGTGGTAAAAGTTTACAAAGGATGATGGTAGCAACATCGCTAGAGGGAATTCCGCACTAAGTAGGTTGTAAATATAATTTATTAATAGATAAAATTAACCTATCAAAAGAAAGTGCATTGTTCTATTTTAAAGAAGATGATTCGAACTTGAATCATTAAGAATACAGCAGTATTATAACCGGAAGTGTACTCTAATTGAAAGGAATTAATTACCACTACGTAGTAGAGATGTGATGCCCTTCCATGTCAATGCGGAGCGGATCACTGCCGGCCAGAATGGCGCAACGTACTCAGACCAATCTGCTCTCTTTATATCCTGTAACGGTAATTTGAGACCATTCACGAATTCATCAGGCCAAAATTTGCACATGATAGAGTTACGAGATCGATATATTCTCATATTACGTTGGCAAACAAAATCCATTAAATTTCTCATATTAAGAAATTCTATCCTATGTTCTTGTAAGACTTGAATAAATTTGCAGTATATATATTTCTGAACCAAAATGTTGTAGCTGCTGCAAATTTAGAAGCGGTCACCTGAAGGCCGAGGGACTGTAGCAATTCTACATAATCAGCAGCAGAGCACCAAGCCGGAAGATAGTAAGCATCGCATATCTTCTTAAGATGCTTCGTCTCCCACGCCTGCAGAGATTCTTCGTCGGGGCCAAGATCCCTGTGGCACCATGTCACGATGATCATGGTGGCCCCGGGTGCAGCAACTCGAGCTAACTCGCTAACGAACTGCGAGTTCAAAAAATACATAAGAAACCGATACGTACTCCATGTCAATGTGATCCATAACTACGAGGAGGGAGCAAACCTTTTTCTTATCGGGCATATGTTCGCCGCTCTCCATAGACCAGACCAGATCGAAATGACCGTCTGGAAATGGTTGCTCGAGAGCATCTCCAACTTGGAAGGAAGCCTGCAAACATTCCAAATTACACTAGGCACAGGACAACACCAACAACCAAGTTCGTCTGTTCATAGAGTCGTCCTTAAGTCCTGGGTTTGATACGAAAATTCTAAAACGTAGCTGGTGTTTGAGAGAAGTTGCAGGGCTACATTAAAAATACCTTGTCAGCCAATCCTTGAGCAGCTGCAAGAGCATCAGCCCTCTCAGCCTGGACGGGGCTAAGGGTGATTCCTTGGGTCCTAGCCCCATATTTCGTAGCAATGTACCTCGAGCTGCCTCCTATCCCACATCCAACATCAACAACAGTCTTCGGCCATGTCTTTGGATCGTCTGTTAAAGAAGAGGAAAAAAAAGGGCAAACAAACCATTGTTTAATTCCCATAATAAGTTTCTTCTCCTTAATTCTTATAAATTGAATTCATTATATTAGCAAAATGACAAGGACGCGCAAACATCCTAAAATCATATAAATGTCGGCCATCAGTGTTTTAAAAATTGTGGGTCACCGGTCTGGCTACAATCCGAATATGAGATCGGGTTAGCAAAATTTGGAGTGGTTGAACGGATGATTAGCGTTATTGATTACTGGTTCAACTAGTTGAATTGGCCGATTTATCTAATTGGAGTGTAAAAATCAAAACTTTTGTTAATTTGCAATCCCCAACAAATTTGGAGTGGTTGAACGGATGATTAATGTTATTGATTACTGATTCAACTAGTTGAATTGGCCGATTCATCTGGTTGGAGTGCAAAAATCAAAACTTTTGTTAATTTGCAATCCCCAACAAATCCCTTAATTAGCTCATTGTCGACTAAAGGGAGGTCCCTTAATCTTTTTCCAATCAAGCACAATAACAAGCATAACACTAACTTATATAGCAATAATCCAAGATCCCGTCAAAGATCCGAACACTCTGACTTGGTACCGGAAAAAGGATGCCCAACTCAGAAAACGGTACAAAGAAAAGGACAGAATATGATTGTGTGAGCTCTCTTTTTTTTTTCGGTCGTATTCCAATGCATAAGCTTATCCCATGAATTAACGAATACTTAGATTAACCAAAAAAGTCATCTTCACTTAACAAGACATATTGAATTTAAACCCGTATATTCAAAAAAAGTTCATTTTAATCCCAAAATTTGGAAGCTGGTTGAATTGGTTGGCAACTTAATTGGTCCGACCAATCTAGATCTAAATGACTAGAAGTTATTTTCTTTGAAAAATAGTATTATATGATATTGAGAATTATATGATATTTCAATACGAAATATAAGTAATAACAAAATACTTTACAAAAAAACTTATGAATCAATCAGACCATATGAACCGAAACCGGTTTGTTTCTAAAAATGCAAGCGAAAAAACCAACTTTCCAGAAATGGTCAAAGAAGTCCGCCAATATTCTTGGACTCTTAGCAGGTGGACCAAAAAAAAAAGAAACGACGATGGATGTTAGGAAACTAAACCGGAGGAGATGCCAGCGAACCGGAGGGACTCCTCGATCATCCGGATCTGGGCGGACCGGTGGTTGTCGAGAACTTTGCCGTCCGAAACGGCGCCGTCCTCTTTGTAGAAGCCGTGGTGCATGTGGTCTCCCCATATGTCCTCCCACGCGCCTGACGACTCGTCGTAGAGCTCCGCTATCCCCTTCTTCAGCGACACGTTATCGGCCATCGGCCTGTCCCTCGTTACAGCCGCAGGACGGAGGAGGAGGCTCGACGACGACGGGGGGTAGCGGAGTAAATTGGGGAGGAGTAGCAGCAAGGGAGGAGTAGTGTTGAACTTCCCAGAAGTTTGTTTTATATAGCAAGGGGAATAGGGTTTGTTTCTCAATTTAATGTCGTTTTCGAGTCGAGTTTCGAGTCATGTATATAACATTGAGAGTCACAATTTTTAACAATAATTATTTAACATTGTTGTATTTTAATAGTTCGAATTTGAAATACTTTTATTAAGATAAAATGAATTCGTGAAATGTTAATGTAAGTATTTGTTGGTTCGAGAAGCTAAAGCATAGGGAAGTGGAAAATTTTTTTTTTGTTTTTTGAGGAAAGGAAGTGGAAAGTTGGTTAGTAAATGTTTCTGTCAATGGCAGCGAGGATGGGCAATGGCAAGTGGGGGAGTACAGGTTCCAGCGAGGCCAGTAAGTGGTGGGATTGGGATCGTCGCCGTAGGGTCGACAGATGTGGCAGCCTTATCGTCGTGGATATTTCTTTTTCCAAGTTTTCAAAGATTAAACTATATGCCTACACCCTTTTCAAATAAAAAGTATATGCCTACTTTACTTTTTCCTCGGTTCTTTGTATTAAATTAAGGGCGAAAGCCGTAATCAATAAATTGATTAATTATAATAGCATAAAATTGTTTAGTATATGATTATTTTCAAATTAATTAATCAGTTATTGAATTCAAATTTCAGTTATTTTTTCGATGATACATCGTTTAAAGTACATGAAATATCCCAAGTCCACCAAATTACAATTTGTTCGATAGATAAATAAGAGTTACTTATGGCAATTTTGCAATTTTTTTGGTGGACTTAGAGACATTTCATGTATTTTAAATGGTGTCTTATCATAGAAGTGATCAAAATTTGGGTTGAGTGACTAATTAACCACTCACTCTCTTAGTTTTCATCTCTCAGTGTCAGTATCGACCAGCAGAGTGCTTTCGCTCTTGGTATTCTTTCCGATTTCAATGCATTTAATTGCTCAACCAAAAAAGTCCCTCTGCCCCTATTGGAATCCAGCTTGGCAATTTAGACAAATATCATGGACCAAACAATGGAGAAAATTAGGTAAAAACCACCTATGATCACTAACTCTTTACAAAATTTAGCTAATAGTTATTAATTTTTTTTAATCATTGATCTATATTCGGTCATTATTATATAGTCACTCTAGATAATTTTAAAATATGAAATAACATAGCAAACATTTTTTCCGTTTTCTCTCACCTTATTTTCTTCCCGTCTTTCCTCCCCATTGCAAAATCACCGATTAATATACGTGCTCAACTTTTTGGATTAACTGCACATAAGTATCATGTGTTATTCTAAACAAGCACGTAAGTATCTGAGTTATAAAACTCCAAACAAAAATATACCACGGTATTACCCTCCGTTAGGCACATCAGCCCGAAGTTCTGAACATTGATTGTGAATTGGACTAAATTGAAAATAATGCAAATGTTTTATGTGAAAAAATAGAGCCTCCTTTGCTCTCTCACACTCTCTCTCTTTCTCTCCATCTCCCACCATAAAAAAAAGATGTTGATCTTGGGCTTCAACAGCCATTCCGTCAACATGGGAAATGGTTAGTTTCCCATCCATGAACCGAAGAACACTTGCCTCTAAAGAAGTACATAGGACACCAGGAAAAAAAGGGACCATACCAACTATTAATACAGTTCAAACTAATTTTTAAACTCTAGATTCTAGAGTTGAGTATCTTTGGATCCTATTTAAAAAGTGGATTCACTGATAATGTCCTATATATTCATAAGGCTCGAACTCAAAATATTTTTAACTAAATTAAAGTCTCTTACTACTAGAACCAATTTTTTTTAAATAAATGTCTTATCCCGTTCTTCTCGGCCATCGGCCTGTCCGTCGTAACAGCAAGGGAGTAGTAGTAGTGTTCTTCTTACCCGAAGTTTGCTTTATATAGTGGTATAGCGTTTGTTTCTCAATATAATGAAATTTTCCAGTCAGGTATATGACATTTTAAATAGTAAATTTTTTAAAATAATTATTAATACTATTATATTTTAATAATTTATACTCTAAATTTATTAATTAAGATCAAACAAATTTGTGAGTTTATTTAAGTGTGTGCGCTCAAAAGAGCTAAATCCTAGGGAAGTGGAAAGTTAGTTGATAATTTTGTTATTATATGTTTCTGAGAATGGCAGTGAGGATGGGCAATGGCAAGTGGGAGTAGAGGTTCCAGCGAGGCCAGTAACAGGGGTGGACAATAAGCATGGCAGCCTACTGCCGTGCCAATTCACGGGTTTTTTACTAATAAATTACAGTACCAATTTATTACTAAAATGGTGGTACTATTGAAAATATTTCGAGAATGGTGTCCCTTTTCAAGATTGAAAAAAAATTTTGACCTAGGAATCCTAGATCGAAAAACAATTTAGACTTGGGACCAAATCGAAATTTTTTTTTGACTTTCGTGGTCGAAAAATTCTTTTCGATTTTGCTCCCAGGGCAAAAAAAAATTTGACCTGGGACCAAATTTGTATTAAATTTTTAAAAAAATATCTGAGTTGATTTAAAAATTGGGTCTGAGTTGACATTCTAATTCATTGTACCTCTAGTTTGACAAACGTTTCAAAGCTATTTCAACCACAAAAACTAACAAAGATAATGGAAGTGTGCTGTAGCAGTAGCACCATTATCAAAATTGAAAAAAAATAAAGATAATGGAAGTGTACTGTAGCACCATTATTTTTGTTAAAATAATAAAAATTTTAAAAAACTCAAAAAATGGGTCTTAGATTCTTCTTTTATTTTTGAAAATTTCGTACTGTAGCATCATTATTTTTGTTAAAATAATAAAAAAATCTAAAAAACTCGAAAAATGGGTGATAGATTCTTCTTCTATTTTTAAAAATTTTTCCCTCACTTTAACACTTTCATTATCTTTGTTAGATTTTTCAATTTTTTTGTGGGTTCCCAAAAAAAATTTTATGGGTGAAAAATGGTGCTACATTACGCTTTCACTATCCGCTACAGTACAATAATGGTCTCAGCTCAAAAAATATTTTCGATTTTGGTCCTAGGTCGAAAAAAGACCTGGGACCAAAATCGAAAAGAATCTTTCGACCATGGAAGTCAAAAAAAATTTTTGATTTGGTCCCAAGTCGAATTTGTTTTTCGATCTAGGGTCCCCAGTTCGAAATTTTTTTTCAATCTTGAAAAGGGACACCATTCTCGAAATATTTTCAATAGTAACACCATTTTGGTAATATATTGGTACTGTAGTACCATATTGGTAAAAAACCCCAATTCACCAAATTTCGTCAGAACTCTAAAACGAAATGCACTTGGGCTACCCACTATCACAACTCCACCCCAATTTTAGTCACATAATAAACAATTAATTTATCTCGTATTTACATCTTACCTAACCCAATTAAATATTTTCCTACCCACTATCACAATCCACCCCAACTTAGGTTAAGAATAAATAATTAATTTTTCTCTCATCTACATATTATCTATTGTCATTTTTTGTTTATATAAAAATTATAATAAATATACAAAAATAATTATTTTGTAATTATGACAAGAAAAATATTATAATTAAGTAACAAAATTAGGATTACAAAAGTTGCAATATAAAATTAGAAAGAAATAAATCAAACTACAAATATATGTCTTAAATGATAAGTTACAAATACGGAAGATGCAAATTACATAATTAATTACGATTGCTGAATTTTTGCCAAATATGTTCAATCAAATCACTTTTGAGAGCGTTATGAGTTTCTCTATTGCGAAGTTGTTCTCTATCAGTCATATAGGTGGATAGAGATTTGTGTATCAAAATATGTCAATATTGGGCTCTATTTATAGAGATTTGAAATATATATATTTTCATATTGTTAAATATGACTTTAATTTTTATAACCATAAATAATATCCGAAAAATCTATTTATACGAATAATATTGTCCCAAATGTAACTAAAGTAGATTGAAAAGTAAAAAAATTATTAAAATATTGGGAGCCGAGGCCGCGTGTCGGGAGCTGTCAGGCGCTTCTGCAAGTGGCTCGGCCGGGTCCCCCATTTTCTTTTCGCTTTTTCTTTTCCCTTGTCGGATCCGGACGAGGGCAGCCCGGGGCAACCATAGTGCATGGTCTTAGACGAATGTGTGACCTCATCAGGAGTCTTCGTGTTGTAATTCTCTGTTCAAAAATCAATATAAAAAAATTAAGGTAAATATCTATTTTCAATAAATTAATTATTTTTTAAAAGGTAATTTTTATTTGAACCCTAGACATCCTTGAAATTGTACATACTTTGTGTCATTAGGCTAAATACAGTTTAACATAAATTGATTAATTATGAAAGTATTTTTTAGAGGAATTATGACAGTATGATATTAGATTCAAATTTTGGTTACCTTTTCGACAAAACACCGTTTAAAGTACATGAAATACTCCCAAGTCCACCAAACTACAAATACTCCCAAGTCCACCAAACTACAACTTGTTCGATATATTGGTTGGGAAATATGAGGTACTTAAGGTAATTTTGCAATTTTTTTGGGTGGACTTGGGGATATTACAGATACTTAAATGGTTTCTCATGAAAAAACTTTAAATAGTGTCTTATCAGGAAAGTGGCCCAAATTTAGTTTGGAGCTCAATAGTTAGTTTAGAGAAATATGGATTAAATAATAGAGGAAATTAGGTAAAAGTCATATGGTTACTAATTCTTTACAAATTTTAGTTAATAGTCGCTATTTTATTTCTTTTATGATCATTGATCTATTGTGATATTTCTAAATCATCGTTGTATGATCTATATTTTTCTTTTTTCTCTCACCTTATTTTCTTCCCCTCTTTTCTCCACATAGCAAAATCACCGGTGCTCAATTTTTTGGGCACGTATATTCCAGACAAGCACATAAGTATCTGAGTTATGAAAACTCCAAAAAGAATATACTACGATATTACCCTCCGTTAGACACATCAGTCCAAAGTTTTGAACATTGATTGTGAATTGGACGGTTACGGTTTGTCTCAAATTCTAAATAAATTAGTATTACTATTCCTATTTAGAATAGGATAATAATCTCCTATATATATCAATATGTGCCTAGGTCTTATGTGTGTAGTCGAGAGTTGTGAGCTAGAGAGAACTCTCACGGAGGCCTTGTAACCGATTGGACTCACATAGTGGACGACTCTCCTTTGCCCGTGATTTTCTCCCCGTCTTGGGGTTTCCACGTAAATCTCGTGTGTTATATTTTACTCGTTTCGATCTGTTTTCTCAACAATTGGTATCAGAGCCAGATCTGAGACTCGAGTATACGACACAAAAAAAACTATTGGCTGATTTCGGAATTGGGAAAAGTCAGGGAACTAGGTTCGGGAGCAGCCGCCACCGCTCAACCCAAAAGTTCAGACCAGCCGACTGCTGCTCTGAGTCCCGACCATCGGCCGCTCGTCCGCTTCCCGTCACGCCATCGCCGAGGAGAGGCAACCAACCAAACGCTCCGTCGCTGCATTTTGGAGAGGAGTGGAGGCGTAGCCCATTTTTTGCCGAGTCAAGATTTCTGAGTTCCTGCATGAACCCGATGCTAGTGGAGAAGAAGGCCACGCACCGTTTACTGTGCCATGCCTGGAGGAGACAAACCCGCTCGTCCATCGCCTGGAGCTGCTCGTTCATCGCCTGTAGCCGCTCCGCCATCTGTTCGACTCACCGTCGGGGATAGAGAAGGAGACAGTTCGGGGAGAGAGAAACACAAAGAACCCGCATCTCCGTTCACCACCGTGGGTCCACTGATCACCACCCCGCCGTGCTTTCACCCGTGCCGACCGCGTGCTGTCGCGCCGTGGTAGTCCACAGTTTCAGTCGCCGCCGAGGAGGAGGAAAGGGTCAGCACCGCCCGTGAGAGATTTGGGTTGAAAACCCCTAATTTTTGAGTTGACTTGGTCAACTATTTGACTAGTTAACCAAAAGTCAACTAATTTGGCTGATTTTGGTTTTCTAACCAGTTTTTGGGCTGATTTCTTTGTTCGAGGTATTTTAGGATGACTTCTATGAAGTACGAGATTCCTCAGTTGACGAGAAAAACTAATTTTTTCTTGTGGCAGGTGAAGATGCGCACTATTCTGACACATTTAGAGCTGGATGAGACTCTACTTGATGAGAAGTCGATGCCTTCGAGTTGGGATACTGCGATGAAAGTGTCAAAGAACTGTAAGGCTGTGAGTCAGATTCAGTTGCAGTTGTCAGATGATATTTTGCTGGATATGATGAAGGAGACAACAGCTTCCTCTTTGTGGGCAAAGCTTGAAAAGTTGTGCATGCCCAAGAGTTTGACCAATAAACTGTGCTTGAAGCAACGACTGTTTTCTATCCAGATGCAAGAAGATAAGTCTGTTCATGACCACCTTAATAAATTTAAGGATATAGTGGCTGATCTTAGAACTCTGGATGTGAAGTATAATGTTGAAGATCTGGCTTTATTGTTATTCTGCTCGTTGCCTGCCTCTTATCAGTAATTCAGGGATACTCTGTTGTTCGGCCATGATACTCTGAGTTGAGATAATGTTTATAATTCGCTCTTGGAGAAAGAGAGAATTGATAAGCACACTGTGAGTTCCTCTGAAAATAGCCAAGGGACTGGCTTGGTTGTGAGAGGGAGGTCTGAAGAGAGGAATGCTAAGTCTGGTTCGGGGAACAAAAGCAGGAGTAAGTCAAGGTCAAGGCACAAGGATAAGACTTGTTTTAATTATCATAAGGTTGGGCATATTATATGGTATTGTCCGGAGTAGCAGAACAAGAAGAAGGGTGAAAAATCTGATGATCTGAAAGGAGAGAGTTCTAACAACGGCAGTGTTAGTGTTGCCACCACCACTCAGATAGAGTCTGATGGAGACCTTTTGTCTGTGATTATGGGAAGTCTAAGGTTGATGATGCTTGGGTCCTTGATTCTGCTTGCACGTTTCATATATTTCCTATCAGGGATTGGTTTTCAACATATGAACGTACAGAGGGTAATGTTCTTATGAAAAATAATTTTGTCTGCAAGGTTGTTGGTATTGGCACAGTGAAGATCAAGATGTATGATGGTGTCATTCGAACCTTAACAAATGTGAGGCATATCCCTGATTTGAAGCGAAACTTGATTTCGCTGAGTACTCTTAATTCATTGGGGTACGAGTACACCAGAGAAGGTGGAGTTCTTCGTGTGAGTAAGAACTCATTAGTGCATATGAAGGCCAAAAAGGAGGTTGGAAATCTGTATATTTTACAAGGTTCTACAGTTACAGGGACTGCTGCTGCTACATCTGGCTCGTTGACAGATTCTGAGAATACCTCATTGTGGCATATACGACTAGGTCACATGAGCGAGAAAGGGATGACCGAGCTGAATAGGAGAGGATTATTGTCTGGACAGGAGTGAGAAATCTTAGGACTAAAGATGTTCTATTTGTGAAGGTGGAGTGGCAAAATATTCTTCCGCTGAGGCTACATAGGAGTTAGAGGAGGATATGCGAGGGAAGTATCAACATCCATTCGAGTGACATTGTAAGGATTTCATGCCTTCAGTAAATTCAGGGATGAATTTTTATAAGGGGGGAGAATGTAATACCCTACTCCTTAGATCGTATTTGTTCAACTTAAGTGAAGTATACTTAGTCGTAATAATATATTTGGATTAGTATTTGGAATAACATTTCTATGTAAATAGAGTGTTATGAAGATAGTTGGATAAATTCAGACAGCAGTAGCACTATTTGGTAATTTGGGCACAACTTTCTCAATTTTGCTCCAAATTTGACAAATGAATATGATTTGGAAACTAAATACACGGAGCTACAATTTATATGTTGAAAATAGTTTTCAAAAAGTAACGAAAGTTAGTGAAAAATGGGATCAAAATTGTTGAATTCTGATTGGGCCACATGGAAAGTGGAATCAATCAAAAACTAACACTTATTTTCCTTGAAAATTGACACAAGGGCCTCTATGAGGGGATGCTTATCTATTCAAGGGCCTTATAAGACATGAAAATATCTAGAAAAGGGTAGAAACAAAAGGCAAAAGGTCTCAAAACCGAATTAGAAGAGAGAAAGGAGAGAGAGCAAGAAGAAAGAGAAAGGAACAGGGGAATAAATAATAGCTCGGTAAGCTATCTTCCACTCAGATTCAGACTTTTATATCTTTATAAAAGTTATAGATTACTCAAATATCTTTCTAACGGTATATCATATGTCCTATTTGGATTAAGGAATCAATAGAAAATTAGTTCTGAACTGTAGACTGATTACTATAATTTCCAATCGAGTGGGTGTCAGAAAAAGTGTTTGGTAAGCTTACTTGCACTCCGAATTAGACTTTGGTTTCTTCTTACAGATTGTAGAGGCCTCTACTAGCTTTCTAACACCATATCATATGCCCTATTTTGATGAGTTAAGTATCCAGAAAGTTGATTGCAAGACAGATAGACTGGCTGGGTTCAGAATTAAGGTGGTTGAAGAAGACGTGATCGGTAAGCATATTTTGATTTGGAAATGGAATTTTCATGAAACATAAAAGTTTTAGAGTACTTAAAGACCTTTCTAAAGCTATATTATTGTCAAATTTTGACAAAAGAATCAGTCCAAAATCGTGGTTGCAAAATAGACTGACTGCTGAGTTTCAGAAATAAGGTGGTGCATGAATAACGAATTGGTAAGTAGTTCTTCGGACATGTAAGTTTATTTATAGACTTGGTATGATCATGAAAGAACAGGGGAGTAGTGTATTGATGAATATATGGACTGGGTTTTGTATGATATTGGGATACATGAGTTGTTTACCGAAGTTAGAAGCGATTGAGCTTATCGTGTGTCCGATATGTAATTTGGTTGGAGAAGTGAGGAGTTGACCTCATCTTGTATACTAAAATTATTGTACAGAGCATGTAAGGCTTCCTCAAAGTTCTTTGTGAAAGAAATAATCTTGAAAAGATGGTTAGACGAAGGTCCAAAGTGAAAAGAGGATTGCATCGAGGAATAAGCATTCGTCGGACGGTCTCCATTAGGGTAAGCATATAGATCATGACAACTTTGGTTTATGTTGGTACATGTGCATGTTTCAGATCTTAAGTATGTGCGTCTCATGCATATAAGTTTTGGTTATGAAGTGGCCATATGTGCTTATGTGACATGTTTGGTCATATTTGGATTGGTGGGTGAAATATGCGGCATATGTGTGTGGCCAGCTAGAGAATATGTGTTTCCTAGCTTGGGGCTGATTTATGTGTGTATGACATGTTCATTTCTGTTGGATATATTCTTAGACTTTTGATTGTGTGATGGCTATGTTATGTTTATTTGTGGTGAGAAATGGGCAGGTTTACCCGTGCTAACTGGGGATGTTAGCCTATGTGCACATAGACTGGGGATATCCTATATTACTACTATATGCTTAGTATTTGATTAAGGAACAGAGAATTGATGACCATGTTGATATCCCTGCGCTGAAGAGGAAGTGGCCCGACTAAATCTGTCTATAGCTCACCGTTTATCTGACTATGTGATTATGTATTTTTGGGACAAGTTGTGTGATGGAATGTGACATCACGTAACTTGCCCATGTTTTGTTTGTGTGTAGGGTCATATGGTTAGTATGAATTTAAGTATGTGTGTTTTGAATAAAGTGGGACATAGTTAAGTTCTGTCTCTCCCACACGTATCTGGCATAACTGATCTTTGGAGGCCGTCTCAAGTTGTGTCGAAGAATGGTTCCAAGTACATGCTGACTATCATTGATGATTATTCGAGAAAGGTGTGGGTATTTTTCTTGAAGAGCAAGGATCAAGTCTTTGTCACTTTCAAGCAGTGGAAGACTATGATTGAGAAGCAGACTGGGAGAGATGTCAAGCATCTCCGCACAGACAATGGACTGGAGTTTTGCTCTAGTTGGTTTGATGAGTTCTGCAAGAATGAGGGTATTGTTATGCATAAGACAATCCCTGGTACACCTCAACAGAATGGAGTCGCTGAAAGAATGAACAGAACTTTGTTAGAGAAAGTTCGGTGTATGCTGTCCAATGCTGGTTTGCCTAAGTCATTTTGGGCTGAAGCTGCTTTCACTGCCTGTCACCTTGTCAATCATCCACCTCATGTATCTCTTGATTGCAAGGTACCTGAAGAAGTGTGGTCTGGTTATGCTGGTTTGAAGATATTTGGGTGTCCTGCCTATGCTCATGAGAATAATGGAAAGTTAGAGCCAAGATCTGTGAAATGTATCTTCCTGGGCTATGCTTCTGGTATGAAGGGATACAAGTTGTGGTGTCCCGAGCTGTTTAAGGTCTTGTTGAGTAGGAATGTTATTTTCAAAGAGACAGACATGCTGAGTAAGAGGGAGGATGTTTCTTCACCTGGTGTTTCCAGTGCTCCAAGTATGGACTTGCAAAAGTCAAAAGTGCAAGTGGAGTTTGATGTTAATCCAGAAGCAAGTTTCTCCCGTGATGTTGATTGCCATGATCCTACTCGTGATGGGCTGTCTGATGAAGCTAAGAATGTTGGCACAGTTGAGAGGGAGCCAGCGTATTCCATTGCTAGAGACAGACCCAGAAGAATTATCAAGCCTCCACAGAAGTTGGGTGAGGCTGATATTGTTGCTTTTGCCTTGAGTGTGGCAGAAGAAGTTGATAGCAGTGAAGAACCGTCTAGTTACTCAGATGTTGTGAAGTCAAAGGACTCTGGTAGATGGTTGGTTGCTATGGAGGAGGAGATCGAATCGCTTCCCGCTACTAAGTTCGAGCATTGCTTGGACTTGGTAGGTGTTCGTGCTTGATGTTGATTGCCCTTAGGGGCTGGTGGTGAAGGTGGAGTAGCGTTGATGCTGGAGTCATAGAATTTGGTCCAAAATGGAGATTTGTTAGGGTTTGTCTCAAATTCTAGACAAATTAGTACTACTATTCCTATTTAGAATAAGGTAATAATCTCCTATATATATCAACCTATGCCTAGGTTTTATGTGTGTAGTCGAGAGTTGTGAGGTAGAGAGAACCCTCACAGAGGCCTTGTAACCGATTGGACTCACATAGTGGACGACTCTCCTTTGCCCGTGGTTTTCTCCCCGTCTTGGGGTTTCCACGTAAATCTCGTGTGTTGCGTTTTACTCGTTTCGATCTGTTTTCTCAACATGGACTAAATTAAAAATATTTCAAATGGTTTATGTGAACAAATAGAAACCTCCTTTTTCCTCCTTTACTCTCTCTCTCCCACTATCAGAAAAGATGGGAAATGGTTGGTCCTTTGATCTTGTCCCATCCATGAACTGAAGAACACCAGCTTCAGTGTTGCCTCTAAAGAAGTACGTAGGACACCAGGAAAAAAAAGGGACCATACCAACTATTAATGCAGTTGAAACTATTTTTTTAACCTCTAGTATCTGACATCGAGTATTTTCGGGTCATATTTCACGAGACGAGTCTTGTATAATGAATCAGACTTCATATATCAATAACAATTGTCTTGATGTTTTAGTTTAGATGAGTATTTAAACTTAAATATCAGGTGTATGGTCCAACAAGATTAGGTGTCTCTCATCTTCTAGGTCCCAAGAATGCAACAAGTGTTAAATATTAGTTGAGAGCATAGTTTTAAAAAATGCAGTCCGACCGATAGTTCGATCAGTTAGACCATGAATCATATTCATCACACTGGGTCATTTTTAGGGTGAAAAACGGGGTCCGGTCAAACCGTCCATTTTTTCGGTCGGACCGGGCAGTTTTTGGCCTCGTTCCGACCGGAAAACAACGGTTTGACCGGAACTTTAAAAAAAGGGTTGAATTTTAAGGGTCAAATTGGGAAATCTGAAACCCTAAAGATTAAAATTGGACCCCAGACTTCAAGCTTCTCTTTCCCCAGGCGACCCGCGACCTCCCTCGATGGCCCATCCATCGTCGTCGCCGTCGTCTCCTGCTCCGTTCCGGCATCCAGCTCGACCACAGGTACGGCGTCGAGCCCCCGACTCTCTCACTCTCTCTCTCTCTCTCTCATAGTCTCACTTTCTGTCTCTCTCCGCATCTCGATCGACGACCACAGGTACGGCGTCGTCTCCAGCTGGCCGGCATTCTCTGAAGCTTCCGCTTCCACTTCCGACGACCATAGGTACTGCTCAGGTCCTTTTTTTGACTTCTGGGTATTGAACACTCCCCTTCTTCTACCTCGTGGTGCTCCCCCACTTGCTCGGGTTCGTTTGTTCCTCGATTGTTTTGATTTTGAATTTTGGAGCTTTGTTCTCCCGATTCCGTACTATGACTATCAACAATTTTGGAGCTTGGTTGATTGATTGCTAATTTGAACAGATTATGCTCTCTTTGCTTGATTTTGGAGATGAGAGAGAGGGAGAGAAAAGAAGAGTGGTGACCGGGAAACGGGAAAATTCCGGGTCGTACCAAAACTCGTATTTTAAAACAATGGTTGAGAGAGTTTTACCACTTTTAAAAAGTGTCATCCGACGATGCAGTAGTGTTATCTGGATACCAACGGTATAAACAAAAAAACTACTAGCAGCTAAACAACTAAGAATGTAGAGGTAAAAGAGCAGAACAAGAAGGCATGAAAAAGAATATCTATTGCATCTGGTGCTAGTTGTTACAGCTCGAATGAGACCTATAAACAATAATCAACAAAATAACACATAATTTTCAGGCACAATACTAGTTTAGTGGTGGTTGTGGCAATCAATAAACAGCTTTCTACAGAAAGCTCAAAAATCTAAGAATACAGGTACAGAAAAATTCAGGACGCAGAATAATAGTGTGCGCAAAAATAGTGCCTCATCACCGACCTAGTGTAACGAATCAACATTGCAGCAGTTGGGTGATATCTAGTTCGTCTGGCCTTTTTTCGACGCCTCGAGGTACTCATCCATCTCCTTCAACCACAAGTCCGCGAAATCGCAGTTCTTCCATTGCTCAAACCACGGCCCTCCGCGAGTATAGTGGATGGCCTTCGGCATTGTCGTGGGATCGCCATCCACAGCCTTGTTATGGCCCTCGAGAAAGTTCCACGCGAATGGAATCGACCCGATCTCGTCATCATCCAGCCACTGAAACCTATGCAGAAACGCACCGGTCTCCTTATTGACAACATCAGGAGTCAACACCTTGTTCTTGGGATGACCACAGTTGTACAGCACCATTGAGGACCAGTTCTTCCTCGGGTACACGGTCTGCACGGCCCCGTCCATCTTCGTGGACTCCTTGGGGGCGTAGTCGTGGTGCACGCACATAACCGCGTACTTTTCATCGATCAAGTCCCTCAACTCCTTGATGTCAGCCAGGTACAGGAAATCACAATCAACAAACATGGCCCATCCATCGTAATTCGCCAAGCACGGGGTCAGGAACCTGCTGAAGGAGAACTCGGTGCTCTCGAGCTCGCCCCTTTCGCGCGCGTAGAGCCCCTTCTTCCGCAGCTCGGATTGCACAATGGGGTTGATCTCGACGGGGATCGAAGACCTCTTCAAGATCGAATGGCGGCAGACCTGGTACGCGAGATCCTCGCGCGGATCATAACCCACGAAGATGTTGAACGGCTTCTCGTGTTCCACTCCTCCGTTGGTCATTGTCATTTAGGCAAGTTGCGAACAAAAGGGAATCAAGATCACGACTTTAATTGTTTCCTCCGTCTCCAAAACAAACCCAAGAAAGTTAAAAATAACAAATCCTCAAACTATAAGACAGATTAAATTAGACCCCATCAAGCAAAGGGTACTTAACAGACTAATTACGAGTTAATGGCAAAGAAAGAGGGCAACTTTAATACCAAACTAGAGAACCCAGATCAGGAATTACGAGTTACAATCCAATGGGGCAAGAAAGGAGGAATCTTTAGCAAACAAGAGGTGCCCAGAAGATCAAGAAGGAACATTTAAGAGAGAGAGAGAGAGACCTCTTAAAGGGGAGTCGAGCTTTTTATAGAGAGTGTATTTGCAAACTAGAAATCCCTTATGTGTTTCTGTGTCTTGGCGCTATTGGTTTCCGGTTTTTTAAAGGCTTTTCTTGGGGTTTTCTACATTTGGACTTGTGGTTTTGACTATCGGGCAGTGTTTTCCGGGATTTGGGTCGTAATTTTGGAAAGAAAAGCAAAGGCAGGGATGGGAAAAGAAACTCGATCGGGAGGAGGGGGGGGGGGGGGGGGGGGGGGGGGGGGTGGTGAGCAAGGTTTTTATCTTCTAAAAAAAGGTGAGGTTTTTGTAAGAGTCGAGTATTGGCGGAGACTATTTAAGAGTCCAGCGTATTAATGAATGATACATCTGATATTTTATATATGGACAAATTATTCTCAGTTCCCTTTGTATGATTTTATCTATAATTTAGTCTCCCGATTATCAAAATATGTTATCACTTTTCTCGTATTTTATTTTATTATACTATGTGGTCCATGTTGTCGGAATCGGTAATTTTCTCCGGTAAACTCCACTTTGAAAAGACAAAAATGCTCCTTCTACTTATAAACAAAAAAATTCATCTTTCTTCCTCTTTCACATCATTCTTCCTCCCTCTTCATAATAAAACCAAACACGGTGGGTTTATAATTGATAATCGAAGGACTAAATTGTAGATAAAGTCATACACGAGTTCCCTATATGTTAGTAATACTTAACTAACAACTTAAACTAAATTTAAATCTTTTACCATTAGCTCGCCAGTGGTGGTTGTTTGTTATTCAAGGAAAAGTTGTTTGTTGATTTTTAAGGAAAAACCAAGAAACAACTTTTCAGGCACAATCTGTAATTACATGCGGTCTTTGAAACAGGAATTTGAGTTTTTACCATTCGGAACTATCTCGCGAGTTGTGGTTGGTTGTTGTTTAAAAAGGAAAAGTTGTTTGTTGGTTTTAATCGAAGAAGGTTGAGGAACTGAAAAACTGCGGACGACGAAAAGGGATGGTAAATTGATACCATTGGCCAAGACACTAAATAACACTTCATTTTATATTTAAATTTAACACTAATTTTTATTTTTCAAATAACTAGAAAAAATTTAAAAATATGTTATGAAATTGATTTTACTAAAAAGTTAGACAATTAAAAATTTTGTATCATAATTCAAAAAATTAATAAATCTGGTTTTTAATCTTCCTTACTGGCTTTTCATTTTCCTTCTTATTTGTCGAGTTTTGATCCAACGCCAATAGGCTTTCTATCTCATGCAAATTATTTACCCAAAAAATAAAAAAAATGGTATAATGTCTGATCAAATAATAAAAATATTTCTAGTTGACGATTCCGCTACTTAAATAATGTTTTTTTTGACAAAAATATTCTTAACTAAAAAGAGTTTTACAGCTTCCGCACGCACCTCGTTTCGTCAGTCAGAGCATTTTTAAAGCAACGGGCATCACCGTACGTAATCTTTCTTCGCTTATCGTTTTTTGGGTCAAATTTCTTTCGTCATTGGATTTTAGCAATCAATAACGCTTTTGTGGCTCTTGAAGTCAAGATCCACTTAAATTTCCGGTCTACCTCACCTCAGCTTATATATATATATTATTAAATTTTAAATTTCATGTACGTATCATGATAGATATCAGATCGGATTGAGTGGGGACTAAAGAAAATTTGTCCATAGGTGGGGACTATATTTTGGGCCGTCAGATTTGATTATCTTTAAATCTGATGGTCAATAACCTATCAGGTGTTATTGGTTTGCATGTGAAGTGATATTGGTTTGCATGTGAAGTAATATTGGTTTAGAAGACGCTGGTTTACTTATGAAGTGATATTGGTTTGCATGTGAAGTGATATTGGTTTATATGTGTAGTGATATTGGTTTGAGTTAGTCCCCATATTTGGGGACTAACCCAGTCCCCACCAAATCCACCCCCATCATGATATATCACGGATAGCCGAGTCTTGGTCTTCAAGATCAACGTTATTCTCGTATACTGTACTGTTATTAATTAAAATTTTATCCACTGATCACTGATGCTCGCCCGGTACCTCGCAGAAGAGCACCAACGGCGCAAGAGTTAGAAGAGAACTCTCAAAAAAGGGAAATTCTTACACTTTTATGGCTCGAGTTCTCACTATATGAACGTGTCTCTATTAAAACTCGAAAAAAAGAAAAATAATTTTCTTTATCGTCAAACTTAGTTGAAGGTTGGATTAATTGATCAATAAGTGTCTTGATTAACGATGAGTTTCAACCAAAAAGGAATGAGAAAAGAACGACAACACAAGAAGATACTGAAAAGAACCACCTGCTCTCTCTTACTCATCCCGGACGAGTAATTGCATAATTTACACTTTGGACCAACCAAAACTGGAATTTTCAGCAAAGTCCCACCTCGCAAGTACATACTAGAGTCCGAAAGCCACTCTCTGCAGGCAATCCGGCCGTCTTTTGCTCGGCATCCGAACGAGACCTGCGATTTGGAGCTCCGTGATCGCCCTGCAAAACCGTGCTCTGTGGTAAACAGGGTCAAGGAGTTCCCAGGGGTTATGACACAACCAGCACTTTTCCACTACTACTGCTATTCTTCTCCACCGTTTGCATTTTATCAAGATTTGGATCTAACAAATACCCGGCCTCGTGCAGAGTTAAAGACCAAGCTGACAATTGTCCACGAGTTCAAAACGAAAAATTTCGCGGTGGATATCAACTATCAAGCAACTAGTTAGTTAGTAATTGAACAATGACGATTCATAGACAGGAGACGAAGACGCGATTAAGCAACAACAGGATCAATAGCATATAGTATAAGGGATTATAACAGAAAGGATACTGGATTGATGCTTCACTTGGTTGTGCAGTTTCCGACGCTGATTTCCTTTTCTTTGGTGAAGGAGAATGTTTTCCCCTGCGTTTCTTTTTGTTTTCTGGCAAGACAACGGTAGACTTGAAAGACTGGTACCAGTCATGGAGATTGATAACGTCACCGTGCTCTTGGGCAAGGATATACCTGAAAAGGTTAACATTCAGCATTTTATCAACTAAATCTGGCTGTAGAACATGACGGGTTCATTCCTCGCACAGAAAATCAACAAAAAAGGAGGGGAAAAGCATAAAGCCTAATCCGCGTTGTCTCCGAAATGATTAACGATTTAGCAGAGTTAATGCTTACATAATTGAAGACTCAGACATGGATGGTGAAAGGGCAATGCTACCATCGTTGCAGCAGCTACATTGAAGTTTTTTCTGGGATTCCATGAGATCAAGTTGAATCATTCTTCGTGGATCTCCAATCAGCGCCTTCCATGATCAGACATGAAGAAGAAACTTTCAAATTTACGCAAAAGTTTTAAAGAAGACAACTATTTCTAGCATGGTAATTAAGAAAGTAATAATGAATTCTAAGGCTTACCATTTGAAGCTCGTCAACATTTTTAAAGCAGACTATCTCATGGAAAGCTGAGCACTCGATAGGCTGCATGTAATTCCTGTTTCAAAGGACAAAGAATCACACAAAAAATCTAAGATTGGCCAATAACAGAAAGATTACTTCTGGATTCTATCGTATTTATTATAACAGTTGGACCAAGTAATCTTCAAGAAACAAATATAGCATGAATCACCAAATCTATTAAACTTGATGTCCCATGAACTCGAGCATCAAAGCCTAAACATATAGTATGAATCACCAAAATCAACATGTCCATGGTAAATATATATGAAGGTACAAAGCTGCTAGGATTCCCACACGAAGTATACTGGCTGTGGAGAAAACTGGAATCAAGAATGTTCAACATGCTGCATCTGACAAACAAATCTAAGCATAACAAAGACAAGCCAGTAATGGAAACCCCGAGATGTTCACTGAGATGCCCAACAGTTTCGACTCGGGTTTGAGTTGAATATGCTACTGCAAAATGCAAATTAATGATTGGATGATAGGACAGCATCCAATTGCCTGCCACCATACGAAATGCAAACAATGCATGTATTGAATGTCCCACCTAATCATACTTTCTACTAGTGCAGAAGCTTTTTCATTTGTTGTTTGACAGTCGTCCTTCTCGTTGTTGATTCTGCTCCGAGATGCAGGTCTTCTGTCAGACTTTCTGCCAGAAAAAACAACCATTAAACATCAGTGGCTTGATCATCTTCCATTAAAATCCTGCAAACTTGAAACATTCCCATCTAATAAAGAGAACGCATTAATTATTACTAACCAGAGGGAATTTGCTTGTGCAATATGTATGAAGTAATGAAAACAACTACTACAAATCTTGCCCCTCGGGTATCTTTTCTCAAACAAATACGAAACACCCATGTTTTTCTCAAACAAATAGACAGAAGACCAGAACAATCAGTCTGTCAGATATCAATGGACACATACAGTACGGGAAAAATAGGACCTCAAAGCCCAAAGATGCCCTATTATCTTGCACCATAACTTGGAGTTCTCTTTCTCCACACCTTTATAGAAACATTGCTTCCATTTCGAATGCCAGAACAAGGTAAAGATCAGCAGCATTTTATTGTATACTCACACTGGGACAAACAGCTTAACTACTCACTATGCATTATACTTCCAACTTGAACTTAGCTACTGCAATTTTAAATCCCACAGAAATATTAAGGTTCTGGAATCTCAGATATGTCAACACTCATTTCATACAAAACAGCATAACCAATCATCAAGCACGGTTCTTTTAATTTGAACTTGCTTGTGATTCTTGAAGCTTTTCCCTTTTTTTTTGAGGGGTAAAGAAAAAAGAAAAGCTACAGGTCACAAAGTTCTCGGTGAAAAAGGTACCAGATTATGAAGAAGTGGATCAGTGAAAATTACTTGGATATATTGATCAAATCTTCTTTTACTTTCTTCCCATCCTCAGGCTTAGGTTTCATCGCCGAAAGCAGCTCTTTCACTTCTCCATGAACCTATCAAAGCAACAACTAAGTCAGGTACACATATAGATTCATTATCCAAGATTGACGACTAAAACAAGTGGCCATTTCTATCAAGGCATAACTAGATTCATTATGCTAGCCGTGAGAGATGAAGTAGGATGTATTGAAGGTACAAACTTCTCATTCTGAAATAAATGGAGTAAAACAAACAGTTTGAAGATACCTAGGAAATATCATCATATCTAAACAGCTCCTCAGAAGCCAAACATTATTGAGTTGCACTTATCTTCCAAAAAGCTCAAACGAGCAACAATTCAAAGCAACTACTGGAACTAGGCAAGAAATAATAAGGGATATCAAATGTCGATGGTGAGTGCTTTATATAATCTTTCTTCGAAACAAAACCTACCTCGGGAATACCTGCAGTGTGCTTCTCCCAGACCATTAGCAATTTATATAAATGCCCTGCTGAAAGATCCCTGATTGAATTCAAGCCACAGAAATCCGCATCATATAACAAACTCTCCAACCAGATTGAAAGACTCAATTATATGGTTTGTATAAAAATCATTATCAATAGCAAAGAGTGCACTATGGACAAGTTGAAGCAACATCATAGTCGCGCTGATCACCGAATGACTACCTACAACCTTGAAAAAAGGCACACATCCTGTTTCCCGTCCACTTTTACCAAGAGTTATGAACATCATTTTGCAAGTATTTTATCCCAATCATGCAAGGCAGAAAATTATTTTCTCCAAATTAGAAATTTTCATCAAGGGAAACAACAAGTTTCCATGAATATCTTGATTTAGAATCTCCCTGATGTTCACAACTATAGAGATCCATGAGGCCTTATGAACATACAAAAAAATAGGAGAAAAAAGATCCAAAAACTTGAGTACCTTACTCTACAAACGGCTTGGTAAATTAAACCAGCCTTTTCTCCATAGGGTCGTTTATATGTCTCAATGGAAGTTGGAGATACTCTGGAATTTCTTCTCACGCCCCTAGAAACATCAGGCAGCTTCGAGTTATGCAACTCAGGATCCAGGCACTCACATAGAAAGTCTAGTAGTCGGATCTTATCAGACTTTATTGTTTCATACAGGCACTGAGAAAACCACAAGGTATACATGATTAGCTACAGAGACAAAATGAAGATAATGACAGCACCAATTAACAAGTGAACAACAGTTAGTCCCCAATGTTGTGCTATTTGAACTGTTATTAAATCTCTGGGACTTCTAGGACTTAAGATGTCTGCTCCATATCTATCTATGCCACAGTTAATTAAATAGCTGTCTTCACCTCGTATTTCAGGTCCTTTAGAAAGGATCACATCATAGTCCTTATAGTTATTTCCTTATAGCTCTAAGCTCCATTGAGAATCACCAAAACTACAGTGCTGTTGATTATCAGCATGCCTAGAAGAACAAATGGATAACGTTTTCCATCCACCCTTTTAATAGTTCAGAACTAGCGAATATCACCTAGAAATTCTCAGTGTCAGCAAGGAATGCTCCTACATACAATTAAAGTGAGACTACTAACATCACGGACAAGTCATTGGCATTTTGAAGTATGGAAAAAGGTGAAGTATCATAGACAAGCCCATAATTCACAATAATGACAATTCAAATGTTATGCAGATTCCACAGATAAGCTACCATGTAGTTAAATGGCAAAACAGAACAGAAATACATTGCACAACAAGAGATCTTACAAAAAGAGAAGTCAAGAAGAAAGTAGTGGGGAATGACTGTAGAACTGAACATTAGGAAATCAATCTGGGTTGAGCTTCACCTTCATTACAATGCTCCAGTGATTTTGCGATCTTTTCAATTCCGATAGTCCATCGATAAAACTATTTTGTCCAGCGACCTTACTCCTAGAAAATTTTCCAATCAAAAGCAGAAGTTATCATCCTTGTTTCAGCATTTGGATGGCAAATATAAGACAACTGTGTAGTATTCAACATACTTCTCAGAAGAAGGAAACTCCAAAGCACGCTCGAGCATCATCTTTGGTGATAGTCCATACTTCTCCTCTAGTAAAGCCTTCAAATGGAGAAGAAAAGATAAGTACTTAAACATCAGAACTATTGCACAGTAAGTGATGATCACAGCAACCGAGGAGAACAAGTATTGCATCAGAACTGTTGACCATCAATCAGCCAAAAAGAATACCAACATATTGCTGTCATGAAGCAGATAAAATGAATCAAGCATAAGGAAGAAAACAGAAAAGAACCTGACGATCCTCTCCAAGATGAAACCATAGGAGTAACGAGCTCAAAGGTTCTCTTGAGAAATGTTGAGCACACGCTATCTGGAAAAGATCTCATGAAATAACCATAACATCAAAGACACAACCTGCTTAAATCTGCTAGAACCATGTAGAGTAGAAATTACGAACCTTTAAAGCTCTTACGAATGATGTTATTGTTCCATCGTGGCTAACGAAGTAATTTCTCATAAATGTTGCAACTTTATGGCTTACGGCAAACCCAAAACAGAGCTTCATAAAAACAGCCTCTATAACAGCATCCATTCTCTCAGATGGAGTTCCCAAGATGAATTTAGCAGGGAACAAACACTGTAATGCATTTGAAGGAAGTATGCTTCTCGGAGCATCAATTGTTGTTGCAACGCCCATAAGTAAAATGACCGGAATTTTCAATGTCCATTCACTGGAGAAAAATTAATAGAGCAGCATTAAGATATTGATCTAAGAAAAATGTAATCTGGGAGAAACAACAAATATGAAATCCAATGAAGGCAAAGTCCTGTTTTTCATATTGGTTTAGGTGCACATAAAGAAACACTCATGCATAGAACTAAGCGAAGCAGTTGATTAAATCAAAAGCAAAAAAGATCGAGGCAAAGCAGGATAAACTGGAGAAAAACATGTATCCAACAGATATACTCGTCCTACAAGAAGAATATGCAAAACCATAAACCCTATTTAAAATAGAGAAACAAAATACTGCAAAACTACAGCGATGTACATCAGAAACAAAGCGGACAGACCCTTGTGGAAACGGAGCCTGAGATTACCTCAGCATGAGGACAACGTCAGCCAAAACAGAACCACAGCATTTCTGCATGTCGTCTATTACTACAACTATTGGATTCTTTTGGTTTTCCTGCTCTCTGTACCATGTTGCTAGAACAGATATATCAGGTGCCTGCTCAGAAAAGCAGCATTTCGCAGAAGCATCAACCAAATAATAAAGAAAAGATGAAACATATCTGACATATATAAAGTTTGTAGAGGACTCGAGCTTACATCCAACGTAACCATAACCAATTGTCTCAATAAACTTCTAAGACAACCACCGATCCCATTTCTTGAAGAAAAGTCTGAGGAGGAAAGATTTGCCACATGGCATCCTTTTGATTTCAGATGTAGGCCCAGCTCCTTGAACGTCAGTAGATCATCAACAAATTCCATGTTTTCTGCCCATAATTTATCGCACAAAAATTATCTCACTAGTTAAAATCTAAAAATACTGAAAGATACACAAAACACAAGGAAATGAGTAAAAGCATGCCGAAAAGGCAACTTGAGTAGCGTATCAGGCACCTTGTTTCTTCTTAGAAACGTTCATTAGTGACATCCAAACTCCAAATTACCGCATACAAACATTTTTCAAACCAAATCAGACCGGTAAAATTGAGAAACGAGGATCCATTTCCGCTATAACCTTAGATCCATAAACTCATTAAATTGCTTGGAGGGGTAATTCCAGCATAAACTAAATCCACAAGCAGATGTGAAAGGTAAAACAAAACCCTCATTAATGTTCCAACCACAATCAACAAAATCACCAAGCCAGTAGCGCAAAGAGGCTTACTAGTAAGCACCAGCCCTGTGAAGATCTGCTTGCTGGCGGCATCCACCAGCATAGGGTAAGGCTGAGTAGCGTCGCGAAAATTAGGGTTCCCTAAGGACGAAATCTCATTAAAGCACTCACACACCCATTTGTGAATCTCATCGAACGCCACTGTGTTAACTTCCCTTAGCACCTCCTAACATATCACATTTTAATCCGGAAAATATAAATCAGTTTACGATTAACCTAAAGCACACAAAAAACCGAAGGATTGGATGAATGAGCGACGAACTTTAATCGTCGACTCGATGGTCGACCAGACGGCCGAGAAGGCTTCAAATCTCGAATTCACGAGGCGAGCCTCATCGGCCTCTTCACCTTTGCCTTCCGATGGCCTGTCCGCTTCCTCCTCTTCGCTAGTCAAATCAATCCGCCTCCTCGTTCTCCCCTTACTGCCCGCCTTCCGCTCGGGTTTACGAGAAGGAGAAGAAGATGCCTTGCGGAGTACGAAGAAAGGCTGCCGCAAAACCGACACGGAGAGATCAACCAAAAAGTAAAAGTCAGATTTATAAGAAACCTTTAAGAAAAAAGAATATACATTGAGGGATTTAGTACCTGGAGGTTGTTATCGGAGGCGTCCTCGGTTAGTGGAGACGGCGAATCGAGGTCGGACCTCGGGGATGCCATTTCCGGTGTGCTTCTAGGGATCGGAGGAATTGGGGTTTTTTTTTTGGGAGAGTGGAATGGGGTCAGAGAAACGGCGGGAGGCGGTTTTTACTTTGGTTTGTTTTGGCGGGAAAACGGTTCGATGAAGCGTAACGGTGTCGTTTTTGTTTGGAGGGACCGGGGAGAAGTGTTGAGAGCGAAGCTGCCGGCCCATTGGGCTTTGGCCCAATAGTCATTGGCGTCTATATCTGAGACCATTTCGTTTCGCTGTAACGCTAAAACTTTTTAGAACAAATAATTTCACTAATAATAAAAGTCATATCGCATTTATATCTCATCTACAATAATAAATTATTTTCAATTTTTAAGAAAAAAAGGTAATTTTCCTGGGCGTGATTCTTTTTTAAAGGTTCATATCCCATGTGTAATATTCTTTCTAACAAAAATATCCCGTGTGATTTTGTCAAGTACTTGCTCCAGAATGATTGTTGCTTGGCGAGGAGGCAATGCATGCAACTTGCAAGGCAATAAATATCAATGTTTTTTAAACCGACTTGAAGGTGGTCCAATTTTTTTCCATTTCTCAGATTGGTCGGTTCGATCTCTCTTAAGAGTTTCAGTTGCATCTCAATCCCAGCAGGACTAATCATCCTCTCGCATATCAAACCGAATTTTCTTTAATGAAAAATTTTTAATATTAAAAAAATTATAATTTTATTGCAAATTTTATTAGTTATAAATATTAAAAATTCTAATTTGTCACTTTTAATTTAACAAAACTCAACAAAAATAAAAATTCAAAAAAAATATATTTTACCCAAATTTTTCATAATAGATTTTATTTTTTGGCAGTTTGGGCTTGATAAGTGAGTTTATGATGAATCGGCAAATATGACATGTTAAACTGGTGATCAATGGCATTGAGGGTAAAATGTCGGGGGAGTGTTACTGTTCATAGCATATTGTAAAAATGGTGTTCGAATTTCAAGTTTTGTGGATTTGGTGTCCACGTGGGACAAACGACAGAAAAAGTCAGATATTGGACCAAGACAATATCTGACTTTTTCGGTCGTCCTAACCAAGATCTGACTTTTTTAGTCGAATCAAATATTCGACTTAAAAAGTCAGATTTTGGCAAAATATGGCTTAAAAAGTCAGATATTAGTAAAATAGACATAATGCGCTTTTGGCTTAGTGGTGAAATAGACAACTTAGACCAAATTGGCTATGAAGAATTTTTTGTCTAATTATTAGAATTTAATATAATATTTACGTTGATAGTAAAAAAATAATGCTAGAAAGAATCGAACCAATGACCAAGAAGTGAGTTTGTGGCGCCTTCTACCACCAAGCCAAAAGCGCATTATGCCTATTTTACCAATATCTGACTTTTTAAGCCAGATTTTGCCAAGATCCGACTTTTCAAATTGAATGTTTGATTCGACTAAAAAAGTCGGATCTTGGTTAGGACGATCGAAAAAGTTGGATCTTGGTCCAATATCTGACTTTTTCCGTTGTCCATCCCACGTGGACACCAAATTCACAAAACTTGAAATTCAAACACCATTTTCACAATATGCCATGAACATTAATATTGCCCAGATATTTTATCCGACATTGACCACTAGTCCAACCGTTATCCAAATTTTTGCGTAAAAATAAAAAGATATCAGTGATTGGTCACGATTTCAATGGTCGGATAGCGTTTTTTCAAACAATGATAAATACTCTCTATTCAATGAATTTTTTACTCCTAGCCCTAAACCAACCAATCATTCACCCAAATCTCTCATGTATAGCCTAAAGTATTCAATGGAACGACGAAACCTGGAATTCTTGGTAGTATCAAGGATTAGAGCCAGCTCAGATCGCAATTACCAATTAGATCCGACACCTTCTTCTTTTCGTTTCCTCATATGTTTGGTGATGACTACGAGGTTCTTAAAGCCATGTGGGTGTGTCCAAAGAGTCAAAATTAATCGTCCCCGAAACTAATACTTGGATGTGACTAACTTCATTAACAACGTTGTCTACTGTCGGCCCAAGACACGTACAGCTAGACATGTCTGTCAAGTCTACATTCTCTTATTGCAGCAACGTAGTGTTTCATGAGCAGCGGGCCATACACATGGAGATCCACTACTATTTTATTCATGCAAAATCTGTAGCTAAGGGTTGTTCTAGTTTAAATTTCAAGTTTTAAATTCTAGTCCTAAAAATAGAGAGTTTTGTATGTGTGGTCAGATCTAAATCGAACATGAATTGATCGACTCATAAAATATGATTCCGAAAACAAAGTATGTCCAATCTCCAACTGGTTAATGTTCCCCCCTATGCTACTGGCTGTGCTTTAAACGAATTGAAATGATCAATGTCTTTCACAATCCATCGACCGCATAATTAAATTTCGGCTTCCTGGCTCCAGGTTGGATCCTGCAATCGATGCCTTGTTGATCCTTTCTTTGTTTGCAGTTATCAAATCATGTCAAAAGTTGTATTAATTACTACTATGGATTAACGCAAGCGATAAAATACTTGGAATTATTTTTAAAAATTTTGAGATAAAAAAATGTAAAAAATATTATTGGGAGAACCGCTTCTCCAAATAGGGTCGACAATGCTCGATATACCAAAAAAACCTGTATTAATTCTTGAGCATATTCTAGGCTTGGCCATTTAAGAAGAAAAAATAGCTGGATAGTAGCTAATTAGCCCACGGCTGGCGGTTGCATAACCCATTAGGATAATGAATTGATTCCTCTATTGCTAGTTAAACTTTTTGTTAAAGAAATGGCCTATCCGGAAAATAAAAGATTTATGCCAATACAACGTCACCGGAGATGATTAGCTTCAATTTAAAGACTGGATGCGCATCAAGGAGATCCGGATTTGGCACCGCGGGACCTCGCTAAGAGGCTTCGAGTGGTATGTGAGGGTGACGTAGAGATGATTTGCGGGAACTTGCAACTCGTCCGGAATCAAATGATTTTAAAATCCAAGATAACACATATCTAATAACATTGTTATTAGATAGTTAGATTATCTTATGATGCTTTAGGGTTACCTAAAGTACTTTTTGGCACAATTGGAGTTTGGAGGTTAGTGCCTCGTGCAAATAATTATATTTTTCAAAAAAAAATTCTCTAATAACTTTTGCTTATTGACTATGTAATTTTTTTTGAAGTAAGATCTTATAACAATCAATGTTTGAACCCTTGTCACTACAAGGCAAATCTTGCTCTTTGATAATTAGAAGTAATCTCCTCATACCAAAATTGCTCCATAATTGTTTGCGATCATGTTAGATTAAGCGCGCGTTCTCTCTCTCGAGGGATTAGATTGCAAACCAGCCTTTGAATGTTGGTGTATTACTATTTTCGAACTTTCCTATTTAAATATAAGCACTAGATGCATTTGAAATCCTCAGAAAAGAAAAAAAGAAAATTATGCTCAGATCTCTAGTGTTTAATATATTCGGTGTTCAATCCCCTGTATTTCGAAAATTGATTAAATTTTTTTCGATATTTTATTTTATCATACTCTCAGGCCCCTCGCTGATGCCAGGGATCAATTTTTTAATGTAAATGACCTATATGCACTTAAAAAAACTAATAAAAAATATTATATTGTCTCTATGTTCTTCTCCGGCAACTAATTAATAAACTAACCTAAAAATATATTCTTCTCCGATTGATAAACTGAACTAATAAATTAATAAACTAAAAAATTCAGTCTTCTTTCCGACAAACTTGTACCATGGCAACCCTAATTGCTCAATTGCTTCATGACGAGATCTCCATCAAGCTCAATTGCTTCTTTTCTTTGTTTGGGGTTGAACGTCACTCAAGCGGCGGCTCCTCGCCCTCCCCCGTCGTCCCGATCTCCAGAAACAACCCAACACAAACTAAATTGTTCATCAAAAGTGAGTGCCTCGGAGCTTGACAGGAGGGTAAATCTCGAGCGCTTCGAGTACACGTGTCGGGAGGAGAAGTCGGCGGTGGCGGGGAAGCCGGAGAAGACGTGGTCGCAGAGGCGACGCTCACTGGGGAAGAGGATCCGGAGGACGATCGGCTCGGAAGGAGGTCGACAACGTTTCATCCCGATAAGCGGAACCCTTCCTCATGGCCAGGAATGGAGATGATGACTCGGCTTGTTTCTTGGCCGAAGATTCTCCCGAATCGGCGGGTACAAAAGCAACTCGATCTGAGTTTCTTTTACAACTTGGGTTTATAATTTATTGAGTTTGATTTTGAGTTTAATTTTTTATCTTTGATTTCTTAGTTTGAGTTTCTTTATTTTTTGATTTTGATATGTATTTTTGATCTTGTCGGAGAAGGAGAGGAAGGGTTGGAGAAGGAGAGCATGAGTCGAAGAAGATGACCACAGGGTTATAACAGTTTTTTTGGATATAATAATAAAAAATTAATTGATGATGTCAGCGAGGGGCTGAGAGTATAATAAAACTAAATCTCGGAAAGTTTTTAATCAATTTTCGAATTACAGGGGACTAAGCATCGAATATATTAAATACCAAGAGTGTTAGAATAATTTTTTGAATGTATCAAACCTCGAAAAATTACTCTATTTTTCGAAATACAGTAGTTTTCCCAAAAAAACTAAAATATTAAGTTGCATCATAAACTTCTTAGAATATCAAACTCAGTACTCACTTGTCAAGCTAATAAAAATTCATTTCCTACATACAAGGGTCAATATATAACAAAAATCTCATTCTCGAGTTTTTTTTAACGTAGAAGAGCAAACAAGGACAGTAAAGTAACAAAGGGCATATAACTTAACCGTACAAAAGTTGTTAATAAATTTAAAAAGATTCATAGTTCAAACTCTGGTAAGGTGTAAAAAATTTATCTGTTAAAAAAAGACAGTAAAACATTTGTGAACAATGCATTTACAAACTTAGTGGATCTAATTTGAAAATTTTTATCTAATTCGAATCTAAATTTGTCGATGGATTAGAAAAATCGGAATCTAATGCGCCTGTTTTCATACGTTTCCTCAAGTTTTGTTAGAAGATAACACGTTTAAATACACGAAAGTGAGCTGGCCCTTGTATAGTTACACTCATTATTTTGTTCCGCTGGAGAGATAAAATGAAATAAGACAATCTTCTTGGGCCCCAAGTCAAGATCAAGCATGTGATTATGGGTCCACAACTATTGCAACATGGGGTTGGTCCATTCATTTTCACTCATCAACTCTTGCAACATGGGTTTACCCTTATTTTTACACCGACAGAAAATCCAACCAATCACATGTTCGACCCGGGTGTAAAAAAAGGAAAAACTTATGTATGAAAAAGTGACTTTTTTAGAAACATACGGTTGTTGCATGTTAAGTAAAAATTTTGAGTTTGAGTTCTCCAAACACAACGCGTCAAAATTTGGCATGGAAAATTTTGACTACATCTAAGATCATGATCAACTTCAGTTTGAACTAGTCGGTGTAGTGGGGTGGTGCCGGACAGTTTTTATTTAAAAAATGAGTCCAATTATGCTTGTGGTCCATTCGCTAATGAAAAGGTTTCAACTTTCAGCCCGGTAGAAATCCCATATCGGAAGAGCCAGAACACAAAAAGTAGAGATAAGGCCTTCGGGGCCTACTGAACTGTACGGCCTTATTGACATAGTGAAGGGGAGAGGGCCCACGTAGAATGTCACCTCCATTCCGGCAAGAGGAGAGAGAGATGAATAACGCATACCGTCCTTAGTGGTTGGTTGTGAGTTAACCAATGATGAAACTACCGTATGAGCGATCACTTAAATCAACTAGTAAAATATACGTCACAGTTTAACTAATAACTCTAAAGTACAAATTTTTAATGACCTAATATTATTAGATATTTGTTGAAAGAATTTTTTCATATTTTAAAAGTCCTACCTAGTTTGAATTTATATTAATTAGTTCAATATCCGGATACGAAAACTATTAAAATGGGTATATGGTTTGTTGGTAGGTTTAGTGTGTGGTGGTGGGTGGGCCTAGCGAGTCCAATCCAAATCCAGCCCATGACGTGTGGTTGCTGTCAGGTAAAGGGGTGGCAGTGGGTGGGTGAGGGAACAAATAATATAGGTGTCCTCCTGTGTGCCCATTTGTTTCCATCTCTTATGTTCAAGATATTTTGTTTCCCCGGTTCTAGTCACAACAACAAGGTAGATTAAAAGTACAGTAAAATATTAATGCCAGTTTTTAAGAAAAATATATTTGTTTATGAGTAGGGTTTTTTTTGGGAAAATTAATGTCAGGCCCATGGTGTTTGGCATATTCGCCTTTCACCCCCTTTATTTTAAAAATCGATTAAAACCCCCCATAGTTTGGCAAAATTATATTCTCAGGCCCCTCGTTGATGTCATCCGACGTCATCAATCAATTTTTTAAGTAAATGACTTGTATATCCCTAGTTTGGCGAAAAAACCCTTCGAAAAAACAAAAAAAATCGGTTCCCCTTCATCTTCATCATCTTCTTCTCCTCTCCCTTGCCAAAATCAGAACCAGAAATTTAATCACGAAATAAAGATCAGAAAATCAAACCCAGAACGTCGTCAAGGACTACGGCAGCCATGGAAACCCAATCGTCTTCAATTGAGCAACATGACCGGCCCGGGACAAGGAAGAACACCAAAAATCAAATCTCTTCAACCGAGCAACACGGCGGGCCTGGGGGAAGCCCTTCAGATCAACCCTAGACAATCGGACGGGGCGGAGAAGTCACCGGGGGAAGGAACCGCTGGGGTTTTCGACTTCAATATTCTCGCCGTCAATTTCAATATTCTCGTCGTCAATTTCTAGATCTAGAGAATCTGACCTCACTTCAATATTCTCGCCGCCCGCCACCATCGAGCCGCTGTACGCGGCTGCCAAGAGGAGAGAAGAGAACAAGCACTTGGGGAAGAGCAAGTCGGGCTCATCGCTGGCTGTCTCGTCGCCGACGGCGACCGCGGATACAGTTTTAGGCGGCGGCAAGGTTGTGTCGAAGAGGAGGGATGGGATCGCTGGCTATCTCTGTTGTTGCAGCAGGATGGGATCCAGGGGGTTATTCTCCACTGTAAGCCTGGGGGTGGAAAAAATTGGGGTTTATTGAAAATGGAGGTGAAGAACCAAGGTTGAAGATGATGGATGGGTTGTTCTTGAACTGACGGAAATTAGTTGTTGTTATTGGCTTTTATTAGTTTAATTTGGGTTGGTGTTCTTAGGTTTTTTTTGGGTCGGTGTTTTTAACTTTCTGGGTTTGATTTTTAGGTTAGAAGAAGATAACTTTTTTAAGGGTATAACCGTCATTTTAATGATAAAAATAAAAAAAATTGTTGCTAACGACAGCGAGGGGCCTTAAATTATAATTTTGCCAAATTATGGGGAATTTTTAATCGATTTTCGAAGTAAAGGGGGGTGAGAGGCGAATATGCCAAACACCAAGGGTCTGACAGTAATTTTCCCTATTTTTTTTGCCTACGACCATCTTACAATAAAACCTCTCTAAAGTGATATTGTCAGGACCGGAGAAAAATATCACTTTAGAGAGGTTATTAGATAAGAGAGGTTATTAGATAAGAGAGGTTTTCATTTTTTTCTCCAAAAATATTAAAATTGAGTTTTTGAATAATAAATACGTAAATACCAAAAAATTAGTTAGTCTATATACACATTACCTAAAATTTAGGCTTATAGCATTATTCAAATGATACACTCGATTAAGATATTTTCTTACAACAAGACGATGATCACAAAGACCATTCTAAAGATGAATAATGATGTAAAATTTATTAAATAAGCTAGTTTAGCACAAAAATATTAAAATTGAGTTTTTTAATAATAAATATGTAAATGCCTTTAAATTAGTTAGTCTATATACAAATTAACTAAAATATAAACTTGTAGCATTATTGAAATGATACACTTGATTGAGATATTTTCTTATAACAAGACGACGATCACAAAAACCATTCTAAAACGATTGAGAAGATGAATGATGATGTAAAATTTATTAAATATGCAAGTTTAACACAAACGAATGTCTTACAATATTTTTCGCAGTTGTAAAATATGTAAAATACATGTATTTATTCAAAAATATAACTTTATGCGAAAATTGGGACCGAGATTTACCACTAAATTTTTAAAAAAAAATATTAGTTATTATGATAGAGGATTTATTAAATTTTAACACTGATCTCGACTGAAGACTGAGACTTTTTATCAATTTAGAGGGGATCACTTTACAAAGGTTTTACTATATTTATAAACTACAAAGTTTTATATCATCAGACCTTATAAAAGAAACACTTTTCACATCTTGTTTTCTTATTCACAATATTCAAACTCGTATTCTTGTTTAAAAAAAATTCAAATTTCTAATTATTTAGCTTTCCTTTTGTGCGCATTTAGTTCGTACTTGAAAATTGGAATAAGGTGGAAATGCAATGAAGATATGTAAGAATGGGAAGATAAATAAGTTTTATCTTAATTTATCACCATTTTTTATTTAAATAAATAAATTAGATTCTTTTATTCAATTGTTATTTGTAAATAATAATTAATTTAACCAAACATATGTTCTAAATTGAATTTGCAATTTGTTAATTGCTTTTATCAAACGGTTTGTTCAATCTATTACTGGTACCTGCTAAAATGATAATGCTACTTTATATTTTCTACTATATGTTATCAACTACCCAATTAATTTCATCAAACATGGCCTTAATTAATTTCAGTATTACACTTTTTATTTTTTAATGTGAATATGTTAATTCCAAATTGAATAATGTTCATATTATACCCAGGTTGGGAGAAAGGCACAACTGCAGAAAAAAAAGAGATGTTATATTTTGAAAAACTACAGTGAAATACTTTGGGCAGGTAGTTAACATCTACCTGTAGTATATTTGATTTTGTAATTAGTATCGAAATTATGAAATTTCTTAGTGTACATTTTGAGAGTGAAATAAATAATTAAATGAGTATTTTACTTGGTATATTTTTTTGACAATTGGAATGCTTAATATCTTGTTTATATGCTCATTTTAAATTACATTGCACGAATACAAGAAAATAACGTATTTTTCCATTGTTCCAAAGAATATAGATCCATATATCAAATTTGTTTTAGCTTAATCAACGAGTCGCGAATTCGAACCATTAAAAATACAAAATTGTTAAATATTTTTTGAGAATGTTTTGCCATCAGTCTTATGTCTTACCTGATTCAAACATGAATAAGTCAGTTTAGTATGTGTTCGGATACCTTACGATATCAAAAAAAAAACTTATAGCATATATTGAGAAAAGTGAAAGAATACTCCAACTATAGATCATATGCTATTCATCCAAATTCCAAACCACGATAAAACTTCCTTTGAAGAGAAAAACAACGAAGATAAAATATGCTATTTTATCAGGGTGCTGCAGGTCCAACAATAGGGGCAGAAAAAGTTTTGTAGCCAGAAGATGCTAAGAGGGTATATTTTTTGAGGAACCTAAGAGGGTATATGTGTTTTTTTAGAGTACTAAGAGGGTATATGTGTGAAGTAATGTATGGATGCGGCTAAAGGAGTTAAAGCCTTGCCAACTACCGGAGCCAGTGGGTAGGCCGTAGGCCCAAGGGCATTAACCCAGGTTAGGGAAAGTAGAAATATAGCAGCCCCCACCCATGTTTTTTTAAAATCTCTTTATTTAAAATAGAGTATTGTCGGACGTTATTTATGGAACGGTTCTTCAAATGATATCTTTTATATCTGTAGAATTTGAACAAAAGATTTTTTAAGTGAATTCAAACCTCGTATCACTTGGCACTCGTCACTTCCCTTCCCGCAAACCCACCACCATTATTGGAAAAATGAGTGATGACGTCAGCCAGGGACCCAAGACCAACATTATTTTTGAAAAATAGAGACGGCTAAATAATTTTTTAAATAGCAGAGGTCATGTAATTTTACTATAGACCAAGGACTAGAGGGTAATTTGCCCAATATTTTATTACTTAGACTAATTCACTCTTAGTAATCATCATTATCTGAATGCCTATTTAGCTGATTAATTCGTGCATATTTAGTCCAACTCTCTCTAAAATTCTGATAAAAACAACTATTTTATCGGTCGAGTATACGAAGAAAGAGCACTAAATTTGAAACTAGCATTGTCATTTGGTTCCTTGTTTATTTATGCTATTTGTTCATCAATCAACTATTTGAAACAAATTTACTGTATGATATATGTGCTTCTAATTGCTTATTCATAATCAATATTTGCTTTGACCTCCTTTGTATCAATGGCATGATTAGAAAAGACAGAGATTGATGCTTTTGAGATGTGAATGTAACTGTAAATGTTAAAGTTACCACTGCATTATTGTCTATGGAGCTTTAATTTGGGAAAAGAAATTGATACCTTTTAAGACCCAAGAGAGAGAAAGATGGGTAGTTACAGTTTTGACCATTAAAAAACAAATGGAAATACACTTGTGGATGGTTTTACTTCCCTTGTGGGTTTTTTTTAGTTTTGACTTCAACCCACAAACTCATATCCCCGAAGCTGCATTATTAAGTGAAAATCGATATTTACATTCTATAAGAAAAAATAAAAAGGTGATCTAGTATATTTGAACCTCTTGACTAAGGAGCGGCAGAAGAAAAATTCTAGGGCGATTTTGAGAGTCTGAAATTTGCACCGCTTTCAAGAGGACTGTCGGCGACGCCCCTTCGCCGGTGACCATAGCGGGGAATCCATCGGCTACGGAGATAACTGGCCTCCCTCCCACGCTGTGCTTTTGGCCGGATCAGGCTCTTTAAGTGCAGGGCTCTTCTCCGCGACTTCCAAACCCTAGCCCCGCGGCTAGGGGTTCTATTCCACCAGCCACCGTTCCGGTGGCCTTTCCAGCAGCGCCTTCTGGTTCTCCCTCCGGGGGTCGCCAACCGGCGTCGATCTCAACAACTCCCTCATCATGGGGGCCACCTCTCCTCCTCCCTAGTTCCACGTGGACTCCAGTCCTCAATCGCCTCTCCTCCGGCTTCTCCTTGCTCCTCCTTTTCCGTGGCTCGTGGTCACCCTTCACAAGCGCCCTTCCTGTCGGGCAGGAAGACGAGGGTTTCGGCGGTTGCCGGCAATCCTAAGGCTTGCGGGTTTTCCTCTCGGGGCAGCAGACAGCCTCCTTCCTAATGGGCCTCGTGTTTCCTCTTTATTGGGCTGAGAGTATTTCTTTTGATCTAGGCCCACTTCGATGGTTCTACATGGACGAAGGATCTGGTTTTGTATCTGGTGGGCCTTTCCATTTGGGCCGAGAGAGTTTCTTTGAATCAGGCCCGCTTCGATGGATATGACTCCCACGAGTCACATGGGCGAAGGTTCTAGTTTAGGATCTATTCTTGACCACCCGGCTTGTGGGTGTGCCCGAATGGAGTATCTTGTTATGACAACGGGTCAACCTCTATAGTTGCCCGTTTAGGCCTTGGTTTTTCTGTTCTTTTTCTCTTTTCTCATCCCCTTATGTAATTTTCTTTTTCTTATTACTAAAGTTCTAATTTAGTATTAAAAAAGGTGAAAATCGATATTTAAATATTCACTAAATCAATTTTTAAATTTTAAATTGGATAAATTTTTTGAAAGAAGATAAATTTTTTTTAACAAGTATATAACACAAATAATTTTTTAATAACTTGATATTAAGACCCATATATTAAGCAAGAAAAAAATTATCTAACAGTTTTGGTAGTGAAGTGAAGGGGGAGGGGAGGGGCCCACCATTGGGTTCTGTACTTTCAAAGTAGAGATAAGAAAGTTGTGTATTCTACACTTTCCTTCCTCACTTCATATGTTTTGTGTATTCCCCCTTCACTTCACTTCATGGTTGGTAAATAAATTTACAAACACCAGCCCAATAATTAGTTAATACCCAGACTAAAGAAACACTTTTAAGGACTTTCGCTTGATGATGACTCTTGTACTTTTTCGTCCGTCCTTCGATTCCACCCAGTTATTTTTGAATTGGTATGCGTTATCTGTTAGGTATTCTCGTAAATTTGTTTATGTATTTTATATTTCTATATTGTAACCCTTTCGTTTAATATAACTTTTCGCGCCACTCTGATAGAAAAAAAATGCTTTTAAAGCCATTTGAGAGAGAGAGAGTGGGGAGGATCCCCTTCTTCCCACACAGACACTGCCCCCCCTTCCCAACACAAGAAAAACATCTGCTGGAAGGCTTCTTCTTCTACTGCTCTGTCCTTACCATCATCCCATGTTTCTAGCTTCTGGGCCTGGCCAAAACAACCCTAAAAGTGCTGATTCCTTGCTGTACAAGTAAAGTTGGTGTCTTGTCTGGTGGAGATGAATATAGGTGGTGGGTTGGCAATGAGGTCCTCCTCCTCCTCCTCCTCCTCACCATTTACTTGGTCACAGTATCAGGAACTGGAGCAGCAAGCTATGATCTTTAAGTACATGATGGCTGGTGTCCCTGTTCCACCTGATCTTGTCCTCCCTATCCAGAAGAGCTTTGACTCCATTCCTCATAGATTCCTCCAGCATCATCCTACCAGTAAGCCACTGGCTAGCTAAGCTCTTCATCTCTTTGTTGGGTTTGCTCATCTTTGAGCTTTGAACCTGAAAGGTGTATCCTTTTTAGTTTTCTTTTGGTGTAAGCTCTGATTTCAAGAGTCGAGCACCGTCAGATACTATTATTTTTTTTAGAAGATTGAACTCGAAACTCTTTAAGTGAATCCAAGTTCTTATTTGTGTTTTTGAGATAAGTAGTAAACTGACCTCTGTGTTAAATTATGGGGATTAGTTAATAGAGGCAATGGTTCTCTTTGCCTTTTTTTTTAATTATCATTTTAGGAAAATTTTGGAAGTCCCATGTAATAATCCAGAAATTTTGGGATATTTATTCTGCCTTTTAGCTCTCTTGCAAATCTTCAGGACACAATGTGTTTCTGCTTTAGAAATATAGATGCAGATGTTATTGTCTTAGTCTATGGCTGTCCTTTTCCTTGGAGATGCCATAGTTTATTCCAAAACCTGAGCAGAGTTTGTGCACATTTAATTTTTTTCTTCAAGAAGTTTATGATTTTTGATTTATTTATGCAAGTCCCTGACAATGCTGAATACATAATTGTAGCATTAGATTACTTGGCTTTTCTGTGACATGTGGGCTCAAGTTGAACACGATGATTGTGCAGTGGGTTACTGCTCTTTTTATGGGAAGGTGGTGGATCCGGAGCCGGGGCGATGCAGGAGGACCGATGGGAAGAAATGGAGGTGCGCGAAGGAAGCGTACCCCGACTCCAAGTATTGCGAGCGCCACATGCACCGTGGCCGCAACCGTTCAAGAAAGCCTGTGGAATCACACACCATGATGCAGTCATCGTCCTCTGTGACATCCCTGACTGTTTCCGGAAGCAGCAGCGGGAGCGGGAGCTTCCCGAGCATTCCATTGCGCGCCTTTGGTAGTCCCCAAGGCAGTGTGTCTGGGACGAACCGATCACATTATACTCTGGATTCGATACCCTACGCCATTCCGAGCAAAGATTACAGGTACGTACATATAGCCTCTATGCTTCATGACTCTGTATATCCTATTTCTTGAATAAATGGCAAGGGAATCAAAGAATAGTATGTTTCTAAGTGTGTAGCTTTTAAAAAGCTAAAGCTGTTGCTACATCTTGTATTTAGTTGGGCCCCAGCAATCTACTTCTGTCATCTTAATTACAAAAGTCTCTTGCAACTCAGGTAAATAGTATTAGATTGCTTGAACCTTTCCAATAAGCTTCCCACTCTGGGCCCTTTATGTTTGATTCCTGTGTCTTTGCAATCTACTTCTGATTCCTTGCTTCCTGTTCTGCGATTTGATTCGTCGGAAACTCTGACAAGCACTTTGAAGCTGTCTTTGGTAGGCTAATAACAGGATGCTGCAGAATGCCATGTCTGAATAGAACCGACTCCCTTGAACTTTTTTCTTTGTGCATTTATGGTCCTGAAGCTACAACAAGTACATGAATAATTATATTAATGTCTGCTGGTCTTACTTCCCTCACACAGATATTTATGATTCTCTCGCACTTGTACATCTTTCCTTTTCCCAATTACCAAACCTTACTAGCCTACGACACATGACTATCCCGAGACAGTTCGTGTTCGTGGTTTTGGATGAGCCGATGAGGTTTAGGATGAACTAGTTTCTGCCAGAATTCTATTTATTACTGCAGGTCTTTGTAGATTATGCTGCGCTTGGAAAAACTATGTAATCTGCAACTTTTGTTCTACCGCGGTTAACGTGCCTTTGATATGGAGATTCGGTACCAACCAATCTTGCTGTTCGTGTCAAAGCAGGTATGCTCAAGGACCGAAGCCGGAGGGTGGCGAGCGTAGCTTCTTCTCTCAACCGTCCGGAAGTAACAAAGGCATGTCGATTGATGCACAGCTGGACAATGCCTGGTCTCTGATGCATTCCAGGGTCACATCTTACCCCTCTAAGTCGACCGATAATACAATGTTGCAGAGTGATTACTATGGAACTGGATATGCCAGCAGCACTGCAAAGCAGGATGTTCAATCCCTTCGCCCCTTCTTCGACGAGTGGCCTAAAACCCGGGAAGCTTGGTCCGGTCTCGAAGATGACACATCCAATCGGACGTCGTACTCCACCACAAGCTCGCGTTCTCTCCAAGGTGAGCTCGGATCACTTCCATGCTGACCGAGCCTCTTCTTTCATCTACCAAACTTGTTCAAATGCTGTCATCCTGCAGATAACTGAAAGGATCTCCGAGCCCGGAGGATGTTCCCGGAGGGTGTTGGTGAAGCTCGCGGTTGTCCTCTCCGCGGATCGCAGCGGAGTATCGGGTTTGAAGCTTAGATGTCTCGTTGTAATGATGGATTTTCAAAGGCTTTGTGAAGGTCAAGGTAGTCTCAGGAAATAACACATACGGATTGCCGTTGGATTTGTTAATTCATGGGAAAAGAATTTTATCAACTTGGTTAACTCTGATTGGCTCGGTAACCTTTTTACTGTGATCAGGTTAATATATTTTTTTACCATGCTCACAACAATACAAATAAATGCGACTTATTCACACCAAAACACGTAATTTAAGATAATTTTTAGAAAAATTTTAAATTCTATTGAATTATATGAGAATTTTATACTAGATTGAGATACAAAATTTAAGGAGTAAATAGACTTTCATAAAATAAAGCAAGATTAGTAAAGATAACTTAAATACTTATTTACCAACAAACACATAGATTAGTTGTTGAAGGCGTTATTCTATCTTTAAGTCCTTGGAACCCAACAATATTAAATACATGTTGGTAAAATTTTGTCTTTTAAATGTTCCACCTGTTTCGAACTTGGATTAGTCAGTCCAGTAGATATCTGAATTCCGGGTAGTATAAATTATAAAACAAAATACTTATTTATGCATAACCTTGTTTGGATTGAAAATGTTTTATTCAATGTCACTATAATTTTGTTCAGATACCCGAGAGTAAAGTTTTCATACTCAATTACTCTACCTAACACCCAATTTAGGGTTGATAAAAAATATTTTTCAAAATTTAGTCTATGTCTCTGGACTTAATGTTCATATCTTGGCATTATTCTAGTGAAACTTGTTCCCCGTACAACAGTATTATTTGTGTCTCGTAGGGGGAGACGATTTAGTCAAAAGGGACGGGAGATTATAATGCGAGGTCCACCAAGTGGTTCTAACTTCTAACTTCTAATTGGCTACCGTCTAGTGGGAGACATCCTTCAAGAATGCTTCCTAATTATCTTGCATAAGTTTGGTAGGCCCGTAAGTTAGAGGACGTGATACTTGCAGAAAATTTAGGGAGTGGAGGTAATATAATTTTTGGGGCCCGACTAGCATATGATAAGTCATTAATGAACCATTCTGGTTTTAATTTTTAGGTTGATTAATTTTTTAGTGGGATCAATTTCTAATTTTAATGGGGACATACATTAAAAAATATACATAAATATCAAACATTAAAAAAATTAAGTAGGGGCAATTGCCCCAACTCTTCTTAAGATACCTCCGCCTCTGGATACTTGGATGGCGAGACTAATGATGGATCCGGATATTCATCCAATCGACTAAACAAGTTATAGTCGTACAAATTTTTTGAAGTGTGACTAAATCGTCTTAACAGATATTCGAAAATATCGTATTTGAAAATTTTTAAATTGGCATCTGTTGTTTAAACTACAATTCAATCATCTTAAAAAATACTCTTAAAAATAGTTGAGATATTTAAGTTGTAGGGGCGAGCGAAATGTAAACAAATCACTGATAACACATCAGCTCGTTATTCTTCCTAATTATTTTTTTTAATTCGAGTTCAATTTTTAAAATATAATAATTATAGTAAATATAATAATATTTAATGATCAGTCAAAATTTTAGTAAATCCGATTCCGTCCAAATTGCTTTTAAAAGTTAATAAAATATAAAAATCCAGTTGAAGCTTTTTTTCCCAAATTACGGATCATAATTGTTTGATAAAGTAAAATCTATCTAAAGTAATATAGCTCGGACAAATCTAAGTTTTTTTTTTCAAAAAATATTAAATTTGAATTTTGACCCGCCAGCCTCGGTGAAGCACCCGTTCACCGACCTCCTCGTCACCAAGTTCAACAACACCCGCATCCAAGCGCCTCCGTGGCCGCCGGAGATCGGCGAGACCGAGAACCCAACTCTCCTTGGGACTGGACCCACCCAGCAGCGCAACTCCTCCTTCTTCGGGTGGCCATTCGCCTCTATCCATCCCTCTCATCCATGTCCTCGTCACTCCAGGTCTGGGCTTTCTTCCAAAAACCAAGCAATCGGGACCTAACAAAACCAAGCAATTTGGTAAATGTTTGAGGTTGGAAATCGTTTCAGAGGAGCTCGATAGCATATTATTGGTTTTTGATTTGTTTTGTTCTTGTGGAGAGAGGACAGAGATGGAGGGGAAGGTGTATTGTTTTGAGAAAAAAAATGTAAACTAGTGTAGGATTGCCTTGAAATTTTGCCACGATAACTCAGCAACACTATGGTCCAATTTTTTGTCGAGTTGGCATGCCAAGCATGCACAAAACGTTGTCATTTTGATTTCGAAAAGCTGTCCGTGAGGTCCCTTTGAAACCTCGGCCTCAGGAATCAACCGGTTTGATGTGTTTTGAATCACAGGGTTGTAAGTGTCAAATAGTTAAACTATAGGATATTAAACTGAAATTTTCTCTACTTTTTATATTAATTTAATAGAAGAGGGAAGGAATGAGCATGCGCAATGGGGAAGCGAGAAGAAGCGACAACGTACTGTGTTGTGGGACCCAGTACAGCTAGCTTATATTATTGGTGGGGCCCCGCCAGGGAGATCACGTGCTTCTTGGAACGTTGATTAGAAAGTTTATAGGAAAAATTCACGTACGATGTTGTTTCACTCTTTTTTAATATTTTGTGATAAATTTTTAACAATAATTAATTTTTTTAACCAAATTGTATATATCAGTATCACGTTGTATATTTTCTATTCTAAGTGTTGATGACGTATCAAAATAAAAAATATCCAATTTTTCTAACCGTAATTAAAATCCCAAACCCAAAAATTATTGTTTTGTCTGCCATCCCTCCTCTCTTTCCATCTCTCGCCCTCGAGGCTCCACCTCCCTCAAGATCCTCACCCTCCATCCCCCTCTCTTTGTCTACGTCCTCGTCCTCCATCTGCCTCCCTCCGTCGACCTCCTCGCCCTCCAGGCTAGATATTTTTTTCGTAGACATTTGGATGTCTAGGATGTATAATTTTGAACCTAGAAGTTTTGTTGGGATGTGAACTAAATTAATGCAAATTTGGTTCTTGTACCATTGCAACTTTGTTTCTTGTTATATTGGAGATTTATTCTTGAATGCATCTAAAAGATTTGGATGGTTAATTGAGATTTTTGTAGGAGGGAGAGAAAGGGGTGGAAGAGAGAGATAGCGGGCGAGATGTGGTGGAGTGATGAGTGTGTAAACGCTCGTATTTTGTCATATGTTTCGTGCGTGTTTAGTCATGTTTTGAGCTATATTCATCATATCATGTCAAGTCTTATGATCGTTTTAGTATATTTATGTTCGGGAATGGATTTCTACCCATTGTCATATTTTGTAGGAAATTGGAGCTCAATGAAGGTCGTTCGCGGGGTGATTTCGAGAGACTATATTGCAAGAGTCATAACTTTTGGCTCGAGTGTCCGATTGTATCAAATGAGATACCGTTGGAAAGCTTGAAGAAAGATATACATTTCGTCTTTTATAGTCGAAGCCAAATTCGAAGTAGAAGAGGGTCAAAATTGCAAAATATGAAGATGCAACAAAGCTGATCAACGAAGTTGGCGGGCGCCAACGCTCTAACAGAAGGTTCAGTTGGCGGGCGCCAACATCATTGGCGGGCGCCAGGCCCTCGACGGTTTTTTTGGACTTTCTTTTTTAACGGAGACTCGAATTGTTTTAGTTATATTCGACTTTTAGCCTCCTGTTTCGGCTCTAGGATTTAAGATATATTATTTATATTATTACTTGGCCAGCAAGACTTCCAATTTAGCTTAAGCTCCTTTAGGTTTTCCTAATTCTTGGTTAGAATTTTGGCTATAAAAGCTCTTAGTTTCTTAGGTTTAAGAGACGGTTTTTGGGAGACATTACTACAGCAACCTGAGACAGCTCTTCAAGCTTAATAAAAGTCGCGATTTCAGTTAGCACGGGGAAAGGATTGGCAAAGCTTGATCATCACGACTAAGCTTTCTCTATCTCTACCTTTATGTTAATTGCTATCATATTCTTCGTTAATCTATTGAAATTTGTTAACATGCTTAGCGAGTAGTTCTCCTGTGAGTGCGATGCCCTAATTATGTGATTGCTCGTCTATGTTAGCTGTGGTTTGATTATCTTTCGTAGTAGTTGTCAATTGATGATCTTAATGCTTGATCTAACTTGATCACTTAGATTATAATATTTAGTTGATAATAATGGACCGGAAGGCATTAGAATCAACGGAAGAGTCAATTGACATGTCTTAAGGTATTAATGAGAAATCTTGATACTAAGGGATAACCCTCTAGGAGTTAACTTCATAATTGAGTTTAGTTCAGTTCTTGGTCTAATTAATGAGCGGAAGCATTGATTAGTAATCATGAACTACTCTAGCTTAGTTTTATCCTCCTAATGAGCGAAAGCGTTAGGAAGATGCACTAGAACACTCCGGGTACTAGTTAGAACTTCATAAAAACCATAGTCTCAACATAGATGGGTAGTCCATAAGGGTGTCGTGCTCGTTTATCTCCATTGATTTACAACTCGTCTTTTATTTGCATTTTCGATCTCGTTTATTTACTTGCGTTCTTTCACAACCTTATAAAACTTTAATTTTTCTGCTTCACATAATTATTTGCCTTTATTTCGTGTTCAACCCTCAGTTCTAAGAACCTTACTTACCACTATACTATTTGCTTGTGCGTTTAATTGTTCGTAATTTTGCGTACATCAAATTGGCGCCGTCGACACAGAACTGAGATTTTAGGACATAGAATCAAAAGTAATTGGTTTTGTGTGGCAAATTGCGGATTTTTTTTTGTGATTTTTTTTTCAGGATTCTCTAGTGCATGCCAAGAACCCGGAATGAAGGACTGGACCTTGACACAAATACTGTGCTTGAGGTTGACATCGGAGTACTCGAAAGGGTAATTAGGTGTGAGAAGCGAGACCAAGCCAAAGCAATGGCACAAAATCAGGAAGACGGAGCGCTCCAAGCTGTAGGGGACGCTCCACGAAGAAGGACGCTGTTGGAATCATCTGTTCCTACATGGAATGGGAACCCTAATGGTCTACAACAACCACCTGTAGGTCCCCACTCTTTCCAGATTCCAGCAGCGATTGTCGGACTACTACAAAACTCGGTCCAATTTGGCGGGTTGCCAAGCAAAGATCCTCAAGACCATCTATCTCGATTTGAAGATATCTGCAACATCATGAAGTTCCAAAATATCGATGATGATGTCTTGAAGCTGTGCCTCTTTCACTTTTCTTTGAGAGATCGAGCTCGTGTTTGGTACAACAAGTTGAAAGGAGAGACGATTCAGAGTTGGAATGATCTGGCCCATGCTTTCCTCCGGAAGTTCTTTTCTATGGCCAAGTCAGCCAAACTCTTGCAAGAAATCAACACGTTCATCCAAGGAGATGGAGAGAGCATTTATGAAGCCTGAGAACGGTTCACGGATCTCCAAAGTGCCTTCCCTCAACATGGTATAACTCAAGACAACCTCATGAAAATCTTCTACAACGGGTTAGATGGCCCATCCCGTGATCATATTGATGCCTCCTCTCAAGGTGTGTTCTTGAGGAAGACTGCTGATGAAGCTGCTCGCTTGATGGAGGAAATGGCTGAAGTCAATGGTATATGGCCAAAAGAACGTGCTAGGCAACCACGTAAGGAAGCAGCCCGAGGAGTATTCGAAGTAAATGCCAACATGCAGCTCGAAGCTCAAATAGAGGCACTTACCAAAAGACTTGACAAGTTGACCAAGGACAAGGAACAGGCAGCTGTGGTGCAAGATACTTGTCAGCTTTGCAAAGGGGCACATCCCATAATTGACTGTCCAATGTCGGAAGAGATCCAGGCCATTGCTGATAGAACACCACCAGGAATGGGCTACTCACAACAACCTAATGCTCAGCCAAACTTCTCTCGATTTGGTCAGCAGGCAAACAACACTAGTGCCCAGCAAGACTCCAGGAAACCATATTTGGGCGAGCAAGTCAAGGAAATGGGTGACAAGATCGATAAGTTAGTGGGGGTAGTCCAGTAGTCCATCCAACAATAAAGTATAACTGTGCAGCGGATGGATCGTTGTGAAGCACGTCAATAAGAGTTTGAGATATACCTAAAGGGGCAAGCCACGCAACTCAAGAAGATGGAGATCGAACTCAGAAATTTGGCTGCAGCAAACACTCAAAGGGAAATAGGTGCTCTACCCAGCAACACCGAGTCAAACCCGCGAGGACAGGTGATGGCCATCACAGTGAGGAGTGTGGACGAGGATGATGAACCATATATTCCTCCACCACCTTATGTCCCTCCACCTCCATTCCCGCAAAGACTCTGGAGAAAGCCACCACTTGAGAAGAAACCCACTTCAAAAGAATGTGTCGAACTGATCAAGCCAGCCATAGAGGATGAGGTAGTTAATGAGAAGAAGGAGCAACCAACCTATACCAGCGCAAAAAAGGATTCTTATGTTCCTCCACCGTCACCTCAACAAGTCAAGAAAGCAGCAGTGATCGATGAGAAGGCCCTTGAATTCATAGAGACAATGGAGGACATTCAAAGCCATGTCTCTTTCTTGGAGATGTTAGATAAAAGGCCCCAATATGCTGAGTTTTTGAAGGAGATCATCGCGAGGAAGAAGAGGCAGAATGGTGGCAAGATGACCCCTTTGGTAGAAAATGGCATACCGCCAAAACTAAAAGATCCAGGGAGTTTTACTATTCCTTGCAATATTGATGGTATTCAATTTCCGCATTGCTTATGTGATTTGGGTGCCAATGTTAACCTCATGCCTCTTACTATTTTTAGGAAACTTGGACTTGGAGGCCTCAAACCAAAGGAGATGTACCTTCAACTAGCCGATCAATCAGTCAAGAAACCACATGGAATCGTGGAGGATGTGATAATTAAAGTCGACAAGTCTGTCGTACCTATAGATTTTGTGGTGGTGGACTATGCTACCAATGAAAGTTACCCATTGATTCTGGGACGTCCATTCCTCAACACTTGTCATGCAATGGTAGATGTTCATAAGGGCAAGCTACTTCTCCGCATAGGCCCAGATGAAATAGAGTTTCACGTAACCGATAAGCGCCTCCATCCACCATAGTACCACATGGAGTAACAAAGTCAAGCTAACGACTCTAACTTAGCACGTTTAGTATTTAAGTTTTCTTTATTTTTGTATTTGCTTCAGTAACATTATTTTGATTTAATATTTTAATGGTCTCAGCAGGAGGTTTAGAAAAGAGCAAACTAGATTTCATCGGAGCTTGCCAGTCTATATACAAACTTTGTAGCACGTCAAAGACAATTAGAGCAAAACACCACCAACCTTCCCCACCGCCTCCTACTGATTGACAGGGCGGTACCAGTCCTTTCCTCTGTTCCTCTATGTTCTGTGTCCGTTTTGTGCCTCATGATGTTCCTGTTCATGTTTGTGCTGTTGTTGGTGTCTTGGCCCTACATTGAGGACAATGTGTTAATAAGTGTGGGGGGGGGGGGGGGGGGGAACGTGCAGTTTTATTTCGGTTTGGCATATGTGATTGAGTCTAGATCTGAATTTAGGATTGTGTTTGTTTGTGTCTGTGAATGAAGTATTGTCAAAAGCAAATGATGAACCTCCCCCTTGAATTTTTGAACTTTTGTTAGAAGTTAAAACCCATACCTTGTTAGGAATCAAGCTTGAGTACGATGAGTAGGAACGTGTAGGAACAACACCCTTGGTTGTTTAGGTTAGTGGTTGCACTTGGTAGATTATACTAGCGGCATTGATGAGTGACCTTATGAGATTTTAGAGCCAAAGGAGGAGACAACCGTCTTCGCATAGCATGAGGTGCCTACATTGCTCCGGTCATCGGGTTTCATGCCATCACTTGGTACCATTTTGGTGGTGTGGGTGTAAGTGAGAGGATGGGGGCCATCTTTGATTTTGAGCCTAGAGCCTTAGAGCTAAAAATCCTGTATATCCCTTGTTTAAACATGTTGAGCTTAAGCCTTTTTCCTTGAAATATTATATGTAAGCCAATATGTAAGCCCTATATCCACAATCTTACCCACCTTTGATCACTTTGGTCCGAGGATGCATTAGGTCTTATCTTTTGGGTACAATTGTAAGGGTTCATTTGGTAGAATAGCTCGGGAATAAACAATGGGGAAAATGGGTAGAAATGAGGCCAACAAAGAAGCTGAGACCAGTTGCCTTTGATGCTTAATGTGATGAATGGATGTGATTGAGGAAGGTTGTGAAAAGTGAAAAGAAAAAAAAAGGAAGAGAAAAAAAAACAAGAGAAGAAAAGGAAAAGACGTGAAAAAAAAAGTGAAAAAGTGAAAAAGTGATGAAAAGGGAATGTGAAAGTTGGAAATGGAACAAACGTTGAATGAGGGAAAGTGGAAAGTTTGGAAAGAGGTTAGAAAGTAAATAAATGGCACGGCTCGAGCTAAGTGGTCAATAGGATTTGGGGTGTAATCTTGGAATGAGTGCATATTAGATATAGTGTGAGGTATTTATAGTAGACGAGAGCTAGAACATATTTTGTGAGCTCCTCAGCCGGGTGGTTTAGCTACTTCCCACATATTTTATCCTCACCTGACCCTAACCCCATTACAACCCAATGAAAAGTCCCCTTGATCATGAGCCCCACATTTATGAGGCACCACTGAGTGAGACGTATGAAACTTTGAGATCCCGAACATGTACGCGAGTGATAGGTAGTTGACTACTCATATATGTGAGCTTAAATTTCTGAACCTCTGAGTGGTCAACCTTCTAGTGTAATCTACTAAGTGCGAAAACTGGGTTAAACTATTAAGAATGCGGTGTCTACACGTTCTTACTCCTTGTGCTTAGGTAAGTGAACTACTTGGTTGTGGGGTGGTGTTTTAATAAGATTATAAAATTGTGGAGTGTGTCTGATGCGCCTTACTTGAAGACAAGCAAGGAAATAAGTGTGTGGGTGTGATGAGTGTGTAAACGCTCGTATTTTGTCATATGTTTTGTGCGTGTTTAGTCATGTTTTGAGCTATATTCATCATATCATGTCAAGTCTTATGATCGTTTTAGTATATTTATGTTCGGGAATGGATTTCTACCCATTGTCATATTTTGTAGGAAATTGGAGCTCAATGAAGGTCGTTCGCGGGGTGATTTTGAGAGACTATATTGCAAGAGTCATAACTTTTGGATCGAGTGTCCGATTGTATCAAATGAAATACTGTTGGAAAGCTTGAAGAGAGATATACATTTCGTCTTTTATAGTCGAAGCCAAATTCGAAGTGGAAGAGGGTCAAAATTACAAAATACAAAGATGCAACGAAGCTGATCAACGAAGTTGGCGGGCGCCAAATACGTTGGCGGGCGCCAACGCTCTTACAGAAGGTTCAGTTGGCGGGCGCCAGGCCCTCGATGGTTTTTTCGGACTTCCTTCTTTAACGGAGACTCGAATTGTTTTAGTTATATTCAACTTTTAGCCTCCTATTCGGCTCTAGGACTTAAGATATATTATTTATATTATTACTTGGCCAGCAAGACTTCCAATTTAGCTTAAGCTCCTTTAGGTTTTTCTAATTCTTGGTTAGAATTTTGGCTATAAAATCCCTTAGTTTCTTAGGTTTAAGAGACGGTTTTTGGGAGACATTACTACAGCAACTTGAGACAACTCTTCAAGCTTAATAAAAGTCGTGATTTCAGTTAGCACGGGGAAAGGATTGGCAAAGCTTGATCATCACGACTAAGCTTTCTCTATCTCTACCTTTATGTTAATTGCTATCATATTCTTCGTTAATCTATTGAGCTTTGTTAACATGCTTAGCGAGTAGTTCTCCTGTGAGTGCGATGCCCTAATTATGTGATTGCTCATCTATGTTAGCTGTGGTTTGATTATCTTTCGTAGTAATTGTCAATTGATGATCTTAATGTTTGATCTAACTTGATCACTTAGATTATGATATTTAGTTGATAATAATGGACCGGAAGGCATTAGAATCAACGGAAGAGTCAATTGACATGTCTTAAGGTATTAATGAGGAATCTTGATACTAAGGGATAACCCGCTAGGAGTTAACTTCATAATTGAGTTTAGTTTAGTTCTTGGTCTAATTAATGAGCGGAAGCGTTGATTAGTAATCATGAACTACTCTAGCTTAGTTTTATCCTCCTAATGAGCGGAAGCGTTAGGAAGATGCACTAGAATACTCCGGGTACTAGTTAGAACTTCATAAAAACCATAGTCTCAACATAGATGGGTAGTCCATAAGGGTGTCGTGCTCGTTTATCTCCATTGATTTACAACTCATCTTTTATTTGCGTTTCCGATCTCGTTTATTTACTTGCGTTCTTTCACAACCTTATAAAACTTTAATTTTTCTGCTTCACATAATTATTTGCCTTTATTTCGTGTTCAATCCTCAGTTCTAAAAACCTTACTTACTATTATACTATTTGCTTGTGCGTTTAATTATTCGTAATTTTGCGTACATCATGGAGGAGGTTGGAAAATTTGGGATTTTTGATGGTTAATTTGGGATTGTGATTTGGATGGAGAATTGAGACTTTTCTATATTTCTCTTAAACAATTTGGGATTTTGGGAGTTAAAGTTGGATAATTCCACGTAGGTGGAGAAAGAGAAGGGAGAGGTTCTGTAAATATTTTGGGCGCAAGGTTAAAATTTGTAGGGAATTGAGATTTTTAATTGGGGTTAGAAAATGGTTTTTTTACACGTCATCAATACTTAGGATAGAAAAATATGATGTGGAGATGATGTGTACATTTGAGTTAGAAAAATTAACTCTGGTTAAGAATTTGTCACAAAAAATGTCACTTTTGAAACCCTGTCACATAAAAAAAAACCAAAACTACACGAAACTAAGTTTAAAAAATGTGAAATTACAAAGTGCTTAAGTGAACTTCCCCAAAGTTTTATTGGTAAATTGCCCTCTGGTTCCTAGAATTTGACTAAATTTCTTTTTCGGCCCCTACTATTCCAAAATTAAAACTTTTATCCCCTCTTTATTTTTATTGCACTCTCAGGTTCCCCGCTGACATGGCGTTAATATGGAGTTGATGTGTCCAGTCGAGTTAAAAAAATTAATTCTGGTTAAGAATTTGTCACCAAAATTGTCATTTTTGAAAATCTCTTTCTCCTAAGAAAACAAACCAAAACCACACAGTACTAAGTTAAAAAATATGAAACTATAGAATACTTAAGTAAACTTTTCCAAAATTTAATTGGCAAATTATCCTCAGACTCCTGGAGTTTGACTAAATTTCTAGTGTGTTCCTTACTATTTTTATTTTATTGAACTGTCAAATCTCTCTCGAACTCACGCTGATGCCATCGATTAATTTAATATTTTGTCATATTTATGCTCTCAAAATATCAAGAAAATTACATCATCTACTTCTGTTCTTCTTCTCCGGCCACTTAAACCTCTTCTCTGACCACCCCAAATCCAGATTGAAATCAAGAAACTCAAATCAACAATTATCTCTCTGTCATCTCTTTGTTGTATCAAGAAATTAAGAAAAACCTAGATCAAGAAATCAAAATCAAGCTCTTCTTCTCCCACTGAAAATCATGGGTTTGGAGCTTTTGCTCGATGGGGTTTCGCTCTTAGGAGATGCAACCTGTTCTGTTCTCCAGGAGTGGTGAAATCGCTCCACTCCTCCGAAGAAATGACAAGCTCGCTCCATGACTGGTGAAATCGCTCCACTCCTCGGACGAAGCCCGAGCTTGCTGGCGGCGAGATGCAAGATGGGCTCGTCTGTAGCGAGGCGGAGGGGCTCGCCGGTGGCGAACGCCGACGTGCTGCCGAACAGGGATGGCGTGGCGGAGGGTGGTGTTCTTCTTGGTGACAACTTCCTCCAGCTCTCACAGATCATTTCAAACAGATTTTGAATTACGCATTTTCGTGTATTATTATGTACTCTACTTTCATGTTTTGTAGCCTCCTATTATCTAAGGAAAGACTTTAAAGCCACAATTTTAAAAAGGAAAAAGTATACTTTAGTGCCCTGTGGTATTGCCCAAAATTACTTTAGTTCTCTGTGGTAAAAAATGGACCAATCGAGTCATACTTATTCTAATTAACATCAAAAAGGTCCTCGGGCCCGGGCCCGGACCCGCCCGAACCCTGCCCGGACTACTTGGCCAGCCACCGTCACCAAAATTTGATGACATGGCCACCACGTGAACATCCATCTTCTGGTCCTCCTCGTCCTCGTCCTCCTCGTCCTCCTTCTCCTCCTCCTCGTCCTCGTCCTCCCTCC